>CM028129.1:393187500-393787500 GCA_016271365.2 Neoceratodus forsteri
TAGTTAGACAATGTTTTCTCAGACTGCAGTACCCACTGTTTCCTCCCTTTACTCTCTTTCCTCCCGCTATTGCACACCCCTTTCTTTCTCCTGTTGTTCTCTGCTCTGCCCTTCTACCTCCCCCACAACTGTTCTTTATCCATTACCTTTGTCTACTCATCTTCTCTCTACTCCTTTTGCTTGCAACCCCTACTGTACCGTGTCTAAACATTATGGTCTGTATTTTTTGCTTATTAGTTATATATACCTGTTATTAACTCTGTGCTTTTGTGTATTATGTAAATTTACTGTTTTATTTAATTATACCCTGGTTGCACACAAATTGAATGTTATTCTTGAACCTGTTGACATGGAGCTCTTTGTAAATGAGTCTCTGACTCAAAGATTGTAATTTTATACTCTAATAAAAAAATTAAAAAATAAAATGATAATTTATGGGCATTTACAATTTGCAAATAGCAGGCAGCTGACTCCTGTGCAGAATGCTGGCCAGCAAACCAGTCGCTATGTAGGAGAAGAAGGAGATGGCAGGGGTCAATGGAGGCCTAGACAGATTCCGTGAGGAGTGCCAGTAGCCTGGGGACAGGAACAGGTCATGGAAAACAGGAAGTGGGTTTTAGTGGGTATGTAAATTTAGCAGGGGATCAATGGAACACAGTGGGGGAAGGGGAGATCATTCCAGAGGGAGGGCCCAGCAATGGAGAAGGCCCTTTGACCCATTCCTGGTGGTAATATGTGGACGGACAAGTTGGAGGTAGGACGAGGGTGGAGATTGTGGCTATGCGTCTTGGGGCAGACTAGATAAGATATAGGGGAATATGAGAGGCAGTGGATGGCATCCCATTATTCTGGGCCAGTAAAAAGGAGTATCAGGCTTGAGGGAGAAACCAAAGAAGGAATCTGTAAAGAGATCAGTGGTGCATGGAGAGAGGGGCGCAAAGACGAAGCAGCAAATCTGGCCAGTCTACATGTCCTTAGACCTTAAAAGGACTTGATAGCCACTAGGCCCTAATGAAGATATTAATGTCAGCCTGCATTTCTTAATAAGACCTTAGATCCAAAGCCCAGAAAAGTTTTTTTAATTTTCCGTAATGATTTTTCTGCTTCCTGCCTGAATTCACTCAGTTCTTTAAAGGACTTACTATCCCTCAAGCCCTGAAAACTGGTGAGACTCCATCTGGAGTACTGTGTGCAATTCTGGAGACCCAGTCTCTCGCAAAGACATAGACAGGATGAAGGCAGTCTACCGAGGGACTAAATGGTGGGGTCTGCACCAGATATACTGAAGAAAGAGACTAAAGAAGCTTAATATGTATACCCATGAGGAAAGGAGGGAGAGGGGGACATGATAAAACTTTCAAGTACCTCAAGGGAATCAAAAAGCCAAAGAGGGTAGCATCTTTCAAAAAAGAGATGTGCAAGAACAAGGGGCACAATTTGAAGATAGAGAGGGACGGCTCAGGAGCAATGTGAGGAAGTATTTTTCATGGAGAGGGTAGTGGACACATGGAACAGCCTTTCTGAGAGAGTCGTAGGGTCAAAAACATTAGGGGAATTCAAGAATGCATGGGACAGACATAAGGCAGTTCTCGTGGGGTGTAGGAAGAAGTAGACTGTTGGTTAACTATGATCTGTAGCTTATTCCATAGGTAGGAACTGGCAGACTGGGTGGGCCAAGCGGTCCTATCTGCTGTCAAAGTCTAAGTTTCTGTGTTTCTAAGTTAATAGCAGCCTGCATTCCCTAATCCCTGAAAATGATTTTTGTAGTGATTTTTCTCCTGCCTGCATGCCTCTAGTCCTTAAAAGGACTCTCATTAGCTCATGAGCCCTGCAAAGGACTTTTAAAATGAATTTGATGCGTGCTTGCCCTGATACAGTAGGTCATTATATTTATTTATCTCCAAGTCATTAAAAGAGCTTTTAACTATATATTATGCTGCACTGGTGAGAGTCCTAAAACTTCGTATCAGAAGTCCTTAAAAGGATAGTTTGTGAGTACTGATTTAAAGCCCTTAAAGAGATGTTTTTCTGTGTGCTGCCTGCTGCTCTGACAACCAGTTCTACTCCCACCACAACATGTTCTGATGGGCTGAATAGCACTCACCAGCAGCACTTATTGGGAAGGATCAGTTGCCAGCAGCAGCAGCAGTTGCCTCCACTCAACACTGAGATCTAATGCCTAGTGAAAGCACCTGTCATGTGACACCAGCTGCATGACTGAGTCAGCAGGATTCTCAGTGCACAGACTTTTGGTCACATGACAAGCTCTCCACCACACTGCTCCTTGCTGATCCTGATTTCTCCACTACACCTTAGGGTAACTGCTCTGATGAACTTAAGCCCTGTTTACACTGCCGACTTTGCAGCGCATCATCCCATGCACATGGGTTGATGTGCAACAAAATCAGCAGTGTAAACTTTCAGGAGTGCCTTTAGTGCTCTCGGATCATTTTTGATCTGACTCAGATGTGGGATCAGTAGCGGAGCGAGTGCATTAAATGGCAGTGTGAACTCTTTCCGCGCCGCTCAGCTACTAAAGGCTGTTTTATTTTCGCGCCCACGGTGCACTCCTCAGCCCTCCTCAGAGTGACTTGCAGTGCTGCGAGGGTGGGCTGTAAACCTGGCAGCAGCAGGCAAATCAGAAAGGGAGCAATGCAAATTCCACAGCACTGCTGCCCTGTAAACATGGCTAAAGTCATGCAATGTTAATGCTGTACCATCGCAGATGGCAAAGAAAGGAGGGCTGGGAGATGAAAAAAAAGATAGGAGTACAGCAGAAAAATGAAGATACAGTAGCACTAATGCCTCGGTTGCCCCAGTGGGCAGGCACTGATGAGCTATAGATGTCTTTAGACCAAATTGCTTGCCTTAGGGCACCTATAGTATAGGAATTTTGCAACCTGACAGTGTCTCCTCCCAGCTGAAATTGTTTCTCCCGCAGTTCTGTTAGATCATCCCACAGTATTCAAAATTACACATATTTCACCATAGCTTATAATTTATTTATTTGTTTTTTGGTAACCCGGTACATGCTTAGGTAGCATATCCTGCTTATTTTCAGGCATGACCCGGAGAGTACAATATAACAATACAGCATGAGTACAGTATCACAATACAGCAGTGACAAACAATTGGATGCATAATGCTGTAGAACTGTCCAACAAATATAATGGCAGAGGACAGCCACAGAAGATAACACACCACCTGGAAAACAGCAACAGTAGTGAAGTTATTGCAGCAAACAATTTTAACAAAAAGCAATATTGATTCATTCTGGAGGCCTAGATGTCAGAGAAAAGGCCAGAAGGCACAGCTCACAGTATATACAAAATAATAAGGTAGACAAGGCATCAGGACTATAGATGGGGAAGCAGACAGAGGCACTATGACAAAAGACAAATACTGAAGGGTGGGCCGGTCACAAGCTGATAGTCAAAGTAGAGACAGTGACAAAGTAGAGAGACAGAGCAGAAGTTAGTGCAATCACAGTTACCAAGAGCAAGAGGTGGGAATAAAGGGCATGCTTAAATGTAAGGTAAGATGAGGAGTTCTTGACATGACAGATCTGTGTCTCATCCCAGTTCCACCAGTTTCTACTCCCAGTTCCACCAGTATCAGTTGCAGCAGTGTCACCTCCCAGTTATTCAGTTTCTCCTCCTAGTTGCACCAATATCTCCACTACTCAGTTTTGGTCCCAGGGTCCCAGTTACACTAGATTTTTACTTACTAAATAAAGAACAAGCATTTGTCAATGCCGAACTTTGCTTGCAGGTATTTGCAGTGGTGTTTGGCATGTATGGTGCTTTTACCCTAATGCCCTGTGCGATTGCTGGTATTTGCACAATAAATTGTCAGCATGACCTTTTGTTACCCCATTGTGCGCTACATAGGCGGAAACACATTTTGGGCAGGATGTGAAAAATGACAGCTGTACTACTCATAAGGAAGTGTGGTAAAATGCCAATGTTGAAAATCTGGAGTGGAAATATTGAAAATTGGCAAACCTATTAGTGCGTGGAACTGCGCGAACGAAGCTCAGAAAACAGTCATTTTAGGAATTTTTCACAAATTTTCAACATTGCCATTTTAAAACCTCTGCTAATGAACAGTGTCACTGTGATTTTCTTACTATGTCCCATACATTGATTTCAAACCGACTGCGCCATTGTGCACTACATGGGGAAAAGGCGTTTTGGGCAGGATGTGAAAATGACAGCTGTACTGCTCATAAGGAGGTGTGGTAAAATGGCAATGTTGAAAATCTGGAAGAAAATATTGAAATTCGCAAACTTATGAGCGTGTGTAGGAACTGCACAATGCATGCTCGTAAAACAGTTATTTGTAGGAATTTTTTCACCAAATTTTCAACATAGCCATTTTAAGATCTCTACTCATGAACAGTGATGCTGTGATTTTCTTAATGTGTCCCATACACTGAGTTCACAACACGACTGTGCCATTGTGCGCTACATGGGCGGAAACACGTTTGGGCAAGATGTGAAAAATGACAGCTGCAGTGCTCATAAGGAGGTGTGGTAAAATGGCAATGTTGAAAATCTGGAGTGCAAATATTGAAAATTCCAAACTTACGAGCGTGTGTAGGAACTGTGCAATGCATGCTCGTGAAACAGTCATTTTAGGAATTTTTTACCAAATTTTCAACATAGCCATTTTAAGACCTCTGCTCATGAACAGTGCCACTGTGATTTTCTTAATGTGTTCCATACATTGATTTTCACACCGACTGTGCCATTGTGCCTACATGGGCGGAAACACATTTTGGGTGAGATGTGAAAAATGACAGCTGTACAACTCATAAGAAGGTGTGATAAAATGGCAATGTTAAAAATCTGGAGTGAAAATATTGAAAATTCGCGAACTTACGAGCCTGCATAGGAACTGCACAACGCACGCTCGTAAAAGCAGTCCAGTTTTTTGAATTTTGCGCAAATTTTCAACATGGAGTTTTGGGACCCCTTCTCAAAATAATGTCACTGTCATGGCATTATTCAAAGCCCAAGGTGATTTTGCGCGGTGACTGCGGGTGCCTGTAAATCACCCTTCGGGCCCGAATAATGCCATGACAGTGACATCATTCTGAGAAGGTGTCCCAAAACCCCATGTTGAAAATTGGTGCAAAAATTCCAAAAATGTGAGATATGCAATAAAGTTGAAAACCCCCTATAGCCATTATATACAGCTTACCGCATTTCCTCAGTTCGCGGTCGGCTTTGAAGAGTGCAGACGTGTTCCTGGTCCACAGAAGATCGCCGCGCCAGAGTCCTGAGAGTGAGTATGGGGTGGGGAGGTGGGGAGGCTGGGTGCGCAGTGAGTGGGTGCGGGTTGTGGGAGGGGACTGGGACGCCACAGGGACCGTTTTATTTTACAGGTTTAAAAAAAAAGACGACATGGGATGTTTTCCATGCTGGGGTGAGCTCCCAGCGTGGCACAAGATGTGGGGCCAAGGGCTGACAGGGATTGGGCAGCCCGTCGCCGCAAACTACGGGGGTGGGCCGAGGAGCCAGCGGGATTGGGCACCCCTGTCAATAAAACAAACAATGTTTGCCACGCTGGGTGGGCTCCCAGCATGGCAGGAAAAGCTTTGGGGGCGTGGTGCAGGGGGCGTGATGCAAGGAGGGGACAGCGGTGGTGCTCAGTATGGCAGCGTGTGTTTTCCTTTGAAGCAGAGGAACACCACTAAACATATTGAGCTCCTGCACCCATTGGTGCAGGATCACAACGCCTGCTCAAGGGAGCAGTGCATTGGATGGGAGAGGCACACCTCAAGTGTGCTACTTTCCCAAAACGTTCTTTGCGACGCGCGCAAGTTAAACGTAAATGGCAATCAGTTCTGAGGAAATACTTTCCATAGTTCACCACATTATTCCACAATACATGCCAAAATTTCACAGTTTAAGGCAGAATTTCAAGAAATTTTCTTCTGTTTTTGCAGAATGTCTTGGAAGAGAATTCAACATTTCACAAGAATTCTGCTAGCATAATTTAAATTTCACACTGTGCTAAGACTGGATTCACCATTTGTCTTTTCTGCCATCACCTTCTATGTTTCTATGTTTCTTGATTTAGTTTGTTATTACAGTTATAGTTACCAGATCAGTTTCTACAGGCCCATTCTCAAACTATGGACTCTTAGAGCCTATTGCCACCCTGAGAACTTATTAGCTGGAGTCGTGCAGTAAACCACTAGGAAGTTAAGACAAAATTCCATGAAAAAGCTCATGGTCAACCCAATAGCTCAGTGGTAGTGCAACATGCTTCTACACCAGCAGCGCATTTTGAGGAACAAACTAGGGACACTGGAGTCAGATGCAGGGCTGGGAAGCACTTCCAACTGCACTATGTCCCAATCTGGGTTGGGGGCATGACAGTTCACTACCATAGTAACCCCTGGTGTGGGCATGATAGCTTACTCCTCCATGGGGTCATTCTGCAATTTGGATAGACAAGAACAGGCAGCACAGCATCAGTGAGTTGGTGGGAAGGAGAAAAAGTATAGCCAATAGCTGGAAGCTGCAGTAGTGTTGGGCTCCACTATCACCAGATGTCTTATGTCTATCCGGGTGAAGTGGCAGTGCCAGTGCTGATAGGGAAGGTGGCCAGCTACCCAAAGAGAGAATGTTAGATTAAAAACGAAAACCATCATTTCAAGTCCTTTATCAGAGATAAGTACAGTATCAAGTAATTATTGTTTTCTACAATAGTGAACAATATCCACAATGGATTAAAATTAAGCATAACGTTAAGTTCTCTCTAAAATACTTATTTCTAACAGAATCTTTCCCCTAGACGGTTTAATAATTTACAGACACTATAGAGCTACTGTATAGTAAATGTTATTGGGGAGTATAGTGCCACCAATATTTTATTTATTTTATTTAACTTAAATGACTATAAATGTAGTTATTAATTTTAATGAAGTCTGATTTCCTATCATCCAAGGAGTGCCACTAAAGCAAACAGGTTTAGTAGCCATGTACCGTGCTATTTATACTTCATAAGACTATGGCATTATTGTCAAAGCAAAAACTGAGTAGCACTAAATTCCTGCATATAGAATACGAACACTGCTAGGAAGGCCACATGATTGTATAAAACATTACTTTCAGGATGTGATTCCTATGATCTTAATGTGTCTAATATATATCAGTATAATTTACATGCTTAGATTTTTTTTACATATAAATTCCATTGTAGGAATTTTAAGATTTATGCATGAACCTACATTAGCTCTATGATTCAAGATATGTGACCATTAAGTGAAGTTCTATGGATCTCAAGTGTCCTATGGACACCTGCCAATGCAAAGATCCCAGTTTAGGTAAACACTGGAACCCCAACCCTACGAGATCCTGTGCACTTCTGTGTTGAGGTTGGGGTGTGGTAAAGGTGTGGATGTGTTGGGCACCTTAATACACATGCAACAAACAGGATAATCACATATTTAGGTAGATACTGGGGTGTCACTACTACACTAGGGAAAGCAGTTATGGTGTTACATAGCCCCATGAAGTATTTCTTGAGGCCCTTGAAGAATCAACATGTAACTGTTGGTCATGTCAGTCCTCCTTGGCATGGATGGCTAGGAGCCCCTTAGCACACATCTATTTGGTTTCCAATTTATAATAAAGCATATGTCTATAAGGGGATGCAGCTCTTTAGCCACATATTTGTAGTGTCATATACTGTATGTAATCACATTGGATCAAGGCCCGGTGCCCTGACCAACTCCATCCCGTTGGTCACTTCCTTCAACCTAGAGCTGAGAAATGCTTGATGGAAGGGGCTGTGTATGGGGGAGGGATACTAAATTTTTTTATTTTTTATTTAGTTTTTGTTGACCGGGTAAGTGCACTAGATATCCTGCCTATTTTCAGGCACGCAATCGGGAGGGATACAGATGAATGCCAACTGACCTTGAACCAGATTAAGCTGTTGGTGGTATTTTTAGTGAATGAGGGAAATTTGGCCAGGACACTGGAAATTCCTACTCTTTTCGATAAGTGCCATGGGATCTTTAACATCCACCTGAACTACCACAAATCCAGGTAGATGGGACCTTGGTTTAACGTCTCATCCGAAAGATGGCACCTCAGAAATGCAGCACCCCTGTCATGCTGCACTACAGTGTCAGTACTGGGATATTAACCCAAGTGCCAGATGTGGGAACTGAACCCACAGCCCTCTGATCTCCGGCCTCAGAGGTACAGTGTGCGTACCTACTGGAGTCACTGACACTGACAATGCTGGCCCCACGGTTCCTGTTGGGGTTGGCATCACAGCACATATGTGTGTGTGTGTGTGTGTGTGTGTTGGAGGAGTTGCTAAATGCTGACCCCATGTTCTGCTGAGGCTGGATTCAAGTCAGATAGCTGTGTGGCTCAGTATGTGCTTTTTAGTATGCAGAATTCATAGTGAATCAGACACTATGTTTTAACATTCAACAACATTATTAATTACTTACTGTATTTACAATATGATGGTCCAGGTAGACCTGCAACTGAGATATGACATTTTGATTTCTGTGGGGCCTGCTTCTACCCATATTACAGTTGAGTGGACTGGCACACATGGCAAAGTAAATGACTTGTTCAAGGTGTCACAGTGAGTCAGCTGTGAGATGTATGCCTCGGTCTCCTAGTTCACAGTTCTTAGCTGTAACCATTAGGATACACTGCCAGTCATTGACATTATATATCATTTTAAATGAATTTAGTTTCACCTCTTGGACCCAGTTTTCACACATGTATATTCAATCTTTGAGTTCAATTCACAATTAGGTGGCAAAACACACACTACTGAGCCCTGAGCACAACACTAATATTGCCCTACTTAACAAAACTTCTTAAGGGGCAAAGAGTCACTAAAGCTTTACACTCTGTCCTGCCCTGATGACTTAATAGTGCTGTAGCACTGCTTCTGTTAGCTTCAGGGCCTGTCAGATTTAAAAGTTTTCATTTAAAGTTTCAAACATTGGATTTTTGCTAACACAATCACCTTCAAAGTCTACCTAGGATCATTGCTCTTTACAGAAGTGACACATTATGAAGATGCTCCTGGAGGCTCTGGCAAGCATTCTTCTGCAGCAAACTAGATCTTTAAAAGCTCTTGTGCTTTATTTATTTTTTTGCATACTTTCCAACCTTTCTATGCCCATTTCATCTTGGATTGTCCTTACATAAACATACTTATCTAGAATAGACACAATTTAGTTATTCTGTGACTTTGTTTTGTTGGAATGCCATATATGCTGACCAATTGAGCACTATAAGCTGTGAAACGGAAAGTTCACAGGTTTGAATTCTACCAGGTTTACTGTTCACTGTTCAGTCCTACAGCTGGAAAGGACTGAAGCACAGGAACACTAAGTGACCTCAAGCAAGTCAGTTGACCTTCCTGTGCCCTTAGTTACATGAAAATTGTAGAACTGGGTGAATGATGCAACTAAAAATTAGATATTGCATCTCAGTTGTTGGGTAAATATTATTAAGGCTTAACAAGTATATAACAATTGAAGAATATCAAGCAAATAATTGTTGTTCTGGGAGCTACTAAACATGCTTAGTAAGTTGTTGGATTGCTGTTAAAATGCCAAGTGGTTATATAATTTGGCTAATTGTAAGCATTGGTAGACTACCCCCAGGTCTGTATCGCTGCTTAACAGTGTAAGACACTGTGAAGGGCAGGACTTCATTAACTCAGGGCTAAGGATCCCTAGGCTCTTGATACTGACTTCAGACACTTGATCAGACCAGCAGGAATCTGTGTGGGTGACTCCTTTTCATTCTCATCCTGTAAATTGCAATCATGAATACTCTGCCTTTGAAATCCAGAAAAATGTGTTGGGCTGGAACTCCTCATAAATTGTAGTTGGGATCCGGCAATTTGCACATTCAGTTGCCAGATCATTCTAAGTATTCTAAGGAAAACTGTTCGAGGAAGTGTGTGTGTGTGTGTGTGGGGGTAGGCTGCAGAATTTAGCTAAAACAGGAAAAACAAAACATCCAGTAAAGCATTTTCATATGTTGTGAGTGATAATCTCATATGGGAATTTTTTACAAAAAGCTGCCAGCCACATCTGATTTAGCATTATATTGTACTGTCTTCAGACATTCAACATGACTTAAATCAAATACAAGTGCATATACTACAGACATATTGCAAACTGAAGTGTGTGCCACAAATACAATAGTAACTTGCATATAATATCATATTTATTAATGTCATTAAACACTGAAGTATAAGAGGGACAAATAAGGTGCATGGAGGTAAAGGAAGGGTGGAAAAGCACTTAGATCAGCTACAGTCTACAGTGTAAGTAAAAGTTGGAAAAATGGGCAGACTGGATGGGCCAGGCGGTCTTTGTTGCTGACAAATTCTATCTATCTATGTATGAAAGTATATAGTACTGTATGTGGTCCAATAATACTGGCAGAAAATAAAGGTTAGTTGTGTAAATGCTAAGAAAATCATTGCAAATGTCATAAGGGTATAAGGATAGGAAAAGTAAAGTTTACTTGAAGTATAGGATCAGCACATGAATGCATGAGCTATCCCAGCATTAACGTGAAATATTTAGTCCAGGGTGGACTGTTATCTGTGGAACATGGCAGGCAAATTTCTAAATGTTTTATAAAATATATTGATTACTGAATCTTTCTGTACTAGTAATTTATGGTTTGGCTGTTCTCAAGGGACTTTCTCACACATGTATACTTGTGGGTAAAGTGATTTATGAAAGTGTCATACAGTAGCTATTACAGATAGCCTTAGTTTATTTTTTAACAATAATAATAATAGTCATGATAACAAAATGACTAATACAGCTTTTACTATTACATCTTTTACAGTACCATTATACATTACTTGTAATGTATGAATGCTGTAAGATTCTTCGCTGTCCCATTTCTCCTCTCCCAGATCGTAACTGGAAATGAACCTTGCACTCTGTGTGCTTACCTCATAAAATGTGTTTAAAATAAAACAGATACTCGTACTAAAAGGGAACACATTAGCACAGTCAGAAAGATAACTATCAATTATCAAACCATGAAAATACTTTTTAAGAGCAAAGCCAGTCACATTAAGTACAATGCAACAGCGAGGTTAGCTTAGCAATAGTGATTATAGGATACACAATGACATGACTATTACATAGAAACATAGAATTTGATGGTAGATAAGGACGCTGGCCCACCTAGTCTGCTTCATTTCCTACCTGAAGGATAAGCTGCAGATTCTAGTTAATCAACAACTTACTTCCTCCTACCCCCACTTAGAAAGGCCTTTTATGCCTGCCCCATGCATTCTTGAATTCTCCCACTGTTCCTGACTCCACAACCTTCTCAGGAAGGCTGTTCCATGCATTTACCACCCTCTCTTAGAAAAAATACTTTCTAACATTACCTCTGAGCTATCCCTCCTCTATCTTCAAATTGTGCCCCTTGTTCTTGCAAATCTTTCTTCTGAAAGATACTACCCTCTTGTACTTTAATTCCCTTGAGATACTTAAAAGTTTCTATCATGTCCTCCTCTCCTCAAGGGTATACATATTAAGCTGCTTTAGTCTCTCCTCAGATGTCTTCTGGTGCAGACCCTGCACCATTTTGGTTGCCCTCCTCTGAACAGCCTCCACTCTGTCTGTCTTTGTGGAGATGGGGTCTCAGAATTGCATGCAGTACTCCAGATGGGGTCTCACTAACTGTCTGTACAGAGGATAACAACTTCCTGTTTTCTACTGTTGATGCCTCTTCCTATGCATCCCAGTATCCCCCAGCCCTCTTTACTGCCTTCTCACATTGCTTGCCCACCTTTAGGTCATCTGATATAATTACTCCTAGGTCTCTTACAATTTTTGTTGTTGTTATTAACTCACCCCCCACTGTGTACTCTTCCCTGGGTTTTTGTTTCCCAGATGCATTACCTTGCACTTCTTTGCACTGAATCTGAGCTGCCACATATTTGACCATTCCTCCAATCTTGCCAGTCCCTTTTCATTCTTTCCACCTTACCTTGTGTATCAACCTGTTGCAGATCTTTGTGTCATCTGCAAAGAGACATACCTTTCCTTCCAGGTGCACTCAATGTCACTTATAAAGACATTAAAGAGGACCGGTCCCAGTGCTGAACCCTCAGGTACCCCACTAGTTACCCTCCTTTCTTCACTGTGGACTCCGTTTACTATTACCCTTTGCTTCCTGTTGCCCAGCCAGTTTTTATCCAGGCTACCACCTTGGGACCCACTCCAAGGCTGGCTAACTGTATATTAATCTTTGTGTGAAATTGTGCCAAATGCTTCATAAAATCTAGGCAGGCCATATCCAAAACCCCTCCCTGGTCTACTACTTTGGTCACCAGTCAAATAAATCTATTAGGTCGTCCTGACATGACCTTCCTGCTGTGAAACCATGCTGCCTGGGTCCTGTTCCCCACTGGCCTCTAGGTACTCAACAATTCTTTCCTTCAGAGTTATTCCATCATTTTCCTACCTCTGAAGCCAAACTAACTGGTCTGTGTTTCCCTGCCTCTGCCCTGTTCCCACTTTTGTGAAGTGGAATCACATTTGCCCTCCTCCAGTCCTCGTACCACACCATCCTCCCATGATTTGTTAAAGAGGTAGTCAGTGGTGTTACTAGTTCTACCCTTAGTTCTTTTAGAATTCTTGGGTGAATCCCATCAGGCCCCATTGCTTTATCCACCCTCAGTTTCAAGAGTTCTTTCAAAACTCTTTCTTCTGTGAATGGACTGGTATTGACCCCCCATTCAGAGTTTCTCCCTTGTTCAGTTCAGGTACTCCTCCCCTCCTCTTCCGTTAAAATACTGGAGCAGAAATATTCATTCAGTATCCCTGCTTTTCACTGTCACCTCTGCCCACATTCCCTCTCCTTTATTAAGTCTCTGTGTCCCTCCCTTGGTCTTTCTTCACTCCCTAATGTACCTATAAAAGGTTTTAAGGTTTTTCCCCTTCTTAACAGAGTTGGCTATCTTTTCCTCAGTTTGTGCCTTTGCTATTCTGACTGCCTTCCTGCCTCCTTCTGCTTTAACTGATAACGTCTCTGTCCTGCTCCTTCTGTGTTTCCTAATATTTCCTGAATGCTATCCTTTTCTCCTTAACGATCTCTGCCACCTCTTTTGAGAACCATAGTGTTTTTCCTTCATTTTGTTTTGTTGATTTGCTTCACACAAAGGCTTGTTAAGCCTGCACTGGCTGTTTGATTATTCCCCATTGTTCCTCCACCCTCCTTCTTGCCCATTTACTAGTGCTTTTCTGAGGCACCTCTCATTTTCCCAAAGTCAGCCTTCCTAAAGTCCAATACTCTTGTTTTGTATGGCTTGACTCTATGGCTGTCTTTATTGTGAACCACACTGTTTGGTGGTTACTTGTTCCCAGATGGTTACCCACTTCTAAATCTTGAGATCCTTTCTCCTTCCTCATTTGAGAGTACCAGGTCTAAGACTGCTCCCTCCCAAGTGGGTTCCAACACTAGCTGTCTGAGGCATGCCCCCTGTAAGGCATCAAGAAGGACTGTGCTCTTGGATGTGCCTGCAGCAAAGGTACTCCAGTTAACATCTGGCATATTAAGGTCCCCCATCAACAATATCTCCCTTTTTCTGCCATTTTAAGGCTGCTTTCTATCATTTCCTTGTCCATTTCTTCCCTTGGAGATGGGGTCTGTACACAACCCACATGCGGATTGTGGTGCCATTTCCTGTCTCCAGGGTGACCCATAGTGACGCATCAACTTCCTGTTTACTTTTTAGTTCTGTTGCTTTAATGGTCAAGGTGCATAATGATCTCCTCAGGCACAGAGATAGAGAATAACAGTCAATTCTTGTCCTCCTTGATTCCTCCTCAGCGTTCAACACTGTAGACCATGTGGCATTGTTGGATTGCCTAAAGGGACTCTGTAATCAGCAGGCTTGAGTCCTGTTTCATAGGCAGGACACAAAAGTTAGTTGGGGAGCTACTCTCCAGCCCTATTCCCCTCTCTGTGGAGTACCCCAAGGCTCAAATCTCCCACCCATGCTGTTCAGTGTGTATATGCTGTCCCTGGCGAGATCATGTTAGATGTTACAGTGTGGAGTTTCACTGTTATGCAATGATACCCAACTGTATATGTCATTTGCTCCAGGGACATGTGATGCAGTGGTGGTGCTATGTAAATGTCTGGCCAGGATCCAGGACTGGATGTCATCTAACTGGCTGAGGCTCAATCCAGATAAGATGGAGTTGTTGGTGACTGAGCCTGGTCACCAGCGGAATGTGCTGTGTGGGGGGTATGAACAGGCTTGATGCTTCATCCAGTACCCTTACAGCATCTGCGAAGGTGAAAAATCTGGGCGTGATCATGGACTGATGGATTGACATTTGAGGCTCAGGTGCCGTCTGTTGTCCAGAGTGTTTTTACCACCACCCAGAATAAAGCCTTAACCCCAAGACCATATGCCCTCACTAGTACACACTTTCATGATGTCCAGACTTGACTATTCCAATGCTCTCACCTCAGGGCTGGTTATGGGGTCCTGTCTTGCCTACAGCTGGTGCAGAACACAGCAGCCAGGTATCCGACGGCCTTCTAAGGTCCTGTCATGTGGCCCTGGTCCTACCTGATCTACACTGGCTCACCTTCAAGGTGAGTTTACTCACCCACAAGGCCCTTTATGGATCAGGCCCTGGCTACCTGAGAAACCTACTGATCTCTGCCTGTTCCTTGCGCCTCTCTGCACCTCTGAGGAGGGCCTTCTAGTGGTTCCCAGGGCCTGGCTTAAAACCTCAGGAAACTCTTTTCAAGATGGCAGCACTGGCACTGTGGAACTCGCTTCAAGGTCCTTGAGGGAAGCAATCTCTTGGTGGATGTTTTAAATGGGGTCTGAAGGCATTTATTTAGAGAAGCATTTGGGATCTTGTGATTTTCTTCCTCTTAATAGCCTAGCTAGCTACTGTAATTATTTTACGCTGTATTTTATATGTCTTTTAATCCATTATTTATAACTCTATTTTAAAGTGATTTAATATTAAATGTACTAGCTACTGTCGAGACACTTAGTGAGACCGTAAGGTCTTTTTCTCTGCTGCAATTTTGTATGTTTGTAATACACTTCCTGGACTTACAGTATCACTTTGGGATAGGGTTCTTAAGTCTGCTATAGTCTCCCACTGTAAGTTTTAATATTTATTTGCCAGGTGTTTTAAATGGTAGGATCATACCTTGCCCCCAACAATTTTACTTTTTGACACCATGAATATGCCATTTGATTGTCTGAGTGAGGAGGCAGGACAATAACTTATGTGAGGCAGAGAATACAATGCGTTACATAAGTTCTGCATTCTCACAATAGATAAGTGGCATATTCTGAGCTAAGCCATTGTGTGTCCAATTTGTACTATGTATTTTAAATTGTAATGCTTATAAATCACTCTTTTCTATGAAGACTGTGCTGATTCTGTTTGATTTACAGTCCTATTTGAGTGTGACAGAGATCATTGTGATGTCAACAGGTATTGTTTAGCTGCTCTTGCAATCAATAATGTTCTTTTGTAACCTGTCTAATGTGAAATAAATGGCTAAACTGAACATGAAAGCTAGTGTAAGATCCCAGTTGGGGGTCACCCTAACAACAGCCTTGGGATGAGAGGATATCACTAGCTTATAATGCCACTGTTGCTACATATGTCACTGTGACTCCTGGGCCCATTATCTCCTTCACAAGTGAGTGGATTATATACAGATAGTAGAAATAGTGCAGTGCCACCACCCAGAGAAAGATTTACCTGGGCCTGGTAACTGGTTTGTACAGCCCCTGGGATGCTATACCTCCCCACCTCCATATTGTAGTCACGCATCCTGCAGACCCTACACAATAGCACACCTTCCCCAATTAGCATGCATTATACTCTATGTAGACAATAACAAGCAATAGCTTTACATGAACATATGAAAATGCCAGCAGATTAGGCCTTGAGGTCTATTGCATCTGCTCAAGATGCAGCTCACAGTTTGATAACTGCTGCTGCCCTCTCCCCTCCTCCCATCCCTCCCTGATTTCCATTGAGTCCCCCTGGTCTCTACCCACCCTACCTGTACCCTGCCCATGTATCTATCCCATCCCTTCTTACAACCTCCCACTTATTCATTGATACCAACTCCTCAGGTAGCACATTTCAAGGCATCACCACCCTTTCAATGAAGTAATGCTTTCTCAGGTCCCTCTATACTTCCCACAGCCAGTTTCAAGCTACAATCCCTGTGGCCCCTTCCCTCTTCAATCTGAACACAATCTGTGTTTACTTTGTTAATACCTTTCAAGTACTTAAAGGTCTTGATCATGTCCTCTGTCCCTTTTGTCTTCCAGGAGTACGTGTTTAGCTCCCTAAGTCTCTCCAGATAGCCTATCTCCTATTCCAAGGATCATCCTAGACACCCTTCTGGACCCTCTCCAGGAGCACAATATCCTTCTTTAAGTAAGGGCACCGAACTACACAAGTACTCCAAGTGTGTCCTCACCAAGGATTTGTACAGTGGCAGAATTACCTGCTCCCTTCTCAAAGTTATCTCCTAGCAATGCACCACAGCATTCTGTTTGCCTTAGCTGCTGCTTTCCAAATTGTCCTCAATGATTCATTTTACCAGTAATCACTGTGATGTTCTGCCCTCTGCTTATGGTTATTGTATGATAGTTATATTATGAATAAATGGTCTGTGTATAAAATGCCAGTATGTGAGAAATTTGGCCTTTAACTGTATAGGTCAGTGGCTGAAACCACAGGATGTCATTAAACTGACCAGGGGAACCATTTAATTAAGACTTCCTTACAGAAGGGTATTTTATTACTTTTATGACCTGCCGAGGCTTTTGAAGTTGAAACTAAATGTGAGTTTTATGACGTTACAGGAAGAAAGGTAATTGGGCTGGTTCTCTCATTTTAGCACATAGCCAGAAGTGTGAGAAGAGTCATAAACCCTCAGATCACACTAGCAGCAGGAAATAAGGAGAAGGGACATCAAAGAGAAATGTTTGATTAAAGGCTGTCATATTTGGAAAATGGCTAGTTACAAATTTCTCAAAATAATGACTCACATCCTCAGTGATAACTATGTTAAAAATTAAAATCTAAGGAGGATCTAGCTGACCTCATCAAAAGGGGTGGGTCAGATAGAGTTAAAATGAAACATTGTATCTGGGAAATGTGACATATGAATCTTGGGCTCTGTGACAAGATCTCTAACTTAAACAGCACTTAAAAGGTAATACTTAGGAAATAATTATCTGTGGTAGGAATGTTTGTTCTGTAGCTTCCTTTTGCTTTACATGATTGTAAGATTTATGATATATTGTTCTGTATTTAATTTTACCTATTTTTTCATATCTTAGTAAACAACCTTTTCTTTGAAATCGGACCTGGGTGTCTTCTCAGTCTTTTTGCATGTGAAGTGCCTGTATTTATGCCTGACAGCTGTTGAAAAGCTTAATTGTGTTACTGAGCTTGTATAATAAGGTAAGTAATACTAAGGTCTCTTATAGAGGTAAAACGTGTTCATTTTGGATACCTGGTTAGGTGCCCTTAGGCAAAGATATATTGCACCCCTGAAGAGAATATTATCTAAGCCTGTACATTTGGGGTATGCTAGCATAAGGTTCAAAGTTTGAATCCCTCCAGAACATGAGGCTAAAGGTGATTTAGACCCAAAGCAGACAGGAGGGATACCTGTCTGTTACTTGTTCACACTATTGCACTCTGAGGTGGTGGGAAAATGGGCAAGGGACATATAGGCAAGTGCACAGGCAGGTGGACATATGGGTGAGTGAGTAGTCAGATAGACATATGGGTGAGTGAACAAGTGAAATGACAGATGGCAAGTGAGTAAGTGAAAAGACAGGTAGCCAGGTGAGTGAGTGGGATAGAAGAGTGAGACACTCACCAGCATCAGGTTTGTCACAAATGTTGTGTTTGTGCACATGGTGTGGTGAAATGGGGAGAGGGGAGGGTGACAGGTGTTGCATAGCCTTGGTGGCAACATATCTAGACTCCTCAGTCCCACATTATCAGACAAGCAAGGATGTCTTTCATTTTACCACTTAGAATTGCTCTGCCCACTTCTGTCCAACAATTGATATGGTGCTGCTGTTGGCCAGACAAAGTGTTGTAAACACAGGCATAAACACAGCAAATTTAACATAATAAAAATGTGAAGCAAAATTAAACTTGGCACAAATAAATGCACTAAAGTTGGGCCACTGGTGCAGCAGTAGTGTAACCACTTGAGGAACTGAGAACCCATGTTCAGGAACGAGCACAGTGCATCAGAGGGTCAGCCAGGGAGTGTGGAATGAGCATCCCATGCACATCTCTTCTCCTCTGAAGGGAGGGTTGGGGCTCCCAGCATGCCAGTGACATCCAGTGGAGGCTGGGTATGCAACATCTATGGCCACTCTTCAATGGAGAGGCAGTGACGCATATCTGTAGGTTGGGTGTGGGAGCGTGCCTGACCCACACTGATGTCATGCATGTCTGCACCTTGGGAAAGTTATGAAAAACCCTGGGGTGGCAGGACCTTAAAGCCCTGGATCTCCACCCGAATGATGCCCCAGGTGCAAGCTTTGGCTAGGGGCCTCTGGTTAATCTCAGTCTCTCCTTGGGAAGCCCCACTGCAGGGGCAAGCTGCAGGCCTCACCAGTCTGGGTAGCCTGGGGATGCTGGGTGTGAGGTCTGGGTGCTGAAAGGTGGTAAATCCCCGCTGGTACCACAAGATAAACAAAGTAAAAAAAAAAATGATTAATTTCCACAGCGTTCTGAGCTTGCATCTTCAAATTTTATGATGGGTGCCATATTTTAACACATTTGTTTGTTTACCAGTGTTCCACATTTCTTTTTCAAAGGTTGAGAGGTTTGGGTGGTAAAGGGTGTATAAACTGGGAGATAGGGCATGGATGTAAGTATATAGGGCAAGTAAGCTATGGCTTAAACATTGATTTATGGGAGTGCATTGAGCTTTGGCACTGATGTGGTGGTCCTCTGTCTGATCACCATCCCAACAAATGTTATAATATGATTTTGCACTGGCTGTACATAAACTAGATTGTGCACTTATGCCTTTTGTTATGTTACTGCTTTGCTTTTCCTGTATACGCATTTCCTCTTTGTGCCTGCTCCCTTGGGCCAATCCTGAAATTAGCCTACAGTGTTCCTACATGGTTAAGATTTCTAAATAAATAGACAAAATTTGTGCTCTGTGCAAATGAATTAACTGTGTACTGCTATCATGTTTTGCTGGTATTATTCATTCTCTGAGGTACAGTACAACTGACAGGGGCAGCAAAGGGAGCCAAAATTGTTTTGGTATAAATGCTTTATCAACCCAGCTACAAACAACACTGGGGGCCTGTCTGCATGCATTGGGAGAGGGGGCAGGATTTATATACTGTGACAGGTTGCATTTCAGCAGATGGGGCTAGAAATGTGTATACTAGGTCAGAGTGGGTGTCTGCAGATGTGGGTAAGGATGTTTTTGTACTGGGAAAATGCGAGTGTTTCTGCATAAGGGAAAGGGGTTTATGTGTAAGGGCAGAGTTGAAGTCGGCACTACCAGATGGGAGGGACTGGGTGTGCATGCTGAGTTATAGCTGGTGAAGGAGATGTGTTTAATCAATATCAGCAGATCAGAGGAGTAAGGGATTGTATGTGTTGTGATGAGGATGGCATCTGTATTTTATTAGTCAATCAGTCCAAGTGTGTAGAGTACAGGAAATCCTTCAGGAGAGTAAAATGGGAGACAGAGCAAAAAAAGGTGGGCAGAACAGTCAGAATCACAGACCCACATACTCAGGTTATCAAAATACATTATTTTCTATTTTTTAGGGCAGGTAGGACTGTTTTCAGGTATTAACATTCATTTTCTAAAGGTTCTGAGTTAAATCTGAGCTATTCAAAACTGATCAGGACTCTTGCCGGATTGTGATCCTAATAGTAATGGTCAGGACTTTTTGTGTCTCTCATCCCTAATCATAATGGTTTAGTTTGTGGAAGGCACAAAGTTGGTTTATTAAGTGCAAACAGTTTGGTATGATGATAAAGTGGAAAGAGCAAGAGAGAATGCTGAATTATTGTGCTTTAGTGAGAAGTAATTTGAATCATGACCTGTGTGCTTGAAACAGGTGTACTGGAGTGTTTGTGAGATCTGCAGGTGGAGCCAAACAGTGAAATGTCTGAAACTGAAATCAAGATACAGTTTCAGCTATTGAGGTTAGAAGATGTGGTTATGGGCTGCCCTGATGGCCAGCAGCGGCCGCCCTCTGACATGAAGGTAAACCAAGTTCAAGGGCAAGCTCAGAATACCACATTGGGAGGCAAGCCAGACCACAGCAGCTGACACTTAGAAGTGTTCTGCAGGCAGGAGGTTGGGGCTGGGCACCAAGTGCCAAAGTAACCCATGTGGTTGCCGAGGGAATGTGTTTTTATTTATTTTGTATTTATTTTCGTCTTTGGTAATCGGGTGAGGCTCCACTAGGCCCAAGTGCCTGTTTTCAGGGGTGACCTGGGAGCACTGGGAGGTTACATGACTTGTTCAGAGTCACACAGTATGCAAGTAGAGGTTATAGGAATCAAACCCAGATCTTCTGGCTGTGCCAAGCTCATTCACAGCTCATTACTCTAACCTCTAGGATATACTGTCAGCTCTGTCAGCAGTGCTTCACTGCATGCAGCCAAGGCACCAAAGGAAGGAGGGAAATGGAGAAATGAGGGACAAAAATTGATGTACCATTTATATGAATGCCTGGGTTCCTGAACTCACCTGTGCCCCAGTGCCTGCCAGCATTAGGAACTAGTCCACATAGTGACTGCCTTGGGGTGGGAGGATGACCCTTTCCTGAGGCCCCATCCGTGGAGAATAATGACTGGGACTTGTCAATCCCAGGTTTCACAATATCTAGACAGGATGGAGGGAAAGGCAACCAGGGGCATAGCCCTATATGTCAGGGAGGACATAGAGGTTGTGGAGGTCAGACAAATCAGGGAAGCAAAGGGAAACAGAGTCACTGTGGGGCCACCTCACAGCACCCTTAGGCAAGTAAAAACAGGTGGGTGACCAAGATGACTCCAGGGCCAACAGGGCAGATCTTATAAAGATTGCCTGAAGGCATTGAGCACGTACTTATCTGGAAACCAGGTGAGAGAGGATAAGATACAGAACTTCAAGTTCCTAAAGGGAATAAATAAAGTGAACTGGGGAAACTATTTAGCAGAGGTACAGAGTCAAGAACCCAAGGCCATGAGTGAAAATGGATCAGGAAGGTTTAAGAGGATGTGACAGAGTTCTGTTACATCAAAGATGATGGAGCTGTGGAACAGTCTGCCAGTGGAGGTGGTAAGGGCCAGTACTAGAAATGGTTTCAAGCTTGACAGTGACTGAGTGAAGGGTTCAGCTGGTTGCTCAGGTCAGTAGTGGTAGGTAGGGAGTGCGCTAAGAGGATAAAATCCTGTATGGACAATAGGTCCCAGGGTGGATAGGGAACTCTAGGCAGACTAGATGGACCATTGGTCTCTTTCTACAGTCATCGTTTATGTTTCTATGAGTAGAAACTGTGGGGGACATCGGGTGGCACTGGACCCAGGGAGATGGGGTCATCAGGTATTAACAGGGTATGTCATATGCTACTGGGTATATAATATTACATATTAATCTCGTTCAATACCAGTTGGGTTCCATCTGTGCTGCCTTCCCAGGACAAGGCTGAAAAAAGGAAGAATTGCTTAGTCATCCTTCCTTTCCTGGTCAACAAAAATTAAACTAAATTACAAATATCTCTGGAAACAGGGTATATTTCTCAGAGACAAGCTAGGCAGGTGAGGAAAAACTTCATAACTTGACTGCCTGGGAATGGGAGGAGTGAACTCTAGTACAGGTTACTAGTGCCCTTTTAGGTCCTTCGATATACAGTAATTCTATACTGCAAAAAGGTACTGTTAGAGCTGGCCTGTTAGTGCAACAGCAGTGATGCCACTGCAATCGGCTTAGAAACAAGTGATCTGGGTTTGGGAATGAGTCCGAATGCTGGAGGCCAGTGGGGTGGGGGATGGATCATGAAGAGGGTATGTGCATGGAAAGAGACTGGGAGGTGTGGAGAACAGGGCTGCACCAGTGAATGGGGATAAAGAAAGAAAAGCAAAATACTGTAAGATTTAAAGCCTTATAAATTACATTGAGACAATACTGTTGCAAAATTACTTTTATTGAATGGCATGCAATTACATTTTAACTACTGTATTAGAGATCAGATGCACCAGACTTACACTATTCCATGATAAAAAATGATAATAATAAAAAACACATCACAGCGCCATCATCAATGGATCTGCAGTTCTTCACAATTTATAGTGACAGTGTCAGTTCACAGTATCAGCTGCAAAACTCTTGATATACATCAATTAGTTCTAGGATTCAAAAAAAAAATCCCAGAAATCAAAGAACTGGTCACAGGAAGAATAGGTTTAGCAACAGCAATGTGGACCGAAACAGTTTTCAGGAACAGTTCTGCTTGCTAAACCACTGGTTTAACTAAACTATTTTTGAAAACAGTGTTCTAAAACTGTTTTAAAGTGTGGACAGGGCTTTAGAAAGCTAGTAGTGCCAAAAACAGAGTGCTACTACTTGTTGAAAGTAGTCAGTTATGACTTTTTTTCTGAAGTATTTTTTCTTTCGATTTTCTCAGTAGAAGGCTTTTTGCCTCTTAACATTTAGTGTGATAAGATGAGCAGTACTGTTTGAAATGGGCATATCTAAATTCCTCGTTATACCTCATCAGCATTATGACCTCACTGTGAAATTAAGTGGCTGATCCTACAGCTGGTGATTGCCTCTTTTTGTTGGTTGTCATGTGTCAGACAGTAAGATGAAATGACTGATGATGTATGTGGAGGAACTGAACTAACTACAGTAAAGCAACCTCCAGCTGGAGTACTGCTCCATCACACCTAGTGTTGTCAGATAGTACATTTTGTAGTTAGCAAAAGGAAGGAAAACATAAGTCAGACTTAACAAGTGATATTTCACTACTTTTGAAAGGTATTAATTTTAGGTAGTACACTAACACTATAAGATACTCCGATTAAAATATGTACATGGGTTAAGGAGGTTCATTCCTAAATTTGGGACAGTATCTAAAGGGTCTTTTTCTTTAATTTGTTGTTGTTTCTGGGGCAGATTAGTTTTCTTTCATCAGCTGATTTAAGGAATATATACAGTGCTTTGGAGTGAAGAAATTTCTGATGACCAGTATAACAAGAACTATGTAGCTTTTCTGAGCCAAAGATGTGGTTCTCTTGACCTAGGAATCTAAAGAAGGTGTGCCTGGATTTCATAGAGGCATGGGTGCTCTCAAGTTCGCTAGGCAGCTATCACAGAGTGGTGCTGGCATCACGTGTAATGGCCTTATTTGTATGGAAGAATAGTACATTTACTGCAGCCATCAGGAAAAGGATGGAGGAGCTGGCAAATGGGGCAAATGCCCAATACAAAACAGCTTCCTCCTTATAAAGCTATAATGTATTATCTATTTAATGAGTTCAGAGTTGTTGCTATCCTGTGTTGTACTGCTACTGAACTGTGTGCTTTTTCTTGTTTCACTTTTGCACAAATTGAGAGAATTAACCTGTCTCTAATCGAAATGGCAGTGCCTCCAGCATACCTTTCCTTGATCTCTCAGTGTGCTTAATCACAGCTGTGAGCCAAAGCCAGGCAGGTTTCTTTCTTTCTTGTTTTTTTTCCTTTATTGTTCAGGCCGCGAGATCCGTGAACCTTCAATGCTTTATGTACTTAACCATGGTCAAGTTGGTGTCATTATTTGCTTATTGTTACGGGCTCCTGGGTGATGGCCCCTATTCATAGAGAGAGATTGTGTGTTCTCTGTAGGTTAACCTTTTAAAGAGGAGACGATCGACCACCTGCAAATTTAGCCAGGGCTGTGACATTGTGCTAGGCCGTCGATGCGCTTCAAAACATATATTAGAGCCACTTATGCTATTTCATCTTCTTTTTAATTTAAGCTCAATCCTGTTAGTTAAATCTCTTCACTGCAGCAGTTCAAAAGCAGCAAACTCGGTGGAAAGTATTTTTTTTTACAGGGTCTACCAGCAACTGCATGATATAATTTACACAAATAGCTGAAACTATAGTGCTCTTGATTGTTGCATATTTGTAAAATGTTGACATTCTAAAACAAAGCAAGCTATAAGTATTTAGAATGTAGCACATGACTATATGAAAAGTAAGACCATTATCTGTGCTAGCTTTAAGATAATCCATGGGATGAAAACAAAACAATAGAAGCATCCCTGTTGGTTAGAAATCTAGACTTAAAAAGTCACAGTGCATTAGTATAGACTGTGCTGAGATTTTCAGTTGTTGTCAGTCAAATTAGGATCACTCGGGAATTTGTTTTGGAGAATACAAGGGTGCTATAAATTAAGGTGGAATATTCCTGCTGTATTCATCAAGTACATCACGAGGTTTGTTTTCTCACTGATGGCACAGAATAAACTTATCACTTTATCATCAGAAAATGTAAGCCTTTAAACTGTTTTTGTGAGTGTCCAGTTTTCCTCTGCTGTTACAATTACGTTTACCTAAGCAGTGTGCATCCAATCTTGTGTGTGGCCTTTGTTTCAGAAGAATTCATGAAGTACAGCAGAAGACGAGTGTATGTTCAGTGGCTGAAGCACTGAACTTTAAACAAAGTGACCACTGGTTCAGGTCCCACCACTGCCATGAGCTCTGTGTGTGACCTTGAGCAAGTCATTGGACCTGCTCCCTGCTTCAGCCCTCCTGGCTTCCACAAAAGGAAAAGCAAATGATGCATCACCATTGGATTTCAATGTAAATGAATGATAAAATAAACTGAAAATACTTGAACATTAAAATGTGTATATTTGGTAAGGAGAGGCAGTAGGTCTATGCTCTTTGAACTAAATCTTAAAAGATCTGATTTGGGGTCTGCAAGTCTGCTTTCAAATCACCATATTTTCAGTTGAAATATCCTTTATGTTTACACAGGAGACTTGTGCAATCATGTAGGAAAGAGCCAGTGTTGAAGCTGGACCAGTGGCTATGTAGTAGCACTACTGCCTGTCATTCTGGCGACTTGTATTTGAAGAGGACTTGGGTAGAAGTGATGTTGTCAGGGAGAGGATCAAGCATCCAAGGACAGCTCTCCCTCTCCTGGGGGGCTAAGACCAATCAACTCTATGCCTGCCACCTAGGGGGTTTGGTGGCAGTACAGCAGGAGTGGCATTGGGGGTGGGCCACTGACAGCCATGTAGAGTGCGTGCCTCCCATGAACTTGTGTCACTGTATGCATGGTGGAGAAAGCAGGAGGAAAATGGAAGTGGTCCATGCAGGGTGATGGCTTGGATGTTGCAGACCAGATACCCACTAACTAAGCACCCTCCTCTGAGTTTAGTCTGGATTGTACTCCAGAGGGCCTGGTCAGCTCAATGACCCTGCCATGAGGGCAATTCATGGAGATCACTACAGGAGGGATAAGATCTAAGATTGTAGAGTGATGGGGCTATGCAGTCCAAGAACGGATGGGGGCTTAGTGCAAAGAGATAAAGTGTGCCCTAAAAACATATGAGCCATTGTTAACCTCTGCACAGCAGTGCATGCAGCCAAAGCAAGTGAAACATAACATGACTCTTGGTACTATAATACACACCAGGTGTTCGACCCAGTATTGGCTTGCTCACTGTCTCATCCATCTGTGTTTTTTGTTACATAGGACATAATGGTATGCAAATTTTAGTTCTAAGTATCACTATTGTAACAGCTGCACATGCCAGTGTATATGCCCATTTGTTTCAATAACCACACCTCAAGAAAGTGTTTAGCTGAAAAAATGTTGGCCATTTGCAGGCACATTTTAGTGCAGAAGTCAAAGGGACTAGAAACATGGTCATGATGATGATAGCTGCATTTCAATTATAACTACATTTCTCATGAAAAGTATGTTTAAACATAATATAAAAGTGTAGACCCTTGTTCCCCTGTGAATGTATTTTAATGGTGTTGGGGTGGGGTTCTTTTACATGCAATTATTTTCTTTGTCAGAATAAAATTACAAATATTTGACATGCAACAGTTTAATGGAGCTTCAGAATCAGCATGTGTAAAGCTTTGTGACCACTTGTGGCAAAAGATAAAGGTAGTTATAAAATTGCAGCTGACACAAAATATTAGCAAATGTATAGGTGGCTTATATTTTGAAGCAAAGTCAAAGAGCCAGCACTCTTCCAGACTGTAGTGTTTATTGAACACCACCACCACAGAATAGCTCAACAGACACAAGACACACAAACTCCTGATCGGTTTCAAACTGTCATTACGTCCTGAGAGGGATGAACTCTGTCAATCCCATCTGATAGAAACTGAAGATTTACCTAAATGATTCTGTAGCTCTCTCAAACTGCTGCATGTCAAATATTTGTGATAAGTAAGGCCTTCAACTCAGTTCCACACAGAAGGCTGGTAAAAGCTTGACCACACAGGGTTGGTCAGAAGTAGTCAGATGGGTACAAAACTGGTTGCAAGGCAGAACCCAGAGAGTACAGGTTAATTGAACACAATAAACAATCAAGAACAAGAGGCATCACATGAGGAGGGTTGGCAGGAAATACAAGGGGAAGAAGATGAGGAAGGATCAGAGGGCAAATAAGGAAGAAGAAGAAGAAAAATATTGTGATTAATATCTCTGACGTCAAGCTCACAGGAATACAAACAGCTGTATTACAGAAAGTACTAAGCTTTATTACAAATCAGGACTCTAAACCTTTTGATGTTTATGTGGATCTGCATAGATTAACAAGAAATTTAAATTTAAAAGCTTTGTCTGAGAAAGGCAAGAAAGGCACACTGAGCAAAAGCAGATACTCGTCTCCAGGTGTGGGGGGAGGGTACATAGGAAAGGATAACATACAGGTTATCACTGAGTAAAACATTTAATATTACAGTATGTGCACTGGAGAGGAAAACTCGCTGGTTTTCCAGTAGAATATATATAACATTACATTTATTACATTACATTAATGTGTAAACTTAATAGGAATTACAGCTTAATGATGGGTTACAGGTAGGAACAGTTAGGCACAGGACACGATGATCCAGTCATGGTGCAGATTACATAAACTGGAAGTGCAGTAAGACAGCAAGACAGCAAGTGTAATAAGTGCAATAGTTGGTTTAAAAGCCCAGCTTAGTAGCATCTGATAGGTGCCATTGGGGATTGCAGGTGGGGGTCACGGAGTGCAGGGGTGGGCACAGGAGGAAATCATGTGCAGGTACAGTTTATCATAAGGTAGTTAACCAGGGTGGTAGCAAGCGAGTGGGTGGAGGAGGTGATGAATTTGGAGGTGGAAGTTCGTTTCCAGAGTTTAGGGCGGTGTGAGAAGGCTGCTTGTCCCATGGTGGACCTCCCCTAGGGATTAGTAATTGATGTGAAGAAACACAGTTACAAGGGGTCCTGAAACATTGCTACAAGGGATACTGGAACAGAGGACATTATAATGAATAATGAGGTAAGAAATGTTTTTGCTCACCTTCTTTCTTTATGCCATGCTATACTGATACAGTGAGGGTATTTAAGAGAGCTTGTGAAAACCAGATCAAACAACATTGGAAAACCCCAGTAGGCCAAACTATATTAATATTACAACTGAAGAGGCTGCAGCTATCACTAGTCTGGAGGAGAACCCCAATATAATAATTAAAAAGCCAGATAAGGGGGATTCAGTTGTGGTGATGAATACTGTCCAGTATGTTAATTAAATTAATGGACAGTTGCAAAATACTGAATTTTACATAAGACTGCGTTCTATTCCCACCCTATTTTTAAGAAGGAAATAGACTCTTTTTGGTGCTGGCACATATTGATGGCATCATTTCTAATGAAGAACTGGGGTTTCAAACAGTTGATTCCCCTATCACCCATCACAGCTTGTATATATGTGCTGCCAAAATACATAAGGACCCAGTAAACCCACCTGGATGGCCCATCGTGTCCAGAATTGGGTCTTTGACTGAGCCTTTGTCCAAATATGTGGACTGTTATATAAAAACTATGTGGAGGATCTGAGATCTTATGTAAGGGACACTATGCACATTCTTAACATTATAGGAGATATGCAGGTGGAACAAGACTGGTACCTGGTGTTCCTGGGTATCTCTTCACTTTATATGAACATACCCCATGAGGAGACCTTGAGGCCCTGGAGTAGTACATGGGGATGGATGCAAGAATATCTGATAATGAAAAAATGTATTTTGGAATGAGCAGAACATGTCCTTACAAAGAATTGTTTCTTATTCCAAGTGGATTTTTACCACCAGTCTAAAGGACTGCGATGGGGCAGCACTCTTTAATTATTAACCTCTTTCTGGGCAAGTGGGATATAGAATGTCTATGATCCAGATGTCAATCCTTTTTACAATAGGATTGACATCTGGAAATATTTATAGACAACATTTTTTGGTGTGGTGTGGCATGGATCGGGAGCTACAGGAGTTCATGCTATACCTGGAAGGGCGTAATCCCAATCTGAAGTTCACTTCACAGTGTGATTTGGAGAAAATTTCTTTTCTAGATGTAGAAATTTAAAAGACCTAGAAGGTAATTTGAAAATAAAGCTGTATAGAAAAGAAACTGGTAGGAACTCACTGCTGCTCACCTCTTGTTACCTCCCATGCCATTTAGAACAGAACATTCCCAAGGCCCACTTTTAAAGAGTAAGGAGGAACTGCAGTGAAAGGGATGACTATATGGCTTTTGGCACTGAACTGAGGAATAGGGTCATTGGTAGAGGATATAATGCTGCCAGTGTGGAGAAAGCATTTTCAGAGGCCTGCGATATGGATGGGGTGACCTCTTGGTAGTGAAGGATCAGGTAGTACAACCTGAGAGAATACACTTTGTGGCAATTTATTCAAGACAGTCTGGAGAGATTTAGAAAGTTATTAAGAACAACTGCAGTATTTTACAGACAGATCCTTTATTAAAAGAGGTCACCTCTAGATCACCCAGAATAGTATTTAATAGGGGCAGAAACCTGGGGACAGGCTTACTAATAGTTATATGCCTGCCCATAAGAAGGAACAAGAAAGTTGCTGGTTACATCGTCCACATGGGACATATCCATGGGAACTATACGTTTGCCCATCCTTATTAAAAATTACCACCTTCACGAGAGTTAACTCCACAGAGGTTTTAAATGCAGATCCTTTTTCAGTTGTGTCACAAGTTATCTTTTTATTTAGCAGTTTGTGGTGTGGGGCGTTCTATGTGGGTAAGATCGCTAGAACTTTTAAATCTAGGATTGAGGAACATCTATGCAGTTTAGCTGCAGGAGATGATAAGTGCATTGACACAACACTGCAAAGACAAACTATAGAAACATGGAAACATAGAAGTTGACGGCAGATAAGGACATAAGGCCCATCCAGTCTGCCATTTCTTTTCTACCTTATAAATGTGCCATCGACCTTTGCTCTGTCAGTGGCCTATCTATTCATAGTCATTTGTATTGCTCCCTTATGCCTATCCCATGCCTGTTTGAAGCCCTGCACTGTATTCATAGCCACCACTTCTTGTGGTAAGCCATTCCATGCATCCACCACCATTTCTATGAAAAAGAATTTCTTCACATTCCCCTTAATCGGCTCTCCTCTAATCTCATGCTGTGTCCTCTTGTCCTGCTATTTTCTTATATTTAAACATGTTAGACTCTTTCACCTTGTTAATGCCCTTAAGGTGTTTGAATGCCTCAATCATATCACCTCTCTCCCTCCTTTGCTCAAGGGTATACATATTGAGCTCTGTTAATCTGTCCTCATATGTCTTCTGATGCAGTCCCTGCACCATTTTGGTTGCCCTTCTCTGGACTGCCTCAATTTGTTAACGTCCTTGTGAAAGGTGGCCTAGAGGTAACCCTGCATTTATTTTTATTTATTTAGTTTTTGCTGACGGGTAAGTACACTAGACAAATCCTACCTATTTTCAGGCATGACCTGGGGTAAGGGATACAGATTAATGCCAACTGACCTTAGACCAGATTAAGCTGTTGGTTGTATTTTTAGTGAATGAGGAAATTTGGCCAGGACACAGGAAATTCCTACTCTTTTAATAAGTGCCATGGGATCTTTAACATCCCCTGAACTACCACCAATCCAGGCAGATGGGACCTCGGTTTAACGTCTCATCAAAAGACAGCACCTCAAAGTGCAGCACCCTCTCATGCTGCACTACAGTGTCGAATACTGGGACATTAACCCAAGTGCCAGATGTGGGGAACTGAACCCACAACCCTCTGATCTCCCGGCCTCAGAGGCGAGTGTGCTACCTATGAGCCACTGACACTGACCTTAAATGACTTTGAATTCTGTGGTGTAGAACAGGATCATTTCGACCAAAAGGGTAATTTGGATGACAGATTCATGAAAAAGTCCTTTGGATATATATCTAGGTGCATTATAAGCACCAGGGTTGAATGATAAAACATAATTGCTGAAATGCATTAAAGGAAAGTAGTTTACTGTAACAGATTTAAAGCAGTCCTCCTGTTTCCACTTTCCTCCTCTCTCTCCTCTTCCTCCTTCCTCTCTACCTCCTCCCTCCTATCCCCTTCCCCTTTCCCCGACCCTTACCCCTTTGTTTCTTTCCTGATTAAGTAATATGTATGTCTTTATTACTGTTTGAAACTCAGTTATAGCACTATATCGCTGTAACTATTTTTTGCTAAAAGTTTAATACCATTTTACTTTAGACTTGCGCACACATAAGGAATGTTTAGGAGAGTAGCACACTTGGAGGTGTGCCTCTCCCACCAGTGCACTACTCCCTTGAGCAGGCGTGGTGGTCCTGCACCAATGGTGCAGGAGCTCAGTATGACAGCGGTCGTTCCTCTGCTTCAAAGGAAAATACGCTACCATACTGAGCGCCGCCATGCATCCCTTCCATCCGCAGCGCTCCGCCAGCGACCGCCGCCCCCCACAAAGCTTTCCTGCCATGCTGGGCCCACCCCAGCGTGGCAAATGTTTTTTTTGCAGGCGGGGTGCCTAATCCCCGTCGGCTCCATGGCCCCAGCGTGGTTGCCGTTAGGGGTGCCCAATCCCCATCGGCCCTTGACCCCCACATCTTCTGCCATGCTGAGCCCACCCCAGCGTGGCAAATGTTGTTTTTTACGGCCGGGGTGCCCAATCCCCCGCCGGCTCCATGGCCCCCCAGCGTAGGTTGCCGATGGGGTGCCCAATCCCATCAGCTCCTTGGCCCCCACATCTTCTGCCATGCTGGAGCCCACCCCAGTGTGGCAACATCCTCTTCGTCTTTTTTTTTTTTCCCTGTAAAACAAAAGCGGTCCCAGGCGCATCTCCCCCCCTCCACAACCCGCACCCACCACTGTGCACCAGCCTCCCACACACCCTCACTCCATCCTCTGGACTCCGGCGTGACAATCTTGATGGACCGGAAACATGTCTGCACTCTTCAAAGCCGACCGAACTGAGGAAATGCCGGTAAAGCTGTATAATGGGCTACATGGGGTTCAACTTGTGCATATTTCAGTCATTTTTGGAATTTTTGCACCAATTTTCAACATGGGGTTTTGGGACGCTTTTCATGAATGATGTCACTGTCATGGCGTTATTCAGGCCTGAAGGGTGATTTCACAGGCACTGCGCAGTCACTGCACAAAATCACCCTTCAGCCTCAAATAATGCCATGACAGTGACATCATTCATGAGAAGGTGTCCAAAACCCCATGTTAAGAATTTGGTCAAAATTCCAAAATACTGTTTCAAGCATGTGTTCAGTTCCTACGAGGCTCGTAAGTTCACGAATTTTCAATATTACCCAGATTTTCAACATTGCCATTTTATCACACCTTCTATGAGATGTACAGCTGTCATTTTCACATTTCACCAAAATGTGTTTCGCCCATGTAGCGATAAATGGCGCAATCGGTGTGCTAAATCAATGTATGGAACATATTAAAAAAATCACAGTGACACTGTTCATGAGCAGAGGTCTTTAAATGGCTATGTTGTAAATTTGGTGAAAAATTCTAAAAATGACTGTTTTACGAGCGTGCATTATGCAGTTCCTCAGCACGCTCGTAGGTTTGAGAATTTTCAATATTTGCACTCCAGATTTTCAACATTGCCATTTTACTACACCTCCTTATGAGCACTGCAGCTGTCATTTTCACATCTTGCCCAAACGTGTTTCTGCCCATGTAGTGCACAATGGCACAGTCGGTGTGTGAACTCAGTGTATGGGACACATTAAGAAAATCACAGTGTCACTGTTCATGAGCAGAGATCTTAAAGCTATGTTGAAAATTTGGCAAAAAATTCCTACAAATAACTTTGTTTCTGGCGTCGCGTTGTATGCAGTTCACGCTTACTCATTAAGTTTGCAAATTTCAATATTTTCCTCAGATTTTCAACATTGCCATTTTACCATACCTCCTTATGAGCAGTACAGCTGTCATTTTCACATCCTGCCCAAACGTCTTTCCCCATGTAGTGCAACACAATGGCGAGTCAAAAGCAAATCAATGTATGGGACATAGTAAGAAAATCACAGTGACACTGTTCATTAGCATAGGTTTTAAAATGGCAATGTTGAAAATTGGTGAAAAATTCCTAAAATGACAGTTCTGACGTGCATTGCACAGTTCCACCTACCTTCGTGGGTTTGCAAATTTTCAATATTTCCACTCCAGATTTTCAACATTGGCATTTACGCACTTCCTTATGTGCAGTACAGCTGTCATTTTCACATCCTGCCCAAAGCGTGTTTCCGCCTTTGTAGCGCAAATGGGGTAACAAAAGATCATGCTGACAATTTATTGTGCAAATACCAGCAATCGCACAGAGCATTAGGGTAAAGCACCATACATGCCAAACACCACTGCAATTACCTGCAAGTGAACGCTCGGCATTGACAAATGCTTGTTTATTTTGGCCTTGTTTTCCTACAGGTATCTGAGGAAGCATTAAAATGAGCTCCTACAGACCATGAAATTGGGACTAATTACTTTTTAGGATAAAATAGATAATAGATTTGAGAAAATATATTTGAATTTTGTCATGGGTTTACGTATATATGTTTTTACTAGTTGAAACTTTGATATCATGTCTTATCTTTGAAGATATTTTAATATTTTGCACTTTATCAATTTGTTGCACTTATATTAAACTGCTCTTCAAATTACGAGTTCAATAATGTGGCACCATGACTTTAAATGTGCAATATATTTAAGACCGATGGGATTGGTGGAGTTCATCCTTGGAGGATGAACAACAGTTTGAAACCAGTCAGTGAGTTTGTGTCTTGTGTCCGTTGACCTGTTTCATGGTGGTGTTCAATAAACACTGTAGTCTGGAAGAGTACTGGCACTTTGACTTTTGCTCGCTTTTTATTGAGCCCTGCATCCAGTGTGGCTTGTGCGTTTGTTTGCCACTTTCAGTTTATATATTTATCAATTTATCAAAATCCCAAACTGTATTTGTTCCTTTCTAGTAATGGACAAAGTCTCAGTGCTTCTAAATCAAGCTAGGCTAAAATCTAAATGTAGCAGACCATTTTTTCTCTTACCAGACAGACAAAAAAATTGGTCCCCTGGGGAGGATGGTACCAGATGATGTTTATCAATCCAGTTTCGCCTGGTGGTTACTTTTTTGTCATGATTAAATCTCAACAACTGTATTGTTTGCCATGGCAAAGAGATGATATTTCAGCTAAAAAATATCCCCCTAGTTACCTGCACCCTGCCACCTGTAACCTGTAAATGTGTTGGAAGATATCTATGTATCTATCTATCTATCTATATATATATAACTATATTGTAGGACGCGCACACCCCTATATTGAGGTTCATTCTGTATTTCTATGTTAAACTGAAGCGTTAGGACTTTAATAACTTTGCAACCATTCAACTGATTCACATGAAATTTTGCATGCACTATTTGGGGCCAAGGATCTCTTGATGTGCAGGTTTTGTTCTGTTCAGATTTGTGGGTGAAGAGAAACAGAGTGTAGAAATATGTATAAATTTCCATTTTTGTCAAGTTCTTTTCGTGATCATTGCAAAACAGTGCAGAATTTTGGTCTGAACTTTTAGGGTATATAGGACTTGGGGTCACAGTGGTGCCTTTTTGAAGGTTTGGTGAAACAATATTAATCCACTCTAAAGTTATTAAATTTCAAAGTTTCCATTATTTTCAATGGGAAAAGTTAGATGTGAGCCTTTAATCAGGATTCTGTATGTCAAGCGGGTAATCCTGTTTTAAACGGGTAATCCTCTGTCACAAATGGGGAATCTTTTTTGTGCTGGTGCTATTTTGTTTTCAGGTAGAGGTGGCACCAAAATTAAATAACTAAAAATAGGGAGTTTAGGAAACACCAACAGTTATGTTTACCTAATCAGGGCCTGTAAGATCGAATTCTGGGGCTAGTTTTTGGTTACTTAGTCAGAAATGTACTTTTTCAAATGTGAAATCCTTTTCCTCAAAGCATGGAAAACTTATGCAGTAAACCGCAATTTGAGAAAAATGACTTTCTTTTACCACAAATTATTGAAAAAGCTACTGGGAAAATCTGCTAAAGATTTTTGACTACGCTACAAAATTAGTGGATGATGGTAAGGCAGTAGATGTGGTCTTACCTAGACTTTAGTAAGCCTTTGACTCAGTTCCACACAGAAGGCTGGTAAAGGCTTGACCACACAGGGGTTGGTCAAGTAGTCAGATGGGTACAAAACTGGTTACAAGGCAGAACCCAGAGGTACAGGTTAATGGAGCATAATCGATGGAAGGCAGGGTGACCAGCGGTGTGCCTCAAAGCTCAGTGCTGGTGCCTCTGCTCTTTAATGTTTTTAGCAGACATCGCTGATGGACTGGAAGGAAGGTGTGTCTGTTCTACAGATGACACCAAGATATGTAACAGGGTGGACACCTCAGAAGCAGTGAGCAAGATGTAAGCTAACCTCAAGAAACTAGAAGAATGGTCTGGAGTGTGGCAGCTGAGATTTAATGCCAAAAGTGCAAGGTCATGCACATAGGAAAGAAAAATTCAAGAAAGGAGTATTACCTAGGAGATGAAAGATTGGTGGCCTCAAACCAGGAATGAGATCTGGAATCGTAATCACTGACAATTTGAAGGTTAGTAAGCAGTGTGAGAAGGCAATATTAAGGCCAGCAGAATGCTGGGCTGCGTGGGGAGGAATGATCAGCAGGGAGGAGAGAAGTGGTACTACCACTGTATAGATTGCTGGTCAGGTCTTACCTGGAATACAGAGTCCAATTCTGGAGGCCTCCACTCCAGGAAAGACATTGACCGAGTGGAAACAGTACAGAGAAAGGTGACAAAAATTATTCAGGGTCTGCAGTACATGTCCTATGAGAAAAGACTTAGGAACTGAATATGTACTGCCTGGACCAGAGAAGAGAGAGAGAGAGGGATATGATTGAAGCATTCAAGTACATAAAAGGAATTAACAAGGTACAGGCACAGGAACATTTTCACTTGAGGAAGGGCTCCAGGACCAGGGGACATGACCTCAGGCTGCAAGGAGGAGGTTCTCTGCCAACACCAGGAAGTTTTCTTCACAGAAAGAGTGGTGGACACCTGGAACAGCCTTTCCCAAGAGGCTGTGGAGGTCAACACTGTGTGGGATTTAAGAATGCATGGGATAGACACAAGGAAGCCCTGACTACCAGGGCAACTAGAGTGTCAAAATAGGTCTAAAACAAATGGACCGACTAAATGGGCCTAGTGGTCTCCTTCTGCTGTCAATGTCTATGTTTCTAGTAAAAAATGGGTAGGTGCCGTATTGGTCCTTTTAAGAACAGATCCACAAAGAAATGAATTGTTACTTTTATTGGACCAATATACAGTAGATGTTACACAGTGTAAATTTTCTGGATACCACTGTCACTATCAAGAATGAAACCCTACATACCTGTATTTACAGGAAACCAATTGACAGACAGAGATACTTACACAAGAAAAGTAATCACCCGAGCCACAGTAAGAAATCTGTCATATATAGTCATATATAGTCAAGCCCTTAGGTATCACCACCTCTGTTTAAATGAGGAAGGCAGAGACACACATCTGGCAATGTTGAAAAACACCTTTATTGATCAGGAACACCTGTCCAGAGAAATTTACAGAGCAGTGGAACAACACAGGTCCCAAGAGAACAACTACTGCAATATAAGGAACAGACCACTACAAACAGAATACCCTTGGTGGTCACATACCATCCTGACCCTGAACTTCTAAGTAAGATTATTAAGGACCTCCATCCAATAATTAGTGAGGATGAAACCCTTAATTGTATTTTCAAGAACTACCACTACTATCTTTTTAACAACCACCTAATTTAGCCAACCTGATTATTAGAGTCAGCTGAACCGGAACAGAATACCATGACATCATATGGTACACGGCCCTGTCATCAATGCAGATGTAAGACGGTAACCTCATTTCCACTTCAGATTGTGTGGTTCATCACAAAACAGACAATTCAGGATACAGAGGAATTATACATGTACATCAAGTAATGTGGTCTATTTTATCCAATGCAAGAAATGTCCTCGCACAGGTTATGTGGGGAGACAAGGCAACAACTCTGCACTAGAATGAATTACACATTCTATTAATTTTAAGTTGACTGACAAACCAGTAGCGCAACACTTCTCCCAGGATGGCCACCAATCTCAGATATGTCTGTGATGGTCTTAAAAGACATTTCAACAGTACACAACAGAGACGGCTTTGAAATTAGACTTATTTTACTTCTCAATATGGTGGTGAATGGAATGAACATTGATGTGGGTGAGATGACACATTATTCCACTTAAACTTACACAGACCTTTACTTTAAAAGATGGACATAAATACTTTAGTTCTTCAGTGAGCCTTTGATTTTGTAAGTTTATGGTTATCTACATGTTGACGTCTCACCTAACATTGTGGTGAGTGTGTGCATATGTGTGTGTGTGTGTGTGTGTGTATGTGTGTATGTGTGTGTTTTGTATGTGTTGTGTTTCTGTGTTGTTGTGGGGTTGTAGGTGTGTTGTGTGTTATGTATGTGTGTGTGTGGTGTGGTGCTGTGTGTGTGTTTGTTATATTTGTTGCGTTGTGGTTGTGTGGGGTGTGTGGTGTGTGTGTGTGGTGTGTACACACGATGTGTGGGAGGTGTGGCATGGGACAATTGTTATGTGGCTAGGACACTTAGTTCTCATATGTGTACATTTACTTCCTTCTAGTTGTCAGTGGTTGGATTACACACTGTCACATTTTTAAATCTGCTCATATTAAGATGCATATTTCATTTACATGGGGTTCATAAAAGGTTTAATTCCTTTGGGCAAATATTAAGATTGATGTGAATGATGATGTATTATGACTCTTGTACTTACAGTATATCTCATTCTACTAGTTATCTTTCCAAGGAGAAAAAAAAAAGGAACGAGGGCTGGGGGATGTTATCCTTAGAAGTTTTCATTTAGATTCCTTAGACTGATTCTCTGCATTTTGTTATACACTGACTCTGTGTTGAAATCTGCACTTATCAGACTCATGGTCTCATTTTCTAGGGGTCCTTGACAAGTATGTTTATTTGGCACTATACTAACGAGTGATACTATCATGCATCATGTATATGTGTGTATGTTTAATTTGGGGCTTGTTTTCAACTTGCAGTAAGACCTAATTTGGATTTTGTCTCTCATTGTCTGTTCTTTAAAACAAAAGGACACTTGCAATGTAAGTTGTAAGCTCATCTTATATGTATTAGAGAGAATGCTATCCAAGGTTTTTATCACTAGAATGCTTTCTTGAAGCATACTGAGACATTTTAAAATTTATGTGAAAAGAACTCTCTGGTTATTGTTAATTCTTGATAATATTTGCCCTTCCGAGGCTACTCATTAAAAGCATACTGGTGTTAATTAGCTTCTCTGACATAATCTTCTGTTATGCTTTAAATGTATATATTAAACCAATGAGAATTATTTCTGTTTTTTCAACATTATCTGGTGCTAATAGTATGGGATTTTCAAAATAACTGCCATAAAGCTTCTGAAGAAGGACCTGGTTGGTCCGAAAGCTAAAGCACTTTGTTCTTTTGTATAACATCTACGCTGGTCAATAAAATGTATCACATCATTTGTTTCTGGATATGTTTCTAGCATTCTTTTGCAATTTGCTAAAAATGATTTTAAGACAACTGTTTCTTTGTCACTGAACAGTTAAAAATGGTTTGTTATTTTGGTCTGAAATTTCCAAGGCACAAAGGCCTTGCACCAGAGATGTGCCTTTTGCTGGTTTAGTTAAAATATAGTTATTGGCTCCGAATTCTGTGGGTTAAATTTTGCTTAGCTTCCTATAGGATAACATTGTAATGGGAGGTTTACCCAGTCATTTCTTTGTCACTCCACTGTGAAGAAATGGTTAGCTAATAGTGTTCTGAAATTTTCAGTGTACAAAGGGCTTGCCCACTGATATGCCTTTTGCTGGTTTTGTGAAAATATATTAATTTGGTGTTCAGTTACACAGGTTTCAAATTTTCCTGTGTTTTCTATAGGATCACATTACAATGTCAGGAGTTTCTTTTGGTTTCACACTACAGGATGGGAGCACAGGGCCCTCCTACAGGCAAAGAAGGACAGCAATACACAGTCTCAAAAATTATGCATGGATGGGCCCCACTCCAACATGCAAATAAGGATACCATTAAGGACTGATGGAAGGGCAGGGCCCAGAGGGCCCTGTGCTCCTCAAGGAAACAAGGATACAATTACAATATCTCAAAATTATGGATAGATGGCACTTGCACTTCCATGTACAAATATGAACACCATTATGGAGTGATGGGAGGTAGACTTTATGCATACATGGTATCAGGCCCAGAGGGCCCTACACTCCACATGCAAATATGGACAGGATTATAGAGTGATGGGAGTGCAGGGCCCTTAGGTTCTGTCCTCCCACAAGGAAATAAGGATACACTTAGAATCTCTCAAAGTATGGATGGTTGGGAGCACAAGGCATGGTGTGCTCCACAAGCAAATAAACCTACAATTATATTTTGTAAAACATAAGGAAATTATTTGCAAAATGTAATTAATATACCATTAGGATTTCAACAGCACAAGTAGGACAATGTGGTCTTAGGGTTCCCTACACTAAGACCCTGCCCCCTATGGTTTTCCAACCTTAGCACCCCACCCTCACCCTGCATTCAGTAACAGGTGTATGGATGTTGCCTTGGGGTTATGAACCCTAATGCTCACCCTGTTCTCCTATATTGTACACATCTCAGCTTACTTACTCATGGAATTGGGTGAGCATTATGGATCACAACCCCAAGGAACACCCACATGCATGTTCCATTATGCAGGATGGGGTGGGATGTTAGAGTTGAAACTGAGGGTTGGGGGTCTTAGGGTGGAAACCTAAGACCACATTTCCTACTTTCATCATTGGAGCCCTAATGGTGCATTAACAAAGTTTTTTGCAGAGACTACAGATATATAAATAGGTTTATTTTTTTAATAAAAAGTTTATGTTTTCAGTCATGGGCAATACAGAATGCCATAACAAGTAAATAAGTAAACATAAACCTGGCGAGGAGGAGAATTTCTCCCTTGGAAACTTGGATATACAACTCTAACTGGAAGCAGATATTAAGTCCTATATAAGGTTGATATTCTAGTGACTCAGTTATGTTGTAAACTAAGTTCTATAGAGTTATCTCTGTGCCCAAAGGCATGCATAATGTTCTGCATTCTAGATCATCATTACAAGTCCTGTTCTGGGAATGGAAAGTCAATATTCCTCCTTCATACTGCTTATAAGGCACGTTGGGAGGATTAAGATCCTATCAAGGAAGCTTGTGCTCGGTGTGGGACAGGAATATAGGCATTAAAGGCCTTGCTGGGATCTTACTGTGTGGGAGGTAAGGTAGGTTGCCCACATTGCCATGCACTTCTCAAATCTTTGTGTAATGGAGTAGTGCACTCTTTCATAGTTGGTCAGTTTACTTATTTCCATGAGCCAGTCAGAGATCTCCAGTGATTGCTGGGTTCTCAATGCTGGTGGTTTAGCTCTTTGGTAGTGACTACAGCCCCAAGTAACCAGTTAGTATGTGGATGGGATAGTGCTGCTGTCTGATCTGGGCTTTAACATGTCTGATTATGACTAAAGGGCTGTTACATTTATGTGGATTCCTCAATATATCATTGCACATTTGCTGGACCACTTGCCAGTAGAGCTACAGTTTCCTCATTCTCACAGCATGTGGGTGATGGAACATATTCCTGCCTCTCCTCCAGCAGTTATCAGTGGTGATCAGGTCCAATTTGTGCAATTTTGGGGTGTTCTGTGCTAGGAGTGAATCTTTTGGGTATAGGCATACATCTAATCTGCCCACCTCTTGGTGCTTGAGCCTGGGTCCTATTAGACCTCATAGAGTGTGTCTTAATCTGAGGTATTTCCAGTCCTGTCCTTTGCTGAGGCAAATTCGACCTGCAGCTAGCCAAAGATTTAAGTGTCCTGATGTCGGGTCTGTTAGCTGACTCAGGCAAAGTATACCTTTAGAGCCTCTGCTCTGCCAGGGCAATTAGACATCTGTCTATTGTGAGACCCTGGTTATTCCAGAAAGGAAAGCTGGATGAGTGGACAGGGTTCCACTGTGTTTCTTGGGCCCATTTCTTCAACACTCTAGCAGCAGTAACTGATGGGGTTGAGTGCTCCTTCAGGGTTTTAGGTAATTCTAGGAACCTTAAGGCATTCTCTGAGTTCAACTCAGAACTGCTTCTTCACAGTCCACCCATTTGGACCTACTGTATTTATCTGGTAGTTCAGAGGCCAGTTAGTAGAGTTGGAGGAGCAGGTAGGCATCATGTTCCTTGCAAAGTCTAGCAAACACAATCCCCCTACAGGTGGGTTGTACATTTCTGTAGTTTAGGCTTTTAGGACCCATTCCCCAAGACGTCTTGCATCTTTTCTGTGTGGATTGAGAAAGCTCACTTAGTAGGAGATTGGGATGTTGTCCAGAATGTACAAAATCATCAGTGTGTCCATCATTTTATACACATGTGCTCTGTCCCAATGTAACAGGTGTAGTTTACTCCACCTAGTCAAGTCCTGCTCCATAGATGTTAGTAAGAGGGCAAAAGACTGAGTCTACCCATATCCTTTAGATTCCAAGAGGAGTGGATGTCAAGGTATTTAACCTGGTTCTGGACCAGGTGGAGACCCAGGGAACATCTGGTAACCTCTTGATTAACTGGTCTGAAGCCACTAGAAAAGACTCCACATTAGCTTTATAACTGGAGATCTGTCCATACTGCTATAGCTGGGCCAAGGTTTGGGGAATGACTCCTCCAGTGGTGTTAGAGTAAGCAGAATATCATTTGCATAAGCCAGGACTTTCTTTTCCTCTCCCATTTAGACTCCAGAGATAGCTCTCCTTCAGTTGTATTGTCTGTAGCAGAGGCTCCAGTGCAAATACAAAGAATAAGGATGAGAAGGGTCAGCCTTGATGAGTGCCGCTCCCAGAGGGAAGGTTGCTGGTTCCTGGAGTTAGCTATCACCTTAGCTTGGGTACCCTTGTATCGATGTCCAAACCCAATGGTTGAACTTGTCCCCAATATCAAAGGCTCCAAATGCATGAAAGAGGTAACATAGAAACACAGAATTTGATGGCAGATAAGGACGCCTGGCACCCAGTCTACCCATTTCTCTACCTAATGGATAAGCTGCAGATCCTAGTTAACCAACAGCCTACTTCTTTCTACCCCCACCCCTAGAATTGCATTATGACTGTCCCATGCATGCATGTTGAATTCAACCACTATTTTTGACTCCACAACCTCCTCGGAAGCTGTTCCATGCATCCACATCCTCTCTGTGAAAAATACTTACTTACATTACCTCGAGCCATGCCCTCTATCTTCAAATTGTTCCCCTTGTTCTTGCACACCTCTTGTTTTGAAAGATGCTACCTCTTGGTCTTTGTTGATTCCCTTGAGGTACTTGAAAGTTTCTATCATGATCCCCCTTCCTCCTTTCCTCAAGGCTATACATATTAAGTTCCTTTAGTCTCTTTTCATATGTCTTCCAGTGCAGACCCTGCACCATTTAATTGCCCTCTTCTGGACAGCTTCCATTCTATCTATGTCTTTGGAGATTGGGTCTCCAGAACTTACCAATACACTGCAGATGGGGTCTCACCAGCTGTCTGTACAGAGGGATAACAACTTCCTGTTTTCTACTGGTGATGCCTCTTCTATGCATCCCAGTATCCCCCAGCCCTCCTTACTGCCCTCTCACATTGCTTGCCCACCTTAAGTCAGGTAGCATCATTCCACCCTGATGAATGCCTTTTTGTGTCCAATGTCAGGAGGACCACTGGGATGTTTTTGGGAAACCTTCCATATAAGATTCAACAACCTCCTTGTGTTGTCTTCTCTGTAGGACAAATATGACATGGTCTCTGTTTATCAGGGCCAGAAAGGACCTCCTGCAGCATCAGGGCCACCATCTTGGCAAAATATTATAGTCTGGACAAATGAGGAGATGGGTTAGTAGCTCTCACAAGACAAGGGATCTTTCACTGGGTTGGGGATGAGAGGTATAGTGGTCATCCTCATGTATGGTGAGACTGTCCCTTCCCTGCAGGCCTCATCTAGGGCATTCTTCAGAGTTTTAGCAACTCCTTGCTGAAAGAACACAGGAATTCTGTGGAAGGCCACCTCCATCTGATGCTTTAACAGCTGGCATTTTCTTCAGTGCTCCCTCTAACTCCTGGGCTGTGAAGGGTTTCTCCAGACATACAATGGCCCAAGGAGAAAGTTGAGGTAGATCCTGGGAGGTTGTGAAGACATCCAGCTCAGCTAGGAAGGGTACTTGTCTTGCGTAGAGGCTGTTAAGAATTTCAGAAAGGCTTCACCACGACTTGCAAGTTCTATAATGGTGCCATCAGGCCCCAGCCACAGGGATTCTAGACCTCTCTTGGCACTTCTTCATTTGGTGTACCAAAGCCTACTGGGCTTTTCTCTCACTTCCCAGAAGGATTGTCTGAGATGAAGAGTGTATATTCTCCCATTTATTTATTTATTTTTATTTAGTTTTGTTAACCAGTTAGGTGCACTAGCCATAAAATGACTATTTTCAGGCATGACCCAGGAGAGTACAACAAAAGAGAACAGTTGAACAACAGCAACATAGGTACAGTAATACAAGTAGAGGAACAGTACAGCAGTGCTACAAACATACAATGAGTAGAAACAACAAAAATAATGGCAAGCATTATACAAATAATGGCAATAAGATATATAATAAATGCAGAAACCATGGACCTGACTTGTGGAGATAAAGGGTTAATAAGAGAGTAAGGTTATATAGAGAGAAAAGTGAGGAATGTTCAAACATAACAAGAAAGACTGATAGAAGGAAGGTCGGGTGGTAATTGGCAAAACAACAGTGGATGGTAAGCAACAAGGTTTGAGAAGGAAGAGAGCTAGTAGTCAAGAAGTCATTTACAAAGAGAAGGAAAAATATGGGAAGGGAAGAGAGCCAGTCTTGGAGCTGGATTAGAGCAGGGTGACATTTTGGTAAGTCTCAGGAGCTTCAGGTTGGGTCAAAGCATGTACAAGCATCAGCTAAGGATAGATAACAACGATATTCACTTTAAATCTAAAGTGAGACTGAGACAGCCGGAGGTTGAGTGGAAGAGCATTCCATGAAGCAAGAGCAGATTAATCTTATAGCACATGCTCATGATCTCTGCAAGAAGGAAGGTGTATACATAGGGTTCCCATACTTCTTTTTCAACTCCTTAAGCTTTTGGATGTGCTCATCCAAGTCTTTGAATTGAGTCTTTACATATGGGAGGCATAACTGAGGCATCTGCCTCTTATGTATGCCTTTGAGCCTCCCATCTAGAGGCACCTGATGTGCCTGTCTCCAATTCATCTCAAGGAAAACTCTCTATGTCAGCTTCCAGTGAAGCTGTAAATGCTGCATCCTTGAGCAGTGAGTATTAAAGATCTGCTGCCTCTGTGGTTGTTCAGATGACCCTGTTGGGATCCAGGTGAAAGAGACAAAAACATGATCTGACATTATGAACTATATCCTGGCATCCATGGGGTTGGCATCAGCAAGTAGTCAATCCTGGAAAACATGTGATGGATTGAGAGAAGTATGAGTAGTCTCTGACACTGGTTAACCAACTCCATATGGCAATGAGCCCCAAGTCAGCTGTCAGCTGGTGTAATGATTCTGCTGTTGCAGAAGGCAATCCTCTGGGTCTCTGGACCTATCAAGGAACTCATCTAGGACCACATTTACATCCCTTCTAATATTGACTGGCCATGTTGATTTTCTGCCAGTACTTGTGCCAGGTTGTGGAAGAAGTACAGGTTCATCTGGTTTAGGTCATACATGTTGCAGAGCACCATGGCCTGGCCCAAGGGTCACTGGGAGCAGTACACAGTGACCCCATGTCCATTACAGTTTTGTGAAGTGTAAAAGGAATGTTTTTATGGACATGAAGGTGTTACCCTATATTTGTGGAAGCCTCCCCACTCTCAGTTTGTCTGTCTTGTGGCATGTAAGGTGAGTTTCTTGCAGAATGGTGATCTCCTCCTCAGAGCTGATCTAGGATTTTCTCCTTTTAACTAGGGAATGTATACCTTTAATGTTCCCAGATACCCATTTAACAGGTGTACCCACCATTTCTGTTATAATGCCAGATCAGAGGCGTGTACCTACTGTAATGACTCTCCATTGCCCGTGTTCCAGCAAGGATGGGGTCTCCCATGTTGTCCCTGTCTCATCCACTTTCAGAGTACCAGAACATGTTCTCATGCCCACTAAGAAACTTCTACTAGGCAGTCTGCTCCTGTGTGTACACGGGAGCTGTCCATATCAGTCTCTGTTAGTGAGACCACATTTGAAAGCAGTACTAAAATAAGTGAAGCCAGCAATCATTTCATCACTGGTGGTATCAATGATAACAACAACAACAGTAACATTTGTAAAGTTTAAAAACTCTTTTGAGGGTTGGGTGGTAAGAGTCATATGGAAGTGGAAGCCTCTGAATCACTCCTCCCCATCCCTGGGCATGCGGAAAAGTGAAGCATAAGCAATTAAGTACTGTCTGGTGTGCCCATGGGCACCAACTTGTGTCCTAGGTCCCTAAGAATGTAGGGAGTGTCTGGCAAAGGTGGTGGGGGAGAGGAGTAAAGAGTCTTCTAATTCCATCACCTCTCAGCAGGTTGAGCAGTTAATACAGCAAGGAGTACATGGTCTTAAAGCTCCAATTGATCAGCAGAGTCTGAGCCTTTTGTGCTCTCCAACTGCCCCTTGACCAAAAAGGTTTGTGTGTCCATTATGCTCACTTGCAGTAGAATAGATGACCCTAGCAACCACTTTTCGATCCTTGTAAACATTTTAATACCCTGATGAATGGCATCCCTTCCTGCTATACTCTGCATGGTGCTGTGATTGGGTCCCCTCCCAAAATCCATGATGAAAAATCTAAGGACTGTGGGCTTCCAGGGCTTCTAATATACTGTACCAGTGAAGAGTAGTGAGTTCTCATCACCCCCAGACAGCCCAAGCAAGATGTGTATGGGGATCAACAGGACTGATCAGTTGTACTAGTACTCTGAAGGTCCACAGGAGGGTGTATACCCCCATGCAAGTGCTAGGGAAGGGGAGACTAGATTTGTACCTTGTGTCCTACCCTGTGTCAATGAAGCAGATATACACCTCTAATTGCCCTTAGGACAGGAGATGACCTTACCCCATTTCCCAGAGTCTGAGCCCCTCCCTTGAGAGACAGTAGTAGCATCTTCAGGAGTTCCACTGATGGAAAGGAGATGAAACAAGAGCCAAAGTCTGCAGCGTGGTGGGGACACCTTCATGGTGAACCAGGTGCTTCTCATGCTAGGGAGGCAGGCAGGATATCCTGGGCAGATGAGGGATCCCCGATCATGGTAAGCAGCTCCTGGCTATGATCACATCTGCTCATTGTGCAGCTGTACTGTCCACAGGAGAAGCCGCCAGACATTCACAGAGAATCTCAGGCTGCTCTTCTCAAATGTTGCTGTGTGATGTGGTGACTATGCAGCTATCATTTAATGGCAGAAAAGTCAGTGAGTCAGCGTAAAGTATGTTTAACATTTGGCCCTCCATGTAAATTCAGAAGCATATGGGTGCCTCTCACCTCCCCAAACCTCCACCTGCCAAGTCAGTTGCTCTTTCCACCTCAGCCAAGAAGGGGGGACAAGGGTAGTAAGAATGGTTGACTGGAAAACAATGTCCTTCAAGCTAATGATGTACCTACTATAGCATAATCAGGATTGGCTCCAGGGTTCATATGAGTGGATCAGTTTGAGCCACGTGGCCTCGAAAAGTGGGGGAAAAAGTCCCTTTCCCTCTCTTCCTCACTGTCTAAAGAGATATGTGGTATAGGTAGGGTTCATTGCCTACCTGACTTGTGATTTACCTAGATTCCTCCTTCTGCATGATGAGGCAAAACCTATTCACAAAGCATCTCAGGCAGGATGAGGGAGAGGGAGTTGAAGGGAAGTGGATCAATGCTATCAATATGAGTAGGAATCTGGCAGCCATTCCATGTCGTTAGTCTGAGGCAGGATAAGATGGGAGATTTAACACTATGGGGGCACAGATCATCATAACTAACAATATTAGCCTGTTAAGCAAAACATTCAAATGTTAGTATGGAAAGCAGGTTGCTTTCCCAGAATCAGTCAGTGCTAGAAGTCCGCTCTTCCTTTCACTCCATCAGGCCACTACCTCTTGCGAGGATCCCTGCCACTGTGACTGCAGATGTTTCACACTGTTCTCTCTGCATGGTCAGCTGCTACTCTCCACCCATGTTGGGATTTGGTCCATTTGACGGGCACAGGCAGTGAGCTGCTTCACTGGATTGTCTGGGAGTGGTGTATTCATAGGGAGGCTTTAGACTTGCCCAGTCTACTGTGTCTGGCTCTCTATTTAAATCACAGCTGCCCACCGAGTGCAGAATGTCCAGAGTTTTGCTGCCATCTCTCTGTAGACCTCTAGTGTTCTTTAGGCTGGATTGGTTCTTGTCTGTCCTCAGTAGGCCAAGCACTTTTGACTTGATGTTTGCCAGCCCATGTCACTGTGCTGAGGCCTTTCAGGGAGTCCTTGTTGTGTTGTAGTCATGCTCCATTGGATGGAGCATTCCTGACATCCTGGTCCTGATCATCCATTGATGTTTTTAGGCCCCTTCCAGCAGCCTAGTGACATAACCTAGGGCTTCCTCCAGGCTATTGGAAAACATGGGACACCCTGTTTTTCTGTAATGTGCAGTTTGGCAGAGACTACAGTTTGTAGGAGATACCCTTGGTCTTGTAACACTTTCTTGATCTCTGTATATCCCTTCTGCTGCTGAGCCAGTTCAGTTGAGAAATCCAAGCAGGTATATATGATGGCCCTGCCACACAAGGGTCCTCTGCCTCTTGTTAGTGAGAGGATATTTTCTTTGCCAGTGTATCTAAGGAATCTTGTCAGTATTGACCAGGTTCAGTCACCTTCCTGAGTATTGGGCCAAGTGTTCTGTGCACATAGTCAATCTCCAGACTCATTTTTCAGCTGTATATCAGTAGATCAAGAAGCTCTTCTGCAGAAAAGCTGAGACATCTCTTCCTCTGCCTTTTCTGGGAAACCCACAAACCTCAAATTATTCCAGTGGTTGCAATTCTCTGCATCCTCTACATGCTTCCAGAGTGCACTAATAAGGCACTCTTGTTCCTGGATTTGGGCCTTGTAGTAACTATCCCAGTCAATGTAGGACAGGTATGTCTTTGTGTCCTTGTGCTGAAGTTTCTGGACATTTACCTCCAAATATACTACAGTGAATTTGAAAGTAATAATTTCTTTAAGGACTTGCTGAAGCATTGCCTTAAACTTGAGCACATCCATGACAGGAGCTGCTGTTGCCATTCCGCGTCTGCTTCCTTCTGAGCTGTCACTGAGCCACCACGGTTTTTAAGTTATAACTTTTACCAAAAGTGATTTTCATTCTGAAAGCATGATACTCATTAGAGGTGATTTTTCCCATCAAATGAGAACATGTAGGCTGTTGTTGTAGCTGGTGCTATACTAAGATTTAAATGAACTAAGAATCAGGTGGCACAGAGCTCTCCTCAAGCTGCAATACTCATCAGCTGCTCATGCATATGCCCCTATATACATTCTATATGTACAGAGATGTACAGTATATATTATACTGGCAACGGGTAGTGCCAGTATAGTTAGGGTGAAAGGTAACTCTATGATAAACCTGAATTTTTGAACATTAATAACTTTAGAACTGCTTAACTTGGATATGCATGCAGTTTGGCACTCATAATGTCTTAGGATATGTTTTTGACTTGCCAGATGTGGGAATCCATTGTGTGGTTCCTGAGAATGAAGTGTTGTAAAACAGAAAAATCTGTGTTTTTGACATTTCTTAGTCCACCTGGATCTCAGAAATGGCTTTAGGTTGTGCTCTGAAATTTTCAGAGAAAGCCTTTTGCCTCACAGATATGCCTCTTGAAGGTTTGGTGAAAAAATATTAATCCATTCAAAAGTTATTAAACTTTAAAGTTTCTCATTATAGCCTATGGGAAAAGAAAATATGATATGAATGTGAAAGCAGGTAAACAGCTCAAAAATTAGTTTCTTTACCACTTCATGAAAGAAAATGGTTAGGACGTTTGAGCTTGAAATTTGGAGTGGCAAGCCCTTGCGCTTAGATGTGCCCTTTGCTAGTTTGATGAAGAAATGGAAGTGAACACAGTTCCATAGTTACAGCACTCGGCTGCGGAATTTTCCCATGGGATAACATTGTGGCGGTCATTGTGCCTTTATGGCTATATCTCAAAACGGTTCGAGATATGTATTTTTAGTAAGAACAGCTTTGTACACCTAGGTGTACTAAGCATGTGTGGAGGTGGCCAGGACATGGATACAACTGAAACAATCGTTTCCAGACTTCCTACAGGTTCCTGAGATATTGCAACTTTTGCAGCACAAGGGTTACCTGGAATGGCTCTAGGTGTGCACTATGCCTCTATACTTATGGGTACAAGGGGCACAGGGCCCATTTGGATCCCACATAAAAATCAGAGACAATTACAAAATGAATGCATGATGGGAGGGCCTGCACTCCCACAACCACATATGAGTGACATTACACTTTCTCAAAGAAGGGATCTAGAAGCAATGATGTGATACCTTTTATTGGACCAACATAGATGTAACAAAAGAACAAAGCACTTGTGCATCTATGTTGGTCCAATAAAGGTATCAACTCATTTGCTTCTGATCTGTTCTTACAAGGACCAATACAGCAAAGACTAAATCTGTATGTCAAAAGAAAATTAATTGCAAAAAACTTAATTAATACATCAGTTAGAGTTTTCATTACATTGACAAAATTTTGAAAATCGATGTGGGAGTTACCAACCCCTACCCCCCCCACCCGACTCTCCACACCAAAGGCATCGGGTGTGCCTTGGGGTCATAGGGCTTACTCTCACCCCATTGTCCTGTACTGTACCACTCAGCTTCCTTACAAATAGAATGGGTGAGAGGTGACGACAACCCCGAAGGCACACCCTAATGTCGGTTGGTGTGTGGAGAGTGGGGTGGGGAGTAGGATTGGTAACCCTAACATCGAATTTCCAAAATTTTGTCATTGTAATGACAACCCTAATTGATGCATTAACAAAGTTTTTTATATATATATATATATGCATATATATATATATGTCTGTCTATACTATATATGTCTACGGTATGTAATCTAAACCAAAAGAACCTCAGACAAAGAATCTCAGCACAAAAGCACTGATGCAAAGTTTACCCAGTGTACTCTATTGTAAATATGATGTAATGCAGGCTATATAGAGCCTTTATTTATTTATTTAGTTTCTGTTTACCGGTAAGCACGCTAGACAGTAGTATTGCTTATATTCTGGCATGACCCAGGAGGTATAAAACAAAAGAACAAACTACAAACAAGAGAGACATTGTTCATGGCACAACAGGAAATGAGAAATAAAACATAGCAATGATTAGAGACTAAGAACAAGACAATTATTGTCTGACTGCTGACTGTTACTATATTCAATTCAATTAATTTATTTCACCATGAAAAGACTCCATTGAGCAAGCTCATTCACAAGGAGACCCTGGATAGGACAGATACATACAAATACAGTGAGTAGTAAAAACAAGTATATAGAATCACAACACAATATGTAAGAACATTTACAGTGAGCAAAGAACAAGTGCAGAGAATCATGACATAAACAAATGAGCATAGTAAAACCAAGCCTAGTAGAACTTGTTAATGGAATAATAGTCTAATATCATTCTTTGGGGTAACTGAGGTTTAAAGTCTCTGCTAATACAACTTCTAGATATAATGCACCCTCTGATGACTAATTGAGATACTTACAGTATCTATCTGCTGGAATTCCATTATCTAACATAGCAGAATCCTATAAATTAGTACATGTTTACATAGCATACTTTATCGTGCCCGCTTATCAATAGACCAAGAGTCCCTTCTAACCTTACAATAATAAGTCCTAATGTTGCTATCTGTCTGTCTGTCCTACTTTCTGTCCATCTGTCTGTCCATCTCTTCTGTCTGTCTATCTATCTATCTATCTATCTATCTATCTATCTATCTATCTATCATTGCCTGTCTGTATGTCTGTTCATCTGTCTGTCTATCTCCGTCATCTGTGTTTGCATGGCATTCTTATTCATCTCTGTTTATGAAGTGGGAGGGGTAGACCTGATAGATCTAGTGTCCCTCTGTCCTTAGATTACTAAGTTACTATAATACTGTTCTTATCTATTATCTCTGTCCGCTCTCTGCCTGTCTTGTCTATAAGCCCTAAATTATGCCTTTTGTCCCTTCAAGTGATGAAATAGAATAAAATAGCTTGTGTACCATGCATACAATACACATTGCATTTAATAGTGCTTTACTTTAATAGAGTGAGAGACAGAGTAGGGGCTGTAAGTGTACAAATATGCAACATCATTCACACAGACAGCCACAGGCAATCACATTTAGAAAATGAGCAATGCACAACTTGCATCCTGGTTGGCTGAAACAGCCTGGCACTATTGTTATTATTTCTTAACAAACACCTAGTAGAAAAAAAAGCTAGTTTGGGGTGCCCTAATACTTAGAATATTATTTGGCACCCCAAATTTTGAAAGTTGACAGCTTATATTTATCCCAACTCAGTAAACATCGGCATACCCTGAAGAAGCAACCCACCCTATCTCCCCTTTTTCTCTGCAAGTCCCATTCAATAAATTAACCAGGGTTCACATAAAAAATAATTGCAGCCATGCTGCAAATGTGACGGAAACCTCAGCTCCACAACTGAACATGGCACTCAGCACAGCACTGCTAGATGCATGAGAGGACCAGTAGTTTCTTAAGATTCTGTACTGCAGATGGATGCCCATCTTTGGTTTGGAAATCTAAGAAAGTACCACTCTTCTCACTAAGCATACCACCTTCCGCTCTTCATCATGCTAACCCAGGCAGCACACCACCCTTTTCCCTCCTTCCAGTCACCAGCACAGTACAATAACGGCACTCAGAAAACTGCAAGAAAAACTGACCTGGAACAGTGACAGCAACTGTTAAGTAATCAGAGACATAACCCAGACAGAACCCCCCCTCCTGCCTCCATCCGGTCACCGGTACAGTGCAGTAATGGCACTTGAAAATGGCAAGAAAACTGACCAGGAAGAGGCAAACATGTGACGTAATCAGGGGAGGAGAACAGAAAACAAAACAAAGTCTTAATATCAGCAGCGCCCTTTGCTGGCACAACTAAAATAACTACTTTACGCTAAATTGACTACAGTTCTTTTACTTGCTTTAAATTAATTTGTTTAAAATATTTTATATAACTGTTACCTATAACCAATTTTCTAAGTGCAATAATATTCTCCAGGGTGGGGTTCTGGGATATAGCGGACTTTCCAGGGCTATAAGGCCTTCTACCTGTGGTGTTGGGCCTCATTACACCCTGTGCAGTCTGTTGCATCCCAATAATGCCTATCCTGTTGAGTAATATTGCTTACCTAACATATTTTATTCAAAGTAAGAATGCTAGCTAAGATATGGGGTAGAGAGCTCCACATACTCTTTTTATAAAGTGACAAGGAAGTTGTGAACTTCCACTTGGGGTACTTGAAGTAATAAAGTAACATTATTGATCAGCTTTAAGCAGCTACTTTTGTACAATATAAGAAATGTGTGTCAACACTGAACAATTTATATTTCATTAGAACTTTCCTTTAGAACAGTTACAACTCTTAAAGATCCTGACATCATTAGAAAACTAGAAAAATATGAGATTTAAACACAATTCAGTTTTATTTCATGTACTTTGTATAATTATTTCCCTTTTTCTTTACTACAAATGGAAGTTGTATGAAAGAGGATTACTGTTCCTCAGACTTCATTTGCTCTTTCTGCTTGCCTTCACCTAATATCATAATCCCTATTTATGGCAACATAATCATCTCCACAGCAGCAGAATGTGATGTCATAAACAGAATTGTGATGTCAGGTGCAGGCAAGCAGCCAGACGAATAGGGCAGCAAACCTGTTTACATGCAAATGTCTGTAGTAATAAAGAAGTAAGAGTGAGAATTAAAGAAAAATATTAAACATAAGCTGAACTGTGTCTAAGTATTACAGTTTTTCAAAGTTTTCACAATAGTGTCAGGTGCTCTTTAAAATTGTTGCACATCTAAGTAACAAGTCCATGCCTCCAACTAAATAACGGCATTTCAATTAGTTTGTTGGATGGATCAAGTAATTTATAAACAACTCAACCATTTCTCCTATGCTTCTATACCTTTAGTAAAAGACAACATGAATGGGGTCCTTTAGGACTCAGTTACAGTCACACATGGTTTTCACTAGTTAGTGCATTCTCCGCATCTCTAGTTCTTAATATATTTGAGTTGATAGTCTGAAAGCAGAACTCTGTAAAAGCCTACCTCATTTGAGGGTCTACCAAAAATTTGAAATATCCTTCCAATTTTAGTACAGCATGCACTGCTTAAAATGAACACATTGGTGTGTCTAATTCCAGCTGTTATAGCCAATGTCTCACCATATTGTAGTGTGGTAAATTTTGTTTTTGATGTTTTTTTTTTTTTGCTTGTGCACTGGTGTACTGTGGTGGGTTGGTGGGGGTGTAGAGTGTAGGGGGGTAGAGTAAGGTGGAAATGATTATGCAAAACATTTGCTTACTGGCTTCACTTTTAAAGTAGTCCTGGATCATAGTTTGCCTCTGTTTACTGTAGCAGTAATCACGTCACATGCCTGCTGTTTTGTTCATGTTATCCCAGTCAGGGTGAATGTCCTTGCACGGTTTCATAGTGTGTCTGAGGATCAAGAAAGCATTTCTGACATCTGTAGCTGTCACTGCAGGTTGTGGCTCATTCTGGGAGTCTTCTTCGTTTCTTCCATATTGTGCTCATCTGTGACGGAAGCTCTGACATCACTTCCATCACCTCGGTGATGTCAGTCTCTGCCCCCCCTCTGTTTCACCAAGGCAACAGATAGAATCAAACTCCTGTGCAGTAAGACCAGGAGGAGGAGGAGATACAGCTTCCTCAGTGTCCAGCACCTCATCCTCTGTTGTTTCAGAGATGAAAAACACACTTCCTGAAACAGTTCTGTATTGTTTCAGGACTGACTGTGTCCCATGTGGATCTTATCATGTGAATCACATCTAGCAGGTTGACCTGCTTTAATGCAAGCTGCAGCAGTAAGGTCTTCTGCTTTATCCAGTGCTTCCAGGACCTGGGTTTGCATCCAGTGTACATAATGTCTTTAAATTACGTTATGACACCCAGATCTAGTGGCTGGAAAATGCAGGTTGTATTTGAGGAGGAAGATGAGTTGAACATTCCTAAAACCAGCAACATTGGGATGTCCACTAAAGTTGTCAACAATCAGGGCTCTCTTTGTTTGGTTTTCCTAGGCCAGAGCTAACTGCTGAGCCTTCTGTTTTAAAATTGGACAAGTTAGCATTGCCTCCTGACCCTGTGTATTGGAAACCAATCCAGCAAAGCATCCTTGATTTCACTTTCTGTCCTTCTCTATTTCTTTTATGGTCCAGGTATTGGTTGTCACAAACACGCTCAGCAGGTTAGGCCCGCTGCTCCCACAGTGCCAACCTCAGGCGCAATAGTGTGACCAGGTAACAGACAGGGTAATTCTCCTGTCTGCTTTGGGTCCGAATCACCTTTAGTCTCAAGTTCTGGGGATTCAAACTGTGAACTTCATGCTAGCATACCCAATGTACAGGCTCAGATACATACCCTCTTCGAGGATTACGGCACAATCTTTTATCGGGGAACCCAGTCAGGCTTCAAAATGAACCCTTCTAACTCTATAAGAGACCTTAGGTATATTCTTACCTTTTGCTCAAGCTCAGTAACACCATCAAGCTGTTGAATCATTTTGTCAGACTTAACCCTCTATACGTCACATGCAAGAAGAACTGGCAGACACCCAGGCAGTCTTTTGAAAAGAGATACTTTACTAAAAGATGATAAAAATATGAAAAATGTAAAACAGAACAATACATTAAAGAGCATCACAATCACATAAGATAAAAACAAGGAAGCTGCAGAACAAACTCTTACAAAATACATTTAGACTATCTAATGTATTACATCTGTAAGTGCCTTTAAGTTAGTATCTCTTGGAGTTCCAAAATAATATGACATATTCCCAGTTACAAGGATACATTTCAACCACATCTCCCCACCCCTTGGTGAGTCATCTAGCTCCTTTTAGAATTAAAAATACAAACAAGATGTCCTATCAGGAGGTATATTAAATAATGTGACATCAGCAAAATCTCATTTCCCAAATTAGGAGTCTCGATCAGTCAGTTCCTTTGAGGATTTACAACCCTGCAGTCCACCACCCAGGTGTGAGATAGCTGACAGGAATTAGCTTAATGATGTCCTGTTTCTGAAGTCATAAAGTCACATTTAGTTTGCACTTCAAAAAGCCTAGGCATGTCATAACAAGATAATAAAATGCAATTTCTCAAGAAAGTTAATTACATTACAGAGATCTCCTGGTCAGTGTAATATATTGTGTAACTTCAGTGAAACCTGGATTGGGGGCACCCATGGAAGCACAGCTGTCTTATGTGAGACAATCACATACTATATTTTTATTTTACAAATATCATACAACAATAATAACCAGCTGGCCAAGTGTCACAATCCTCCCCACCTAGACTGAATTTAGGGCTCTGTCCCTGAATGGGATGAGCTCCTAAGTCAGTTCACTCCTCACAGAGATGCGACAGGCCATCTGCATTTTGATTGGCCAGTCCAGCCCTATGTAAGATCGTCATGTCATACCCTTGCAAGGCAAGACTCCATCTTAATTGTCTACCATTAGTTTTTCCCATTTGTGGCAACTAAACTAGGGGATTGTGGTTAGTTTGTACCTCAAAATGCTGCCCATATAAGTATGGCTGTAACATCTTTAGGGCCCACACTATGGCAAGACACTCTTTTCCACAGTGGAGTAAGCCTGCTCCTGGGGAGTAACTTTTATTCAGGTACACTACAGGGTGATCCTTTCCTTATTTGGATGTCTGACTCAATACTGCCCTCAATACCCATGTCTGAGGCATCATTCTGGACTATAAAGGGTCGGCTATAGTCAGAACTTGTCAATACATCAACACTGCACAGTGCCTCCTTCAGTCTGGTAAAGGCTTTTTCACAGGCTGGTTCTCAGGTAATTTTCTTAGGTATCTTTTTCTTTACCAGGTCAGATAGGGGAGCAGCCAGGGCACTGTAATTGGGTACCAATTTCCTATAGTACCCTGCTGTCCCTAGAAAACTCCTGACCTGCTTCTGCATTTCTGGTCTGGGCCATACCTTGATCACCTCTATTTTTACTTGATTTGGATGGAGCTGTCCCTGGTACAACATGCCTAAGGTATGCCCCTTCAGCCATGGCCACCTGACACTTCTAATCTTTGACAGTGAGTATGACCCTCTGTATCCTGCCCAGCACTTCCCTAAGGTGGGACAGGTGTGCCTTCCAGCTGGCACTAAAGATGGCAATGTCATCCAGGTACTCCAGGGCATACTCCTCAGCACCATTTAACACCTGGTTCGCTAACCTTTGGAAGGGTCCGGGGCATTCTTCAGTCCAAAAGGCATTACTTTAAATTCAAATAAGCCTATCAGGTGATGAAGGCTGACCTCTCCCTAGCTCTGTCAGTTAATTCTACCTGCCAGTACCCTTTGTCAGGTCAATAGTTGTAAGGTATGTGGCCCTCCCAACTTGTCCAGGAGTTCATCCGTCTGGAGCATCGGGTGGACATCTGACTTCATGACTGCATTCAGTCCACGATAATCCACACAGAAATGAGTAGAGCCATCTGGCTTGGACACAAAGACTATGGGTGAGGCCCAGGGGCTGTGGGATCTCTGGATTACCCTAAATCCAGCATTTCCTTCGCCTCCCCTAATGTCCATTTGAACAGTCTCTGACACCCGATATGCTGTCTACTGTATGGGCATCTGTGTCCCTGTCTCCATTGTGCATTGCTAAAGGGTTAGTCCAGGCTTGGCATTAAACAGGGGCAAAGTCTGCTAAAACCTCCTTGCTTTCTGGATCTTGTCCGGGGCCAGCTGTGGTGATAATTTAACTGCCTCCATAGAGGACTCCCACTTGCCTTCTTCCAGCAAGTCCAGAATGGGGTCTCCTTCATCCGCTCCCGTCCCAGGACTACATCCTAACGCCATGTCAGTTGTATTAGCATATGGCTTCATCATGTTGACATGGTACATTCTTTCTGTATGTCTTCTGTCAGGTAACTCTATGATATAGTTCATGTCATTTACCTTTCTAACAACTTTGTATGGTCCTGCCCACTCAGCCTGCAGCTTGTCTTTCTGGACCAGAATAAGGACCATGACTTCCTGACCCACCATGTATGAGGTGAGCTATGGCTCTGCGGTCTTCAACACTTTTTGTTTCTGTTGGGCAGCTGCCACGTTGTTCTGGGCTGTCCCCATAAGCTCCTTCAGCCTTTACCTAGACCTAGGACATAATCCACTATGGGAGTTCTCTGGGTGGTGTGCTTGCCCAGTCCTCCCAGATCAAGTCTAGGGGCCCACGATCAGGCGTCCATATAAGAGCTCAAGGGATAAAACCCTGTTGACTCTTGGGGCACCTCCTTGTATGCAAACAACGAGTGGGAAGGTATTTCTCCCAGTCCCTCCCATGCTGTCTAGCAAACGCTGAGCATTGACTTCAGGGTACCATTAAATCTTTCCATAAGCCCATTGGCTTGTGGGTGATAAGGTGTCATGCACCTCTGCACCACCCACACTTCTCCCAAAATGTTTCATCAGTTCCAACATGAAGGAACCCCTCGATTGGTGATAACCTCTTGTGGAAACCCAACATGGAAATAAATCCTAGTAATGCATCTGCCACTTTGTCTGTCCTCAGTGAGGATAGGGCTACTGCCTCTGGATACCGGGTGGCATAATCCACCACAGTCATGATGAACCTCTTCCTGGAGGAGCTGGGGTATTTAAAGGCTCACAATATCCATTCCACCCTCTGGAATGGCTCCTCCACTATGGGCAATGGAATTAGGGCTGCTTGGGTTTGCTTACCTACCTTCCTATTTCTTGGCACGGTGACAAGACCTGCAATCTCCTTCACCTGCTAGGTGAAGTTGGGCTAATAGAAAATCTGAGCCAATTGCTGAGTAATGCACACAATTCCCAGATGACCAGACAAGAGAATATCGTGTGCAGTCTTGAGCAATTGCTCATGGTACCCCTGGGGAATGACAAGATGCCTGCCTATCACCCTTTTTCTCTGTCTTACAGCCTCAGTATACATCAGTCCATTTTCCCAATAAACCTTATGTTTACCATCACCTCCTTGTGCTCCATCAGAGTCTGCCCAAACCCTCAGCTTCTCTAGACTAGGGTCACTTCTCTGAGCAACTGCAACTCCATACATATTCCCAAGGCATGGAACAGGTCCTCTTCAGTCTTTAAACTAGGGTCCCTAGCACTAGCATCAGGGCACTCAGGATCACTGTCATCCTCCTAACCCTCTGACAATGGGTCACCCCTCCTTCATCGGAGTAACCCTTCGTGGCTGTGTGGTTAACTGCTACTGGGAAATTTCTACCCCTTTTCATTAGTCTCCATACCAGGAAACACAGGCTGGGGAACCAGCCTCCCGGTGGTTTCCACAATGGCTTCTATGGGGTCCAGGAACTACAGTTTCCCTTTCCACTTGGCTGTTTGTAACTGCACACACCATTCCCTGTTTGAGAGTGTTGCCAAGGTTGGCGTCCAACTGCTAAAGTTTGGCTACAGCCACCTGTTGCACAGTTCCCTGTTTCACCCCAGTCTAGCAGAACACCAGTGAGTGGCAATGTTTCCTCCTCCCCAGTGAAGTTTTGTGCAGTTACAAATTTGTTGGGTATAAGCTGACCAGGCTCTACCAGATCTCCTTTTACCAATGTCAGGGATGCCCTGTGTCCCTTAACCCTTGAGTCTGTACACCATTCACGTGACTGGGTGCATGTGTTACCTCATGTTCACAGGCATGCTTCCAGGGACACACAAACAACCCACTTCTTTCCTAGCCCAATTTTGCCTTTGCTCATCCTTCTGGGACACTGTCTGGCAATATGTCCAGTTTCCTTGCAAACCCAACATTCATTTTCTTTCTAGGAGAAATCTTTTCTTTGAAACCTGGGACTAACTGGTTTCGGTGGAGGCAGTGAGGGTTTAGCTTCCTGAAAGTGTGCTTTTCCCTTTCTGCACTGCCGCCTACCATTGCTCTCAGAGCAGGTCTGCTCTTGGCATAGCTGTCCGAGAGTTCAGCAGCCTCTTGCACTGTTTTGGGATCTCGGTCCTCCAGCCAGGTTTTCAGCTCATGGGCATGCCCAAAAACTGCTCTAAGAATATAGCATTTTCAATTTTATCTACAGAGTTTGCTTCAATTCCTTCTCACCAAAGTTTTAAAACTGATGTTGTTTCATGGCTAGCTCCTCGTAGCTCATATCAGGGCTTCTCCTGAGCTTACAGAATTTAGCTCTGTATGCTTCTGCAGTTAAATCAAACTTGTTTAAAAGTACAGCTTTAAGTTTGCTGTAATCTTTACTGTCCTCATTGTCCATTTGACCCAATGCATCCAAGCTTTCCGTAAGTAGCGGGGATAGCTGGAAGCTCCAGGACCCTCTAGAAATGTTTGCTAAATATAAACTTTTTCAATGGAATTTAAAAGGCGTCCATATCATCCCTCTTTTTTTTTCAATTCAAAGTTTATTCACCACATTTTCCACATTACAGGAGGCAGTAATGAACATTTTGACATGAGATTCATAAGACAAGTCATACTGCCCCAACCTTCCTCTCCTCCTCCTGGCACAGCAATTCATTCTAATACTGTTATCACCCACTAACTACCTTTACCAAGAATAAGTAGGTTGGTAACCTCGACGCACATTATTTCATAACCACCATAATTAGAGTGTGAAGGGATCCCAGATAACCTCATACCTATGTACTGTGTGTTGAAGGCTAGCAATAGTCTTCTCTGTACTTATATTTTCTAAAATCTCATTGAGCCACTCCTGATATGTTGGACAGGTCCCTTCTTTCCAATGCCTAAGAATGATTTTTTTGGCCGAGAGTGCAACCATGGATATATCAAATGTCCGGATTTTAACCTTTATGGAAAACCAACCCCCAACAGGCAAATGTCCAGTGTAAAATAGTCTTGTAAACCCAATAAAGGATCCAGGTTGACTTTATATGCTCACATAACAAAGCTATCCGGGGACACAACCAGAATAGATGAAAAGTGACCCTGTGTCCTGGGAACACTTACTGTACCTATCAGTATTGAGAAGGCCCCATTTCACCAGTTTAGTTGGGGTATAGTATAAATTATGTAGGATGTGAAACTGCATGAGATGCAATCTATCTTGGGATACATATTTATGACAGTACATCCAGAGGACAGACCAGTTAAAAGTATATTGGGAAAAATGAAACCCAAAACTTAGTGGGGCCACTGCTGCATCCAAACCGCCATCGGAACAACACTTGATGAATCTTAGAGATCACTCCTGAGGAGACGAGAAAGGAGAAAGTTCAGATACCAATGCAAAGGCCGCTGGATGGGGTGGAGTAGCCCCAAGAACCGTGGTTTACAAGTGCCTCAATTGAAACAGTTTAAAAACCTGAGACTCGGAATTTTGAACTTGTAAATGAACTCAGGGAACGACAGCCACTCTCAGCTTTGTCTAAAAATGAGGATACTATCCCTTCTCCTAAATGAGGCAACCATAAATGGAAATTTTCTTTTGTTTATGGTGAAGGCAGGAGTTCAAAATGGATTAGCGAGATCTTTACTTTGATTATAGCTGAAAGGAGCACAATTGCGAATGTACTTTAGCGAGGTCATGATGGTGGGACATTTGTTAATATTTTGCAACTGAAAATTTTAAATAAAGCATGGTCAAAGGGTCCATGTTCATAGATTGGATAAAATCTAATTCAATCTTGAGCCAAACCGGGTTCATGTTATCCGGGCCGGTCTCACCATCTCAGGTATTTAGCCAAATGACTAGCCCAATAGTAGATGGGCAAGTAAAGAATCCACAGCCCCCTCCTCATTTTTGGGTGCAGCTAGCTTGTGGTAGGCCAGCCTAGAGGTCTTATTCGACCATATAAACTTGGCAAAAGTTTATGCGTTCTCTGAAACCAACTTAAGGGGACAAATGAGTTAAGATCGACAGAGGATAAAATAAATGGGAAACATTCATCTTAATTATATTAATCGACCCCATAAAGATAACAGGAGTTTATTCCATCTCTCTCTAGATCTTGAATGATCCCTGAAAGAGGTCCATATTTTCTTTAAACCACAAGGAAGGATTCTGCGTTAGTTTTAAACCTAAATACTTAATAGCCCAGGGTGATCAGCATAATCCCAGAGATACAATGTGGGTCTTGAAAACTTTATGGTTAAGAAGGAAAAGGATGTCTTATTGGTATTTAACTTGTAATTTGAGAAACTACTAAATCTGTTAACCTCCCTTAACATGTTTGGGATAGATATTACCAGGTTAGCCAGATGTAAGAGGAGGTCATCAGCATACGCTGTTATTTTCACTACCTCATTCCTAATAGGAATCCTTGTATTCCTTCATTGTTGAGAATGTGTTGAATAAGGGGTTCCAAATAAAGATTGAAAAGTAATGGAGAGAGAGGGCATCCTGCCTCATACCTAACCGCAGCCTAAAAGACTTGGAGAAGGTCCCGTTCCTGAAATCCTCACTGTTGGAGACCAGTAAATTGCCCTGATCCAATCTATGAACATGGATGGAAATCAAATGCTTTAAGGGCTTGAAATAGAAAAGTCCAATTAACCTGATCAAATGCCTTCCGGCGTCCAGGAGACCAACCCTGTAGGATATGTGGCATCCCTGGACTCCGAAAAAAAATTATCTGAGGAGATGCAGGTGATCTGAAGATGCCGTCCTCTCATAAATCCCACTTGAGACATACCCACGAGATCTGGGAGGACCAGGGTTAGTCTATCTGCCAATATCTTTGAGAGAATTTTGACATCTTGATTCAGCAAAGATATTGGCCTATAACTCTGAACCAATTCTGGGTCCTTGTCCGGTTTAGGTAACAAAACTATCAACGCTTCAAACAAATGTGCATCTGCCGTCTCTCCAGAAAAATGTGCAAATAGAGACGATGCAGCACAGGTAATAATTGATCCTGAAAACTTTGAAAAATAAGCAGAAAACCCATCTGGACCCAGGACTTTACCCAGAGGCAAGTCCTTTATAACAGCAGCTATTTCTTCCTGTGATAAAGGGAAGATATGAATTTCTTTTGGGAGTTAGATAGTAACGGAAGATGTGCTTCCCTGAGATACTCCTCCAGTTTTTGAATGGGTGGAGGACTAGCCATATCCCTATATAATTGCTTATAAAAGGTAGCAAACTCCTGGACTATCTCTGAGGGCATACCTTCAGTGTCCCATCTGAATGTGACTTTATTGAGGTACAAATCTTGCTGACTCTTGTTGCTTTAAGCGTAAAGCCAACAGGCGCCCACTTTTCTCCTTGATCTGTAAAACTGGCCTTTGTGCAGATTATAGCCAGCTCTGCCTTTTCTCTTAAGATTCCCAAGTATTTATCTTTATATATTAATGCTTCTGTGACTCCTCTTGGAAATTTTTTCTGGCTGTATATTTTCTAATGCCCGTATCTGGGATAATAAGGACAATAACTCCGTTTTCTGTGCTCTCTTTGTAGCTAGACTAATGAGAATGTCCCTTATATAAGCCTTAAAGGCTCCCCATAAAATATCCGACCTTGCACTATCTATTGGTTGGTAGAAAGAAAAACTCTATCTGCTCTTTCACCAACCCTCGATACTTTCATCTTTTAGTAATTGTTCATTTAATTTCCATCTGGTCTTTCTTTTGGGAATGTTAAGGAAAGCCAGATTACCCAGGACTAAGGAATGATCCGATATTGGACCCGGTTGGATCGAGGTGGACAATACCCTGGCAAGAGCTCATGAGAAGCTAACAAGTAGTCAATGCGAGATTGCATGCTATGTACTGGCAAACAATAAGCATATTCCTAATATTAGGATGTGTGACTCTCCAGATATCGCACAACCCACACTGATCCATCATTTCCTTAAAGGCCCTATGCCAGGGACAGTCCCTTGACCCAATACTTGATCTATCAAGATTCGGATCAGAGACCAAATTAAAGTCTCCCCTAAGATAATTGGAATAGGGAGCATAGGAAGGATCGTAGAGATCAGTTTCATGAAAAAAGGGATCATCTGTGTTTGGTCCATAAATGCTACCTAGAACCAATGGCATGGCCCAAATAGTACCCTGAACTAGGCAGTATCTGCCATCTGTGTCCTTAAACACCTGAGAAGGGACAAATGGAATGTCTCTATTAATCAGTATCATGACCCTGCAACTACTGGTTACCTCACAGCGTAAAAACCTGGCCTATCTGTTGTCTCCAAAGTTGTAATACTTGAATCCACTAAGTGAGATTCTTGTGAAAATTATATCTAGGCACACAACAGACTCAGGTGTTTAAGTACCTGGTACTGTTTCAGTTTTTCTGATCCTTTACATTCCACGTAGCAATATTAATATTCTGAGCCATCTATTATATCAGGTATAAATCCAGATAAGACATCTATAGTGTACTGCAACCATGTAACAGGTGATTCTATTCCCTGAACCTGCTGTGCCGGTCTCCCACCCCCAACCCTTCCCTTATTAAGCCCCTGTCCCTCTCCACCCACCCAAATATCCTCGAACAATCCACAACTCAGTAACCCCAGAACATTGTCAAAAACCACCCATCAAACCCCATCTTATCGCTAAAAACATTCAGCAATACTCTGTTTTACTCCTCCCCAGCCCCCGAAAAACCATCCCCAAACCCTACATTATTTATAATTCAGTCTCCCTTTTTGGGATGTTAATAATAAAGAAGAGAGGATGCAACATCATTGCAGTACAGGCCATTGTGTCCTCACCATACCCTAATGAATGCCATTGAAAGCATGCCAGTATCGATGAAGGCATCACCACCAGAAACATCGCAGCTTGCTAGGGCATGTGGCTTGCTAGATATGAAAAGGCACCACGTGATGCAAGGTCAGGAAGCCAGCGCAGCAAAACATAAAATTCACCATGGGCGTTGTCTCAATAAGCTCTCCAGCCCCATGAGGGACAGGCCCCATTCCTCTCCTTTAATTTGCTGTGCCCTTGCCCCAGTAAACCCCACTTTTCACCAATCTTAGTGACCATTAACACTTAATGCATGAAACACGTGCTCCCTCCTGTGTTGCAAACACGTAACTGCACACTGGTGCTTTACAGGAAAGGACATCACAGCCCTTGTAATTAAATTCCCAAAAAGCCATAAACTTTTACCAGGCCCATCCTTACCAAACTCTTACAGGGAAGGAGACTAAATATTACTGAGTTGGCTTTGTTTTCTCCAAATACGAAAACTAACGAGAAATCACTTAGTTACATGAAACCCCAGACCCAGACAAAACAAACAAGAATATGCATCCATAATTGGAACACTATGAAAACAGAAGAGTCCGAAACCCCAGACCCAGACAAAACAAACAAGAATATGCATCCATAATTAGATCACTATGAAAACAGAAAGGTCCCTTCTGCCTTATTCGGCTGAAATGAGAGTCAAGAATGTTTAACCACTTCTTTCCAGAAGATTCCTTTGCATAAATGCCCAGCCTTCTCAGATTGATTCTCATCTTGTCAGGAAAGTCCTGAGGCCTTTCATGTGTGTCCCTAAAGAGATCTGGTAGGGATACTTTTAAGCCAGCAATTGCTGCCTCGGGGTCTTTATAGGTAGCCCAGGAACCAGCCACCTGTACCTGTAGCCTGGCCGGGTATCCCATATGAAATTTAAGTCCAGCAGCAATGATTTTGAGACAGCTGGATGAAACGCACATTTCAAATGGACTGAACCGGAATATCTTCGCTATTCTAAGCTTAGCTAGCTCCCAGCGAACTTCTTGGAGTTCTCTTACTTTGTACAGAAAATGTTGTTGCTCTAAAAGTTCAAGAAATGACAAATTATAGGTCGGGTGTTGCTCCAGGAGGGGCTTCAGTCTTAATGACCTGTGGTCTCTCTCTATAATATATTTGGCCCCAAATGGGGAAGGGCTAGCAATCTTCTCCACCAGCTTCTGGGTAAAAGCAATGGTATTCTGGCCCTCCTCTCCTTCCGGTAGCCCAAGGATTACTACATTATTTCTCCAGCTGCGACCTTGAGGTCTTCAAGCTTAACCTCAAATCTGGACAATTTCTGGTGCATAACTGCCATCTCAGGCTCGAACCTTCCACTTGCTTCTCTAACAAGAAGATCCTAGTCGTGTTGTCTGAGGTAGCAAGAGTAATCTCTTCTATTTTCCTTGTGAGCGATTTCATTTCTGATGCCATCTCCTTAATCTCATCTCTAAATGGTTTAAATTCTTTCAGAAATTTAGACAATGTGAGCAACTCCTGATCCACACCTTGATTCAAAGCATCTCCTTCTCTGCTCCTCTCGAGGCCCAGGATTTTTTAGGGGCCTTTTCTGGTGTAACTGGCGGGGTGTGTTTCTGCTTTTGCTTTTCAATGTAGGCGTCCATTCTCTCAAAATCACCCTGCAAGGGCACAAAGTTATAGGAACCAGAATAGCACAAAATAGAAGGTTTAGAGATCAAGAAAATATACCAGATAACAATTAGAAAGAGACAGGAGGCTGGAGCAGTACTGAGGTGACTATCCGGTAGCTTGCATCACGTGGTCCCCATCATCCCCTCTTTAAACTCTTTCAGGTATCAATTTTAAATTTAATTTGTAACCCAGTCCTGTAGTTCCAGTTAAACCCAAGCCACTTACCTGCTCTGATGCTGGTGGTTGGAGTCATAGCTTCTCCAGTTCATGTCACCTTTGGTGCTCACGCTCTTCACAGTATGCCTCTCTCTGTTCTCACTCCTCTACTCCTCCTCTGCAGCTCGCTGCTCTCCTTCTCTTCTCTCTGGAACTCCAGCTCCATTCTGCACAACTCAATCTGCAGCCTGATTGCTTCTGGCTCCAGAATGCTGGTGACCTTCCCTGCTGCTGTGGCCCTGGGTTTCACTGACCCTGCCATCCTCCACACTGGATCTGGACACTGCACTGGCTGCTGGCTCCCCATGCCCAAGGTTTGGTCCTTTACAGTCACAGTCTGTGACTTGATGCTCTGGGCATCTGCTACCATCAGGGCATCCACGAGGTTCTGCCTGGTGGCTTTCTCCTTGTGCAGGACTCCTCTGTCTTGGCACAGCTGCCTCAAGTAGTCTGCAGTGTACCCACTGTGGTTGGAGGCCATCTTCTTCCCTAACTATGGCTACATTAACATTGCACTTTAGAAAAAATAAAACAGGTAGGAACTTGACTATAAGCAAAGTGATATAGTTCTGTTCCTTTTAAGTATAATCACTGCCTTATTTTTCAAGTGGGCTGTACAGTACTAAGCTGACCTCAGAACAGTTAAAGCTTGTGTACCAATTTTTTATCCCATAGCTGCTAACCAAAGCTGTCACAAGCGCTCTCAGCAGGTTAGGCCCTCTGTCCCACAGTGCTAACCTCAGAGTGCAATACTGTGAACAGGTAACAGACAGGGTAACCCTCCTGTCTGCTTTTGGGTCTGAATCACCTTTAGTCTCAAGTTCTGGGGATTCAAACTGTGGACCTTATGCTAGTATACCCAATCTATAGCCTCAGATATGTACCCTCTTCGGGATTGCAGTACAATCTTTCACCAGGGCACCCAGCCAGGCTTCAAAATGAACCATTTTAACTATATAGAGACCTTATGTATATTCTTACCTTTTTATTCAAGCTCAGTAAAACCATCAAGCTGTTGAACCATTTTGTCAGACTTAACCCTCTATCGTCACATGCAAAAGAACTGTCAGACACCCAGGCAATCTTTTGAAAAAAATATACTTTACTAAAAGATGATAAAAATATGAAAAATGTTAACACAGAACAATATATCAAAGAGCATCACAATCACATAAAAGAAAAACAAAACTACAGAACAAACTCTACCAAAATACATTTAGACTTTTTCTATCTAATGTATTCATTCTGTAAGTGCCTTTAAGTTAGTTTCTCTCAGAGTCCCAAAATAATATGACATATTCCCCAGTTACAAGGATACATTTCAACCCCATCTCCCCACCCCTTGGTGAGTCATCTAGCTCCTCCTTTTAGAATTAAAAAATACAAAAATTATGTCCTATCAGGAGGTATATTAAATAATGTGACTCAGCGAAAACTAATTTCCAAAATTATGAGTCTTTGATCAACCAGTTCCTTTGAGGTTTACAACCCTGCAGTCCATCACCCAGGTGTGAGATAGCTGACAGGAATCAGCTTAAGATGTCCTGTTTCTGAAGTCATAAAGTCACATTTAGATTGCACTTAAAAACCTAGGCATGTCATAACAAGGTAATAAAATGCAATTTCTCAAGGAAGTTAATTACATTACAGAGATCTCCTTGTCAGTATAATATATCCTGTAGCTTCACTGAAACCTGGGGCGCCCATGGAAGCACAGCTGTCTTATGTGAGACAATCACATACTACATTTTATTTACAAATACCATACAACAATCATGACCAGCTGGCCAAGTGTCACACGGTTGCCATGCCACTGGCTGAGGATGTCCTTGTGAGACCATAACAAGTCACTTATAGTAGGCGTTGCCAAGTCAAAATGCAGTACCATGTCTTGGATGCTCATTTTAAGCAGTGAGTCTATTTCTGTATCAACCTTTCTTGCCAATGAAAGAGTGATCCATTTAGCACCCTGTGTGGATTTGTTACTGTCCATTTGCTTACAACAAACAAAAGCTGCTATCACACACACCAGGAGATCACTGTTTATATAGTGAATACAGCCTTCTCTAGGAAGTTGCTAGGAAATGACATGGGAGTATTGTAACATCATGAGTCAGATGCTCATGCAGTAATGAGCAGAAAAAATGTGTTTAATGCAGAGCTGTGCTGCTGAAATTATAAAAGTTACACATTTTCTTTATTGGCACTATCTTGCTTGGACGAATTTGGGAACAGAAAGCAGGGATGTGACAAAGTGGAACTATGAGGTGGAGTCCTTTCAGCTGTCCGTTATCGCCAGAGCTCCAGGTATACTGCATTGAGCAACCCTATAATTGGAAACTATAGGAACCGGCATTTGCAAAATGGAAATTGACCTGGATAAGCGATTGTCTACCCTAATGTCCATTTTATTTGGTGACTACTGTACTTTCTTAAATTAATATACCGTTCACTAAATGTCATAGATGTTATGCTTTCTGTATCTTGTTTTGCAATCTCCTCTACCCTATTCAAAATTACATGTGCATAAGAGTGGTTTAGCATGATCCCCTTACTGTCTCTTGTCATTAGACCCTGCACATTGGATTGTTCTAGCACATTTCCACTCTTGAAAGCCAGTCTATAGGTACATTTTCTTTTTAAATTTTAGCATTTCATAAATACAAATCTAGGAAGTTTGGAATTATACATTTTCAACAAGCATGTATGATATAATATGATTCTAGTCATAGCTGTATGTTCTAATGAAGAATGACCTAACTGCCTTAATGGCACAGGCAAGGGTAGTTATGGAAGGCGTGCACCTGCCTCAAAATGCAACCATTTTTTATTAAACATTTCTAATTTTTCCATTCCCCACAACTCTGCTGCACAAAGACTCTTTGAGCAAAGTTTTGTGGGGATCATTACAATAAACAGGGCATTATATCAGATCAGGACAGAGAGGACCTTTGTTAATTTCTTCAAAGGCAGGCACCTCCAGTAGTGGGCACCTACCTAATATCACACAGTAGTCTCAACTTTGAATATGATCCAAAGCTCCTGGTGTAGAAATTGAGCCAATGACCTTGTGGGTCAGGGGCAAGAGGGCCACTGACTGAGTCACACTGACATCCTGGTTAATGATAACTTCTTATATCTTCTAGTTTATAATTTTACTGCCCAGCTTGTTCTCAGAGTGTGGATTGAAAGTAAGTCAGGAAAACAGCCACACAGAAATAGTTCCTAGTGCTCAAGATGCCAGAGTTGGAGTGCCAGCACAAGGAGAAATCTGATGAAACATCAATTAACTCACTGTTCACCACATTGCAGTGCAATTGTATCTGCAGCCAATAGTCCACGAGTAGCACTTGTCCCTGACAGGCTGTGGTCTGGAAATCAGTTTTACAAGATGATGTAGCATCCAGTCTAGTCAATAACTCTACAGTTGTGCAAAACTTGTAATAAAATAGACTCCCTTCCCTTTCCCCAGGATACTGCTGGAAATTTGCAATGAAAGAGACTCCTTTTCCCTTCCCTCAGTTGCACCTGGAAACGAGTCTTGGCTCAATGTGTCCCCAAGTCACCAATCTTCAAATAAATAAATAAATAACTGAATAAATAAACAAATGAATAAATAAATAAACAAACAGCTAAAGGCATAAATCAATCTATACATAAATAAAACCAGCTCCATAATTAAATCAGCTCCCACTTGGGAGTCACCAGGCCCTGATGTTGCAACATCACGTTATCTTAATCATTGCACCATCAGAGCATGCAAAGATATGAACTGGAGAAAAGTACATGAAGTACTTCTAAAGCTTTGGTCCCTCCATGAACGGAATAAATTCCAGACTGGTATCTGTGTATACTTGTTATTGTGTGCAATGCACTTTACTTTTCTCAAAACAATTGATCCAAACTACAAAACTGCTAAAGAAACTAATGTTTTAGAGACTGGACATGTTTGTGTATGGAGCATGGAAACACTCATGCTCTCCAAACTATTTGGGACCCCATAATTCTTGGATCTTCTAAACAGAAAATAGTCACTCTTGGTTCATGGCTGTCCAGTTATGTAGTATCATAGTACTGTGGCAACAAACAGGACTTAGGGTCTATCCTGTCCACCATTCCACCACATGACAGTGACTATACCAAATTTGAGTTTGGGCACACTCCAAGCTTAATAGCAACCCCTACTTATTCTGTGAATCTCTCAATGCCCTTCTCCCTTGAAAATGTGTCTAGTCCTGTTTTGAAAGCCTGAAATTGCTCATTTCCACAGCCTCACTGGGTAAACTTTCACATGTTGTCTGTCCTCTGTATGAAATATTGTCTTAACATTTCCCGATTCTGCTCCCCACCCTCAGCTTGAGGGTTTGCCCTCAATTCTGCTTGCACTGACCAACTCAAACATCTGTGTATGATCTAGGCTGTCCAACCCTTTTAGTTTTGGAAAACCATGATTATGGCCCTCTCAGTCTTCTCTGTCATAGGCTAAATATTCAGAGCATGGTATGTCAAAATTTTCCTCACAGCTCTTGCCTACAAAGTCACTAATCTGCTTGGTGGCCTGTGCTAGACACGTCTGAACCACTGCACACCCTTGCTACAGTATTAGTATTTTCAGATTCTCAGGTGGGATGTGTGAACCTTTTTCAGCTTGGTCAGGATCAGTTCAAATTCAAACCAGGGATGCACATGAGGCTGATGTAAGGGATGTGTGTCTCAGGTGTTTGTATTTCTTCACATGTTCATGTTTACTAAAAATATAATTTTTACATTTCAGACATTTTTGTTGTTGATGGCACAAGACATGAGTTTTAAGAGTTAGCAATAAAATATGCATTCATGATCTGAGCAGTAGTAGTCATAAGTGTTTCACACCATCCTCAGTGAAGGTCTAATAATCCTTTTTGGTCACACACAAATATAAATATTTCAAAATGTCATTAGTGCCTGGCATATGGAAATAATGCACTATTTGTGTGTAATAAAGTTATGATAATAACTTACAATTAGATGGTAGTACCAAAACTCATAATTCACAGTTTAGAACATTGGAGTTCCAAAACATTCTGAAGTGAATTATGGTGTGGCTTTACTGTGTCAGCTGCACTCTCACAAAAACTTACTCTTTCCTGTTCTCACATAGTTTCACACTCTCAGAAACAGAATAAAAGTGCTGAGCTTGCAGGAAACAACAACTGGCAACTAAACTACCATACAGAAGGAAAAATTACCAGGAAGTGTCGTGCTGTGGCTTGCAATAAAATCCGGCACTTCCGATTTGTGAAAGTGAGCAGACATATACTAGATAAGTGGAAAGCGTTAGTGTTATGCTGCAACATCACAAAAAGATGACACAGCATTGTTACTGTAAAACATGCAGGCATACAGATTAATCCTCTAATGTATTATATAATCTAAAAGATGGAACATGTCTGAAGTAGAACTGTATAATCAAATGTTGGAGTTCTGGAGACACAAACCACGTACCCTTCACTTTCATGGTTTATAACATCACTAGAACTACTAAACTGAATTACACCTTGTAATTTACCGTTGCCTGTCTGTGATTCTATGGAAAGGAAATTGTTTAACCAGAAAAGGCACACTAAGCAGGAGCTTGTTTCCAGGTGTGACCTCGGAGCACAAGGAAGTTAAGTGACTTGCTGATGGTCACACAGTATTGAAGTGGGGATGATGGGATTCAAACCCAGGAGCCCAGGTTCTATATAGGCCCTATGCACTAATGGGTCAGTTATGTGTTGCTGAGCTGCTTAAAGCCGGTAGTATTTTGCACTAAAACACATACTCTACCATAACATGCACTATGGTGTGGGGAGGTGGCCACTGTGGTGTGCAAAGGATGTGTACTTATGCACATTGCAATGTGCAGAGAGAATGGATGGGCCATACAGTGGCAGGAATTCTCTGTGACCCCACCCTAAATGGCCATGTGCAGGCCGAGATACACCCACCACATACGGCATGCAGGATAACGTGGTGTAGAACACATAGGTATGTATGCTACACTGGCATCCATAAAGGGACAATTGCATTGTATGGGTGGCAGAATCCACAGGTGTGGACAGGTGGAGCTGTGCATCACATGCACCAGTAACATGGACACTACACTGCCAATACAGGGAGCCATAGCAACCCCACATGAGGAGCAGTTACAGCCACAGAGATGCTACCATGCCCTGGAGAGAATTGGATACCTGCTGTATGAGGATGAGAACAGCCATCACTGAGGTGCTGATCAGCCTGCAAGGGTAGGTATGCAGAGGTACAAAGTGCAAAATGGAATCTTGTGATGAAACAAGAATCTAAAAATGAACTTACTGAGACCAAATAAATTAAATCACAAACTTGCATTTTGTTAGTGGCAGGGCTAAGGTTGAACAGACTAACCAACAGGCACACCCATCACCTCTCTGTGGGAGGGGGTCCATGTCTACAACTAATACGTGTTACTGTCATTGCAGCCATTCCAGAGATGCCCAGCCAAGATCCATCAGTGACCAGGGCCACAGGAGATGAGCGTGCCATAAGCGAGGAACCAGGTGGCCCTGTCACAGGCCATGTGACTGCTGTATAGCTGGAGCTCATTGGTAAAGTACAATGCTGATGGCTATGGGACAGCATGGTTCATCCTGTAACCCACCACCATGAGCACTGTCCCTGACTAGGGCTGGGACAACCACAGGGGGATGCATGGGGGCATGTGGGGAGGATGCATGGGGACATGTGAGGGATGCATGGGTCATTTGAGGGATGCATGGGTGCATTCAAAGAGATGTATGGGGGCTGCATAGTGGCATGATGTGGAATTCATAGGAGGCTGGCTGGGACATTGCAAAGGCATTCATACCTGCTTTCCCACTTCATGCTACCTCAGCACCACTGACAGCAACCCAGTTGTGGACAGATGGCCTGACATCATGGATCTCAACTCCAATTCACCACAATGGACACTGGAGGTGTGGTAGAAGGCTACAAGGGTCATCAAGGACATAACGACCATCACCCAGACATGGACAGCATAGTGGCTAGGGGCCACTGAAATGCATGTCAGAGGCACTACAGACAGCAGATACCTGTCTGCCTGACCTGTGCACCATATTGTAGGATAAGGGCACCAGTAAGGCATAGCCTCTAATGTCCACATGGATTGTGTGGGATGAACAGTGTCGGACTCTGGACACTGCTTTGTACACTGACAATACATTATTTTGTACAGGTCTGATACCTCAATTTGTGTTCTCCACTGCTGGAGGTGGCTTGTTATGCTGGGTACCACTAGTGGCATAAGCAGTGTGTTACATTCCCATTGCTGTGCCCTGGGTCATACTTTGGGGCAGCATGTCTAGCTGGCTAGTCCCTCTCCCTCACAAGTGATAATGAACTGTATATTGTTGAGTATTTTGTATTTTCCCATTCAAACTTTATTAATTTTCAGCAGAGACAAAAGCCAGTCAAGGACATTTACAATGGGATTCTGCATTACAGTAGCATATGTCCGGCCACACACCAAGTGAAAACTACTCTGCAATTACCCCCATCCAAAATACAAATAACTTGGAAAAACAGAAAACAAAAGGAAGAAAACTTAAAACCCACCCATCCCACCCAATACCCTAACCCCCCAACCTGTCAAAAGTCCTCCTGCCCCCCCACGCAGGCACACACACAGCAAGTATGAAAAACCCGGTAAAGTCTAGGTCTATCTAGAACAACAGGCATCAAATAATGCCCAGATCTTGTCAAAAGATGTAACTGATTGTGGAGAATAGCTATCATTCTCTCCATTCTCAAGAAGGCCAGGAGCTCATTTAACCATTCCTATAAGAAGGACAACACTTGTCTTTCCAATGCGAAACCAGCTTTTTGACTGTGATGGAAATAAAGCCATATAAAATTTCCTGTTTTCACAGGAAAAGCAGTCATCTCACTAATCGCAGACCTCCGGCCTAAACATGTCATCTAGACCTAGAAGGATTCAGGTTGTTTTGAATTTCAGTCCATAAAGGAGCTATCAAAGGACAATTCCAGAAAATATGCAAAAGATCTCCTGAATCCGCCTCACATCTGTAACATTTGGGGTCATTCAGTAAGTCCAAATCTTTCAATTTCTGGGAGAGTAGTAAATATTATCGCAATCTTGAATTGTATCAACCTTAATTGGTCATGCTTAAGATATTTATGACATGCTGCCCAAATACCGTCCAGTCTAAAGGGTATCTGGAAACACCTCCACTAATATGTGCATGGGGCCATAATTAGTTGGATCGCTGAGTGAAATAAGATTAAATAAATTTTAGAGATCGCTCATGGCACAAATCAATGGTTAATACTCTCCAGAAAATCAATAGAGGACACTTGCCCTCTCTCATACCCACCTTCCTAATAAAACATGCCTGAGCTGCCATACTTTAAAGACATCCTTCCTAGGAAGTTCAAACCTATCTATTATAACTTGGGCGGGAGTATACCTCCATTTTCATCAATGAAGTCCCTAAGAGAGTAATCCCTAAGCCTTTCCAGCCATCCTGGTTTAATAAGCCTGTTGCCAATCCGAAATCATGGATTACCCCAAATCGGCTGTCCCAATCCTCAAGGTGATTGTGTTTAATAAATCCACAAAGCTGGCGTGAGACCTAACGCAATTCCGATTGGAGATTTTTTCAAAGCTGAAGGAAGCATTTTAGGGATAAAAAAAGAGGCAAGAGGTTGATCCCATGGTTATTAATTAGAGCCTTTTTGAGCTTCACCCATAAGGGGACATAATCAAGTGGGTTAACCATATTGTCCAACACCCACCTACCATATTTACTTAGCTGGGCAGCCCAAAATAAAGGCCAAAATGAGGTAGTCTTAAGCCACCAACTAGCTTGGGGCAGCTAACTGTAGTAGGCCATCCTGGATTTTGTGTTTCCAGATAAACTTCACAATTATAGTATGAAGATTCTTAAACCAGGATAGTGGAAGAAATATCTAATCTGCTTAAAGGGTAGAAAAGCCTGGGAAATATATTCATTTTAACTATACTAATCCTTCCCCATAAGGATAAAGGAAAATGAGTCCACCTCTTAAGATCGAGGCTCTATAGTGCGAACCAGGAATCAAGTTCAGTTGGCGCATGTGCGTAGTATTATGGGTTAAAACCAGGCCCAAATATTTAAGAGTCTGCGTTCCATTTTACTCCAAGTTCTGTTATCTCCTTCTAAATATCCATGAGTTAAGAGGGTAAACCACCGTTTTATCTAGATTTAGTTTGTAATTAAAACCAAACTAAATTGTTCTATTAAATCTAATAATTTGGGAATAGAGCTGGCAGGCCTCAAACATATATCAAAAGGTCGCTCATGAAGCAGTTACCTTGATAGGAAATCCCAATACCTTAATGGCTTCTATCTCCTGCACATAAAGTATTCTCCGTATCAAAGGTTCCAAATATAAATTAAATAACAATGGGGATAAAGGACATCCCTGTCTTGTGCCCACATACAAGGAAAGGAGTTGGAGATCACTCCATTACAACTAATTCTAGCTGATGGGTTGGAATAAAGGGCTCTCAGTCATACAGATATTTTCAGGGAATCCAAATTGGCGCATAGCTTCAAATAAAAACTCCAATAAACCCTATCAGAGCTTTCTCGGCGTCCAAGGAGATGACCGCGCCATTGGGAGGTTGGTCTCCTGGAAGTTGAGAAAACATGAGCTAAAGTTCAGAAATCGTCAATCGAAGATCTGCCCTTCATAAAACCTACCTGCTCATTCCCTATTAATTTGGGCAATACCTTATTTATACGATCCGCTAATAGTTTGGCCAGAATTTTCAGATCACAATTTAACGAGAGATGGGTCTATAGCTAGCGAGGTCTGTACTGGGCCTATTGGGTTTGGGGAGTAAAACAATAAAGGCTTCAAAAAGATTTCTCAGTCTCCTTTCCTGCACATATATGGCGAAACAACCGGAGAAGGTGCAGACTAAAAGGAAGCAAATTTTTGTAAAATTGGACGAAAACCCATCAGGACCAGGGTTTTATCTAGGGACAAACCCTTGATGGCAGATTCGATCTCAGCAAGGGTGATATCTGCTATAAGGGAGTTCGCTCCGCTTCAGTAAGGGCAGGCAGATCCAAATCCTTGAAAAATGCTGTAATGTGACTTTCCAAAGGTGGAGTTGCCATCTCCTTGTACAAATTCCCAAAGTATTGACAAAAAGTTAGGGCGATTTCGATTGGGGACGTTTAACACAGCCCTCCTCCCTTGAAACAATTCCCTCAATTATCCTAGAGATTCCAGCTGCGATAAGTGCCTGGCTAATAATTTCCAGGCTTTTCACCTTGATCGATATAATTGGCTTTCGTCTTTGACTAAAGCGAGTTCTGCCTGCTCCCCAAGCAACCTAAGATAAGCATCACTAGTCTTGACTAACTCTTCTTCATACTCCTTGGTAGGATGATTGACACATTCAATTTCTAATACCCTAATACGTGCCAGTAAGTCTATCATGGTTTTCTTTTCTCTTTTACTACTCACCGCCAGGCTGATTAAGACCCCCTTAGGTAGGCCTTAAGCTCCCAAAAAATATCTGGACGAATCTCTTCATTGAAATTATTCAATCAACTCCTCAATCTGTTCTGCTATAAAGCTTGACCATTTTGGGTACCCTAAGAATTTGGTTATTGAATTTCCATCTATTTCCTTTCCTCATGATAGATGAGAGGAAATAGTTACCATCAGGCAGCATGATCCGAAATAGGACCAGGTATAATTTTGGAACCAAGCACTCCTTTAAGGAGAGGCGGGAGAGAAAAAATAATCAAATGGGATGAAGTCCATGGACAGAGGAGGTGAAAGTATATTCCCTCGAATCCGGGTGAAGGACTCTCCAAATGTCTGCCAATCCAAGCTGATCGAGCAGATCAATCATTGCCCGCTTGCGGAGTTAAACCGGGCTGAGATTTACCGATCTGTCCATCAGAGGATCTAAAGTCAGATTAAAATCACGCCCAAGACCATCGGAAGGTGAATAAAGGGCTATAACAAAAAATCCTGGGTGTCTGCATTAGGACCATATATCGATCCAAATAGAATTTCCGTGTTCTGTAACTTCCTCTGACTAGCACATATCTGCCCTCCTGATCTTGAATCACCTGTAAGGTTTGAAGGAAAGAGATCTATGTAACAACAGCATAACCCCGACTTGCGTATTACCCTGGAAGCAAAACCTGACCTATTTGTAACCTCCTCATAACATTTGCTTCCAAGAGTAATAGGTGGGTTTCTTGTAAAAACACCACTCGGCCTTAATAAGTTCCACATGTTTAAGAATTCGGTATTGCTTGTCTTTAAGCCGAGCCCTTTGGCGTTCAAGTAAAAAACTAGTTTGTATCAGTGCCTCCATACTTGCTTGAAGGGCATGGTCCAAATAGACCTCCTAACTACTTCCGGTTAAGATAACCTCTTTGAACACCTACCCATAAACCCTTCTGTGTAATGCCTCTAGCAAAATAAAACCCCACCACCACCACTCCCCCACAATAACACCATACCCCAAGATAAATTGCCCCAACAACAAACATTGCCTCCCTCCCCTACCCCAAAATGTACCGCATGGCCCATGATAACAGGACACTCAGCTTGCTCCCTGCCCGCCCGCCTCCCGTCCCGAACACTAAGTTCCCTTTATAATACAAACCCTGTCAATTCAGGTGTGCCATATAGAAACCACCATACACACAATGGTAATATCACCCTAGATACTAACCATGTACATCCAAGAACCTCCCAGACTTAAAATAACCATAAGAACCTACACTGGGGAGATGTACCCCATACATTGGGGGATGATTTATTTATCCCACACACTTATAAAGGTGTGGTATCCACCTAGCCATTGTTTACTCCAGCAACCCCAAAGAATTCCTCAGCCAAAGGAACCAAAAGGTTGCCCATGAGTAGTAGGCCACAACCAAATTATGACGTCATAAAGGCCCTCAATGCCAAATGCTGCTCTGCACTATGATAAAAAAAAAAAAAAAAAAAAAAGTGCGATAATAGCGACTGCAGAGTCAAAAGTACAAGCCGCTTGAGAGGTCCCTTCCCTCATATAGCGACCAAAAGAGCAAACCAAACATTAAATGGGGTATGATGCCCATTACCAAGGCAAAAATATAAGATCGAAGTAGGCCGAGACAGCCCTTCTCAAATAAATGATATTAGCCTCATAAGGCCAACCATTCAAAAGACCCGTTAACACAAAATCCCAAGAAATGATGTAAGGTAGATAAAATTATCAGTCACAAGGCGACCGTGATCTCTCAAAGGAGCACCAACGTCCCATTAGACATTATCTCTTCAGGTGTCGTTAAATAAAGCAGGCAAGGTCTTTGCAGGGTTTCCTTAGCCAGCTCTGGAGACTCAAATGTTTTCCACTCTTCTTGAATTTTCACCTGAAGTCTAGCAGGGTAGATCATCCGTATTTAACCTCGGCTGCAATCAGTTTTTAACCACGACATGGAAAGCTGCCCTTCTTTGCCGCAACGGTGAGCGGCAGATCCTGCACCACTCTGAGCTCGCCCCTCAGTATAATTCCTTATCATCTCTGGCCTGAAACAAACAACTGCCGTTCCTGATAATTCAGGAATCGAAAAATGAATGTTCTCGGTGGGCCACCTGGAGTGGACATAAGGTTCGATGTGCACGCTCAATTATGTAGGATGAACCAAAGGGTGAAGGCCCAGCAATTATTTCAATTAATCTTTGTGTGAACTTAATCGGATCCGAACCTTCAGCTTTCTCAAGGCAAGCCAATAATCACAACGTTGTTGCGACGGCTTCTCCCTTCTAGATCTTCAAGTTTAGAATCCACTTTACTGAGCTTTTGTTGCAGCACAATTATATTAGACTCCATTAGCTCCTTAGAACTTTCCAATGATTTAATTCTGGCAAAGTTGTCAGAAATCTTTCTGTTCAGATCCTCCATTGTAGTAGAAAGGATTTTATCTCGCAGATCCATGTCGTCTAGTGTGGCTTTAAAGGACGAAATTTGGCTAAAAACTTGGCCAAAGTAAGAGGCTCCTCAGCCCCAGGCAGCTCCCTGGCTCTGTGCTGACTGCAACATCGAGGCCTTGGACTTTTTAGCGGCCTTCTCGGGAGTCGTCGGGGGTATGCTTAGCGGCACTTTTCTCATTTCGCCTCCATGTAACAACTCGTGCCGCTATCACGAACCCGCGACTCCTTAACCACAACAAAGCAACCGAAATTACCACTTCAAAAGGGGTCAGGTGCGAAAAGCGGGATTGGTTCGCGAGCTCTTGAAACACAGCCTTCTGGCGCTCTGCATCACGTGACTCCATTGTTGAATATTTTGAGCAAGCCACTGTGTACTTGGTTTAGGTATCATCAGTTTACTAGTTCTAACTTTTACAGCAGCAGCTTGTGTGAAGATTTAACTGTCTTTGATCTCAACTGCTGACTTCAATTCTGCTTAAGCTATTGTGATGTCATCAGCATAGTGAAGCTTGTCTCTCATTGATTCAATACTTGATTGCCATGTACTTAACCTTCAAGATAGTGGCTGCAAGCCCATTGCCAACTGGGATTTGTCAGGTTTGAACAACACCCTTATTTGAACCTCCATTTTTATTTTATTTTGTTTTACACTATCTGTGTCCCATTAACACCCCCTACTGGTGTGGCATATAAAGGTTACCATTCACCTTCCCCTCTTTCCTCTTACTCCCTCCCCAGTCATAATTTGCCAGTCAGCGTGTGGCTGAATTCCACGTGTCATGCTGATTGGCCTCTACTTGAAAAATGTGCATGCTTTCCATCTGCTGCTCGAGAGCACACCACTGAAGTGTGGCAGCAGTAAGAGATACCACCCAACCATGAAACAGACAATTGCAGCTGAGGAGAGATCAGGATATCGGCCCACTGGAGCAGGACAAATGCCAACAGTACTGAGTGTCACAAACCCACTCCTGGGGATAAGGTTCACTGAGCTCTCACTGCCCACCCTAAGTGCAATCCGTGATGGGGGAACAGGGATACCCTCCTCATGCTTTTAGAATGCTCACCGAGGTCATGACTGCAACCTCTGCCATGAGGAGCAAGGGTGTCCCTGTAACTCTGGATAAGGGCACAATACCAGTCTTGAGTCTTGTGGCCAAATATGAACCCTTTCTTGGCTAAAGGAGGAAGAGCCAGGCATCACAATCTCTTCAGGGGTGGCAGTGTAAAACCCAATTTGGCCTTCTCCCTACAGAACATGCAACAGTCTGGTTCAAAATCTCTGCAGACTCTGGTATTCTCCCTATTCTTCCAGATCTCTTACAGACAGGACCCCACAGCAACAATATCACAGCAGAACCAGCAAGGCTCCCCTCATGGGTGCTGGTGGTCATGAGGAGCAAGGACGCCCTCCCGAGCTTTCGGGACCCTGCAAACAATATCACAGCAGAACTAGCAAGACTTCCCTCGTGGGTGCTGGTGGTCATGAGGGCAAGGACGCCCTCCCCGAGCTTTGCAGGACCCCAGCAACAATATCACAGTAAACATGTGGAAGAAAAATAGCAAAGAGCAAAGAATTTGTGGTGCGCGCTTCAAAACCTCGCACTAGAAGGAAAATAATGCTGTGAACTTTTCAATTACTGCCCCACACATGTGGAGATAGTTTTTGCCTAAAGCTCTTAAGTGTTAACAATGGTTTCTGACTGAATTTCTCTGTGCTTTAAGAGCTAAATCGAACTGCGTGCTAAAGTCCTTAGATGTTTTCTCTGTACTTTAAGAGCTGAATTCTCTGTACTTTGAGAGCTGAATTCAAAACTGCATGCTAAAGTCCTTAGAGATTTCAATATTCTCAACATGTTAGTGACAGGCTGTAAATGAAATCTGTGTCCCTTAAAAAGTAATCTGGCACCAGTTTTAAAATTTATTTATTGCAGTCTTTACCACATCATAGACACTCCACCTCATTGAGAAAACTGCTAATCCTGCCTCTAAACTGCACAAATTAAAAACCTCTGTGCCTTTGAGTGTAATCTGGCTTAGAAAAAATCCCTGCTAAATTATCTTTTCCAACTTAAGCACTGAGCCTAAAATCTTTAGTCCAAGCTATAAATTCCCCTGCTGAAAACCAATAATCACTGTTCCTTTATTTTTGTAGATACAGCGATTTCCTGCTGTTAGTTAGCAAATAGCCTGTATATGAAATTTAGTTGCCTGCTGTAAGCTACAGTCACCATTTTCACAGTCTCCTACACAGTTTTTAGGCTAGTCACATATTAAAGCCGTTGCCCCCAGCATTTTCTCAGAGTTACTCCTCCCTCCCTCCCTCCGGAATCCTACCTGATATTTATCTGTGCTTTCTCTCTCTACAGCAGAACCAGCAAGGCTCCCCTCATTGGTGCTGGTGGTTGTGAGAGCAAGGACGCCCTCCCTGAGCTTTGCAGGACCCCACAGCAATAATATCACAGGTAAATGTGTGGAAGGAAAACAGCAAAAGAGCAAATAATTTGCGGTGCTGAGCACTTCAAAACCTTGCACTATAAGGCCCTCTGACGGTCCGTGTCAGCTGCCACCACCCCACCACCACCCTTGGTCGACTTCTTGCCTTATAGTCTGTAGCTGCTGGTGATTGGTGGCGTGCTAAAACCAACCAGGCAACTTCTCCATAGAGTTATCGGGTCCTACCACTAGAGGCTGCTACTGTTCTCCTCAGCAAACTTTCTCACCCAGCTCCTTAATTACAGCTCGGCTTTTTCAGTGTGTAAAACAAAAAAAAAAGCTTCCCTTCTACCCCATTTAATCCTAAGGCCTAATCTCCCTCATTTCACCCCCAAATTCAACATTGGGAAAATCTTTCTTTACCCATCCTCATACAGAGACTCATTAAGGTCAATACTAAATCCTCCCAAATATGGCTAGCAATATTGCCATATTTCCTCTCTTGTTTACATTGTGACTTCATGTCTTACTCTCCTCATCTTAACCTCCCCTCACCCCACTACCCTCCTGCCTTCCCCATATTCATCCTAGCACTGCCCCACCCCCATACCCAAATTGCCTCCTGTGCTACACAGCATTGTAAAACTCCTCATCAGCAACCCTGTCCCTTCTCCCCATCCTCCTCCTGTGCCAAGTCACCTGCTCCCTGATATCATGATTACCCCATTACTATATGGCCAGGAAATACTGTGCTTCTCATGCTCCCATATTTCCAATAAATTTTGCTATCATGCAGTCTCATCACAGCACACTTACGAAAGGATCCAAAAGATTACCCTAACCAGGGCAGCAATCATCCTTCTGCTACTTGTGGAAACATTCACCCAAATCCTGGCCCCTCTGACCATACCACATGGCAAATAATGAAACTCAAAGGACTGCGACTTGCTGCCATTAATACATGTAGTCTCTAAAAGAACTTACCTCTCTCAAGCCTGGGTCTGCCTCCACCACCCAGATGTACTAGCTGTTACTGAAACATGGCTGTCCCAGCATACCCCTGACTCGGCTGTTTACATCCCGGGATACACGGTGTTCAGGTCAGATAGGCTGAATAGGCGAGGTGGGGTAGTGCATTGTACCTTCAAGAACACCTGCAAGGAACAAACACTGCCACCTTAAGCCCTACAGAAGGCGTTCAGTCACTCACCGTCAGGATTGAAATTGGAAACTCAGGTAAATCTCTTTACATAATGTCAGTATACATACTCCCATGAAACCAAAGGGGTGCCTTCACGTCCATCCTAAACATAATCGATCAGCTCCCAAAAACTCATAAATCATAGCTCTTGGAGATTTTAACGTAAACTGGCTTGCTCCCCAGACATCCTCCCTCAGGGATGCAGCTGCTGCCCAAAATCTGTCCCAAATGGTCCTTAACCCCACTAGAGTGAACAACAATATGGGCCACAGCTCCTCCTTGATCTTATACTCACAAATCATCCTGAGCACATACTAGATGTCCAGGTCCTATTGGACTCAATCATATTCCCCTGTAACCTATCTCTGGACAAATAGCTGAAAGCCCCCACCTTCCCAGGATCTCTATGTATCACCAGCTCAAGAAATGGGCTTTAAGCATCTCTGAAACCTACTCCAAAACTTTAACTGGACCCCGTTTGATCACCAGGAGTCAGTTGATGCCGCCCTGTCCTTTTCATAAGTGCCTTCCAATCCATCTGTGACATCTTTGCCCCCATGTAAGGTGGATTGAAAATCAAAATCCTCTCCCAGGGTAACCCGGTCCTTGCTTGACCAAATGAAGGCACGTGATGACCTGTGGCACCAAGCTCTCCAGTCAGGTCACCCGCTGACTGACAACTGTACCATGCTGCCCACAATACTTGCACATGGGCTATTCAACAGGCAAAGGCTGCTTACTATCAGACAATACTGTCTACCATTTGGGAAATGGAAAGAGGTTCTGGGAAAATGTAAAGGAACTTAGTGGAAAGTCTCCTCCCTTCCCCTACCATGCTTATCATTGACGGTGTCCCCAGCAAGACCCTGCAAAATAGCAGATGCTTTCAATATATCTTTCTCTGACCTAAGCACGATTCTCCCATCTTATTTCTTCACTACAGATGCTGGTCAGTTCCTGCCACTCCCAAGTGCTCCACCCTTTTGCTTCAAAACTATCTCCACTAGTGATGCCCTTCTCATATATTGCCATGTTCCTAGGAAAGACTAGGCATAGTGTTGACTCTCTAGACACAAAGCTGCTATCTTTAACCCTTGATGCTGTCCTAGCACCTCACTAAAATACTCAATATGTCCTTGTGCCTTGGGCAGTTTCCATCTTTGTGGAAAAAGGCAGTGATTACGCCAGTTCATAAAATGGTGCCCGCACATCAAGTAGTAACTATAGGCCTATCTCAGACTCCTCCCTCTCAAAAGCGCTTGAGAAAATTGTGACCGATCAACTTACCGACTATATCTGGACTCGCACCACCTACTATTCCAGCAACAACACGGTTTCAGGAAAGGACACAGCACCACCACTGCCCTACTAGAATTCACCTCCTTTATTCACGATGCCCTTGACCATGGAGACCTGGCTGGATCAGTCTATATTGATCTCACCAAGGCATTTGATACTTTCAATAGCAATATGCTCATAAACTCCCTCCTCTCTGTTGGCGTCTCAAAGAAACTGCTGGCTGGTTCACCAACTATCTCTATGGCGCACTCAGCAAGTGAAAATAGAAAAACACCCTCTCCACTAGCCTGCCCATTCGATCTGGTGTCCCCAAGGGTCCATACTTGGTCCACTCCTTTTTCACTATTCTTGAACTCCTTACCTCTTACCTCCTTGTGGCGTATCCTCCTTTATGCAGATGATGCTGTGATTTTCAATTGGCACCCTGACCCTGCACAGCTCAAAAATCCTTGCAGGGCTCCTTTACATAAATTGAAGCCTGGTTTCCCTCATACAAGCTTGTACTCAACACAAAAAGATGAAAGTCATGCTAGTCACCATCCCACAACATAAACACAGCATTACCAAACTATCTATACATAACGCTTTTGGCACCATGCTGGAACATGTTTCCAATTTTAGGTATCTAGGGTTACCCTCAGCTCCGGCCTTACCTATCGTGAGCATGTTGCATCGACTTGTACTGAAATAAATAGGAGAATCTGACTCTTATTTAGGCTTAGACCATGTCTCCCTCCTGAGGCTGTATGATTAGCTGTCTCCAGCTCCATCCTTTCCCTGGTAGACTAAGGCATAATCATCTGTGGTGCTGCCTCTGACATGGCTCTGACCAGCATTAAATGCACCCTAAACAAAGCCTGCAGATTGGCCACAGGCTGTGATTGGAACACACATACCTGTGACCTCTACCTGCGATCATCATGGCTAAACTTTCAGGGCGACTTTTTTATCAGACCTGCCTACTTGCCAAAAGATCCAGTTGGGCCTAGCCTCCCAGCTGTCTCCAGCTCCTCCAAAAAGCCTGCCAGCTTGCACAACTAGATGCACAGACACTGTAGTATTCCAGGTCCCCTTTGTGAAGACCTCTGCTGGCCAAAGGTCGTTCTGCTACAGGGCCCCACTCTGGATGAACTCAATCCCTGTTTCTAACTTATCTATCCCAGGCTAGGGCCTTTTAAACTGGAGTTACAGAGCCACATTATGTCCAACTCCCACTGCGACTGCAGATGAAACCTTGCAAAAAAAAAAAATCTAACATTTTTACTGCAGTATTGCTCCTGTATGTGCATCATGACTTCACATCTCTGTTCCAACGTGTGTGTATTTTGTACTTCTTCTCACCCTGTAGTTAGAGTCACATTCTGTATTAGAGCAGTAGTCTGTATTATGTATCTCTGTCATACTATTGTATCTGTGTTATACTGTGTGCCAATATATATTTATGTAAAAAGTGGAGCCTTTGCATATGAGTCACTGACTCAAAGGTCTGTAATTCCTAGACCATCAATAAATAAATAAATAAAAATAAAAAGCGATTTTACTCAATTTGGTTACTTATAGCGACACCTCTAAGCAATTAACAGTTGTCATAAATTATTAATACTGTTCCCACTTCACACACAAATATAGATAAATATTACTCAGGCAGATATTCTTCAGGAAAACAAATGTTTTTACTAAAATACTTAAATACAGTTACAACTAACAAAAGAATATACTAATTTGGGTTACACTATACAGAAATAAAATGGAAAGATATATACATGTAAATGCACTAAAACTGTTAGATAAAGTCTACCTTATATTTTGAAGTCAATAAAAAAGTAGATACAGTCTCTGGTTCTTAGTCTCTGTGCTTGTGGTCAAGAGAATGTCCAGAGGAAAAGTGTGTGCTGGCAACCACTGTGTCTCAGCAGTTTGGCTTCCTGTGTGTCAGGTGAAGTCCAGATGAAAAGTGTGTCCAAATGCCCGAACTGAGGCTATTTAACCCCTGTTTCAGCTCTGGAAATAGTGAGTGAAAATCCCACAACATTAAAGCCAGTAGATGGCACTCTTGCTCTTTCCTTACAACCCACTTTCTAGCTATCCTTTGAGGTCAGGGTCCCACAGTAACACTATTGGCATTAGGGCATTAAGAATTCACACAGGTTTTATAGAAAGCATGTTTCTTTCCTGTTACCTCATTAAAATGTAGCTTATTGTAACAGCTTCCTTTGATCAAACCATTCTGATCCTGAGTGCATGGTTTTATGAGCTACAAATGGATTTTGGCAAATCTCTGTTAAAAACCTGGGAATGAAATCTCAGTTCCTGGCAAGCACCTGGCCTGCAGGTCAAAAGAAGGTCAGACCCTTTAAAAAAAGAAATCCAGTCTTTTTCTAGGTGCTTGAATTAGCACTGGCCTTTTCTTGACATGTACATATACACAGAATTACTAATAATGAATATACAACAGAATTAGATCTACAAATAAGGACTAGAGGTTGGATAGCTCACCACATCAAGGACCAAGACTCAAGCTTCAGATAAAAAAAGATCAGGTGATATGATGCAGTAGCTAGTCGAGGATGTGGTACTTGCAAATAGTTTATGTGAAAAATGCATTTAGCTTGGGGCATGAATAGGCTTAATTGTGGTATATAATAATATATAATTGTGTTGCATATGCAGCCCATGATGCTTTGCATTGTGAGGGCATGTGTGATTTTGTATTTTCTTGAAACTTGGCTTCCCAGCCAAATGCCCTTTAGGGGTAACCCTTGCCTCAGTGTTTACGCACAGAGGTTCTTTGTCTTTAAATAGTTTTTTATTTTAATGGGTTCACCACAATATATCCCAGGCACACTGCCTTAGGGGTAGCTGGTCCATTCCACTGGGGTGTCAAACAGACGAGGCATACTGATGAGTCCTGGTAGGATGAAACACGTGTCCATGTCTTCTGTTAGCACCCTTTGCAAACTGTGTTGAGAGGCCTTCGGCACCATGCAATTCTGCTTAAAGTTGGACCAGCATAACATTCTGTGGTGATTTGCATATGCAGCCCATGATGCTTTGCATTGTGAGGGCATGTGTGATTTTGTATTTAATTGTGTTATGACTCACTTGTTTTGCAGTCTGATTTAGCTAGCTCTTTTGAATGGTAGTACTCAGAAGAGTGATGTCCTTGACCAGGCATTAATGCAAATATATTGTCATATAAAACAGGACATCATTTAGTGGCACTCCTCCATTTAGTTGTGTGTGTATGTAATGTGTGTGTGTGTCGGGGTGTAGATGTGTGTTTAGATGTTTAGGTGTCAGGAAGAACAAGCATAAGGGTGTTCTAGAGAATCACTGGAAATGACATGGGATCTGACTGCAAGAGAAACTGGAGGGATGTACTGTACAGGGGTTACTGGTGTGCTGCAGGAGAGGGAATTACTGTAAAACTGGTGTGCTACTGGGAAAATGGGACAATGCAGGTGGACACTGGCTATCTACAGTGGGCAGTATGCCTTATTTTAACAAAAGTACCCCTTGACAATGTTTCCTGGGGCTCCTGACACCACATTACTGTTCCCTTAGCTCCCTATGGGCTTAGGGGTCCCTGAGCACATACTGTGCACTCTCTCTTAATGTCTTCCAGAGCATCTAGTACCCAAGTGCCCCAACCTTCATGTAAACATTTTCTTTAGTACTACATGTGCAAAAACAGACACAGATTCTTGAAAAATATTCCTCCCCCACCACAAAAATTCTGGTAACAGACCTGGCTATGACATATCCAGCTTGCAAGATAGCATGTTATATTAATTGGTCACCTCTATAATGGCTGGGTGATGCATTCCTGGTAAAACACTGTAATAACCAACTGAATTCCATAATAACTCGATAGTAGGTTATTACAGTGTTTTCTTCTTTACATTCTCACTTCACTGTATTTATGTGAGTACAGCAGCTGCTCAGGAACACACTCGCTTGCACAGATACAGCTTAGTTTTTCTTTCTGTTGAAACTTTGCACCAGTTATTATAAAAAATAATGCCTTTGCAGTTTGTGTTATGAGATTTTTCACACACCCTTGATGTGTGATAATCTCATAACCCCTCAAGTTTCGCTGTAGGCATTTATGGATTATCACAAACCTACACAGGCATTATTCTCTATCTCTCATATGTTGGGTTCAACCAAGATAATGGACTGGATTTTCAAAAGGATCAGATATGAAACAAATGCATTCTGTGCCTGTGTCTGCAACCACCCTATCACGTCTGAACAGCCCTGCTACTGTTTTAAAAACTGCATCTGTATGCAACAGAAAGACATGATTTGGGAAAACAAATTATCAAATGCAATTAGCATTATCTTTTGCTTCAGTTGCATATTTTTGTTTTGCAGACAAAATCTGGATGCAGTTAGACCATCTGGTAGATGGTCTAACAATTTGGACAGATTTTCCTTCTGAAAATATTGATGGGTGGCCATTGGGGACACTAAATAAGATGGCTGTGTAACACAGAGGCTCTATCCCCTTGAGGACTGAATCCTTCAATATTCACAATTACACCAAACATTTAAAAATAGCTAAATATCCTAGACAATGTCTAAAGGACTGCTGAACTTGAAGGTGTGCTTATTTGAATTACAATCTATATCCAAGATCGCATTGATCAAGACAAACTGCTCTGCGGCCTACCTGGCTTGCCAGCATGGTGCTTCAGCAACCATCTGTGTGGAACCATGCAACTATAGAGGATGATCGGGCAATTAATATAGAAAATGGCCCAGGTCACCCTTGCCTCAAACCATACAGCACAAGTCTTGCAATCTCTTGAAACCCAAATCCTCCATACAAAGCATAGGGTGACAGTGAACGAAGATGCGTGCAAGGCATATCCGTGACCCTACGGGAGCAGCAACAGATGATTTTGAAAATGCAGGGAAGATCGATGACCTAGAAAACTGAGGGTAAAGGAGCAACCTCCAGTTCCTAGGTTTTTCTGAAAGATCTGAATCCAGAGACATCAAAGGCTTCCTGCAGCATGCCCTGTCTGAAATGCTGCATCTTGATCCATCAAGGGTGCTACTGGTTGAGCGGGCACATTGTACTTGGCCCCAAAACCAACGAGAGGCCCCAGCATATAATTGCCCACTTCCTTGACTTCTGCAACAAGGAGAAGGTAATGGCAAAGGCCCAAGAAATGAACCAAATCTTCTGGCAGAAGCATCGGATCCATATTTAACCAAACTACTCCGGAATTGTCCAACAGATGGTGGGCTTATGCAGAGCCCCACCATGTGATGCACAGACTGGGCCTGCCATTCTCCCTCTGTTACCTGGCCACTATGAGGGTAGTGTATAATGGGACTCCTCATTCTTTTCTACTCTGGATGCCACTATGGACGTTTTAAGACGTATTGGGCCCCAAGATATGTGGCCTCCTGCATCCCTCCGGCTGACGTGTGGGTTGGACCAGGGAGATGGACAGGTGATCCCTTGCATCTGGAGAGACAGGGAGAATGGCAGACTGAAGCCGAAGGTATGTGGGCAATCCCACCTCACAGCAGGAAAAGGCAAACCAACTGGAGGCATGGGAAAGGAGCATCCAACAAAAGAGAATGATCCGAAGGCCGAGAAGACTGGATGGAAACCACCATCATTGGAACCCTGCAGGCATTCTATTGGAGAATCATTTTGAAGCCCTGCGATACCCACCACCGGAGCAACAACCGAAGACCTCCGAGGACCGGAAGGCCTCACAGCAGCACCAGCCCTGCAGAATCTAACCCTGCCAGATCATGGGTGGCCCAAGTAGCAGTGAGCCTGACCACCACACCGGAGAGGCCCACACGAACTCATCACCCACGCAGTTAGGTCTAGCCAGCAGTCAGTGGCCTACCTCCCAGAGAACTTCAGTACTCCACCCGGAGACTTGGTGGACATGCCATAATAAGGTAAGTACTGTTTAATTCCCTCTGGACTTTCTTTTTCACCAGTGGGAAGGAGTTCAGGGCTTGAGTGTGTGGGGGAGACTCCAACCCCAACATACATGAAGGCTCCTATGGTTCTGATGACATGGGTGCAATTTGAGGACTTCAGCCCCCACAAAGAAGCAGTGACAGGGCTTGATCATCTTCCCGCTACATCACAAGCTGACTGAGATGGGAAAATACAGACTACTATAGAATGTTTAAGTTTAAACATGGTCAATGCTCAATACTAGTAGTAAGAAACTGGGGCAAGACATTGGCTCACCCCTGCTATGGAACTTTAAGAGGAAAAAGCGGCTCCTGTAGCTATAGCTCCATCACTCCTTTACAAACCCATGGTATGGCAGGCCCCTAGGTCACACTAATACCCCAGGTATTTTGCCCACAGAACACACTATCCTCTAAAGAGTTCCACGAACTCACCAGATCAAGGAGACCCCAGACTTTGGGTCTGACCCCATTAGTGGCAAGAGAGACCCACTCATCTGGTGCTGACCTCAAGTAGTAACACCCCATAGGGTCCTCCTGTTATTCACAATCCTCTCACTCCATGTTACCCCTCCTCCTTAGCAGGGTAGAGGCGATTGCCACTTGCACCCTCATTATGCAATCTCCCTAAGTGCAAGCACCCAGTTACAGACCATGGAGACACAGTATACACCTATACCCTCATGGGCTGCAGACTGCCTCCCAATCTCACCTGGCTCCTCTACCTGCAAATGGGGATGACTCAAAGAGGCTTCCCTCCATCCCTCCCTGGAAAGCAGACTGTGTAGGCATAACCACAGGTGACCAGAGCAAAGAGGTGGGCCACAGGCAGGTTTCTGCGGCCACAAAAGCAGCTCTTATGCCCATCTTATGTCTATATGACTACTGTGTATATAGTTATTATGGTTGTTTTGTGTTTTATGACTTAGTACCTAGAGAGATGTCTATACTTGAATACTGCACTGTTAAACAGAGTTACTGTAACAAAGATCTTGCTGATCCTCCTTATGCATCACCCAGGTTCCTCTGGTTCTCCTGCTTGATGACCTTGGCCTGCTCGCAGCTCCTAATCCCTCACACATAGCTCCAGAATCATAATAGTGCCTGTAAAAGACAATGTGTAACATTACTCATCACATTAGGAATGTTCAGGGTCTGAATACCCCAGTTAAGCTTAAGCAGGTGCTATCCACCTTAGAAGCTATGGACAGGTCTGACCTTCCTGCAGGAGACCAAACTGAACCACACGGACCACAACAGGCTGGCAAGGAATGGGTAGAACAGGTCATCCATGCATCTGCTTCATCCCACAAAATAGGAGTAGCAATCCTCATCAACAAATCCCTTCATTGGACAGTTTTCAAAGGATCAGTGACCCTAGTGATAATGAGCATTCCATAAGGGCCACTGCTACTGAGAATATCTCTGACCCAGTGAGGATGCCCCACCTTCTACCACATGGTGGCACAAGAAACAGGGGACCTGAGTAATACTGACACCCCATAGTCATTGGGGGACTTTAACTCTCACTATTGATCCCTTCCATTACAGAAACCCGTCTAACACTGAACCCTCCCAGGAGCCAGAGCACTAGCACAAATGATGAAGGACATGGGTTTGACAGATCTCTGGAGAACTTTTCACCCTAGGGTCTGTGACTTCTCCTTCCACTCACCGTTCCATAACTCCCACAGCAGACTGTATTTTTGGCTTACACCTGCAGACATCACCAAAGCCTCCTTAGACACCACCATCCTTCCCATAGGAGTCTCCGACTATGCCCCTTTCCAGCTTGGCCTAGTGTGAGCCCCCTGTCCTTTGCCTCCCCTCCTGGAAACTAGACACCCTCCTACTGAGGGACCTGGATTTTGCCTCCTGGCTATGGAATGAGGCCATCATTTTCTTTCAAAAATAACCCAGTGTTGGACACCTAGGAAACTCCTGGGAGACTTTCAAAGCCACCTTAAGAGGGGCAATTATAGGCTACTCCCATGCTAGGAGGAAAAGAAGGAGCAGCGCCTGGTTATCCTGGAGATACAATTGAAAGAAGCGGAGACTCAGTTTAAGGGCGTTCATCAACCCATCCCTCCAATCCCAGCTAGGCTGCACAGTGATTGGACTCTGAATGGATGTCAATGAGCTGCTGTCATGGAAGGTGGAGATAGCTATCATTCACCTAAAATACAAATGCTGGGAAGGGAAGAGAAGGGCAGGAAAGTCTTGGCTTACTGCCTAAGGAAACAACAGGTGGAAAAACATATCGCTGGGCTGACAGATTCAACAGGGAAGGTTTGCACCACTGCCAAGGATAACAAAATAATGGCAGACTTTAATGCCACACTCTATACCACTTCCAGAGCTCTGAACCCTGAGGGAGTTCCCTCCTTTCTAATCTCCTTGAACCTTCCCAGGCTGTCCAGCCAGCAAGCTCAACTGCTGGATGTCCCTCTGACTATAGAGGAGGTGGCGCAAACACTTAAATCCCTAAAGGCAGGCAAAGCCCCAGGTGGGAATGGCTTTCCACTGGAGTATGGCAGATGCTTAACCCAACAGTCACTTGGATCCTCCAGGCAGTTTACACTTAGGCACTAGGGAATGGCCTACTTACTCCCTTCTTCCACGATGTAATTATAACTGTACTCCCCAAAAGCGAAGGACCCATCTCAAGTTGACAGCTATAGATCTCTCTCACTCCTCAATGTCAACAATAAAGTACTGGCCAAGATACTAGTGACCAGGCTCAATACCCTCCTGCTGAGCATTATACACCAATCCCAGGTTGGCTTTTTAAAAGGCAGATACAGACTGATCATATAAGGTCACTGCTGAACCTCATTCAGAAGGCAAAGACACCCCAACCCCTGCTACAGCACTGGATATAGATTTTAAAAAAAAGCTTTCAACACCCTTGAGTGGGACTTTGTCTACCAGATACAACTATGTGATTTGGGGACAGGTTCCAGCCATGGGTGAAGATGATCTACACCTCTCCCATGGCTAAGGTATTCGCTAACTCCATGCTATCCCCCTTACCACTTGGAAGGGATCCAACAAGGGTGCTTCTAATCCCGCTGCTTTTCATTCTGGCAGTGGAACCACTTGCTGTGGCTATCAGGCAGCACCATGACATCAAGGGGATTGAGACAGGCCACAGTCACTACTCCACTCTAATGTATGTACAGTAGATGATCTCCTGGTCCCACTGGCACATCTAGAAACCTCCCTACCTCCCTGCTTAATTGTCCTCTTAGACTTCACCTCATACTCCATCAAAACAGAGGTCCTCCCTTAAATCCCAGATGCCTACAATATGGCAACCACATACAATCTGCTATTAACCCCAGATGGTATCACCCATCTGGGGATCTGAATAGTCCCTGCCATGGGTAAACTCTGGCAGGTGAACTTAAAATCCCTTTTAGTGGCCATACAAACAGAACTAGACTGGTGAAAACCCTCCAACTCACCTTAGCGGAACATTTCAGCCATAAAGATGGTCATGGCCTCCAAGATCCTATATGTTCTGCCCCACCTCCCACTGGAGATCCTCCCAATGGGTACAGAAAGATCAACACTCTCCTAGAAAATTTTCTGGGGTAGGGAAAAAACACACGATACAGCTAGAGCAAGTTACGGTCCCATTGAAAGAAGATGGGTGGTGTCTCCCTGGTTCAAGGGATACAAGTGGGCATTTCTAGGTACTTGAATGCTCAAATGGTTCCTAGATATGGAGCCAAGGCTCCACAGTGGTTAAGCATGGAAGAGGCTCAAAGCAAAGTGTCATACTTCTCTATTTCATTGTACAATAACCCCCAAAGGGCTTCTCCTCCACCTCACAATAGGACATTTAGTTTTTCATTTTTATTCAGTTTTTGATGACTGAAGGTGCACTAGCCATAGCAATGACTAATTTCAGGCACAACCCAGGAGGGTACAAGACAGAAAAAATCAGAATAACAGGTTACAATATATGGATTCACAATATATAAACATAGGAATTAGAAGAGGCTAGAGTTTAAAAACAAGTTTAGCAATATACTTAAAGTCAAAGTCAAAACAAAAGTGAGGAAAGTAAAAATTACAATAAGGCAGATAACAGTTTGATTAGGTCATAAGTGCTAGCAATACCACGAATTAAAGGAGGATTACAGAGTGGTGCGGAGGCATTATATTAGACAATATAGGACAAATTCAGTAGAGATTAAGGTTGTAGTAGGAAATAGAATAGATAGGGGAGGAAAGATAAGAAGATGGGGACTCAGTGAGAGATAAAATACTGGGCCAAAATGCATAAGAATCTGGGAACCAATCCTTCCCTCCTGGGCCCCACCACAATGGGGCAACAGAGACATCACAGTAGACCTCAAACTATTGGCATGGGAACAATAGGCCCTTAAGGGTATTCATCACCTTCGGATATGATAGACCCTCGACCAGGACAGTGGCCACCTCGGAGGCCTGCAGGACTGTTGGGAGATACTCTTAAAAGATTTCTGGAGATACCTCCAGGTCAAAGTGCCATTAATGGCCACTTTCACCGAGTTAGTAAATGCAAGCTCCCTGCCCCCTGTCACCAATGGTTGGTTAAAGACCAAGGCCAGGCAAGCACCTTTATGTGGCACTAGGGATAAACTCCCATCACAATCTCAGGAAGCCAAAAGGAAGTGGGGCAGCACTTAAAGTTCAGATAACTGACCAGGGATGGAGGGCCTGTTGGAGGCTGACCTACAAGACATAACCAGACACCAGAAGCACATTAATCCAGAACAAATTTCTGCAGTCTTGGTACAGGACCCCAGCAGTTCTTTAAGCAGCTAAACTTGTCCAGGACGACCACTGCTGGATGTTAGAGATGTTGCGATATAAAATTTTGCCAGTGAAACTGCCTCAAAATCAACAATTTTGCCCGCAAAGTATTTAGTGAAATTCTGCCATTCAGTGAAATATTTAGTGGTGTATGAACTTACGGAAATTTCACCACGAAATACAAAATTTCACACCAAAATGGAGAAATTGCACCGCAATCAGCAATTTTCACCATTCTGCGAGGCAAGAGTTAACAATTTTCAGGTGAAATTTCACATTATCTGATGAAACTGCAATTTTCTGGCTAAATTTCACATTTTGAGGCAAAATTTCAAATTTTGCACCAGCAAAATATTTTACAAAATGCACAAATTTCATGAAATATTTAGTATAACGAAATTTCTCAATTTCGCACAACACTACTGGAGATGCCTCACTCAAAAAAGTAGACCTGCCCAGCAATCAAGCCGATATGGCAGCAAATCTATGCACTAGGTTCTGGCAAGTGGCAAGCACTAGGTTCAAGCAAGTGCCCCAGTCTGCAGAGGTGATGCTACTGGTCATGTCACCTGTTATTGTCATTTGAGACATGGGATGTGCCGACTGATTGTGTATCAGCAAATGTAACACCAATCCACAAAAGGAATTAAAACCTGTGTAGAAAATTATAGACCAGTCAGCTTAACCTGTATAATGAGCAAAATCATGGAAGAATATATAAAGGAAAGTTTAGAGGATCATATACAGAGAATGGGACATATTGACTATCGCAACATGGATTCACACCAAAAGATAATGTCAGACCAATTTATTGTGCTTCTATGAACATGTTAGTATAGCATTAGACCAGGGATTCCCAGTTGATGTGGTTTACCTTGATCTTTCTAAGGCCTTTGACAAGGTCCCTCATGAGGAATTGATAACATGTATGAATAAACTGAATGTAGATCAGCATATTGTTAGATGGATTCGATCATGGTTCAGGGAAAGGAAACAACGGGTGCATATTAGGGCTACATGTCAGACTGGGGAGAAGTGTCCAGCGGTGTTCCCCAGGGCTCTGTATTGTGCACACCTATTCAACATTTATAGTTCATTATTAAAGACATCACAAAATTGCTGGCTAGTCAAATTTGCAGATGACAGTAAAATTGGATCAATAGTTTGCACTTATAGTGACATTATTTTTCTTGTTTTTCTTTATAGGCCTGATGACTCCAGTCCCCAACCACACCTGCTGCTCCCCATCTCCAGGCTTCCCCAGATGGGGCCACCAGGTGGTGACCCTCTATAAGAACATGGGTCACGAAGTCCTGGCTTACCACCCAGGGAGGGGTCACGAGGCGGGACCCCTCAGGGGACAATGATGTGAGTGGGGAGCAGCGGCAGAGTGGGGCCAACATTTGCAGCCTGGATTTTTGCATGGTTTTACTCCCTGGGGGCAGGAACATGCAATGATACCAGCATCTGCCCCCAAAACATGTGGTACCAGTGCATGGACTCCCAGCCCGCCAGGGTCCTCATTGCGCCCAGACATTCTACCCACTTTCTCCCAGAGAGGGCATCAGTCCACAGGATGTTCAATCCCTCTTTTCCAGCCAGCCCTCTGACTCCTGGGTCTGTTCCGAACCGGGCTGTCGGTGCCACAGACAGATGCCTTGCCGCTGCATGGAGTCGGCCTCTTATATTGACATTATTATACTGCAGAAAGAATTAGCTAAAATCACTGAATGGGAAAATAAGCATAAGATGATATTCAATCAAGGCAAATGTGCGTTTACATTTTGGTAAAAACAACCTGCAAGCTGGTTATATGCTAAATGGAAATAACTTAGAAATTCCACCTCTGAACAAGACCTGGACATCGTTGTCACAAATGATCTGACCTTTACTGGACATACTGCGACCATTGTCAAAAAGTAAGCAAAATCACAAATTGTATATTGAGACACATTAAGAGTAGAGATGAAACAGTGATTATGCCACTATATATATAACTGGTGAGGCCCCAATGGAATATGGAGGTCAGTTTGGTGCCATATCATGTCAGGGATAAAAAGCAGTTAGAAGGTATACAGAGGAAAATGACAAAGAAAATAAATGTTTGTCACAACTTGACATACAAGGAAAGAAGAAACAATCTAGGACTGTTCAGTTTGGAATGTAGAAGGTTGAGAGGGATCTGTGTATGGTATATGCTCCCTTTAAAAATAAAGATTTGAGGAGTGCCTGGGTCTAGTCAAGAAAGAGACAACAAAAAACACAAGAGCACATACATTACAATTAAAAGGGAGCATTTAGAACAAACAGATGAGGCACATGGTTTAGTCAAAGGGTTGTGACATTATGGGATGCGTTACCAGTTAATATAGTAACCAGTGATAACATAAACACATTCAAATGTATGTTGGATAACCATATGGGGACTCGGATATTAACTTAGAACTGAGTCTGATATTGGTGAAAGCTATGGACTCATGCACCTACTTATGATACTTATGATACTGGAAATTTATACCTCCACCCCCAGCTGACCTCCTGGAGCAGAGTGGGTTGCCATACCTAGCATACAGGTGAAAAGGCTCATCCTGCTCAAATGGAGATCTCAGGTGGTCCCCACTGGCCAAAGAGTGCTTAAAGCCACAACTCAAGTGGCCAGTCTGGACCAAATTACAAAGGTAATAGCCAATGCCCTTCCAAAATACTACTCACTCTGGCAACCTTCATCACCTTCTTAAAATCCAGAGCAGGGATTGGCTGACCCCCCTCCACCCCAGCATGTTGGCCACCAGGCCAGGGGGATCTCCCCTGTCCCTTTGCATGAGTAGGTAGGGAAGTAAGCTAGAAGTGTAGACAGCAAAATATGCAACTCTTCTCGGTAGTGTTACTCCGTTAGATGATTTGTGTATGTTTGTTTTTGTTGTTACAGAATGAGATGTACAGCAAGAAGGAATGTTCCACACAAGCCTGAATTTCAAGGAGGAGTCATCTCTTAGAGCTGATTACTCTGGGCCATACCAGGTAGGCCATATTTTTTACATAATCTGTCCTATATGACTTCATGTATAAGGCAGATGTTTGTAAGCCTGAAGTTACAGGTATAAGCCATGTCACATTCATAAGTGTATTGTTTGTTTTCTTTGCTTCTTAAAAGAAACAATAACAATTTTAAGAAGAGAATAGTGATGGGCAGGTACTGGATAGATCCTTCTGAAAATCCTGATTTACATGTAAATGTTTATCTTGCACAGCTTTTTTTTTTTATTTTTTTTTTAGTTGTTTAACCAGGTATAGCACACTAAGCTGAAAGCTTTTTACAGGAGCGACCTGGGAGCACGAGGAGGTTAAGTGACTTGCTCAGGGTCACACAGTATGCAAGTGGAAGCTGTGGGATTCTGTGGGAAGCATATTTGTACAATTGTTATGTCTGTCTGTCTGTCTGTCTGTCTATCTATCTATCTATCTATCTATCTATCTATCTATCTATCCATCTATCTACAGTGTCTATCTAGCTATCCATCTATACCATGTGCCTCACCTCCACAGTACATCTGGACCTAGCTTTTCTCAAGGTAGGACATCTGAATTCACATGCAAACCTGGGTCTCCGACCTGCTAGTACTCCACTATCATTTCCAAGGTTTTACTTGAGGCATCAGGAGGTTCTAAAGCAGTCATTAAAAGTGGTGGAACTGAGCTGGCCTGTGGTGCACCAGCAGCATGTTGCACTGCCATGAAGGACTAGGATTCTTAAGTGAGCTCCAGATCCCACACTACAACACCAGTGGCAAAGCATGTCATGTAGTGGAGGCACTAGGTTTCTGGGAGGAGATGGTACATGCTGCTTGGCATGAATGTCCTCCATGCTGACTGACAAAGTAGCTGCATCAGAAGCAGCCAAGAACACAACTTCACTGCTCTAATCATTAGAAGAAGGTGAAACCAGAGCAACCGTATCATTAGGATGATGGTATGGGGAACTCAAGAAAACAATGGGGAAATAAATAATTCAAAAACAGCGAAACCTGAGAGAAATACAAAACCATGCACTCACTAAATCAAACTGGTGCTGCCGATCAAGAGGTGACACACAGACACACACCATGGCACACTCTGGAGTAAGCAATGGTGCCAAAGGATGTACAAATATAAACAGGCAAAGATTTATTACATATGAAGCCAATGCTTAAAACCCATTCTCCTTGCATTTTTGTACATTTTTGCCTATTTGGCTCCATTACTTACTCCTGAGTGTGCCACTGGAACCTGAGGGCTTCAGTAAGAGTTTTTGCCTTCCTTCCTTCCTTCCTTCCCTCCATTAAAATTACATAAAAGGTGCACAGGGTAGGGAGGGTTTTAAATCAAATTCATATATACAGTATACATATATACAGATCTATCTATCTCTCTATCTATCTATATACAGCTAAAGAGCCCTGCTTTTTCCCTTTTAAACAAAGTGCTGCACCAAATGCAAGCATTCTAATTCTTGTTAACCTTTCTGTTTTCCTTACACCACAGCAATTTTGTCAGGCACTGAAAATGTCTTGATTTAGTTGTCTTGCTGTTTTGGGCTGTCCTCCCTCCTGCCTGGTAATGAGGATGGAGTTTCCTGCTGAGCCCTGAAGAATACCATTTCGCTGTTGCTGCATAGCCGGCAGCTTTTATTTAAGCTGGGAAAATGAATGGGTATTAGTGTCCAACATTTCAGCATGCTCCTGCGGCTATGCACAAAAGGGATTGATTTGCAACAAATCTCCACTGCTTTTCTTAAAGTATTTCTTTGCAAAAAAAAATATAGGCAGATCACTAATAAGGACTTCAGAACAATCCAAGTAACTTTCCTTCTTTTTTACTAAAGCTGAACAATAATGCACTTTTCTTCTCCTTAATGCTGAGTAACCCTTGCTTCCCATTTGATTTTTTGTTATAATAGAGCACCACACAGATTACAGTGTACCAGACAAAAGGTTAGAGAACATATAGCAGTAACATAGTCATTTTCTCAAAAGTTACTCTAGATCCATCATGTCTGTCCCTGTGCTTCATGAGCAGGGATGATATATAAGTATGCCGTGTAAACAAGTACAATTTATAAGGATGCACCATCCCAGTCTACTGTCCATGGTACTTGGTGGTTACCTTGGTAGGCAGAAATTTGTTTAGGCTTACATTAAAGGCCTCTACTATCTTCATGTCCTGTGTCTCTACTGATAAACTGTCCCATAGGTTCATCACCATCTAGGAGAAAGCGTGTCTTCTAATGTACCCTTGAATTTACCACACCTGAGTTACAAGGCCTCTCCTGGCATCCTGCTGCAGTACACCAGATCAAACATCTCTGATTGTTCAGTCTTGTCAGCACCATGGAGTGTGTAAAGACTGAGATCATGTCCCTCTCAACCTCGTTTTCTTCATGGTGAACATGTTATGGGCCTCCAGCCTCTCCACATAGCCTTAGTCCCCCATACTGCAGATCATTTTATTGACCCTGTATTGCACCCCATGACTGCCTAAATGTCATTTTGCATTGAGGAGATCAGAAGTGTATGCAGTATTTCAGTTGTGTTGTGACCAGGCCATGAAAATGGCAGGATCATTTTCCCTCTATTTTATTATAAAATGTTTCAATAAAGTTTCTTCAATTAAAAGAAAAATATTACTATCCCTGCTATAAGAGACACACAGGAGCAATGTAGGGCAGCACATTTAAAAACAGGATAGCACCTTAGCTCCTGGGTTCCGTATTCTGCAGTCAGCATGCTAATGACCACCTACAGCATGCAAGGCACTAATGGGTCATTTGCATATAATGATGTGGCCATTATCAGCTCAAGCAATGTCCCACTGCACAAATGCATAGATGTATTGTGCAGAGCCTCCACCATCAGCTGATCCCTCTACATGAATAGAAAGCTTCCTTGGTAATCTAGTGGTTCTCCTCCTAGCTGATAGCGGAAATAAATGACAACTTCACAGGTTGTTTGGTGGTACTCCCTGCCTGTTCCCAGATGTATATGACACCCTCCTTAGTTGTCTAGTGGTACATCCCCACCTGAATCTCCTGTAGACCACAATGGCCCATCAGTCCACCATCTCAGCATCCCCCACCCTTGCCTGGCACAGACTCACCCTACTAAAGGCCATTCAGGTTCACTGGCAAAGCTATAGATGGTGACAGGCACAGACCCTCCTTCAACACTTCTGCCAGCCACTGTCTGAATGACAGGACCAAGTGCACATATACTGTAGAAACAGCTGATACAATTAGTAATGTTATTTATAAACATTTCTTAATTTATGTATGAACCAGTTTTCATTTGAAGATATACTGAAAATATGTTTGCAAGTCAATTAGTGAATAGTAACCATGAAAGAATTGTCACTAGTAAGCATTTTTCTTAATGCATAGTAAATAGAAATGTTGGTAGTCTGACCAAATGCCAGCACTGCCAGTCCAGAACTTTTCTTATTAAAAGTTTGTCTGGCATTGTCAATCCAGGGATTGTCTGTCATTATAAGTATTAGAGAATACTAGTTAATGGCTAGCAGTCATTTCACAATATACTAATCCAGGGCTGTTTGTCAGTACAAATAATGTGCTATCTGTTATTACATTTATTTTTCAGGAAGTATGAAATTATTTGTAAAAATCTGCATTGTATTAGTTAGAATTCAAACTCAAAGCCTAAAGGTAAGGAAATTTGATATTACGGAAAAAGTCCCTGAGCCTTGATAAATCTACAGTGTTATGTTCCTCTGGGTTTAAACAATTGTACAATGCAACATTTGTGTTGACTAACTTTGGCACCTGAATATAGCAGTGTCCCCACTAACAGGTTGTCAGTCACACACTATCCAATCTGCGTGTTGCTAAGTCTATTAGCATTATGCTAAATGTTTGAAGATTTGAGCCTTAGTTATCTGTTATTATATCACAACCCATTTCCATGGAAATGATTCTGATGTAACTAGATTATTGCTTCATAGAAGAACAAGCCACAGAAACAGATTATGTTTGGGAAAATAGTCTGTTTTCAAGCAAGCTAGTTATAAAATGTAGGTATAACACCATAGTGGGCTGGGTTTATGAGGTAATAACCAGACCAGGTGTGATAAACAAGGAGGCTGAAGGAATCCCACAGTTCCCACTGGCATACCGGGTGACCCTAAGCAAGTCACTTAACTTTCTTGTGCTCCCAGTTCACACCTGGAAACAAGCTTCAGCTTAGTGTGCCTGGTTAAACAATTTCTCCTTTCCTTACTAACCCCTCCCTAATTAGTTATTACCAAGGAAACCAGACTGCTATAGTTTGTTATTGCTATTATGCTTTAAAAGAAATAAAAAAGCCTAACATCTGTCTCTGTGCTACAGCACATATATGAGAAACCAGGAACTGTTTCTCACAGCCACACTTAGCAATGCTGGACATTTCTGATTGACTGCTGCAAATCAGTGCCAGTGGCTCAGCAGATAGCACACTCACCTCTGAGGCGGGAGATCAGAAGGCTATGGATTCTATCCCCATGCCAGGCACTTGGGTTAAATCCCAGTACTGACACTGTAGTGCAGCATGAGGGGGTGCTGCACTCTTGAGGGGCGTCTTTTGAATGAGATGTTAAACCAAGGTCCCATCTGCCTGTTCTGGTAGCAGTTCAGGTGGATGTTAAAGATCCCATGGCACTCCTCGAAAAGAGTAGGAAAAATGTTATTTGAAAAAATAAACAATATACAGTCAAAGAAACATCATACAATAATAACAAATAATAGAGCTCATATAAAAGAATAAACATGCACAGATCCTATTAGTCCTAAAATAACAAAACAAAAAGAGAATTTATCAATTTTGTCTTTCATAAATGGGACATTGTTCCATCAATTGCCCAAACTTCATGATACATATGTTGTTTTTGGACATACATTGTTTGTATAATTCTTGTCAATAATACAAATAACAGTACCAGGATCATGCTGCATTTGTTGCAATACAAACTTGCATTGTGATTGCCATAAAATAAACTTTATAAATGAGAAAATAAGCGGATCAATCCACCATCCAGCCCCAGCCTCCCCAAACTAAAACCCCTTCCACTTCCTGATATGTTACATTCCCTGAATATGAATTAGCCCATCTTTATGACAACTGTGACCACAGCTCCTGAACAAAAGGACACTGAATGAAGAAAGGCATCATGGTTTCTTCCTGTGTGATACAACTACATCTGGGACACATACATTCTTCCTGACTCTTATGCTTGCCATTCCCCTTTACATAAAGCCTGCCATGGGAACAAAGCCACATAATATCCCACAACCTTGGTGGGATATATGGATCCATCAATGATTTCAACACCCTAGAATGGTGGTTATGAGAAATATCTTTAAAATCAGTCTGAGTGATACACATGTGCCTGTATTGTATCCTAAACAGATTTATTACTTTGTATCTGTATAAGGTGTGGTGTCAACTTACATTTTTAGTTTCACCAAGGCTGGTTGAAAGAAGACACAATTTGTCTTAACCTGAGCTTTTAATGTCCCGATTATCCCACACCTAATAAAGGGGGTCAAGCTATTTTCTGGCAAATAGGGTCCATACAACCATACTAGGCTTGGAAAAATCTGGCAACTTCTCATTAAAAAGACACTGTAATAAAAAGCCACAGGATTTAGATAATTCAGCCCCTTTTTCAACAGGTAAATATAAAACCTCTCTCTTAATAGGATTTAGTTGATTCCATAAATCACCTGAACAACTAAACTCAATAGAGAAGTTTCTAAGGCCAGTGGAACTGGATATTATAGCACTAATAAATAAAAATCAGGGAACAAAAAGTTTTTACCACAGCTACTTTTTCTTTTTGATTGTTGCCAATTCCTCAAAGAGCAACTTTGGAGTTGGCTACCTCAATTTTCCCTGACCAATTTAATAATCCATTGTCCCCTCTTAAACCAGAGCCCCAAACCCTTGACAGGTCTTTAGACACTTTTATCCTTTGTAAAACTCCCATCTGGGCGTATTTCCACTAAGGGGGTATATAACACTCTTCCCCATATTACCCCTAGCTCTAGCTACCATTGAATACTGTTCAACTAACTCCAAAACCTGAACTCCCAACCCTAATCAGCAACAAATAAGCAGATATCATCTGCATAAGCCCTACTCTAGCCTCCAATGCCCCTCAAAGGCTTAATACCTTATAACCTTGTCTTGATGAAGAAGCCATAACGGGGTCCAGACAAATTACATACCACAGGGGCACAAATGGCACCCTGTCTCCTCCTTCTGTGTTGTTAATATATGACCCTAACCCCCATTTACTAATGGAATTGCCTTAGCCTTCCATAAAGTAAGTCAATCCATGCTGCAAAATTGGTGGAATACCATAACTTTTTAACACTAAGTAAATACATTGATGGGGAACTCTGTCAAGGTCTTCTCTTGGTCCAAAGACATAATATACCCACTAAGAGCCCCCTCTTTACCTTGTTTAGCCAGTTCCCTCACTAGCAATAGGTTATGCTCAGTTGAGCGATCTTGCACTGAACATGTCTAGGCCACAGAAATTAATACAGAAGCAGTGTTCACTAACCTATTTGTGAGTATTCTCATTAAAATGTTATAATCAACATTCAGTAGGCTCAAAGATCTTCTATTATCTAAATCAGACTTATCCCACTCTTATGAAGAGGATTTGCACTGCAATTCAAAATGAAAGTCCACTTCCAAATGGTCCAATACCCAATTGAAAACTACAACTAATATTTCCTTAACAATTCTTTAAAACATTTATAAAATTCAGAGGGTAATCCATCAATCCCAGGTGCAGTAGCACCTTTAACTTTTAATTTCAAAATCAACCTCTTTTTAGTAATAGGCTGTGTAAGAACAGTTACACATGCATCCGGAATAGTTGGAATATTGAGAGTAGAAAGAAAGTCTGTTACTACATGCTCCTCAGTACAGGAGGCGGTATGCATGTCAGTTAAGTACTTAGTCACAGTTTCCAAAATTTCTGGGCCAGTGGACACCTGAATTCCATGTACATTTTTTACTGACACCAAAACCTATCTGAGGTCCATTGTGTACAATTCTTAAAAGCATCTCCAAATCCTGTTTTTCCAGGCGATCCGATTCTATGCTCATGTAACAAGGAGTTTGCTTGGGAGTATTGTAATACTTCCATCTCTCTTTAGAATATTAACTAGAACTGTTAGATTAATGTGTTATAAATTGATTTCAGAATATACTTTTGCAAGTTGTGTTCAAAGACTAAGATATTTTTTATAAGTGTTAGTCCTAGAGCATATAGAAATACTAGAATAAAGATTGTAATTCCCTTTTGTTTCCACCCACCAAAACTGACATCCTCCACCAAACTGGCAACAGACATTCTTGCCTTTAAGAATTCTTTGGTATGTCTAACAAGATATAGTCCCTTAATAAAGTATTACACTTCCAATAACTCCGCCAATAATGAGGACCTGTTACTACTCCTAACTCAACACTAGAATTACATGATCTGATGTCTATAAAGGGATTGTGTCTGCTTTATGTATATTAATACAGCTCTGTGTGAATAAAAATCAGTCCTAGTAGAATGAGCCCCCATATAACCCCCTGTGGATGTATGGTCCAAAAGGAGTCTTGTAAGTTGCATTGAGATATGATGGATTTAAGACAATTAGAGTCTCAAAACAACTTATTGGTAACTACCCCATCCTGCCTGGACACCATGCATTTGAAGTCAGCCTCCCATAGAACCTGTTTCATTGTGAACAAAAGCGGTTTAATCTCGTTAAAAGGTCTACCCTATCTTTTTTTTAGTGGGGCATATATGGTTATAAACCACCAGGCAACATCTTTATACAAGAAATCTAATAGTAAAGCCCTCCCTGGCATAATATCCACTAATTTGAAATTTTGAACCCATCACCCTGAAAAAACTCCAACCCTTCACAACAATTGGCCCAAAGGAAAAAAAAGAAGGACCCCAACACCACAGTTTCTGAGCAGCTCTTACCAAAGCATTTATATTAAGCCTAGTATCCTGTAGAAGATATATATATCACAGTAAAATCATTTAGGACCGTAAAAGTTACCAGCCTTCTTCTTACATAATTGATGAAATTAACATTAATCGTAGTAAGTTTAATATTTGAACCAGACCCTTGATTGAAAAAGAAGGATTTTATCTAGGTGTTTTTTTATCTTGTGCTCCTCCTAGTCCTAACACCTAATTTTTCCTCCTGTCCTCATTTACAATGAAACACTGAGGGTCCTCCTCTGACTCAGAGGAAAGGGGCCAGAGAGGATGCTTCAGAATTCCCACCTTGCTCTGACTCTTGCAAGCTTCTGGTCAAGATGTCATATTTATTTCAAGAGGTATCACCTCTCCAGGCATAGGCCTTAGCCACCATAGATCAAGGCCTGGACTGTCTAATACCTCTTTTCTTGGCAAACTCTTAACAGTGGGTGGGGGGCATATCTACGTGTTCCTGTACTACTCAGGGGAACTCAGGGCACCAACTGTAGTAACTTCATCCTGTAACACAATAGCCTCCTCAGGAAAAATACTGACTTCCTCTGGCTCAGGTACAATGTCTACTACTAGAGGAGAGGGAGGTGGGGGAGTTGTAGGAGTAGGATCTGCTTGACCCTGGTCAGAATGGGGCTGTTCTGATTGTTCTGCAGAGGATTTCTGTGACCATATCCTTCTTCTGAGCCTCTCTAAAGATAATATCCTGACTGCAGTACAATCAGTATGGTTGTGTGTGGCCCAGGGACTGGTTCGATAGGTATGTTCAACCTCTACACATAAATTACATTTCAGTTCTCATGGCAATCTGAACTATTATGCCCAAAAGTAAGACATAAATTACATCTCAGCCTATCACAAGCAGAGCTGAGATGCTTGTAGCTCCACATTTAAAACAGGCCTTTGGCTGGCCTGTGTAAAAACAGTGCCCCTTTCTCTCCCCAAAAATAAACTGTTAGGCAAATGTACGAACCAAACTGTTGTTTCATAAATGCACTTTGTACTTCAACCCCATTCCATATGTACTCATTGTCAAAAGATGGACTGAGGAGACCTAATACATCACACCTCTGCTGCACAATGGGTAATATCATAGACACACAGTTTTATTTCTAAACAACACAGTTACATACTTAATCATGGGTTTAGTTAAAGGAATAGCTCTAAAAGGTAGCCAAAGTTCTGTGTACTTAAAAGATTCATATTTGGACCAAAAATGATCTAAGCCTTGGGGAGTAATAAAGCTAATGTCATATAGACTTGCACCTGAAACATATATTAAGGCATGTATTTTGTTTGGAAAAAAAAAACAATGAAACTTTCAATAAGTTCTTGCCCACATATAGGCGGTCTGGTGCGACCTCAAGTCCCTCCTAAATATTCCAAATCGAACAGCATTGTGTCTCTGCAACGGGAGGGGCAACAAAGGGATCTTTTTCCGAAATCCTCCCATTTTGCTCTAGACTGTTCTGTAAACTCACGTGCATCTGTGGAGGGCACTGTGCAGCCTCAGTTCTATCCCCATTCTGTATGTTTATTACATGTTTCTTCATTTTCAGATGAAGAAGTAGTCATTGAGGAAACAAGCAGTTCTTTTCTTTGTCCATACCTTCCTGCATTACCTCCGTTGAACCATCTTCATTTATATTACTTTCACATTCTCCTTTTCAATACCAACATCCCTAGTAGTGGTAATATAGCTGTCTTTTGCCCAGATATCAGGCTGTGAGCAGGGTCAGGGATCCAACGCCAGCCTCACCCCTCTTCCCCTGCATTTACTAATGAATGAGCCAGTGAACTGGGGATCTCCCTGTCGTTTAGGGAGCAGTAAATCATTCTCTCTGCCTTTCTGCAAAGCCAAAGCCTACAGTTTCAGTTTGGGCAGTAACGTTCAGAGGAACATAAGCAGTACTACAATGCTAACTTCAGCTCCCATGCCAGGGCATTTCTGACTCGGTACAGAAAAGCACTTCTGTCATTTTTTTCCCATAAGCTCTGACTCAGGCACAGAGAATGCCTTTGATGAATGTACGTCACAGGGCATTGTCACTGGAGCGCATCTACAGTCAGCTTACCACTTTGCTTCTCGACTAGATCCTTCAACAAACGTGCTGCATCTCTTACAATTTGTGGAGCCAAATGCTCCTTGACTTCAGTAGAATTTTGCACCTTGTCAGAGCTGGCTTCTATATTCTAGTCAGTAGCATGGAGTAACTCATATCCCAAAGCTCTATTTTGTTCCAACAAATGTTCCATCCAGACCTCATCAGTAGAAAATAAACCAGCAAGTGTACTCACTCTTTCAATAGCTGTTTCAGTCACCATTTCTTCTACTTCCATGATTTTCTCAGTCTCCTGGGCTGGACCTGTGGGCTGGGAGACCTGCACACCCACAGGTACACCAGCAGAAATGAACATGCAAAACATCCTTCTCCATGGGAACAGCACCTCCTCAGATGAATAGGGAATGTCCCTGGTGCCCTAGCCAAAATATCACAAACAGCATAATCTGGTTCAAGATCAGTTGGCATTCATCTGTATCCTCCTCCCTGGGTCATGCCAGAAAATAGGCACAATTTCTCTAGTGTACTTAGCGGTTAAAAAACTAAATAAATAAAATAAATAAATGTTGATGCGGGAAGGCAGACTGGGCTTGCTGCTCAGAAAAGCAAACAATTGTCCTGTTTTCCAGTCTATTGTCTGGTTATCACAGAATAATGAGACAGTAATTCTGCATTCTGATTGGTGAAGAGGATCTTTTCCTGCATAATATGAAATATCCCAAAATTCAAGTTTTTACGGTGTTTTGAGATTGGTGTTTTGCAGGCCAACTGACATTGGTCTGCAGGAAAGTGGAAAATCATGTTATAATGTAATGATGTGCCATATATTAACTTTTGCCACAGTTTGAGGACTGTGTCCAACATTGGGGCAAATCAAGGTGAGAAGTATGCCCTTGTTTAGCTTGGAAGCACAATCAGCATTTATGTTTCCCTGTTATCCTCAAAGTATCCCAGATTATCTGCACAGAGTGGATAGTATACTGATACTTACTGGCATACTCTCAACCTTTTGTCCCCAAATGTGGAACATTGCCTCTCAAATGTGGATCAAATGAGCAAAATGTGGAACACTTAATCAAATCTTTACACAAGAAGCTCAGAACACTGTTAAAATGTTTGCATTTATATTCAGAAAGTCTGTTATTAAATAAATAATATATGTTTTGCATCATTTACTATAGATGTTTGCTTAAAATTGTAACACTGAATGTGGGCAAGTCTTCACAATGTGGAACAGGAGCTTTTGTGAAGTAAAATGAGAACGTTCCTCATAATGTGGTACAGTTGAGAGGTATGCTTACTGGACAGTGGGTAGACATAACATGTGGATAGTCTGGCAGAGGGGCTAAGGGAGTATCCATACTCTGCTGTATGTCCTTATTTAAGACACTTGTTCATTGAAAAGAATGGAGCAAAAAGTATTTAACACAACAGTCCATGGTAACTAGATAAAATGGCTAAGTGCCTGATTGACAAAATACTTTGAATCACTATGCATTTTTGTGATGAGTGTAAGGAGGCTACAGAAGTGCAGGTGCCACTCCACCTACTGTACAAACAGCAGCCTTGTGGCCATGCATCCACAACTGGAGGTGTGCCCACTGTGGAGGTTGATCCAGATCCCATCTGTGCCGCTTCTATGTATGTGATCTGGTTTAGGGCTGGCATAGAGATGCCATTCCTCTGCTTCATCTTCAGTACTAAATCCACTATGGGTGGGGTCCTAGGAAAGTAACAGGAGAAAAAACAGTTTGGCTCTCAGCTTGCTGAGCTACGATGGAGTAAGAAGTGGCTCGGAAAAGGCAAATCAAAACCACATATCCAGAAGGGGAACAAACAGCTGTGCTGAAGTAAAGAACTCGAGGAGTATAATGTAATCCTTTCACCGTGTTTGTTGACACAATAAAGCTTTTTCATTGCATAATTTAGTGCTTTTGGTTCTTTACTTCAGTGCACTGTTTGTTCTCCTGTGCCTGTGCTTTTCTCACAGGAAAGTAAGCAGACTATCTGAGTGGGAATCCCAGTCATACATCATTACCCCACCCCTTGACCTCCACCAATTCTTCTATCCCCAGTGGGCCAGCCAGCGACACAGCTCCAGCCACAGTGAACTGCAACTGTAGGATTTTTAAACTTACAGGTCCAGAAGGGCACAACAATCCTTGTATCTAGTGCAAAGGGTCACTTATACAACAGATCTGGGCATCCAAATAGATGCTCAGTTTCTGGACCTGCTCCACCTCCCAGGAATTCCCCAGTCCCTGTGCTGTCATCGCTGCTCACATATCAGGGGTCCAGGAACTGGAATTTACACAAGGTATGCAACCACTCTGGATGTGCAACAGAGTATGTGGCAATCATGTATGTGCCAATTCAACTGTGACTTGGGCCTGAAGCATCTAGTGTGAATAACTTAGCACAACATGGTACAGTACTGAATATTGCTGTTAGACTTTTTAATTTTTCACACTTCATTGGCTGAACATAGTGTTAGTATAAGCCTTGTCCTGGTCTGCTATCTTAACTCTCCTAGAAAGCACAAGCCCTGGCAAGGAAAGACTATCTTGATCCAATGCCATCTGTCCCAAGCTGCTGTCTTATTTGACACCTGGTTCAAAAATGTAGTAGGTTAGAACAGAATCAAAGATAACAGGGCCAGTGCACTCCTGCACCATGTAAAAGACTCCATACACCAACTAGTGACAGATGCCAACCTGTCACCCTCAGAGAGGCATTATGCATTGCTGTTGGCTCCCTCAACAGAATAAATTAACAGGCTGCACTCATGTGTGGCCACAGTGGCATTGCCAGATGACATGGAGGTTACCATAGCAGAAAGACCAACCACAGCATGAGCAGATATGATGCTGTAGGGCCAACATGCATGTTGGTACCAAATACCAATATCTGTCCATGATGGGTAATAGTCTCTGCTTGTGTACTGGCTACATGCACAGGTGCTGATCGGTAAGTACACAGGCTTGCCAGAGCAATGATATCATACTTGTACCCTGTGGTGGCGGATATTGATCTATATTTTCTACAGGTGACAATGGGTAGGCACCCCTCAATGGACATCTCTGAAAATGCAATTTTTCAACCCAGCAACAGAAGGTAAGATCCATGACAGTAAAGCACATATACTCACTAGTATCATAATTTAATGAATATTTGTCATATAAATATGCAACCTAGATGCCTGGAGAAGATCAGTGGCACAATCCTGTCAGTACCTGGGCTGGGTTGATTAGTCTTTGTGGCATGCGGCATGTTCCACAATCCTGCTCAGCATTATAGACTACTATTATATGATGAAGCCAACAACAACAATGGCCTAAAATAGAATAGTAGCATGGCCATCATGGGTGACATACAATGTCCACTAGTCCATGCCAGATGAAACAATTCTAACTATGCTATGCTATTAGAGAGGTGGAACACTGAAGCAACAGCTGGTTAAGGAGCACTTCATGAACAGCTAGACACCATAGAATTATAGAGTCAAGTGGCCAGTGCTGATGGTGACACTGACCAGTGATCAATAATGGAGCAAAATAATCAAAAATGACCCCAGGTATACCATGCCTGATCTTTGGGCATGCATTTATTGGTAAAGGACTGGCATCCCCATGGCATGGCTGTGTGTTCCTATTACATGGTTATTGTGAGTAGGTGTTGAGTGCAGGGTTTTGTTTTGCTATCTACATTTATAAGGGGACCCTATTCTTCTTAGTTTGTTGATGAAGACATGTGCTTAGCTGAGTGCTTCCTAGCATTTTCACCATTTGCTTGAGGAAGGGGCATTCTGGTATGATCAGCACCCTCAGGTGACTCACAGAGATAGGTGCTTACCTGTGTCCTACACTGGTGGCCTTTCCTGCTTTGGATGGATCTGTCTCCACATGGTGCCTGCTGTGAGTCTAGACTGGCTGTTTATGTCTTTATGACAGCACTCAGTTTACTCTTTAGCATGTCTAAAGGTGCCCAAAGCCCTCTCAATAGCCCTGCAGATGGCACCTAGCTTCATCTGAATGACACCCACTTCTATGGGAAGGATGCATATCTCCTGGTGGGTGCTCCATGTGCCTCTAACCTCTGCTGTCCATGAAGCCATATTTCAGGTTACTTGTAGCTCACCTTCAGCTGTTCCCAGTGCATAATGTCCCTGAAAGGTCCCTCCTGGGAACACTGTTATGAGAATGTGTTTGGGATGTTGCAGATAACATGTTCAGTTGAAAAGTGTCTGGCAGGTGAACTATGAGACTGCTATCTTGTATGCTACATGGCATGCTGGCTGAGGGGGCACTGGGTTATGTTGTGATTTGAAGGTGACTGGGATAATATCTAACCATTGACCTTAACGGTATAGATATGCTATTGTTTGGATAGGACCAAGTGCCCCATAACCGATAAGCAATTTATCAGTAGAGTTAAAGTTCAGTTTATTCTCCTTGGTTCCTATTAGAGAAATTAAATTCAAATTCTGCTGTGAAAAGTATCTGCTAGCTACACTTGATGTTTTAAATTTCACTGCAAATGCACAGTACTGGAATATCTCTCTCTGTCTTTTACGTAGCTCTTGAAATCCCTGGAATACTCATTTTCTCCATTAAAACAAAGGTAATATGCAGTTGTGTTAGGCATCAGGTTGACAGTTGCTTTCATAAGACAATGTGCTTTCTTTTTAATTTTGGTGTTACAACAATAATTTTGCTGGATGTAAGAAAATAAATCATTATTCTTTGGTGAAGGTCATGCTTTAACGTTTTAACTTTCATCGCCGGAATTAAGCAGGTAAAACAAAGAGAGTAAGGCCAATTAGTCATTGCTTACTAAATTATATCAACACAAGAAAGCAACTAAAAAAGTATCATTTATATAGCTATGTACCTTTCTGAAAGGCTCAGATGGCTTTACTGATTTTGTTTGTACTAAGGGGCACTGTCAACCCCAGTAGTCCTCAAATTTTCCATGGATTAAAAAGTATATGTTATGATTTCACATTTTGTAAAGATTGCTGATGTAGCTAGTAGTTTGATTCTGCTTCCTTTTGACTTTTAAAGTAAAAAAGACTGCCCGCTATACTGGTGTTACCACTTTACATTGTTTGATCAACTTCCACTGCATCTCTCCTGGACCTGAGAATACTCCTAACACAATTTAGCCACTCGTGAAGCTGTGGGAGGAAGGAAACTATTGCATCATCAGTGGCTGCACTGTTGGGTGGGTTTCTAATGTACTTTTTTTTTTTTTTTTTACCAGGAGAGACACAGTAAGCTGAAAGCTTGTTTACAGTGCAACCTGGGAGCACAAGGAAGTTAAGTAACTTGCTCAGGGTCACACATTATGCAAGTGGGGGCTGTGAGTTCAAGCCCAGGTCTCCAAGTTTGCGGCTCAGAGCCCTAAACCACAGCACTATACTGCCTCCCGTTCAGGATATATGCAATAAGTGTAGATCAAGGATTTGAAGCAAACAAGATTTGGTATAATTGCTCTCCCATGCATTTAATTTCTACTAGGAAATTAAGTAGCTCAAACAACCACCAGCTTCTGTGAGTTTTAGAAGGTAAGCAATCATAAATTGTAGGTTTTAATGAGAAATAATATGATGTAAAAGGGATGATAGTGTCCCTTTAACATCCAACTAGGTTATTCAAACAAAAACTTTGCAGTGCTGTTGCCGTAATTATACGCTTTTGAATTGCCATAAGACTATGAAAAAAAAATATACTGAGTCTCAGATTTTACTTTTGCATTTTTTTGACTTGGCTGTTTTGCCCCGGTCACTGCCTGCACTCTATCATTCAGTCATATCCCCAGTGACAACACAGTCCCATCTGTTACTTTCATCATGATTATGGAGGAAGGCAGGGATCCATATGTGACAGGATCTGATAGTGCTGGTGCTGTCATACTGGCAGTCAGTGATCATAGATATCTCTTTATTTACACTCATCTCCAGGACCCTCCCACCTTCTCGTGGCACTGATAGTCAACTACTGGCCTCATGTGCTGTTACACACTTCAGGTTAGGCACCACCCATCATGGGGAACAAGATCCCTGGCCCATTGTGAGGCCACTGCAGCACTGGATGTAGAACTTCTCGTGTGCCTTTAGAAAACGAATAATCTAGGATCATTCTGGGCAGCAAGCTGACAGTTGGGGTTCAGGTATCGGCAGTTGTTTAAAGTGAGTTTATCATCTGAGGAGTATCAGCCTGATTAGAACCGCAATCCCTCTGAGGACCTGACATCGCAGGTGCATTCCTTTGTGATAACCAGACTTGACTTCTGCAATGCTTTATACCATGGGGCAAATGGAGGTTTCCTATGTTGCATACAACTGGTCTAGAACACTGCAAGCTTGGTCACTGATTGACATATCTAGTTCATGTCATGTGAACCTTATGCTGAGCATGTTGCACTTGCTAATGGTGAGATAGTGTATAATCTTCAAAGTTGGATTGCTAACCTAAAAGCCCTACTCACTATGGGATTAAGGCACCTGGTTGAACTCCTGTCTCCTCACTCACCCTGCCACCTTTTCTGCTCCACTGTCATCTGCCTCTGAAGATACCTAGGTCTATCTTGAAATCTTTCAGTGACCTGGCATTCACAGTGGCAGCCACAGTGCACTGGAACACAGTACTGAGATCTCTTGGAAAGGCTCATCATTGGAATCTTTACAAGAGGCCTCAAATTCTGTCTGTTTCATGAGGCATTGATGAGATGGGGGATGGACCACTAGTGATCTGCAGGAACAAAGGGAGGAGGGATAGACTCAAGCACATTTTCAGATAAAAGAATCTTAAAGGGTCTTTGCAGCTCAGAAGGTGGACAAGGCTATGGGACTGAATGGGAGACACCCAAGGGTGCTGAAAACACTCAGAGAGGTACTGGTTGCCCTGCTGATGGCCTTATTCAACAGCTCACTAGAATCAGGCATGGTTCCAGATGACTGGAGGAGAGCAGACATGATCCTTCTACATGCTGTATGGGCGGCAGCAGGGAAGAGGCTAATATATAAGCCAGTGATCCTCACCTCAGTGGTGGGAAATTAATGAAAACCCAGTTAAAGGAAGGCATGTACAGTATCTTGAATTGAATGAGCAGCAAGACCAACAGCAGCATGGATTAAAATGGGAGGAGGTCATGCCAGGGAATCTGATTGAGTTATTTTACTGGGTGACCATGGAAATAGATCAGGAAGTTCAGTGGACAGGCCTGTCTGGATTTGAGCAAGACCTTTGACACTGTGCTGCACAGGAGACTGATTGAGAAACTGAACAGCCTAGGGTGGGATCCAAACTGGTGAACTGGGTTAGAAACTTGTGGATAGGCAACAGAGGGTGGTGGTTAACAACACTTTCTTTAATGATGGGAAAGTCACCAGCGGCATGCCACAGGGCTCAGTACTGGTACCAGTCCTATTCAATATCTTCATAAATGACATTGCAGATGAACTGGAGGGAAGACATGCCTTTTGCAGATGATACTAAAATCTGCATTATGGTGGACTATAAAGAAGGGATGGAAACAATGAGCAGAGATCTTGGGAAACTCAAGGGTGGTCAAAAGCATAGCAGTTCAGGTTCAATGCCAAAAGTGCAAAATCATGCACATAGAACATACAAACCAGGAGCTGTGTATAGGATGGGGGTACTGACAGTCACTAAGCAGGAAAGGGGCCTTGGGGCTATCATATCTGATGACCTCAAAGTGGCAGGGCAGTGTGACAAAGCTGTAAGCATGGTCAATCTGATGCTGGGATGCATAGGGAGAGATATCTCCAGCCCGAGGAGGAGATGTAGTTGCCACTATATCACTTACTGGCAAGACCCCACCTGGAATACTGTGTCTGCATCTGGAGGTCATACCTCAGAAAGGACACAGACAGTGTGAAAACAATCAGAGGAAGGCAGCTAAAATGGCATAGGAATTGTGCCAAATGTTTTATGAGTAGAGCTCAACATGTACATCTGGAAGACCGGAAGAGAGAGGGACATGAGAGAGGACTACAGGTACCTCACAAGGGTGAACAGGAGGCAGGAGGGAGTCTCTCTTTCAAATGAGGAAAAGCACAGAACCAAGCGACATGTGATACAGCTGGGAGTGAGGGGAGATTAGGAGGATGTGAGGAGTACCATACTGAAAGAGTGATGGATGGCTGGAAAAGATTGCCAACGAAAGTGGTGGAAGCAAAAAACAGTAAGAGGTCAAACATGCATGGGATAGACATTGGAGAATATTAGGAAATATAGAGGACATGGGAATATTAGGAAATGGGTAAGAGGAGATTCTTCAAAGACCAGTCATGTTCTGTGGAGACAGACCAGGCAGGGACCATCTGAGCAGACAGGGTGGGTCAAGTGGTGCTTTTCTGCTGACAAATTTTATGCTACTATGTTTCTCTTGAAGGATGTCCTGCTGAATAAATGCATATGTATTACTGTTATCTGCTGCTGATTGTTTTATACTGTATTTTATATGATACCTTCTTTTATTTTTGTAATGTTTTATTTATTATACAGTGCCCTAGACCTCCAAGGACAGGTACCTTATAAAATAAAAACTACTACTGTACTTCTACTACCGCCCTAGGCTGGCTCTCACCATGCTCAGCAGCACTCCCAAGCCCAGTACCATACCAGTCCAGCTCTCCAGGCTTACTCTCAAACTCAGGTGCCTGCACAGAAGCATGTTCAACTTCTGCTGGGCCATCGGCGGGGGATGGACATTGCCTCTTAATATTTAAATTGTTTGTTTCTGACATGTATAAATTTTGACCATATTATCATGTAACTGGAGGTCAGTATGGTATTTGTACCTCTTTCAGCAACCCCAGACAAGATACTTTTGTCATTAACAGTTATTTGAGCCAATGGAAGGAAAAAAAAAAAAGGATTCACTTGCAACTTCAGTAGAATACCTGGAAAAATTTATGGATCAACATTTATATTCAACTTTGTGATCTAAACTAATTAGTCCTCCAAATACAAATTAAAGACAGCGGGGCCAAATATAATCTTTTGAAATGCCTTATGGTGAAATTAACAAGTGCACAATCCACAAAAGTGCCCTGAAGCACTATATTCCTGCACACAGGTGCATTGGGAAACTCAAGGGCACAAAGACACCTCTCTGGACATGCAGTGACCTTTGCACATCCTAGCAGGATGTATGCCCTTGCTGAAGGAGGATATGATCTGATTCAGAGTTCTTCAAGCACAACTGGGTCTAGAACTACCAGGGAGGCATGCTATTCCTCTGCTAAATTCTCCATATGGAATATGCACGCATAGAGCCATGGGAGGGTGCACAGATTATGCTTGTCTAACCCCTGCCATAAGCCACGTGTGTCATCCTAGCATGACACTATTTGTTTTCTGGACCATTGGGCTGTAGGGGATTTACATCAGCCCTCCTGGGTAGCCTTGAACATCTGGCAAACACAAACTTGATATTGTTTTTATCTCAAATTTTCCTGGTCCAAGGTGATATGGCAGAGGGCTGCCATATCCCATAATCTCGTTGCAGAGTAGGATAGCCACTCTGCAGCTGACTTGGATTTAAGACAGTTTGCATGCCCAGTGTCTGCTCAGCCCTAAGAATGCCCTCAGATCTTGTGCGGACCTCTGCATTTATATATTGGGGCAACTGGGGGCTGTGGATCCTGCACTGTGTGTGATCCACTCAGGGGAACAGAGTGCCATGTGCTGACAGTAAGTAAATCATACTTTCTAGCCCACTGTGGATTGGGCCTGAAGGCAGCTGTTTGGCTATGATGTAGTTTGGTATCAAAGAAAGAAATATGACTCCATATTGTACCTTTCCTTACATACCATATACTGATGTGTTTTCAAGCCATGAGCAGCTGTAGCAGCCAAAAGAGTGCCTACGGATAAGTGAGATTGAAGGAAGTTAAAACCAAGCTCAAGGAGGATAGACAGTGAGAGATAGGTGTTTAAGCACTGACAATAAAGTGACTTATGTATGGTAACACAGAAAGAGGCAGCAATGGGATTCAGACATACATCTCTAGGCTCATAGCTCTGCACACTCAAATACCAAGTAACACTGCTTCTCAGTGCAAATATTACATTTATGCACAATGGAATCTGCAGTAGCTGTGAAGCACCAAATTGAGTGTCAGTTTATGTGGGACAGCAAGATAGACTTTTGGATCAGAACTGTGACTTTACCTAGACTTTCTTACAGTACTTTGCTCTAGCCACTTGACAGTAGTACTTCCATGTAGCTGTTGAAGTGTATGACTGAGGTTTCTAGTAAAATGGTATTTATTAACTCACCTGGTAAAGTGATTATACTTACAACATCTACATTGCTCAGACAATTCTTCACTAGTGGTTATCCTCCATCCATCCTATAGGCGATGCACGATCATAAATTGTTTAGAACTACCAGAGCTAAGCCCCCAGCCATGATAACAGAGACCAGTGAGAAACTTCCCTAGCAGAAAAGGATAAAAAAACAAACACAAATCACACAGGAAACAAAACAAGCAATTGTCAATGCCGAATGTTGATTGTGTTGGTCCGTTGAGTTTGCTCAGTGGCCCTCTGCCACTCGCTCATTCTGTCTGTCCTGGTGCTGCAGGCTGCTGTTTTGTACTGGGCTCCATGCACTGGCACCTTTTCTGTCCACAAAGAAATTCACAGTTGTCCGAACCGAGCTCCGTTGAGCTCACTCCTCCCCTCCTCCTCCCTCACTTTCGCTCATTCTGTGTCTCCAGCTGCTGCAACCTGCCCCTTTTAACACTGGGCTCCTGCCTGTGTTGGGAGCTTTTCTGCCCACAAATCTGCATCAGCCCCAACACAGCTCCATTGAGCTTGCTCACTCCCCTCTCTCACTCGCTCGTTTTCTCCCGGAGCTGTAGGCTGGCCTTTTGTACTGGGCTCCTTCCTGCCCTCATTGCTGCCTCTTTCTGCCCACAAAGAAATCCGCAGCAGTCACGATCAAGCTCCGTTGAAGTCACTCACTCCCCCTTGTCTCGCACTCATTCTGTTTCTCCTGGTGCTGCAGGCTCCCCTTTTGTACAGAGATCCTGCCTCTGTTGGTGCCTTTTCTGCCCACAAAGAAATCTGCAGCAGTTCTGACAGAGGTCCATTGAGCTCGCTCACTCCCCTCTCTCGCTCGTTCCATTTCTGCCAGTGCTGCAGCCTGCCCTTTTATGCTGAGGCTCCTGCTGCCATTGGCGTCTTCTTCTGCCCACAAAGAAATCTGCAGCAGTCATGATGAGGCTCCATGGGCTTCTCCTCCCCTTCTCTCCTTGGTCGTTCTGTTTCTCCCACTACTGCAGGCTGTCGCACATGTGTGGGCCCCTGCATGGTGGCTTCCTTTTCTGCCCAAGAAATATGCAGCAGTCGTGGCGTAGCTCTGTTGAGCTCGCTCACTCCCTCTCTCAATCACTCGTTCCATTTGTGCAGGCGCTGCAGGCTGGCCTTTTGTACTGGGCCCTGCATGCATTGCCTGTCTTCTACCCACAAAGAAATCTGCAGTAGTCATGATAGAGTTCCGTTGAGCTCACTCCTCCCCTCCCTCACTTGCTCATTCTGTGTCTCCGCTGCTGCAGCCTGCCCTTTTGTACTGGGCTCCTGCATGCATTGGGGCTTTTCTGCCCACAAAGAAATCTGCAGCAGTCGACACTAGCTCCATTGAGCTCGCTAACATGTGCTGTGTCACATGTATATTGTTTGTCTGTAAACTGTCTTCTCCCGGGTCGTGCCTGAAAATAGGCATTGTTTGCCACAGTGCACTTACCCGGTTACAAAACAAAATAAATAATAAATAAACTCCCCTCACTCCTCGCTCATTGTGTTTCTCCTGGCACTGCAGGCTGGCCTTTTATTGCTGGGTTTCTGCCTGTGTTGATACCTTTTCTGCCCACAAAAAATCACAGCTGTCCTGAAAGAGCTCCGTTGAGTCACTCACTCCCCTATCTCACGCACTCATTCTGTTTCTCCTGGCACTGCAGGCTGCCTTTGTACTGGGCTTCTGAATCTGTTGGCACCTTTTTTCTGCCCACAAAGAAATCTGCAGCCATCCTGACAGAGCTCCGTTGACCTTACTCCTCCCCTCTCACTTATTCATTCTGTTTCTCCTCACTGCAGATTGCCCTTTTGTACTGGACCCTTGCATGCATTGCAGCCTTTTTCTGCCCACAAAGAAATCTTGGCAGTCCCAATGGAGCTCAGTGGGCTCACTCACTCATTCTATGTCTCCCACTGTTGCAGGCTGCCCTTTGTACTGGGTTCCTGCTTGCATTGGCAGCTTTTCTGCCCACAAAGAGATCTGCAGCTGTCCTGACACAGCTCCGTTGAGTCGCTCACTCCCCTCTGTCACTCACTCATCCATTTCTGCCAGTGCTTCAGGCTGGCCTTTTGTAATGGGCTTCTGCTTGCATTGCTGCCTTTTTCTGCCCACAAATAAATCTGCAGCAGTCCCAACAGAGCTCCTTTGAGCTCGCTCACTCCCCCTCTCATCGTTCCATTTCTGCCAGCGCTGCAACCTGCCCTTTGTACTGGGCTCCCTGCCTGTGTTGCCGCCTTCTTCTACAAAGAAATCTGCAGCAGTCTGATAGAGCTCTGTTGAGCTCTCTCACTCCCCATCTCACACTCGCTCATTCTGTTTCTCCCACTGCTGCAGGCTGGCCTTTTGTACTGGGTTCCTGCCTGCATTTGCACCTTTCTGCCCAAAATATATCTCTGCAGCTGTCCTGACAGAGCTCCGTTGAGCTCGCTTACTCCCCTGTCTCATGCCCTCATTCTGTTTCTCCTGGCACTGCAGGCTGACCTTTGTACTGGGCCCCTGCCTCTGTTGGCACCTTTTTCTGGCCACAAAGAAATCTGCAGCAGTCCTGATAGAGCTCCATTGAGCTTGCTCCCTCACTTCTCTCTCTCACACATTCATTCTGTTTCTCCCACCGCTGCAGGCTGCCCTTTTATACTGGGCCTCTGCCTGCATTGCTGCCTTTTCTGCCCACAAAATCTGCAGCAGTCCCAACAGAGCTCAGTGAGCTCACTCACTCCACCTCCCTCACTCACTCCTTCTGTGTCTCCCGCTGATGCAGGCTGCCCTTTTGTACTGGGTTCCTGCCTCGTCAGTGGCTTTTCTGCCCACAAAGAGATCTGCAGCAGTCCTAACACAGCTCCGTTGAGGTCGCTCACTCCCCACTCTGTCTTTCCTTCGTCCATTTCTGCCAGCACTGCAGACTGGCCTTTTACATTGGGCTCCTGCCTACATTGCTGCCTTTTCCTGCCCAAAAAAATCCGCCAGCAGTCACGATAGACCTCCATTGAGCTTGCTCATGACCCTCTCTCACTGGCTCATACTGTTTCTGCCGGCGCTGCAGGCTGGTCTTTTGTACTTGGCTCCTGCTTGCTGCATTGACATCTTTTTCTGCCCACAAAGAAATCCACACAGTCATGATAGAGCTCCGTTGAGCTTGCTCCTCCCCTCTCTCAGTCGCTCATTCTGTTTCTCCCTGCTGCAGGCTGGCCTTTTGCACTGGCCCCTGCATGCATTGCTCTTTCTGCCCACAAAGAACTCTGCAGCAGTCCTGACACAGCTCAGTTGAACTCACTCACTTCCCATCTCTCTCGCTCATTGTGTTTCTCCGGCTGCAGACTGGCCTTTTGTATTGGGTTCCTGCCAGCATTGGCACCTTTTCTGCCCTCAACGATATCTGCAGCTGTCCTGACAGAGCTCCATTGAGGTCACTCACTCCCCTGTCTTACATTCTCATTCTGTTTGTCCTGGCATTGAAGGCTGCCTTTTTGTACTGGGCTCCTGCCTCTGTTGGCACCTTTTTCTGGCCACAAAGAAATCTGCAACAGTCCCGACAGAGCTCCGTTGACCTTACTGCTCCCCTTTCTCCTCGCTCATTTCCATTTCTGCCAGAGCTGCAGCCCTGCCCTTTTATGGGGCTCCTGCCTACATTACTGCCCTTTCTGCCTACAAAGAAATCCGCAGCAGTCAAATCAGGAAGCTCAATTGGGCTCGCTGGCTCCACACTCTCACTCATTCGTTCTGTTTCTTCCACGCTGTAGGCTGCCCTTTTGTACTGTGCCCCTATGTGCATTGCAGCCTTTTCTGCCCTAAAAGAATCCAGCAGTCCCAACAGAACTCCAGTGAGCTCACTTACTCCACCTCCCTCACTCACTCATTCTGTGTCTCCCACTGTTGCAGGCTGCCCTTTTGTTCTGGGTTCCTGCTTGCGTTGGTGGCTTTTCTGCCCACAAAGGATCTGCAGCCATCCTGACACAGCTCCATTGAGTCGCTCACTCCCCTCTGTCACTCACTCGTCCATTTCTGCCAGTGCTGCAGGCTGGCCTTTGTACTCGGCTCCTGCCTGTGTTGCTGCCTTTTCCTGCCCACAAAGAAATCTGCAGCAGTCACGATAGACCTCCGTTGATCCTCCCCCCCACTCACTCTTTCTGTTTCTGCCAGTGCTGCAGGCTGTCCTTTTATACTGGGCTCCTGCTTGCATTGCTGCCTTTTTCTGCCCACAAAGAAATCCATAGCAGTCATGATAAGTTCCACTGAGGTTGCTCACTTCCCCATCTCACTCACTTATTCTGTTTCTCCCTGGCTCTGCAGGCTGCCTTTTGTACTGGGTTCCTGCTTCTGTTGGCACCTTTTCTGCCCACAAGAAATCTGCAGCAGTCCGACAGAGATCATTTGAGTTTGCTCACTCCCTCTTTCACTCACTCATCCCATTTCACCACCGCTCCAGGCTGCCCTTTTGTATGACTCCTGCCTGTCTTTGCAGCCTTCTTCTGCGTTGAAATTTGCAGTAGTCACAACGACTCTGCCAGGCTGTCACTCCCTCTCTCCTGTCACCATTTCCACTGCTGCAGGTGCCATCATGGTACTATTTCTGCCCAAAAAATCTGTGTTCGTTGAGCTTGCTCACTCCCCCTCTATCCTTTCGCTCGTTATGTTTCTCCGGAGCGCTGCAGGCTGCCCTTTTGTACTGGGCTCTGCCTGCATTTGCCTTTTTCCTGCCCACAAGAATCCACAGCTGTCCTGACAGAGCTCCAGTGAGGTCGCTCACTCCCCTGTCTTACGCACTCATTCTGTTTGTCCTGGTGTTGCAGGCTGCCCTTTTGTACTGGGCTCCTGCCTCTGTTAGCACTTTTCTGACCACAAAAGAAATCTGCAGCCGTCCCAACAGGCTCCGTTGACCTTACTCACTCCATCTCTCTCACTCTCTTGTTCTGTTTCTGCTGGCGCTGCAGCCTGCCCTTTGTATGGGGCTCCTGCCTGCATTGCTGCCCTTTTCTGCCCACAAAGAAATCTGCAGCAGTCACGATGTAGCTCCATTGGGCTCGCTCACTCCGCCTCTCTCTCAGTCGCTCGTTCTGTTTCTCCTCTTGGCTGTAGGCTTCCTTTTGTGCCTGGGCTCCTGTGTGCATTGCTGCCTTTTTCTGCCCACAAAGAAATCCAGCAGTCCCAACCAAGCTCCGTTGACCTCTGCCTCCCCTCCCTCACTTGCTCGTTCTTTGTCTCCGGTGCTGCAGGCTGCCCTTTTGTATTGGGCTCCTGCCTGCATTGGTGCCTTTCCTACCCACAAAGAAATCTGCAGCTGTCCTGACAGAGCTCAGTTGAGCTTGGTCACTCTCCATCTCTCTCAAGCACTTAATCCTTAAATTGTCCCAAACAATGATTTCTGACAGCGACTGTGGTATTCTGCACTGGAGAGCGAATACACATTCGGCCAGGATGTGAAAAATGACAGCTGTACTTTTCACAAGGAGGTGTGGAAAAATGCCAGTGCTGAAAATGTAGCCTGAAAATTTTACTAATTTGAGAAGTTGCAAGGGTGCGTGGAAACTGCACAATGCACGCTTAACACAGTCATTTTATGGAGTCTCATCACAAAATTTTTAACATAGGCATTTTAGGACCTCTGCTCATGAACAGTGTCAGTGTGATTCTCTTAATGTATCGAACACTGATTTCCCACAGTGTCACACTATTGCGTGCGGAAGGCGAAAATACATTTCGGCCAGGATGTGAAAAATGACAGCTGCACTGTTCATAAGGAGGTGTGTAAAATGGCAATGTTGAAAATCTGGGTGAAAATATTGCAAAGTTGAGACGGTATGGCGTGTGGAAACTGCACAGCACTGCGCTCATGGCACACTCATTTTATGGGCTTTCATCACCAAGATTTCAACAACGCCATTTTAGGACCTCTGCTAATGAACAGTGTCACTGTAATTTTCATAATGTGTCCGAACATGGATTTCCCACAGTGACCGTGCTATTCTGCGCCCGAAATGCAAAACACATTTCAGCCAGGATGTGAAAAATGACAGATGTACTGTTCATAAGGAGATGCAGAACAATGGCAATGTTGAAAATCTGGATTGAAATATTATAAATTGACAAACTTACGAGCATGTGTACCAAACTGCTCCAGCACACTAGTAACACAGTCATTTTATGGAGTATTGGCACCAAATTTTCAACATAGGCATTTTAGGACCTCTGCTTATGAACAGTGTCATTGTCATTTTGTAATCTGTCCTGAACACTGATTTCCACAGTGACCGCCTATCCTTCTCGAGTGTGAAAACACATTTTAGCCAGAATGCAAAAGTACAGTTGTACTGTTCACAAGGAGGTGTGGAAAATGCCAGTGTTGAAAATCTGTGTGAATATTTGCAAATTTGTGAAGTTACAAGCATGCATAGCAACTGCCCAATGCATGCTGATAAAACAGTAATTTTCTGGATTTTTCCCACAAATTTACAACATAGGCTTTTGAGGCCCACCCAGAGCACTGGCACTTGTCATTTTGTTAATCTGTCCCAAAAGGTGATTCCGCAGTGACTAAGAAATCACCTTTTGGGACCAATTAACACTCATGACAGTGCCAGAATTCATGAGGAGGGGTCCTAAAACACTATGTTGAAAAATTTGGTGCCAAAATTCCAAAAATACCTGAGATATGCATCAAAGTTGAAAACACCTATTTATTCCACTATACTGCTTACCGGCATTTCCTCAGTTCCCGATTAGACTTTGAAGAGTGCAGACATGTTTCGGTCCACCGAAGATTGTCGTGCCAAGGTCAGAGAGGTAAGTATGGGGTGAGGGGTGTGGGTAGGCAGGGTGCACAGTGGGTGGGTGCGGGTTGTGGGAGGGCAGGGAGGCGGCGAGGGACATTTTTTATTACAGGAGAAAAAAACATTGCGGGGCTTTTTTGCAGGGCATGTGGCATGCTGGGGTGGGCTTCCAGGGTGCCGATGGACTCTTTTGGGAGGGCAGCTGCAGCCGATGGGGGGCTGGGCACCCCTGTTGGCACACTAGAGTAGGGGATATGCCTACAGTGATTGGAGCACTCCGTCAGCAAAGACAGAAGCGGGGGGTGAACATAAGCTGAGGGATTGGGCACCCCTTGGCACACAGAAATGGGGATATGCCGACGGGATTGGGCACCCCATTGGAAACACAGAAGCGGGGACATAAGCTGAGGGTGGTTGGGTACCCCCTCGGCACACAACAAATTAGCGGGGGAGATGTGCTGATGGGGACTGGGCTCCCAGTCAGCAGCAATAGCCCTGCAATGAGGTGTCACTTCCTCATTGCAGAATGACCACTACAATGAGGTGGCCCCTGATTGCAGCAGCTAAAATTTTACAAGTTGGTGGCACACAGGCTGAACTAGTGTCAGCAGCAGTGTGCCACAGCATTGGGAGAAGCGGACCAAGCCTTTAATGGCTGTGGGAGCATTGTCCCACAACAGTGTCACACCTCCACAAACTGCTTCTGAGAAAGCTGCCACAATATGTTTCTGCATGCGCACAATCAGCATACAAAATGACCAGCAAACAACAGTCACTGCACTGTAAAGGGTCTTTTACTAAAGAAATAGCAGAAAAACCGTGTGGTACAAAAGGTATACATCATAGAAAATCTGAAATTAATAATTATGCTGAAAAAGCATTGAGTATATAGATAGTGTAAATAGATTATATGGGTAATGATGTCCAGGAGTATACCCATTAACTAATATTATGCAAAGCAATACAAACAAGCATTTGTCAATGCCGAATGTTTGCTTACTGGCATTAGCAGTAGTAGTGTAGAAGTTACAGAGCTGCGTAATAGGAATGGCAGTGAAGTATTGAACTAAAACCAACCCACCACCACCCTGCAGAGAGTGACAGGCATTGGGGTGTGCATTTGGGTCGTCAGGCATAGCGGCCCACGCCATTTCACCACACCCACTCTACAGAGACTGACAAGTGTCACATGTTCCTTGGAGTCTTTGGCCCTTGTCGCATCCATTTATTAGGAAATACGGTGAGATGGGTGTGATATGGGAGAATGGGGTGAAGTTTGGGGTCGAAGAGTCAAGGCATACCTCGATGCCTCCAGTGACTGCAGGGTGTGGAATGGTATGAGCATCACAGGCAAGAATCGTAAGTCACACCCCTGATTCCTGTCATTCTCTATAGGGTTGGGCAATTTAGTTGAAAGCCTAACACCTCAGGCATTCGTTGGTATTTTAACTCCAAATTTTCAACATGTTTGTTTTGTGACCCCACCTCATGAACAGGGAATATCAGTTTGGTAGCAGCTGCTTATGCACAGTGACTACTGGTTGCTACAGGTGCAAAAATATTCAAACAGGATGTAAAAATGACAGCTGTACTCTTTCATGGGGAGGTGTAAAATGGCTATGTTGCAAATGTGTAGTAAAAATATTTAAAAATGGTGAAGTCACGGCGTACATAGAAACTGTACAACGCACACCGTTATATAAAGTAGGTTGGGGATATTTTATAGCAGATTGTCAACTCAGGCATTTTGGTGCCTCCGATCATGAACAGTGTCACTGTGATTTTCTTTATCTGTGCGAACAATGATTTCCCACAGTGACCATGCATCTCTGCACTGAAAGTGTGAAAACACACTTGACCATGTTGTGAAAAATGGCAGCTGTACTGTTCATAAGGAAGTGTTGAAAATGCCACTAGTGAAAATCTGGACTGAAAATATTACAAAGTGATGAACTAATGGGGATGCGTGGAAACTGCACAAGGCTCACTAGTAACACAGTCATTTTATGGACTTTTGTCACCAAATTTTCAACATAGCCATTTTAAGACCTCTGCTCATGAACAGTGTAACTGTGATTTTCTTAATCTGTCCTAAACATTGCTTTCGCACACCAACAGCACCATTGTGCTACATGTGCGATAACACATTTTAGGTGACATATGAAAAATTGCAGCTGTACTGTTCATAAGGAGGATTTAATAAAATGCACATGTTGAAAATCTAGAGTGAAAATATTAAATTGCAAACTTCACGAGCATGCATAGGAACTGTACAGCATACGCTCATAAAAGTCATTTTAGGCATTTTTTCACCAAATTTTCAACATAGCCATTTTAAGACCTCTGCTCATGAACAGTGTCACTGTGCTTTTGTTAATGTGTTCCATACATTGAGTTTGCACACCGACTGCGCCATTGTGCGCTACATGCGTGAAACACGTTTTGGGCAGGATGTGAAAAATGACAGCTGTACTGCTCATAAGAAGGTGTGGAAAAATGGCAATGTTGGAAATCTGGAGTGGAAATATTGAAGTGCGAAACCTCTGACGTGCGTGGGAACAGTACTGCTTACACTTCGTAAAACAGTCATTTTTAGGAATTCTGTCACCAAATTTTCAACATTGCCATTTTAAGATCTCTGCTCATGAACAGTGACACTGTGATTTTCTTAATGTGTCCCATACATAGAGTTCGCACAATGATGCGCACATTGCGCTACATGGGCGGAAACACGCTTTGTGTGAGAGATGAAAATGACAGCTATACTGCTCATAAGAAGGTGTGTAAAAAGGCAGTGTTGAAAATCTGGAGTGGAAATATTGAAAATTCACAAACCTATGAGCGTGCGTAGGAACTCATAGCCTGCCGCTCATAAAACAGTCATTTTAGGAATTTTTCACCAAATTTTCAACATAGCCATTTCAAGACTTCTGCTCATGAACAGTGTCACTGTGATTTTCTTAATTTGTCCCGGCATTGATTTCGCACACCGACTGCGCCATTCCGCTTCAAGGCGGAAACACATTTTGGGTGAGATGTGAAAAATGACAGCTGTACTGCTCATAAGATGGTGTGGTGAAATAGCAATGTTGAAAATCTGGTGTGAAAATATTGAAATTTCGCGAACTTACGAGCCTCGTAGGAACTACGCAACACCGCTTGTTAAACAGTCATTTTTGGAATTTTGGCACCAAATTTTCAACATGGGGTTTTGGGCCCCTTCTCATGAATGATGTCACTGTCATGGTGGTATTCAGTCCCAAGGGTGATTTCACAGTCACTGCACAGTCACTGCGTGAAATCACCCTTGGACAATAACGCCAGTGACAGTGATCATCATGAAGAGTCCCAAAACCCATTTGAAAATTAAAGACTCTAAAATGCCTGAGATATGCAATAAAGTTGAACCCCTCCTATCTAGCCCATTATACAGCTTCACGGCATTTCCTCAGTTCGCGGTTGGCTTTGAAGATGTGCAGACGTGTTCCCGGTCCACGAAGATCGTCGGCGCGGTCGGAGGTAAGTATGGGGTGAGGGTGTGTGTGGGGAGGCTGGGTGCACAGTGGGTGGAGTGCGGGTTGTGGGAGGGGTTCGGGGAGACGCGTCGCGGGACCGTTTTGTTTTACAGGTTAAAACAACGAAAAAAAGACTTGATGGGACCGCTTGCCACGCTGGGTGGGCTCCCAGCATGGCACAAGGACTTTGGGGGGCCGTTCAGCGGCGAGGATTAGGCACCCCGTCGGCATAAAACAAAATAAAAAACCTGCGTGGGACGTTTGCCATGCTGGGGTGGGCTCCCAGCGTGCTAAAGGTTTCAGGCGTTCAGCCGGCGGGGATTGGGCACCCGTCGGCAAAATGACTGTTTGCCACACTGGGGTGGGCTGCCAGCGTGGCATCAACTACTGGGGAGGGAGACAATGCAGCTCAGCCGACGCAGGGATTGGGCACCCGTCTGCTATCAGCTCGTGCGAGGCGCGCGCCTGCGCCTGCGGCTGGGGGAGGCTGCTGGCGAGCTCTTCTTATCGCTGCTCATTCAAGCATAGCTCCCCCTTTCAACTGTATGCCACTGCATTTTGGAAGCGTGTCATAGACAGCTCCAAAATGCATTAACTTCTGAGGAGCAGCGCCTGCAGCACAGTGCCTGAATTGGAGGAGGAGGTGACACACCTCAAATCTCCGATGATGGCACTATGTTTCTTGCACATGTGCAAGCAAACATAAAAACCTTGCTGCAAATACTGTACAGATAGACATTTCTGTATTTTCTTTGTAAATATACTGTAAAAACCCACATGGTACCTGCTGTCCTGCTTAATTGATTGTCCATAATTGGGAGGTATTCTGAGTACTACAAATGGTTGTGGGTATAATCACCTTTACCAGGTGAGTAAATACCATTATCCTACAACCTTTCTAGTGCTCAGGCACTCTCAAGCGAGATTTTTGTTGCAGAACTGGGAATACCCCTGGCCAGGAGGCGGAAACTTTATATTATGTGGAACCTGGAGCAGCCTGAAGCACAGCTCTTCAAATGTAGCTCTACCTGCTGACACTCGTCCAGTCTGTAATGGCAGACAAAAGTATGTACAGAGGAGCAGATAACTGCAGCGCAGATATCCTGTACCGAGGCTCCCCATCTCTCTGCCCAAGATGCAGATATTACCCAGGTGGAATGCCCCCTAATGCCCACAGGAGGTTCCTGGCACACCCCTTGGTAGGTAGCTACTATGGCTGCCCTTATCCACCTAGCAATTGCTTTTTAGAGGCAGCCTGGCCCACCTTTTTTAAGGAAAAGAAGACAAACAACCTGTCTGATCTCTTCGAAAGCAGACATAGCCACATGATCTATAATCAGGAAAATCATGTCTAGCAAGTGAGGGGCTACATCAGGGCTATCTTGATCCACTAGCATGGCCAGCAAGTGAAAGGCTTGTTCCACGTGGAATGGCGATAACACTTTTGGAGTGAAAGACAGTACTGTCATGAGGCACATCCTGTTATTATGGAAAGTAAGGAATGCACAGCAGCAAAACAGTGCCTGCAACTTGCTCACCCATCGGGCTGAGCACATAGTCATAAGAAAAACATTCTGAGAGTCATCCAATAAGGGTAATCATATATGAAAGTAGGTTTTGAAGACCCTCCAGTATCAGCTTAAGTTGCCGCCTGGGAGCAGGTGGGTCTGTATGGGGAAAGGCGACATGCAACACCGCAACAGCCCTAACTGCATCGGGGTGTGAACCTATCTGCCCCACCAGTGGAAGAAAGTCTGTATTGCAGAAATAACCAAAGACTGTGTCTTCAAGGAGTAGGCAAGGCATTTTTCTGCCCCATCATTGAGAAAATCTAGGATCTGGAAAAGCTTGCCACTGAAGATGACAGACCTTTTGCTGTACACTACTTACAGAAGATCCTCCAATGTCTCTGATAAGTCTTATTTGTCGATTGTCTTCTGGATTGCAGAGTCGATCAACCACTTTGGAGAGATGCCCTCACTCAACAGTCTTTGCCTTTCAACATCAATCCCATCAGGTGGAGTACTTTGTGATTTTGGTGTAGAATGGAGCCTTGGCTAAGGAGATCCTGACAGGGTGGCAGATGCCAAGGGGTGTCAATCAACATGGCTCTGAGTAGAGAATACCATGATCTCCATGGCCAATATGGAGCTACCATCAGTACTGATCCTTTTGTGGACCTGAGTTTGAGGGCACTTTCACAATCATCAGAATGAGTGGGAAAATATAAGCTTTTGAAAGTCACGTTACCGCCAGTGTGTCGACCTCTTGTGCCTGATTGTCGGGAAAGCATGAGTGGAAACAAGGTAGTTGAGTGTTGTGTCTGGACACCATCAGATCCACTTAATGGGCCCCATCTCCTCTTGAGGGACTGAAATTCCTGAGGATGAAACTGCCATTCTGCCTGGTCAAGTGTCACTCAACTGAGCCAGTCCACCTGTGAGTTCAGCTTGCCAGCCAGATATGTGACTTATATCATCAGCAGGTTTTGTTCAGCCTATCTTAATGATTTTAATGTCTCTATGAGCATTGCTCTGCTTGGAGGTCACCCTTGCTTGTTTATGTATGCCATGCTGACCTGGTTGTCGGTTCTGATGAGTAGTGTCTACCCTGTGACCCATGGAGGAAGAATAACAGGGCCCTATACACTGCTCTCATCTCCAATAGATTTATAGGCAGACTAGCTTTTGATGGGGACCATCTACCCTTAATGATGTGAGGGGCCCAGCATAGCCCCAGCTGAGGAGACTTGCATCTGTTGTAATTGTTGCAGTCAGCGCCATTGATAATGGCATGATCCTCGTCAAGTTTTGACTGCTCACCCACCACTCAATACTGTACAGAATGTCTGGGCCTGGGTTTATTTTGTACTCATAGTTCTAGTTGACTGGTCCCATGCGTCCACTATACATCTCTGGAGGGGCTACATGTGTAGTGAGCCCATGGCACCATGTGGCTATCATTGATGCCATGAGCCCCAGCAACTGCAGGTAAGTGGGTGCTGACTTGTTGGGGTGTGTACGTGATAACCCAATGAGCCTGATTATGTTGCCTACTTTCTCTTCCTTTGGGGTTACCAGACATGTTGATCTTTGCAACCAGGTATGTGAATGTCTTGGGAGGGGTTAGCTGCCTTTGTCCCAGTTTATGACCCAGCTGTGTTGTCGTAGACATTGGATCACCAAGTCTGTGTCTTTCTGTGCATGAGTTGGGGACCTTGCTCATATGAGCCAATTGTCCAGATATGGGATGATGTGTACCCATTTTGCAGAGGCTCACAGCAATCACTACCATAGTCTTTGTGAATGTCCCCAGGGCAGAGGCCAGCCCGAACAGAAGACAGGTATATTGAAAATGATGGCCACTGACATTGAACCTGAGGAACCTTTGATGATTGGGGCATATTGTTACATGGAGATAGGCATCTTTTAGGTCGATTGATCAAAGAAAATCACCCAGTTAAATGACCATCAATGTTGATTTGAGGGTCTCCATCTTGAATTTCTTGTAGCCCATGAACTTGTTGAGGAACCTGAGGTCCAGCACCAGGTGTAGTCTGCCTATTTTCTTGGTGACCATGAAGAACATAAAGTGCACTCCATGTCCTTCTCTGCTGTGGCACTGGCACAGTGGCCTGGTTCTCAGAGAGATTTATCAGAGAATACCAGATAACCTGGACTTTGATGTGGTCCAGGGGCAAGGGGATATCATTGGTCTATGTGGAATTGTCTTTTGTGTGAGATCTATGTAGTAACCCTGAGTCATATGTTCTTGGACCCACCTGTCTGTTGTGGTCTGGGCCCATTGTTTGGTGAACATTTGGAGTTGTTCCCCACTGAAGGGTCATCTGCCTGGGCTCCCCTCCTTTCATTGGTCATTATTTGTTGGAGCCCCACTTGACTTGTTGGCTCCAGTGCCAGTCTTTAAAAGCAAAGGTTGCCTCTAGTCTTGAACTAGGCCACTTGAGAGGGGACCTGCATCTTGAGGTCCTTCCTCTGAGTGATTGTTTGGCAAGCTTTTGTTTGGCCTCATGAACCCTTGAAATTGGAGTCAAAATGGCCGCCCTGAGAGGAGGTAGATGTCTTTCATTTCCATCATCTATTTGACCCTGCCTGATCTCGAACAAAGGCATGATGATCTGAATAGGTGCCCCTTTAAATGGAAGTTTAAGGAGCATGTCCTTGAATTCAACATCTGCCGGACACAGCTTGCATCAAAGAGCCCACCTTGCATGGTTAGTAAAGCCTGTGGCTCTGGCACTGAACTTCATGATGTCCGGAATGTGTCCCTCGTGAGTGTGTGGCCTGCATGGTACAGTCAGCTTGTCCTGTAAGTGAAAGGGAGTCAGGGATGTTGTTTCGATTGCCTCCACCCACTGCAGCAGGGCTCTGCTGGTGTACCATACAAATGAACTACTCCAAACGAGGTGCTTGCTGACAAGGGTGGCCAGTCCCAAACAATGAAACACTCTCCCAAATGGTCAGCACTCCCAGCTGAAACAAAGGCGCAAACAGTGAAAGTAGCTTAAATCCAAATCTTTATTTTATGACTGTTATGGAGCACAATAGATCACCAGCAATGAGGCCCTAGCATTCAGCGAACAGCCTTCATAAAGGGTCTGTTAAAGCACAGGTAGCCAACACTTAAATACCCCACACTTCAATTAGTATCAATCAAATCACATGGGTTGGATCAAATGGCAAATGCCTGAGTACATTTTAGTCTCTAAACAACAAAAGCAATACATTCATAATCCTCCACAATTAGGCCAAAATAAAATGAATAAAAATATTGAATTAGTATATAATTAATTACCTCATTACATTCTTACATATTTATGTAATCTCTTTACTATATATTTTCTTTAATAAGAAAAGAAAAAAAGATGTATGAGATAAAAAATACAGCATAAGCATAGATTGAAATATAACAGTATCCATCTCCCAGTATTTATTCAGGCCATAATGCAATTTCACTGGGAATCTGCAGACCGTGAAATGCATAGTGGGTGATGGAGGAGGAAAATGGACACAAATTAAGTAAGAAAGAACTATTGTAATGTAAATGATGTAATAATATAGGATAATGGAGGAAGGGGTGGAAGAAGAACAGGTACTGTTTATAGTGATCACCCACATGGTACTTTCACTGTGCCACATTTACATTCCTGAGGGGATCCACATACTTGAAAACAGAAAGGGTACAGGAGCTCCTGTAAAAAGAGAGAGAGAGAAGGAAATTATAATTAATCATGTGTAGAAAGGCATGTAGTATTTTCAATACATCAAGTTTTACTGATGAAAGTTACATGATTAGGAAGCTAACTTCTAATATAGCTTAACACAAACACAGAAAAATTTTCTGCAAAGCTGTTTTCTATTTTTGAGGAATGGTTTTAAATCCCATTCATCATTTAATCCTTTTGGTTTGATGCTGTTCAGTTTAAATATCCATTGCTTCTCCTTTTGTAGCAACAAGTTTTCTCTATCACCCCAAACCTCAGTGGTGGAACAACTTAGATACCCATAAACTTTAACATCTTTGGATCTGCATCATGTCTCTGCACAAAGTGGAGACCCACCAGTTTATCTACCCTTTTTGTTACATATGGGAAGAATGTGTTCCTGTATGCGAATTTTCAAACTTCTGATGGTACACCCCATATAAATAAAGTTGCAAGGGCACCAGAGTACATATATTACAAAGGGGAGTCACATCGTAATAAACTCACTTATATCCATTTTGAGAAAGGGGTCCCTAGATGAATGAAGGTTTTACCTATGTTACAATATTCACATACATTACCTTTTGCATTTATGCATGCCAATGGGTCTCAGAGTGAGCCACTGCAAGGCCGATGTTGAATTTAATTTTTTAAAAAGGCATTTTAAACTAATGCAAATTCCTTCTGGCTTGTAATATATGATCTGGGTGTTAATAGTATGTGATTTACCAAACAACTGCCATGAGCTTCTGAGGAAGGACTTGGTTGGTTCAAAAGCTTAAGCACTGTTTTTTTTTTTGTTACTGTAGAACTTAAAATTTACACTGTGAAATAATTTTCACTATTTGCTGAAGCACCAATTTATGTGAAAATAAATTTGCACTAACTAGCACTTTTAGTATTTTTCCATTATAAAGAATATGGAGATTGTGACTTAGCGCTAAAATAAATTTACTCAATTATGGTTGGATTTGTGCTTATGCTAAATTTATTTTGTGTGAACATAACTAATTCTACAGTATATCTATGTTGGTCCAATAAAAGGTATAAAACAATTTGTTTCTGTTTCTATGTTCAGCGAACACTAGTGCTATGAGGAATTTTTAAATTCCAGCAGAACAAAAATGTCATGGAGGTTTTAAAATTCCATCGAAATTCCACCAAATTTCACCAAAATGAATGACAGAATTCCAATGCAGAAAAATGCAGAATGAGTTTTTCTGCAATATTTCCACATAATTTTATTCAGTGGATGTCAATATTTTCTGTAAAATGTTTGTGGAAATATTTTCCATGGAATAAATGCTGTTGCAGCAGGAGGAATTTCACAAAAGAACCAGTGAAATTAGGGCAGAAAATCTGCCAGCAGAAAGGTCATTCCTGCTAATTCCACCAGTGGAATTATGCATTCTGTACAGCACTAGTGAACTCTTTGGAGCTAAAGTCTTCTGTTTGTAAGTAGAGGTCAGTCACATAACAATGAAAAACAAAATATTCAAACAACCCAATTGCTGTGTAATGTGAACTTTATCTAAATTTGTGGCCAGGAAACCAGACTCCCTTTGCAACATTATTGAACCAGAAAGGTTTGTCTTACCAAACTCACCAAAACATATGTATCAGGCCTGCTACTAGACAAGATGGTGGCTTAGGCACTCTATGGTCATTTGTTAAGTTTAGTGATGATGCAGTTCAAATCAGTTTGGCCTCTGCCCTGATCCCAGCCCTGGTCAGAGAGATCCTTGCTACACCAGCCCCCACCATGATAGACATGGCTGCAGACTTAATGGTACAGCAAACTAACCATGTCCCCTGTGCTGGCCATAGCACTGGCTCTATGGTGCCACTCCAATTGCTTGCCTTGTTTCTGGTTCAGTTGCTGTCTAACCTGATGTGATCTTGGAGGACGTTAAGGGTGCTACATGTACTGTAGTATAATTACTACTAGTGGTAGCAGTAATATAAAACACTGATGACCTTGACTACTGCAATTTCTACACCTAGGACTACATGGGGTAGATGTCCATCACCTACAGCTGGTGCAGAATGCTGCAGCCAGGTTGTTGACTGATTTGTCGAGATCTAGCCATATCACACCTGTGCTTTGCAAACTGCATTGGCTGCCTGTGTGATGGAGGATCACCTTCAAGGTCACATTGTGACCTATAAGGCCCTACATGGACAGGGACCAGGCTACTTGCAAAACCTCCTTCAGCCCTATTGCCCCGCTGTCCACTCCACTCCACTCCACTGATGAGGGATTGCTAGAAGTTCACAGGGTCTGTCTTTGGACCTCAGAGTGCCAGGTCTTTTTCATCTGTGGCCCCGACCCTGTGGAACTCTCTGCCTCATCAGATTAGAGAGTGCCTGTCCACTAAGACCTTTAAGCCCTCTTTAAAGACATACTTATTTAGTCTAGCTTTTGGGGACACTGTTTAGCAAGACATGATATGCTGCCTTTTAAAATTTGTATATGTTTTATCTGATTCATTATTTATGTTTTTAAGTTGTTATGCGCTTTGATATTTGAAAAGCATGTTATTAATAAAGATGACTTGACTTGACTTGACCTAGCACCTGATTTATCTCAGAGTCAACTGGCTCTGGCCCTGGACCTGTATTTCCACTGCCAGCAGTCAAGGTCATCAGTACCACCGCTCCAGTGAGGGTAACCTGAAAGGAGGCTACATTTATGCTAGAACAAGGCATGTTGGACTACTGTTGTGGATGCTGTGAATGACATTACTGATGATGGTGCACCTAAGGGCCTCCTTTTAGGTTCCCCTAACTGGAATGATAGCATTTATGACCTTGACTGTGACCCATGCTCCTCTACAGCATTATCAGGCTGACCCAATTCCTCATACAGGCTCCAAGTGAAGCTTTAGCTATGTTCTCTTCAGCTTGTGCAACCTCCACTGGTGAACTGTCTGCTAGGCAAATATTTTCTCCCTCCATGCTAACTCCTCTTGTCAAACTCCCTTGTTCCTGGCTTTCAACACTACTGCTAAATTAAGCAATACTTCATGACAGTATGCCTCAGGCATTTTATTTTATTTATTTATTGAGAAACATATTGAATTACAATCCTTTGAGTCATAGACTCATTTACAGAGCTCCATGTCAGGTAACAGATAGCTACTATATTACAGAGACTTACACAACATGGTGAAGAAAAAATAAATCAATAATATTACAATACTTTTATATACAGGGTTCAAACTAGATACAATTGAGCAGAGGGAGAGCAACATGACCAGGTTAGGCAGGATGGAGATCCTTTGTCAAGAAAGCTGGGTAGCGTTACATAGCAGGAGGATAGAAATCCATTGTCAGGTGGTGGTTATCAAGCCCAGGGGGGAAGGTGAGGGATGGTGAGTATGTACATTCACATTACAGGTGAGGCCATGGGGAGCTAGAGCATACCTCTCAAGTGTAACTGATTTTCAGAGATGTCCCTGATTTTGCCTCAGAATTTTACTCTGTTCCTCCTACAAATTGTGTTTCCATGACCAAACAGTGGGGTTGTAATCACAAAATAATGTCAAACAATAAATTCTGGACTTGTTCTTTCTTAGAGGTGCATTTTACACAAAGCCCTTATTCTACCAGCTTTCTGAGTGGATATCAGCAATTTTGAAGATGTGTCCCTGATTTTGTTCCTTTGTCCCTGATTTTTAAGCCTTGTCCCTGATTTCTGAGGCAGCAAGTTGAGAGGTATGAGCTAGAGAGGGGAGAGGGAGGAATATGGAGGGGAGACTAGTAACAGTCACATGCATGGCATGTGATGATATAGGAGGGCCTACTGTAGCTGACAATGGCAGCCAGAGACATTGCTAGCTTTTTCCTGAAATTTCTGTGATATTTCTGGAGAAATCTCATGCTTTCTTCATTTCCACAGTAGGGGCAGCAGAGAAACTCTTTAGAAATTTTGCGAAATATCCAAAATAGCTGGCAATATCTGTGGCTACTACTGTGAGTTCCTTCAACCACTTGAGGTAGTGATGATATTCCATGGTATGCTATACCCTGGAAAGTATTACTATAATTATAAAATGGACCTTCTATAAAAATAAAAGAATAATAATACTAAAAAAAAATATATATTTTAAATCATTTTTAATGTGCATGGATACATTAAAAATATAGTCCCTCTTGTCAGGAGGCAGTACTGTTTAGTGACAGCTAGTGTGTAGAGTCTGTGTACAAAAATCTATCCGGCTCCACTTTTCAATTAGAATATGCTATTTGTGTTTATTGGGCTTGAAATAGGTGGATCAGAGGTAGACAGAAAACAAGTCTGTGAAATTGTGAGGACAGGTTTGTTGGAAGATGCTAGTGCAAGTTTATTAAAATCAGTAAAGCAGCAGAATGGGTCGATTGCAAGTGCAAACTATTTAATTTTAAGTCTGAATTAGAAACATAGAAAGGTTATGGTAGAAGGAGACCAAGGTCCATCTAGTCTGCCCATTTGTTTGCATGGACCCTATTGGGCCATGACTGCTAACATTGAACTCTTACTCAAGATGATTTGATCAGAGGTAGGAAATCAGCAGGAGGATTTATAATATTTTAAGTGTCTATATGTAACATATTTAAGCCACAGGAGTGGCTTTTTATATTATATTCAGCTTGATCAGGGATACATTTATAAAGATATGTTTGGGAAGATCCATGGAGGTGGCACAGCAGGTGAGGACAGACACACTGGGTATTTGAAGGCTGAAGATGACCTATGGTTAGTGCCATGGAAGGTGGCAGTTGGAGTGGTCATAAACTAGGCTCGTCAGGAACTACTGACTGGCACAGAGCACAGGGCAGTAAGCATCATGGAGACAAAGAAGAAAGAGCAGAAAAAAGCATATGGGGTAAATCTTACATTATTGAGGTATGCACAGTGGTACCGGGCAGCCATCATACTTGAGGGTATAAGGTGAGAGAACAGGTAGATAGATATCAGGTGAGTGAAAATGCTGGTAGCTGGGGCAGTTTCAAGCCATGAAGGTATTCTGAGAAATAATTGTGGCTGAACTGACTGTCAGACCATCAGCTTTCAAGATTCTTCTTATCCATTCCATACTCCACACTGTCCTTCATCTCCTCCTAAATGTTGCCTTGTTCCATTTTAATTTTTCATTTTGCAGTCTTTTTTTTATAATTCAAATTTTATTAGCAAATTTTCCACATTAAGAGGCAGTAACATGACAGAAGACAAGGATACATCACTTATTAGATTAAAACTGCCCCCTTCCCCACAGCAGTTGCATATCAATGTACCACGTAAGTGCAAAACCATTGTACAGGAGCATACAGGGCTATTGTACTAAAACACTACTAATTCTGAGCAGCTAAAATTAGGGAGTGAAGGGGATCCCATATTTGAGTATAAACAGATAATCTGTTGTGAAGGCTGGCAATCCTTTTCCGTACACAGCTTATCAAGGATTTCATTCACCCATTCCTGTAATGTCGGAATAAGCTTGTCTTTCCAATGATGTAAAATAAGCTTCTTGACCGATAGAGCTATCATTGAAATATGGAATCTTCTCACTTTGACTCTAATAGAAGACATGTCCCCAAGGAGACAGATATCAGGCTAAATGTTCCTGTAAACCCAGTATAGGATCTAGGGAAGCTTTGATAGAGTCCCACAACTGGGAGATTTTGGGACAGGAACAAAATATGTGAAGGAGTGTCCCTCCTCCTGTGAACATCTAACACATATATTTGAGTCCAGCAGACCCCACTTCATTAACTTAACGGAGTATAGTACATATTATGTAGAATATGATATTGCATAAGGCACAACCTGTCTTGGGAGAAAAATTTATGGCAGAACCTCCACAAAACTTGCCAATTAAGTGAGTATTGAGGAAGTAAGGAGCTCCAGAACCTCATCAGTCCAAAAGAGTCCCATACCTTTTGTGAAACAGAACGTGATATAATTTGGATACACTGCCCAAGACCCAAGTAGAGATGAAATTTCAGGTATCAGGGCCCCAACCGTCTGATTAGGAGGGGTATTACCGATCACTATTGTGAGTAGATGTCTTATCTGTACTGCTTTAAAAGTAGAGAATGCCAGGATACTAAATTTCTGAATAAGATCACATATGGATAGCCATTGCCCTCCTCATCCACAAAAGAAATACTATCCATCCAAATTGGGGCAACCAAGTGTGAGGAATCTGCTGCTTATTCATAGTGAAAGATGGGAGTTCCAGATAGATTGGGCCAGACCTAACTGAGGAGTATAACGCAAGAAAGAGCAAAGTTGTGCATATACCCTAAAGAAGTGGTAACTATAGGACATTTCTCGGCGACATGCACCTGAGAAACTTTTACATAGAACAGAGTTAGGGATTCAGGTTCATGGACGGATTGAGTCCAACTCTATTCTAAGCCAAGTGGGCTGCATCCTTTCAGGACCCAGATTTACCCACTTCAGACATTTTACCAGGTGGCTAGCCCAATAGTATAAGGCCAAATGGGAATCCACAAGCCCCCTCAGATTTTGGAGCAGCCAACTTGTAGTAAGCCAGTCGGGGTATTTGTCAGACCAGATAAACTTTGTAAAAATACCATGCAACTTCTTAAACCAATATAATGGGATGAAAGTATTGAGAAGAGATAAAGGATAGAAAATTTGTGGGAAGATGTTCATCTTGATTATGTTAATCCAGCCCCAAAGTGGGACAGGGAGTTTAGACCATCTGTCAAGATCCTGAATTATAAGCTGGGAAGGGGCTCCAGATTTTCTTGAACCATACTGAGGGGTTACAGTCAGTTTAATGCCCAAATATTTCAGTGACCTGGGGACCAGCATAGACCTAAGGGGCAATATCGGTCTTAAAAATCTTGTGGTTTAAAGGGAAAAAGGAAGATTTATTAGCATTAAGTTTATAGTTAGATAAGGCACTAAATTTAGCAATTTCACCAGCAAAACCGAACAGAAGATACCAGGTGGGATAAGTACACAGGAAATCATCCATACGCAGTGATTTTGACCTCATGAGCCCCACCCAGATGCCTTGTATTCCTGTATTATTGAGAATATTTTGAATTAGAGGTTTGAGATACAGGTTAAATAAAGGGAGAAAGAGGACAACCCTGTCTGGTACCAGAATATAATGAGAAGGACTTAGAAAATGCACCATTTCCAATAATTCTTGCTGTTGGTGTTTTGTATAATGCAACGATCCAGTATATAAAGACAGGAGGGAACTGGAAGGCTTCAAGAACTTGGAACAGAAATTTCCAGTTCACCCAATCAAATGCCTTCTTGGCGTCCAGGAGACCAGTCCAGTGGGAAGCAGCATCCCTGGAGACCGAGAAGACATGAGAAAAGAATGCATAAATGGTCTGAAGACAATGTCCCTTCATGAATCCAACCTGCACCATACCTATTAGATCAGGAAGGACTACAGTTAGTCTGTTGGCCAATATCTTTGAAAGGTTTTAACATCCTGATTTAAGAGAGATATGGGCCTGTAGCTTTGGACGAACTCAGGATCCTTATCTGGTTTAGGGAGAAGAACAATCAGGGCTTGAACAGGTAGGGTCAGCCTCAACCCCAGATAAAATGTACTGAAATAGGCGATAAAGTACTGGGAAAAAGAGGTAGCAAAAACTTTGTAAAATAAAGGAGGAACCCATCCGGTCCTGGGACCTTGTCTGAAGGTAGCCTTTGATAACCTCAAGATTTCCTCCTGGGATATAGGAGAAGCCAGAATGCTTTTGCGTTGCTCCAATAGAGAGAGGGCAGGTGAGAGTTTTTAAGTACTCCTCAAGAATCCAGGACAGGAGGACTCTCCATGTCCCTATATAATTTTTCATAATATGAAGCGAACTCCTGCACTATCTCAGTAGGGGATACTTTCAGAGACCCGTCTGCCATTTCCAATTGATGGGATGAATCTTATGGATTCCTGTTGTTTTAAGCGCAATGCGAGCAGACGCCCTGCTTTCTCTCCTAATCCATATAGCTGGCCTTAGTTGGGACTATAGCTAGTTCTGCCTTTTCCCTTAGCAACTCTAGATATCTATCTTTGGCATGAGAGTCTCTTCTTATCCTTGTTAGAGGAACTAACAGTGAATTCCTTCAAGGGACTGAATTTGGGATAATAGTGACAACAGCTCTTCCTCCTGCACCCTTTTCCTTTTAGCCGCTATGCTAATAAGAACCCCTCTTATATATGCTTTAAAGCCCCCATAGAATGTCGGCTTTGCACTGTCCAATGGGTTGGATGAGGAAAAATAACTCAATTTGCTCTCTTATAAGCTTACAATACTTAGCATCTTTAAGAGAAGCTGCTCATTGAGCTTCCACCTAGTCTCCCTTTTAGGTGAATCAAGAAATGTCAGGTTGCATACCACAAGGGAGTGGTCAGAAATGGGACCAGGTTGGATCGAGGCAAACTTGACCCCAGGCAGGAGACCCTGTAGATAAATACATAGTCAATGCGAGACTGCGAGCCGTGCCATTGAGTGAAAGTGAACTCCTTGGAATCAGGATGTAACACCATGAGACATCACAGAGCCGCATTGATCTACCAGATCTTTAAATGCCCTCTGTCCGGGGACATCCCTCTCAGCCCACTTCCTGACCTATCCAGGTCAGAGTCAATAACCTGATTAAAGTCACCACCATAATAATCCTGATGGGAAACATTGGGAGTATAATAGTTATCAGCCTCATAAAAACCCGGGTCATCAATGTTGGGTCCATATATGCTGCCGAGTAGAAGTGGTACAGACCAAGAGTTCCTCTGACTAAAATAAATCTACCCCCGGATCCTTGATAACCTGCGTAGAACGAGAGGGATGCTTTATTAATAATTAGCATGACCCCACAACTTTAGTGTAGCCCTGAACTTCATAGACCTGACACACCTGTTGTCTCCTTAATTGTAAGCTTCAAACTCTAGTAAATGGGATTCCTGCAAAAAAGTTATTTGAGGCATAATAAATTTAAGTGTTTAAGCACCTGATATTGTTTGGATTTTTATGATCCCTTAACATTCCAGGTAGCAAAGTCACATCATTAGCCATCTAACCAGATTAATAAACTTAATATCTTCCACCCTGTATAGAGATATCGAGGAATATTCGACCAGATTCGAATGGTTACTGCTGTATGATCCTCCCTCCCCACTCCATCCCCAAAACAAGCTATTCCTCTTCTATCCCCCATAATACTCCCTCCACAATGAACAAGAAAGTATCCAAACCTAAATGCCTGAACTGCCCACCCCTCCCATCCACCCCAACTGTCACAAACAGTGCAAAGCAAAATACCATATCCCTTCCTCCCCAGCCTCCCGAAAAAAACCTCAGCCCCAAACAAGTACAATAACGCTTCCCCCCAACTAGCAAAATTTAAGTAGGAACCGAGAAAACTCTGCTCCCTAAACAGTTATTGATAGCTTAAAAGAGAGCTGGGCATTAAAACATAAGGCCAGCAAAGGTGCTACTATAATACACTGGATACCTGTGGCCTAGCAGAGAGGACCCAATGCACAAGGATCTCAGGTAGCTAACTTAAATATAAGGTTCTTGACCTTGGCATCACGCCAGCAAGACATCAAATAATACAGTAAAGGTAAACATCAGTTAGCCAGACATTAAAGAAGGGAGCCATACAAAGCGAGACTTGGCTGGTCGCGAGGATACATATAACCTGTAATAAACACAAGTACCTTGAGGTCCTAGGAAAATAATAAGAAGAGTAGGGCTCTTTTCTCGGCTTCATACCCTACCAGGACAAACTGGCTTGGTAATGAGTATATTTATTACCCCAGAATTGAGCCATCAGTGCATACTGAGCTAATAATCCTATCGTTGCACTCCCTCTTGTGGCCAGGTGAAATTCAAATGCCAGCACTCCTCCTGTATTAATCTACCCCCAGAACTAGACTGTGAGCCTGAGTGATATTATTTAACCATCCCTTTGTACTAACAAGTAACGTTCCTAAAAGACCAAAATACGAACACCTTCCCCAAATGAACAAGTTATAGACTCAGAACAAAACTAATATGCAGGCTGCAGTCCCATGTTTGAGTTCAAAACAAAAGAGTCTCATATCAGGTTAAGGCGGTGAGATAGCAGCTCAGCATCTCCCCACAATAAGATCCTTTAGATTCCATCCGCTGGAGTTATCCTATTCAGTATTCGACATGAGAAGCAGTCGCATCTTGACAACGCTGATCTCCCCTTCATATGGGCAGAGGGCTCCTCATGGTTCACGAAACAGGTCAGGAAGAGCAAGCTTGAGGCCAGCAAGAGCAACATCAGGATCCTCATATGCTAACCAAGATCCGTTCACTAGAACCTGCAACAGCTGGGTACCCCATCTTAAACTTGAGCCCAACAGCCATAATCTTGGTTACGATGGGATGGAATGCTGTGCACTTCTGTCGAACAGATCCTGGGAGGTCCTGTGCTATTCTTAGCTTCAAGTTTTCCCAACGGACCTCTTGTAGGTCTCTCACTTTAGACAAAGGTGTTGCCTTTCAAAGAAATTGAGAAATCGGCATATCATATTCGGGAGAAGCCCTTGAAGGAGGTTTTGGTCGTAGGGATCTATCGCCCTCTCAATAGTATACACAGAGCTGAAGGGAGAGGGACTGGCACTCATTCTACCAACTTCTGTACAAAATTGATAGCATTCTGGCCTTCTTCACGTTCAGGTAGCCCCAATATTACAACGTATTCCTGCAGCTGCGGCCTCAAAGATCCTCTAACTTTGCTTCAACTCGAGAGGCTTCTGCTGCAGTGCTGCTACCCAGGATCTACCCTTTTCAGATGTATTATCTGAGGTTATTGTAGTGACCTCTTCCAGCTTTTTAGACAGGGCTTTAAGCTCAGTTGCCATTTCTTTGACTTCCTCATGAAAGGGCTTGAATTCTTCGAGGAACCTGTTCAGGGTCAAAGGCTCCTGATCCGATACTTAGCTAGGATGGTCAGGCCTGTCTGATCCACTCGAGGCCCTAGGATTCTTTGGGGCCTTCTCGGGGTAACTGGCGGGTGTGTTTTGAGAAGGTTTTTCATGTAAGCCTCCATAAATACTCAAACTCACAACTCTGAATCCTGGAAAGGTTAGAAGGCAGACTCCGAGGACACCAAGGGTTTTAGCGATTTGCAGACCAAAAAGACAATTTTATAATCGGGAGGCTGGAGCTATGTGGAGGAGCTTCTATTCAGCACTCTGCAACACGTGGTCTCCCATTTGCAGTCTTTTGTTTCCCCTTCACTCTCTTCTTCTTTTTAATCTGCTGATACAGTTAATAAATGTGTGCAGCACTCTGAGTTTTCCTCTATGAATGAGTGCAGTTGCTTTCTTGCATATCTGTGGCAAAAAATACATCTTAATGTTGTCCCAGCTTCACTTTCTTTGATATTTGTATTCATGTTCTGAAGTATCTCCAGACAAACCTTTGATTTAGCTTAGTGTCCAATTTGCCTATAACCATATCTAATCATATATTCAATTAACTACAGCATTTGCCCTCCAGTGAAACTAGCCCTCACACTGCAGCCTGACAGGGGCCCGTCCACTGTGCACCCAATTGCCAAAAAGCACTTCAAGAGCCTATTTAGATCACAGGCATCACTTGACCCCTCTGCACTTTCCCTCTATGTTGCTCCACCTCCTCCTTTCTCTCTCTCTACTCCTTTTACCCATTTTTCACCCACTACCCTCTCTCTTTCACATCTCCACCTACCGTGCTTCCTCTTGACAAGGCCACCTGGCTGATATCTATCCCTCACAATTTTGACCCACCTTAACTTCTACCCCCCTTTCTTCCACTCAGCTTATACCACCAGCATTGTATTACAAATGTAACTGTGAATGTTCCATCAACTTATGTATAATGATGATTCACTTATATCTATAAAAGTTATTATGTCATCCTCTGTCTGCCTGTGTGTGTTTACCCTCTCTGTTCTTAGACATGGAACCTTTGTAAATGAGCTGTCCTGTGCTCAAAGGTACTTGTAATCCAAGAATGAATAAATAAATAAATAAATCACCTCTTTCTTAAAAATAGATGCTCAGATGTTCACATCTCACTCTTCTGTCCCCTCTTGATCTCCTTCCCTTAGATCCCTATCCTTCTCTTCAATTTTACTGGGTAGTATGTCAACTACTTCTAGTCTGATTTTTTTCCCCTGTGCTTCTAATTGTACTCAAATTATTTTGCTCTCCTCCTCCTCCTTTTTGATAGCCAAGTCCTCCACAGAAACATAGATACTGACGCGAATAAGGACTGCTTGGCCCACCTAGTCTGCCTATTTTCCTACCTATTGGATAAGCTGCAGATCCTAGTTAACCAACTGCCTACTTCTCCCCCAGATTTGCCTTATGTCTGTCCCATACATTCTTGAACTCCCCCTGTATTTGACCCCAGACCCCTCTAGAAGCTGTTCCATGTGTTCACCACCCTCTCCATGAAAAATACTTCCTCACTTTGCCCCTAAGCCATCCTCTATCTTCAAATTGTGCCCCTTGTTCTTGCACATCTCTTTCTCTGAAAGATGCTACCCTCTTGAACTTTGTTGATTCCCTTGGGGTACTTGAAAGTTTCTATCATGCCCCCCACTCCTCTCCTCAAGGGTATACATATTAAGCTCCTTCAGTCTCTCATCATTGGCTTCTGGTGCAGACTCTGCACCATTTTAGATGCCCTCCTCTGGACTGCCTCCATCCTGTCTATGTCCATGTGGAGATGAGGTCTCCAGAACTACACACAATACTTCAGATGGGTCTCACCAACTGTCAGTACAGAGGATAACAACTTTCTGTTTTCTACTGGTGATGCCTCTCCTATGCATCCCAGTATCCCCACAACCCTCCTTACTGCCTTCTCACATTGCTTGCCTACCTTTAGGTCATCTGATATGACTAACCCCAGGTCCCTTTCCATTTTTGTTGTTGTTATTACCCCCCACCCCACACCCATTGTGTACTCTTCCCTGGATTTTTGTTTCCAGGTGCATTACTTTGCATTTCTTTGCATTGAATCTAAGACCAGATTCTTGACCATTCCTCCAACCTTGCCAAGTCCTTCTCATTCCTTTCCACCCCGTGTATCAACCCTGTTTGCAGATCTTTGTGTCATCTGCAAAAGTATACTTTTCCATCCAGTCTCTCAGCAATGTCACCTATAAAGACAATAAGGACTGGACAGTATAGAACCTAAATTGCCCACTAGTAACCCCACTTTCTTCCAAGTGGACTCGTTTACTATTGCTGACTGCGTCCTGTTGACCAGCCAATTTTTTACCAGGTTACCACACTGGGACCCACTCCCAGGCTGTCTAACTTGTTTACTAATCTTTGTGTGGGACTGTATCAAATGTCTTGCTAAAGTCTAGGTAGGCCATATCCACAGCCCCTCCCTGGTCTACTGGTTATTGGTTAACTAGGATCTGCAGCTTATCCATTAGGTAGGGAAATGGGCAGACTGGGTGGGTCAAGTGGTCCTTATCTGCCATCAAATTCTATGTTTCTATGTTACTACTTTGGTCACCCAGTCAAAGAAATCTATTAGATTCATCTGACATGACCTTCCTGCCATGAATACATGTTGCATTGGGTCTTGTGCCCTGCTGGCCTCTAGGTACTCAACAATTCTTTCTTTCTTTCAGAAGTGAGTCCATCATCTTCCCTACCACTGAGGTCAAACTAACAGGTCTGTAGTTTCCTGCCTCTACCTTGCTCCAACTTTTGTGAAGGGAATCACATCCACCCTCTTCCAGTCCTCAGATACCACAACATCCTCCCATGATTTGTTAAAAGGGTAGTCAGTGGTGTCACTAGTTCTCCCCTTAGTTCTTTTAGAATTATGGGGTGAATCCCGTCAAGCCCCTTTGCTTTGTCCACCTTCAGTTTTGGAGTTCTTTCAGGACCCTTTCTTCTGTGAATAGACTGGTATCAACTCCCTATCCAGTGTGCTTGTATTGTTTGGTTTAGATACCTCCCCTCAACTTCTTTTGTGAATACTAAGCAGAAGTATTTGTTCAGCATCACTTCTTTTCACTATCACCCTCTGTCCATTGCCAAGGTTCCTCTCTTATGTAGAATGTAGGTCCACCCCTTCCCTTCCTCTTACAACTGTCCGAATATGGCATAGCCTATTAATGCAAGATTCCACTTATTTCCCATTACCCATCTCTCCATTACAGTCACTATATTAAAACTTGCCTCCATTACTAGTGCCTGAAGTTTGCTCAAATTGCTATACAAGATCCTGGTATTGGGCCAACTGCCCTCTACATGTCCCCAGCCCATGTTTTGCCTGAATCTGTCTTCTGCATATTTGTCCCTGTTTTCATCAACCTCCCTGGTACCCTTTGATGGCCCTGCTTATGCCCCTCTCCCACCTCTTGTCTCCTCTCCCAACACCTGTGATCTCTTGCCATGCTCTCCTAACCCAGTCCTTCAGTACTAACTTTCAGGGGCCTCTTGTCCAGTTTTGGGGAGCACTTGCTAGGTCCTTTCCGTTCTTGTCTAGTGGTGGTATCCCTAGCCCTAGCCTCCACCTTTCATTTTAAATGTTTAACAATGAATGCATGAAACTTCTGAGCCAGTGCATTTGCCCCTCACATGTGAGATAAAGCACATCCCATTTAAATAGTGTCCTGTCCCAAAAGTCCCTCAAGTCCCCTCAGATCTGAACCCCTTCTCCATCATCCCTTGAATCATTCATTGAAATCCTAGATCTTCTCCTGCCTTTGATCCTCCCTATCTCATACAGGCAGGACCTCAGAAAAACCACCATTGCCACTGCCTCCTTCAGCCTGTTGTAAAGCCTGCAGAAATTGCCTTTCGCTTCCCATATCTCCCATTTTGCCAGATCATTCAGCCCTTAATAGACAAACAACTCTGTCTCCCTCCAGTTGCCTTAACTGTTCTCTTTATCCTGAGACTTTACCTAGTAGCTGAAGCTCCATAAGCATCTGAATGGTCTCCCCTTCTACTTGTCCCAACACACTGCCTTCTCTGTACCTCTAATCATAAAGTCCCACACTACTAGTACCTGTTAATCAGTACCTCCTGACTTGTGTCCTTCCTCCTCCTGGATGTTGCCCCATTGGAAGCTTTCTGATTATGGTTGTTGACCAGCTCAGAGACTCCTATGGTGCGGCAGATTTCTGCGCATCTGCCAAGGGTGCAAAGGGATTTGCCATCTGGACACCAGGGTCTTATATGGTACCCAGAGTCTCAGACCTTCCTCTGCCTCCACACCAGCCTCCGAACTCCAGATCCTGTGGATCTCAAGGGATATGGGGATGGTGCCTGGATGAACCCTAGTCTGGTGGCACACATGCACACATAGCAGGCATAGTTCATTCTATGCTGCAGTAAACTAGGTTCTGAGTCATGTAATGTCTGACAAACTGGACAGTCACCCATTCTTCAAAGCAGTGTCTGGAATATGGTCGCACCACACTCCCGACAACTGAATAGATCCCCACCATCTTTACCCTGAATTGGATAGTCCCTCATCATGTCTACCACTTTGGCCTCCTGAGTTTTTAAGTGTATCTGCCTAACAACCTACTCTGTGTTGCCCTACTCCAGTTAGGAGTTAGACCAATTTCACAGGAACATAGAACATAGAAACATATAACTTGATGACAGATAAGGACCGCTTGGCCCATCCAGTCTGACCATTTCTCCTCACCCTAGACTATTACATCAGACCACCCCTAATCTACAGCTTTTCTCCTCCCCTTCCTTTCCACTATGATTCCTTTGTGCTTATCCCATGCATTCTGGAACCCCACCACTGTTTTTCCTCAACCACTTCTGCTGGAAGGCTGTTCCAGGAATCCACCACTCTTTCTCGAAGAAGTACTTCCTCACATCTCTCTTGAATCTACCCCTCCAGCTTCATCGCATGTCCTCTTGTTCCTGAGCACATTTCTTCTGAAAAGTACTTCTCTCCTGTACCTTATTTACCCTGTGAGGTATTTAAAGGTCTCATTCATATCCACACTCTCCCTTCTCTTTTCCAGGATGTACATGAGATCCTTTAGTCTCTCTTCATGAGGCTTTGATGAAGACCTTGTACCATTTAGTTGCCCTCCTCTGGACTGCCTCCACTCTGTCTCTGCCCTTCTGGAGATGTGTTCTCCAGAACTGGACCTAATACTCTAGGTGGGCTCTACCAGTAATCTATACAGAGGCAACACCACCTCCTTCTTTCTGTTGGTGATACCCTTTCTATGTACCCCATTATCCCACTCTCCTATCGCCCTACTGTCTTGTTGCATTGCCTGGCACCATTAGGTCATCAATATGATTACCCCCAGGTCTCTCTTACCTGCTTAGTGGTCATCAATAGTACCCTCAACACATTTTGTACTCTGCTCCTGGGTTTCTGTGCCCAAGTGCAATATTTTGCACTTTTTGCATTGAAACCCAGCCACCATACCATAATCACTCCTCTAGTTTTCTCAGATCTCTGCTCATACTTTCCACCCCAGTGTCCACCTTTATTGCAGATTTTGATGTCATCAGCAAAGAAGCAGATATTTCCTTTCAGCTCCTCTGCAATGTTACTTATAAAGACATTAAAGTGGACCAGTACCAGCACTTACTGAGGCACCCTGCTGGTCACCCTCCATTCCTTGGAGTGAACTCTGTTTACCACCACCCTCTATTGCTTATCCCCTAACCAATTGTTTATCTGTTTACCAACTTTGGACACTCCTAAGCTTTCCAGTTTATTTACCAATCTCCTATGTGGAACAGTGTTGACTGCCTAACTGAAATCTAAGTAAGTCACATCCACCGCTTCACCTGATCTAGTTCCTTGGGCAGCCAGTCAAAGAAATCTATCAAATTAATTTGACATGACCTCCCCTGTGAAACCAAGCTGCCTCTTATCTTGTAACCCACTGAATTCAAGATATTCCACAATCCTTTCATTCAGCAGTGATTCCATTAACTTTCCCACCACCGATATCAGGCTGACTGACCTATAATTGCCAAGCTTCCTCCCTGCTCACGACTTTTGTGTAGTGGGACTACATCCACCCTCCTCCAGTCCCTAGAACCACTCCTATTTCCAGTGAACTGTTAAACAGAACTGTCAGAGGTGCGAGAACATTTCCATGAGCTTCTTTAATACCTTTGGATACACCTTCTTTGGCCCCATTGCTTTCTCCACCTTCAGATTAACAAATCTCTTCAGGACTTGACTAGTGTCCACCTCCCTTCCTCCTTCAAAGGTTTTGTTACTTTTTGTGGCCCTCCTTCTTCTTCCTCTGTAAACATTGAACAAAAGTATTTGTTCAGGATGTCTGTCTTTCACCCTTCCTTTTTAACCTTACAATCCCACCCAGGTCTTCTTCCTTTCACTTACATATCTAAAAATGTTGTGTCCCTTTGTTACCTCCCTGGGCTTTTCTCTCTTCAGATTGCACCTTTGCACTCCTTACTGCTTTCCCTGCTTCCCTCTTTCCTGATACACCTCCATATCCTCCTGCCTCTGCATCCCCTTATATCTTCTGAATGCTACCCTTTTAGAATTTACCTTTTAGCCACCTCTTTCGAGAACCATAGCGGTCTCTCTTTTCCTCTTGCTTTTGCTCACTTGTTTTATGCAGAGACTTGTTGCCTTTACTATGCTCCTTTTATCTTCACCAACTGTTCCTCCAACTGTTCCTCCACTCCACCCAGGTCACCCACACCTGCTAGGTCATACTTGAGGCATTCACTCATCTTTTTAAAATCTACCCTCCTGAAGACCAGGACCCTCGCCCTTGTGTGATTTGATTCTGCAGCCATCCTTATGCTGAACCACATCGTCAGTGATCACTGTTCCCCAAGTGGCCTCCCACTTTGACATCTGCAATACTGTCCCTGTTGATGAGTGCCAGGTCCAGTACTGCCCAATCATGAGTGGGTTCACTGACCAGTTGCCTGAGGAATGCCCCTGCAGAGTGTCCAGGATATCCCTGCTTCTAATGAAGCCACTGCTGGGAGGTTTCAATCCACTACTGGTAGGTTGGAGTCACCCACCAGCAGCACCTCCCTTTTCTGCCATCTTGCCAATGGCTTCCACCAGTACCTTTTCTAATTCCTCCTCTCTGCTGGAGGTCTGATGATCACTCCAGTGGAACAGTAGCTTCATTCCCGATCTCAGTATGACCCACAGTACCATTGCCTCCCCTTTGTTCCTGTATCTCTGTGGCTTTTTGCTGTCCCTCACATAAAGCACCACCTCTTCCTTTCCTTCCCACCCTGTCCTTCCTGAACAGAGTATAGCCTGGTATGGCCATGCCCCAGTCATGGTTTTCAGTGTACCATGACTCAGTAATGGCCTCAATATCCAGGTCGGCCTTTTGCCATGATGGCTTCTAGGTCTGGAATCTTATATCCTAAATTTCTAGCATTTGTACCACGTGGCCTTCCAGATTTTGTTTCCTCTCTGCTTGTCCCCTCTTTTCTCCTTTTGCCCTCCTCCTTCCCACCTTTCTTTTTAATGCTTCCTCTCATTTCTCTCTTTATCTCTATCAACCTGCTCCTTTTATTAATTTTGCCCTGAGGATTCCTCTCCCTTGAGTTCTCCTTACTCTCTACTTCAGTTTGTAGGGTGAGGCAGTTCATTACTCCCATTTCCTTCTGCCACCCCTTGGCTAGTTTAAATGTTCATTGAAGTAACATTTAAACTGTCCACTGAGGACTGCAGTTCCCTTCAAGATAGATGCAGGCCATCACCCTTGTAAAGGCCCTTATCCTCCCAGGTGGGTCCCCAGTCCCCAATGTAGCTGAACCCTTCCTCTTTGCACCATTCCTTCAGTCATGAGTTGAAGCTTCTGTCCTGAATTCCATCTCTTGTCCCTATTGTAGACAGGCAGCACCTCAGCAAAAGCTATAGAATGAGATCCTGTCTAAAGACCCTCCCCTCCCTGCACTATCCAGCCCCATCCCTAGCCATGTCCTTGGTCCCCAGGTGGCTAATGACATCCAACTCTCCCTCCTGTGTTACTGGCCTAGCAATCCTCAGGATCCACTTCCAGCCCTTCAGGATGTAGCACCAGGAATGCACTTAACCTTCCTCCCCTTTCCTATTTCCAAATCTATTCTGGTCACAACTGAGTCTCGCAACAAGTTACTTCCTCCTCCTCCTCTGGGGTCCTCTACCATCTCCCTTGGGGTCTCCACTATGGAGGGCCCCACATTTCCTTGGTCACTGCCACTGGTGTTTCCTCCTGGCAGTCCGCCCTACCAGAATGGTGCAGGAATTTTGTTAAGGTACCAGTGGAGGAATGTGCCTCTGTCCCACCACCCCCATCCTTACAGAACCCACCATAGTCCAGCCATTCCTCCTCACTGGCATCCTCTGACGTAATGATGGCACACTCGGTGTCCTCTCAGTGAAGAGAGGTTCCCTGAATCCTAACCTACTCAGCCTGGAGCCTAGCAACATCCTCCCTCAACCCAGAGGTGTGTGCAGATGGGGCAGCACCACAGTCTCCAGAAGGTCTCTCTGAAAACTCCTGGCCCACAGCCATTGAAGTGTACCACTCCCAGAATTCTCAGCCTCTATTCTCCCTGTGTTACCTGAAGATACTTTTGTACCCTTACCTTTGATGGGTGTTTCTAGTTTCTCCTTTTTGTTTATTTGTTTTTATGCTCCCTGTGCCTTGTTTAACTTTTTATATATCTCCTACTCTAGATAGGGTGTTGCTCCTACTGCCAGTTTTGGCCTACCTGTGACCTTCCACCCTTCCCTGCAGTGATTTTACACATAAGTGAACAGGCACTTTGCCCTAGTCAACTGGTAGAGTCCCCAGCTTCTCAGTAGTAGTAACATAAAAATCGTTATTTTAATACAGGATAAGCTGAAAAAAATTCTTTAGGACAAAAGTCTATATTACAGATGCTCCTGTTTTGGTTATATGTACAGAAGAACAAGTCAGGTAAACATTAAAAGAATCATCATATGCAACATATGTAGCATGTTCATTCTAATCTACACATACATTGCACCCTCAGTTCATACTTTAACTCCCTCGTAAAGGATTTAACCTTGTCCTGAACAACAATAGACAAATTGTTAACTGAATTCCATACTTGAAACGTAATAGCTGGAAAGCACATGTTGCTATATTTATTCTCCACTTCCTTCTACTGATGTCTGTGATGCCAGTTACCTGTTCCACTTCTTCACTGTTCCACTCACTTGCTGAAAATGAACGTGTTGGACATGTTGCCAGTGGTTGCTTTTATGAAGAACCTGCCCCTTCCTGGTGGTGCGTTATTGGCTGGGGAGGTCAATTACCAAGTAACTGAGGCCTGGGGCCAGACAATTAGCACTCCTCCCCCAGACTACAGGGCTGGCACAGGTCTTTATAATATGGCCTCTAAGTGTGGGCTACTCTGGCTGGTCTCAAATTTACCCTCCACTCAATAAGAAATACACTAGTTTAACCAAGTTTCATCACAACTCACCCCACCTATACTGTCTCCAAAAAACAAGCTTTTTGTCCTCCTGTTGCAAATGCAGGAAACATAGAATTTGATGGCAGATAAGGACTGCTTGGCCCACCCTGTCTGCCCATTTCCTACCTAATGGATAAGCTGCAGATCCTAGCTAACCAGCAGCCTACTTCTTTCTACCCCACCCCTAAATTGCCTTATGACTGTCCCATGCATGCTTGAATTCAACCACTGTTTTTGACTCCACAACCTCCTCTGGAAGGCCGTTCCATGCATCCACAACCCTCTCTGTGAAAAATACTTCCTTACATTACCTCTGAGCCACCCTCCTCTATCTTCAAATTGTGCCCCTTGTTCTTGCACACCTCTTTTTTGAAAGATGCTACCCTCTTGGACTTTGTTGATTCCCTTGAGGTACTTGAAAGTTTCTATCATGTCCCCCTCTCCCTCCTTTCCTCGAGGCTATACATATTAAGTTCCTTTAGTCTCTCTTCACATGTCTTCTGGTGCAGACCCTGCACCATTTTAGTTGCCCTCCTCTGGACAGCTTCCATCTTGTCTGTGTCCTTGCAGAGACTGGGTCTCCAGAACTGTACACAGTACTCCAGATGGGGTCTCACCAGCTGTCTGTACAGAGGGATAACAACTTCCTGTTTTCTACTGGTGATGCCTCTCCTTATGCATCCCAGTATCCCCCAGCCTCCTTGCTGCCCTCTCACATTGTTTGTCAACCTTAGGTGATGTGATATGACTACCCCCAGGTCCCTTTCCATTTTTGTTGTTGTTAGTATCTCACCCCCATTGTGAACTCTTCCCTGGTTTTTGTTTCCCAGGTGCATTACCTTGCACTTCTTAGCATTGAATCTAAGCTGCCATATATTTGACCATTCCTCTAACCTTGCCAAGTTCCTTCTCATTCTTTCCACCCCACCTTGTGCATCAACTCTATTGTAGATCTTTGTGTCATCTGCAAAGAGACATACTTTTCCTTCCAGTCCCTCTGCAATGTCGCTTAAAGACATTGAAGAGGACTGGTCCTATCTGAACCCCGCGGTACCCCACTAGTAACCCCCTTTCTTCAGAGTGGACTCCATTTACTATTACCCTCTGTGTCCTATTCTCCAGCCAATTCTTTACCAAGGCTATCATCTTGGGACCCACTCCCAGGCTGGCTAATTTGTATATTAATCTTTTGTGTGGGACTGAGTCAAATGCCTTGCTAAAGTCTAGGTAGGCCATGTCCACAGCCCTCCCTGATCTACTACTTTGGTCACCCAGTCAAAGAAATCTATTAGATTCATCTGGCATGATCTTCCCACTGTGAATCCATGCTGCCTTGGGTTCTATGCCCCTCTGGCCTCTAGGTACTCTACAATTCTTTCCTTCAAGTGATTCCATCATTTTCCCTATCACTGAGGTTAAACTAACAGGTCTGTAGTTTCCTCGTCTGCCCTGCTCCCACTTTTGTGAAGGGAATCACATCTGCCCTCCTCCTCCAGTCCTCAGGTACCACCCATCCTCCCATGATTTGTTAAAGATGGTAGTCAGTGGTGTCACTAGTTCTACCCTAGTTCTTTTAGAATTCTGGGATGAATCCCATCAGGCCCTATTGCTTTGTTCACCTTCAGTTTTAAGAGTTCTTTCAGAACCCTTTCTTCTGTAAATGGCTGGTATCAACTTCTGTATCCAGAGTGTTTCTATTGTTTGTTTTAGGTACCTCCCTTTTCATTTGTAAATACTGAGCAAAATATTTGTTTAGTATCTCTGCCTTTTCACAGTCACCCTCTGCCCACCCCTCTCCTTTATTAAGCCTCACTATCCATCCCTTAGTCTTCCTTCACTCCCTGATGTACCTAAAAGGTTTTATCCCCTTCTTAACTGAGTTGGCTATCTTTTCCTCGGTTCAGGCATTTGCTGTTCTGGCTGCCTTCCCAGCTTCCTTTTGCTTTAACTGATACAATTCTCTGTCCCTTCTTCTGTGATTCCTTGTACTTTCTGAATGCTTTTCTTTTCTCTTGAACCTTCACTGCCACCTCCTTTGAGAACCATAGTGGTTTCTTACATCATTTTGTTTTGTTTATTTGCTTCACACAAAGGCTTGTTACCTCTGTGATGGCAGTTTTTATTATTCCCATTGTTCTTCCACCCCTCCTTCCTGCCCATTTGCTAGTGCATTCCTTAGGCACTGACCCATTTTAGCAAAGTCAGCCCTCCTGAATGTGCCTTAAGCAGCAGTTAATGTGCTTGTAAGCACGCCTGCAGGGAAAGTGGTCTTATATACTGTAAGGCCAAAGAAACAACTTGCTATCACAAATCTGACTCAGCGCAACCTCCAATTATCATATCATGTAGATGAGGACCCATGCCAGAAAATTAGCACCCTCCCCAAACTATAGTGCTAGACATAGGTCTTATGATGTAGCTCTAAATGTGGGCCACTCTGGCTGCTCTCAGATTTACCCTTCACTCAATAAAAATACACTAGTTCAACCAACTTTCACCACAACTTACCCCACCTGTGTTGTCTCCAGAAACAACATTCCTTTTTGACCTCTATTGCAAATCCAGGCAGAGTCTGCTTAATTCCAAGGATATCTGAGTTGCCACCAGTTAGGAAGTTGTGATGGTTTCTGAGTATTTTGTCTGCCAAATGTAGTCCCCTAGTTAGGCAGTTTAGTCAGTTACAGCACTAGGTACTTTCCTTTTGGTGCTGCCTGTTCTCCTTTACTTCACTTTCTTCTCCTGCCTCATCTGCTATGTGACAGCATTGGTTGCAGAACTGTGTATTCCCATTAATTCCATAGTAGTACTCCTGTTCCTTGGTCCTCATGGTTTGGTTCTCTCATGCTCTGGGGTCATTTACTTCACCCTAGAAATTAGTATTAACTGCACATACGTGTGTGCATGGTAGCGCACATACACACACACACACACACACACACACACACACTCACACTCTGATTTTATCTCAGTTCTCCTCCTCCTCTCCTCTCACTTCCACACAACACCCCACCAACATTTTACAAAACATCGTATTTGTACCAGGACCATGCTGCAAAATACTGTTTACTTAATGTGCTGCAGATTTCAACCCCAGTCATTCCCAACTCCTGTTACATTACCAGTGGTTGGAAAACCATCACTGCCATTGATACCAGACCACCCACGTTTTTCTTGTTGTTGGGTGACCAACTCTGCTACTGTCCCCCTTGAACTGTTAGACAATCTTACTGCCAGTCTCTCTCTCTCTTTCTCTCTCTCATATCTGCCCACCCAAACTCTAACTCAACCATCAGCAAGTCAAGTGCCCAAACCTGCTGCTGGCATCTCTTTTCTGCCCATGCAGCTCTACAACAACCATTGACTGGTGCCCAAATCCACCAATGGAATTCCTTTCAGCAAACACAACTGTAAAGAAACAAGTGCACATGCCCAACCGCTACCAGTATATCCATCTTGCCCACCCATGCAGTGCTACAACAACTGGTGATTAGTGCCCAACCCCACTGCCAGTCTCCCCCTCCTGCCGCAGATTGTAAAGAAACTGGCAGTGGGTGCACAAACCTACCTCTTGACCCCACCAGTTCCTAAATCCTAACCCCACAAACTGGCTCAAGTTTTCCCCATCCCTAGTCATCCCATATAATAAAAAAACAACCTTTGCCCACTCTCTTGCACCTCGCCCAACCTCCTCCCCCCAAAATGTCCACACTCTGGTCTCAAATCACTTCTCAGTGTCCCACATTGTAATTCCCTAGTGTCCCATGTTGCAATTCCTCAGATCCCGTGTTGCAGTTCCTCAATGCCCCTCAACACACTTCTCTTCCTATGGGTAAGAAAAAGAAAAACAAATATGCCCCAGAAAAGGGAAAAAAGAGTGTTGGAAAACTGACTTGGGAGTCACACTTTGGAGCATTGCCAGCTGGGTGTTCATGGTGGGGAGGGGTGGTAAGAACAACAGCCCTCACATTTGGTACAAAATATTAAAAACTAAAAAAACTTATGAGTCTTAGAATCTCCACCCACAAAATCTAAGTCCTATCAAAATGCACTGTGGATGTGCAAAGGCTTCATTTCTTTTCTCACTTACTTTTTTATCGGTTTCTTCTAACACTTAGAATTTTTTTTATCACTATTTAGCCCTCCTACTTCCTGTGGACCCCAACCCTATGGAAGCACCAAGAGTCATCCCCTGCCTCACTCACCCTGCCCACGATACCCATCCAGTCCCATGTGGCTGTAGCTTCCCCAAGTAGGGCCGAGGTGGGTGGGGACACCCGATACTGTAAGTGGCATCAGATCGGTGGTAGTCAGGCAGGCGAGGGCATATAGGAGGCACGCTCCGGGCACTCCATCTTCCGGCATCCACAGATGTTTTTGTGCTTTTCCTCAGGAGGAGGCGCTTTACGCCAAGGCATTGCTGCGGTGTTGCCACTCCCCATCCCCTCGTCAACTCTGTGCCTGCTGTGCCACTGGATTCTGCCAGAGGCCAGTCAGGAACTGAGTATGGATCCCCTCCCACCCAGAACAGGAGAGCTGTCCTCCAGATGCTCAGTTCTCTACTTCTCCTACCGACCTCCAACATCCTGGGCTCACTCCCGAACCCGGGACATCAGTGTGGAGCGAGCTGTGGCTTCCAGCGACTCAACCCTCAACGCCACCGGGCCTGCACTGATAGTGGTTTTTTGCAATATTATTTAATCAATTTGTTTAAAATTATTTTTAATTCAGTGTTTATGCCCACTCCTACACCACTTCCTTGACCTCCCTCTGGTTCCCTGAGGTGACTGGCTCTGTGGTGCCCAACCCTAGTCATCCACCTACATCCATGTTGCCAGCTATCCCTAGGGTGGGGAAGAGGAGATGGCCTCCCCACTGTCTGCAAGGTCATTGTCATGCTAATCAGCTGTGGTTTTCAGATCTGGTCCCTATTGGTTCACTGCTGTCCAATGGCCATCAGGCAGTGGGGTCTTTCAATGTCTTCTCCCATCTCTATGAATGCAGGCATGCATGGAATGACCAAAGTACATATGCACACTTGAGCATGTTGCTGGGCTGAAGCTCCAAATTGTGTTCCTTCCTCCCACAGTGCCCTTGACTGCATTGCCAACCGTGGTCACCCAGGTAGCAGTATTGCAGCAAGGACAGCAACCCACTTTCCTCAGAGGAGGAGAATATTCCCTGGGATGCTTAACCCTCCTTATCCTCCAGCAGTTCCTGCTGCACCTTCTATTCTATTGTCCCCAGGAATAGATGGAGATTTTTACAGGAGATCAAGAGCTTGTCACCGGCCTGGTGCTGGAGTCTCCCAAGTGGTTGATTCGGGAGACTTCAATGCTTGGGTCAAATGTGGGCTCTTGAGATTGTGAAACAATCTCCTTAGGAGTATGGAGGCCCTGGGCCTGACACAAATGTAACAATAGCGATGCACTCTGGTGGCCACATACTGGACCTGTTTTCTTGGGTTTAGATGTTGTTCACCTCAGAGTAGACCCAGTTGTTTGGTTGAATCATAGCACCGTGAGGTTCATGTTTAGGGCCCCCAGGTGGTCCTGCACCTGTGGAGATGGTCTGGTACTGCCCATTAAGAGGAATTTCATTTACATGACTGTCAGTGGTGCTGGACCTAGCGAGTGTTGGACAGCTTGTGCGATTGGGATGGAGGAGGCAGTGGCAGCCTATAATGGGGCTGTTGCTGTGCTTGACCAGTCACACCTGTCATGCCCAGCCCCTGTCTACTCACCGAGTCCTCCCTGGCATGATGAGGATCTCTGGAGTTTAAAGATTAGGGGCAGAGGTTAGAGATGCTGGAGGGATCTGGCCTGATGGAAGACTACATGGCCCTGAGGTCACATTATGTCAACTATCAGAGGTAATCTCTCAGAAGAAGGCAGAATATTTGTCTAGGGAGATTGCTGCAGTGAAAACAGATCAGCCCAGCTCTTCCGCATGGTAGATGGTCTTTACTGTACATCCTGCCTGTCTCCATGTTGGAGGAGCAGGTTCTAGCACCAGATGTGAGGAGCTTGTTTTGTTCTTTGCCGACAAGGTCTCCTCTATCAGGGCTGAGGTCTCTTCGAGTATCTCTTGAAAGGCATGCAGGGTCTAGCCTGAGTCATGTCGGAACATTCCTCCTGTCTAGGATGAGTTTGAGCTGGTTGGGGAGGAGGAGATGGTAGAGATAATTCAAGATGCGAGCAAGACAATGCAGTTTGGATCCAGGTCCGACCCACCTTTTGGTTGGACGTCTCAACCTGATTGGACCTGTGGTTTCTGATGTTTTCCATAGTTCCTTAAGGAGTGGGGTCTTCCTATTGGCCTTGAAAGAGGCCTTGGTTAGACCTCTTGGAAGAAGCCTCTTGAACCCGGACTGCCTCAACAACTACAGGCCTCCATTTTTAGGGAAGGTTATAGAAAAGGTGGTGGCGGTTCAGCTTGAGAGACATCTTGCCTCTTCCTCCCTATGAGCCCTTCAAGTCTGAGTTCCATACTGGGCATAATCGGAGATTGCCCTGGTGAGGGTACTAAATGACCTCCTGATGGTGAGGGACAGGAGAAACCATACCACCTTGGTTCTCCTGGACCTCTCTGAGGTGTTTGACACTGTAGAACATGAGGTGTTGCATATCACCCTGGTCCTCCACGAACTGCACTGGCTGCGGTTAGGATTGTCTTCAAGATAGGGCTCCTGACCTGTAAGACCCTGCACTAAGGGGGACCAGTCTATCTGCAAGATTTCCTTGTCCCCTACTGACCACCTTGTGCACTCTGTTGTGCTGGGGAGGCCTCCTTGGAGTTCCCAGGGTTAGTTCTATGCATTCTGGGGACAGGGCATTCTTGGTGGCCACACCTACCCTGTGGAACTCCTTGCCTGGTTATTTTTTATTTTATTTATTCGCTTTATTTTAGTCTTTAGTAACAGGGTAAGGCCCACTAGACACAAGTACCTGTTTTCAGGGTGACCTGGCAGCATTGGGGAGGTTAAGTAACTTGCTCAGAGTCACACAGTATGCAAATGGAAGTTGTAAGAGTCAGACTCAGGTCTGCTGGATGTACCAAGCTCATCCACCGCTTGTTACTCTAACATCTAAGCTACACTGCCAGACCCATTATTTTAAGGGAGGTTCCATTAGCAGAAGCCTTTAAAAGTGCCTGAAGACGTATTTGTTTCATCAAGCTTTTATTGATTAAATCTGTGGTTTTAAGTAAGATAGATAGATTAACTGTGTACTCCCAGTCAAAGTTTATATATGTATTTTTGTATGATTTTAAATAATCGTATTGTTTCATATTGTACAGTGCACAGAGTCTCTGGAACTGGTGCTTTAGAAATAAAGTATTTATCTATCTATCTATCTTTATATTAATCTATCTATCTATCTATCTATCTATCTATCTATCTATCTATCTAGCTATCTATCTAATTCTCCTCCCACGGATGGACCCGATGATCTAGGCTCACTATCAAATTTAGGTCATTAGCATCATGAACAGTAGCACTACCACTGTGCTGAAGGGATTTTTTCATCAGATTTCACACAGCTCTGCAATAAACAAACTACAGGTCCAAAGGGCATGCCCAACAGGTGTGCTGCTTCTCATAGGGTCTGCAGGGCCCTGCACAATGTAAGCTACAGGTCTGGCACTCCTTACAATAGAACTGCTGCTTCGCATATGGCCAGTAGTGTCTGCATGAAGCAAGTCACAATCTTGTGCAGTGAGTATCATTATGCAGCTGTTTTGTGAGTGGCCTTTCTGAGTATCATTGTGAAGCTGCTTTTAGATACTTTTTCCAAACAAACAAGCAGATAAACGGCAGAAAAAGACTGCACTAATGCATCAGTTAGGTTGAAACAGAAAGTGTGCAATGCAGAGAAATGAAAAATGTGAGTTTAAAGTCTCTGGAATGTTAGAAAATGAGTGGTTTGGTGTTCCTCAGGGTTTGAACGATCATGCAGCACTGGGTAGCGGTTACCCTAATATCAGTAATATCTTGCCACACAATTAAATAAAATGAGAATGCTCACATAGAGAGTGATGATATTAGTGTATTGCCAAACCTGAGTCACATGATCACTCAAACCCAAAGGAACACTACACCATGGATTTGTCAAGGTTCTAGTGACTTTGAACACTCATTTTTCATATTTCTACTTTGTACATTTTGTGTTTCAATGTGAATTAATATCATTATTGACTACATACAATATATATAGTGTCTTCATTGTCTAGGACTAATGATCGGTGCATAATGATATTATCACATAAAGACAGAAGGTGCATACAGTATGTACCACAGGGTATTTAGAAGTTAAAAGGCAGATTGCTACCTGTCTTAAACTGGTATAAACCTTAAGAGAATAACACTAGTAGGGGCTGATGTCTTGTCAGTTAAAATACATTTTAAAAGTCAATGTTACATTTGATGATATACACAATGGTGCTGCAGAATGTCAGAACTGAGCTACAGTCTGGCTTTACCTGAGGCTTAGAACACCACAGGTGGTCTGGAAAAAGCAACTGACAGTTTGCATCATGTGAGGATCTAGTCTCACAGAAAATTCTTACAAAACATTTTCTGTAACATATTTTAATGTTTTCCTTTATTTGAGTTTCATTGTTTAATACAGTATAAAACAGCAGGTTATACACATATTAGACATAAGATACAAACATTTACATAGAAGCCATCAAATGTAGACTGTCATAATGCAGCCTAAACAATCTGGATTATCAAAAGTAGATGGTATTTCCACTAGCCTTTTAGTAATACTGGATATGATTATAAATAGGTCACACAATACAAGAACCTAGAGCCAAACCAAATATGGATTTCATGGTGTTGTTTCACATAAAAAAAATAATAATTCACATGGCTTTGAGCCTGTATGACACATAAGTAATGTATACAGTGTTTCTGTGAGACAAAAACAAAACAAAAAACAATCAAACAATACAGGAATTCCAGTGTCAAGTAAGCAATAATATATGCAAACAGCAAACAGATATCTATTCAGTCTGTGCTAATGGTTCATCACCATAAGTTGAGAATTATAAACTCAACTGATATTGTTCAGGACATGGGGCCAGATTCACAAAATGTTGTCAGGCGCAAACCAGATTTCCACTGGCAACTGGGATTTGACCAGAGGTAGTATTCACAATGATCAGTTTACCCAGGCAAACTGGGTTTGTGCCTAGACAATGCAATGAGGGGCATAATGCAAATGAGGGAGGGACCTGCATATCCTCACAATCCCATTCACTAAGTTTTGCTCCATGCAGAGGCCATTTATGGAGGCCCTGCATGGAGAAATTACTGTGGTCAAAACCTGTTGGTAATCTGCACAATCCTAGTGGTTGGCAGAAATGCTCAGCCCTCCACCACCCTCCCCAGTCACATCCCACCCGACATGTTTATATATATTCCATAGTGTATTGTCCCACCCTAGTCCCCAGTCACCCACCCAAAATGTTTATACATATTTTCTATAGTGCAGTGGTCCCCGCCAGTCCCCAATTGCCCACCTGAATTGTTTATACATATTTCCATAGTGAAGTGTCCCCCTCGGTCATAGACCACCATCCCCAAAAGTGAAAATCCCATGCTCTGGTAGTCTAGGGTCCCACCCTCACCCTGCAAGCCTGTCCAGCATGACCAACCACCTGCTCCCCTTCCCAACCAGCAATTGGTGAGCACAGCCCTCCTTACACCACCAGGGCTGGCCACCAACTGAACCCTCAAGGAGTGCATACTGTATAGAGTACAGACTCCTTGAGGGCTCAGTCAGCAGCCAGCAGTGGTGGTATGAGGAGGGCTGTACTGGTCACTGTTCACCAGTTGGTATGGGGAGTTGGGTGGTGGATCATGCTAGATGTGGAGAATGGGACCCTAGACTACCAGGGCATGGGATTTTTCACTTTTGGGGACGGGAGTCAGTGACCGGGGAGGGAGGAGAGACACTACACTATGGAAATATGTATAAAAATTCAGAGGGGTGACTGTGGACTGGGAGGACCACTACACTATGGAAAATATGTATAAACATTTTGTGTGGGTGATCAGTGACTGGGGTGGGACACTACACTATAGAAAATATATATAAACATGTTGGGTGGGTGATCAGGGACTGGGGTGGGACACTAGACTATGGAGAATATATATAAAGATGTCAGGTGGGTGATCAGGCCTGGGTGGGATACTACACTATGGAAAATATGTATAAACATTTCAGGAGGGCAGTTGGGGACTGGGTGGAACACTACACTATGGAAAAAATATATAAACATTTCAGGTGGGCGATCAGGGAGGGGAGGGACCGTGGACTACTGGTGTGCATTTCTGTCATTTGGGATGGTGATCAGAGGATGGGAGGGGCACTACACTTGGCAACTGTAGCTGCATGGGACTTGGGCTGGTGGGGAGGGGTGTGCAATGCCACACTAATGCTATGCAAATGAGCCCATAATGGGCATGCTAATGGCCACTAGCACCTTGCATACACAATGGATTCATTTGCATGGCTACTTTGTGAATAGCACTTTAGCGCATGAGGGCTAGTAGCTGCGGGTCCATTTCCCTGGCTGGCTGTGGGGCAGAGCTATTGGGGTTTCTGATGCTTTTCCTGGGTTAGCTGATCCCTCACCTGCATCTATTTACAGTTGACTATCGCTCTGCACTTTCCAACTATGAATAGCAGGTTTGCCCACTACCAAAACTGTGAAGTGCAGTGCAAATGTTTGCATGACACTTACATTTTTAGTGAATCCTGCACCTGATCTGCAAACCTTCAACCCATGACTACATAGTGAAAAGTAAAGGCATCCACAGACATTTTTGCAGGCTCCCATTATGTAGACAGGTAGATCCTCAAAAGAAGCCACACTGTGAGCTTTTATCTGCAGATAAACAGCCTGAACTATACTCTCAATCTCCTGCCTTGCAAATCAGGGACAAGGCTTAAAAATCAGGGACAGATTGTCAAAATCAGGGACAACTCCTAAAACTGGTAATATTAAATCAGACGCTTCCTACAAGTATTGTTTAATATGAACAGCATTTTTGATGGAGAACTAGACTTTAACCCCAATGAGTGATACTATTTTATACTTTACATCACTACTTTTCAGTGACAGACATGCAAATCTTAGAAGAGCAGAGAGGAATCTTTTGAGGCAAAATCAGGGACTTCACTGAAAATTGCAGACATTTGAGAGGTATGACCTCAACAGAAATTAGGCTTCATAAGGAGGTGACCATTTCTTACATAAAGAATTCAATGGGTGTTGCAAGACCAGGCTTAAAGGAAATATGCATTAAACCTGTATGTCATTTACCAACACAAATCTTTTTTTTAATACTGATTCCAATTCTGTTATTTTTCCAACTATACAGACCTTTTAGTAATCTTAGTGAGTGTTACTGATGTACACTCTGTTATTAAGTTCCTTTTAAGAACTAAATGATGTAGTTTATATCCCACAGCTGCAGAGTTCTGTAGTGGAACACAGATGTATTGTGAAAAAATATCAGGGCTTAGCAAGGACATAAACTGCATTACAGAGTTTTTAAAATGGTCCTTACCACCAGTAAGGGAATGGCAGCTGTACTCTATAACTATGTCTGCTTGGTGTTTAACACAGAAGATTATTGACGTGTAACAACTCACAGTACAGATTGAGAAGATAAGGATAGTTTAGCGATCAGTAACCAGTACGTGTTAGCCCAGATTGAGGGATTGGATGGCCATAAAGCTGCAGGCCCTGATAACCTAAGCCCTAAAATAATTAGCTATTAAAATAGTTAACTCTTCAAACAGACTTATATTAAATCATAGTAATCATGCATGGTACTGGATGACTGAAGGTTAGCATACATAATACAGGTTTATAAAATGAGAAATAACTCTGATGCCTATGATTATAGGCCAATTAACCTGACTTTTATTCTGGTCAAAATATTTGAAAAACTAATTAAAGATAAAATCAAGGGACTTTATACTGGCCAAGGGAGTATAAGATCAAGCACAGCATGGGTTCAAGCATTGTAGATCTTGTACTACCAATCTGCTGTGTTTCTATGAAAAGTTAGTGGGCCACAGATGATGGAAATGGAGATGATGGAGAATCAATAGAAGTAATATTTCTGGACTTCCCCATGGCCTTTGACAACATGCCTCAAAAATGTATAATAGAAAACTGATGACACTATAATTTCCAGGCACATTAAGATAGGTGGGAATTGGTCAATTAACAGGTCTCAGAATGTGAGCATTAAGGGCAGTTATCTTCAAGTGCACTGGTAAAGAGGAAGGTTTCACAGGGGTTGTTTTGGGACCAGTCTTATTTAGGTTGTATATAGCGGATATTAAAAAGTAAATAACTCATGACGTAAAGTCTGCTGACTACACTAAATTAGGAGGAGCAGTAACATCTGGCAGTCAGAAAAATATCCAAGAAGACTGAGACAAAATCTGGAAATGGTCAGAAACCTGAGATATGAAATTTAACATAGCAAAATATGCTGTGATGTATTTCCATGAGGAAAATCATGGCTCACCTATAACCTCAGAGGTACACAGGTAAAATCAACTGAGAGTGAAAGGGATCTTAAGAGTATTCGTCTTACAAGACCTTATACCAGTAAACTATGTGGGTACATTTATAATAAGGCAAACAGAATAACGGGTTATTTGTGAATACCTTTGTGCCTAAAAGTACTGCAGTAAAGTGTTACTCCCATTGTTCTGCACCTATGTAAGGCAGCAGTTGAAGTGTTGCTCCCAGTTTAGTGGACAAGTTTTGTCAAGGGACATAGATCTATTCGAGAAGCTACCAGGAAGAGCCACCAAACACATTCATGAGCTAATAACACTTCCACATAGTACGCCAACTGATTAGACCGATAAGTACTGCATAGCTTAGAAATGAGGAGAAAAAAGGAGCTTTATTGTTAATGTACAAGATCCAGTCAGGCAAGAACCTGATGAGAATGTGGATTTAACATATAAATCCAATGAAAGGGATATGGGGTAACGATACATACTGTGGTTAATAGCAAAACAGTTTAAAACTCATCAGCATCATTACTTTTATCGAGAGAATTGTAAATCTGTGGCATTGCATTCCTTTTGACATTCTGTAGTCTGACAATTTTAGCACCTTCAAAGCAGGAATAGAAATATATTTTGGGGAGGGTGATGTACTGGACTATTACCACTAAAAGATGGGATGGTGGATGTGATGGGCTATGGCCTTTATCCATCTGTAAAACCACATTATAGTAAGGGTCTGGAAAATTGAAAGATTTGATTGGTTGCTGACATTCTGTTAGCCTTGCATTAATCTTTAATTAGCATACTTGCAGAGCCAGCTTACATGAGCATTGATTGTTTTAAATAAGTTCCTTTATCCTTTTAAAATTCTTTTGTGGAACATTGATCTAAAATTAGGACTACGACCAATATGTAGAGACCATATCAAGTTATAGAGTCATGTATACAAGTGATGGGTGACCCAGCAGTTCAACTGCAGTGCCCCCAAAACTACCCCCAAAAATACCCATCCCCAAAATGATTTATTTCACATGTCCCATTTTTACTGCTAGTAGGCAGGTGCCCAAAGCTCCCACAAGCTATGCAGCCAGGTTGGGCTAGTCTGGGTCTGCTGGCATGGCTGCTCCTTATCTCTTTTGATGTTTGTAAGTCTCTGGTTCACACCACTGCTGCTTTCCTTGCATTACAAGGTGCCCTGGCTTTAGACTGGTCCAGACCATCAATCGAAATACTTGCACTGGCCTGCTCTCCAATATGCCAAAAAATAATAAAACTAAAACAAACACCATGCATTTGGATACTGATTTTTGGTATAGATTTAAACTGCCATTCACCTCCTGAGTGTGTGCTAATGTTTTGGGATATTCTGCTGGGTAGACTGAAGGTTAAGTGTCTTGTCCAAGGTCACACAGTCAGCATATTGACTCCAGTAGGGTTTGAACCTACAGTATAATCTGCTGGTCTACATGCCAGTAAAAATGACTCTTCCCAAGAGAAAATGACATTTCAGTATGATGATTTATTTCACGTGCGTGTTCTGCTAAAGTAGCATTTCAATGTAGGCCCAGTGGTTCTGAGGTTGAGGCTCTGGATGCCACACCTTGTGCCACCGGTGACCCGAGTTTGGGAATGGACTCGGGTTTGCTCTGGAGTTGGTGGGTGAGGAAGGATTGAGTATTTCTAGACAGCTCTCCTTCCTTGGGGAGGGGATCCCATGGTGCATTGTAGATTGGCACAAAGTGGTGGCTGAGTGTCAGCACAGGCATGCTGCCAAGAATGGAGTGGGCCCACATTCAGGTTGTTAGGTTGCTCTGCAGAGGCAGAACCAGCTGCTCCATCCAATGCATGGTCTTGGGCTCAGGGGCAAACCAGGAAAAAGTACAAGCCAACAAGGTCTATGATGGCTCGACTATTGGATCAGAGAATGATTCCTCTGAGGGAGGGAACGGAGCTCCTGTCAGCATCCCACAACCCCTCCCCCAAAAAAAAAAAAAAGTAGTGTTTCAGTTTGTGAGAGAGTTTTGTATCCACCTGTTTAGTCACAGACTGTGCTGTCATGAAAGAAGACTAATGAAGATGAAAGAAATGGACAGGTTTTGGAAAAAGTTCAGTGACAAGAATATTGGAAAGCTAAGTTCACTTTATGCTTCTACCAGTGGTGAAGGAAGTGTAGTAAAAAGAAGCTTGGGACAGAGGTAAGACAGCTCATAAGAGTTGGGAGTTGGATTTTTTGTTACCAGAAGTCACATTAATAGTAAGTACTGTATGTACTACATTTAACATTGTCCATTTTATATTGAAGTGTTCCCATCCTTTGCTACATTCAAATCTATAATTCTGGCTTGTGACTGAAGTAAAGGGGCATTGCAGAGTCTTCCAGCCCTGGGGGCCTGAGGGCTGCACCTGTGGCCATCTGATTATCTTAGGTTGTTTACCACTGATGTATACAAACACATTTCTCCCTCATTTTAATTTTCACATGTGCCTGATTTTCAAAGAACTGTCTAGAAAAACACACACACACAGATGAGTTTATGGGAAGGGAAATGGATGCCACAGGATAAAATATTTGATTTACTCTTGCCTTGCCAGTGCTGTCAGCCATTAGTTGTCATGGTCATTAGGACAGGTAAGTGCTACTGAGCTCAGGAACAAACGTACACTATTCCACATTTAAGCAACACCATAGCTGTAAATAGACCCCCCATCTCAAAATGGCATTGCTGGTTCTCTCTCTGCAAGCTGTACTGCAGCTATAAATTGAGCCACCTCCCATACCCTGATCTCAAACCCACAGTGGAATTACCTTGTAAAACTGGCAACAGCTGTAAACTCAATCACCCCTGATCTCAAACTGGCATGGCCAGTTCTCATGTTAAGCCATATCGCAGTTGTAAATTGAATATCCCCTCCCCCATCTCAAATTAGCAGTGTCGGTAATCTTGTTAAGCCTGCCAATACACAAAAAAAGTTCAAGGGTAATTTATTTTTATAAAGCAACCCCACCTAAAAATAAAAACACCATGCTGCATGTCAGTACCACCACTCTGTATTCTCAACCCCTTTCTATGTCACATACGCAACATTGCCTCACAGTTACTAGGGACAAGTCAGCTGCATCTTTCGTTGAATACTATCAGAAAGCATGTGAAAATGGACTACTAAAATAAATAAAGAGACTCCCATGAGGCATACAGCAATGTTACTAACATCCACGTCATAAATAAAGAGTGACTTGACTGCCCCCAACATGATATGTGAAAGAAACAGACTCCCCATCAGGGCATTACCAGGTTCCTGTTTCCACGGTAACTGCCCGACTCATGCACTTCACTGACCAGAACTGAACTGCGGAGGAACTATTTCACCACTTTTCAATGAAAAATAAACAACAAAACATGAAGGTATGCATAAAATAATGATCTCTCCTTACTATGATAGCAATAAGGCTTGTCCAAGGGTTATGTTAATGGTCTGTTAAACACCCACAGGGGTATTAACAGATCATTAATGTAACCCTTGGACATCAACTACTATTGCTTAATTATAAATGAGGCTCCATATTGGTCATGAATGTCTTGGAAATGACTGATCCAGCTACAACTGATGCAGTGTGGCATGCAACTTCTTAAACTTAAGTCATACTTATGCCACACTGCTCATACTGCATTACTAAAATCATCAAAATAAGTAAAAATTGTAAAATTGAAAGTTGTTATTGTGATTAGACTTATAAGTGTAATAGCAATCTTGAAACTAATCAGTTTCTTGGATTAATAATCATCTCTTGGCTATTTATTCTGTTTAGATATGATCTTATTTTCCACTTAATACCCCTGTCCTTACCCTTTCTGTTAGCAGCAGCTGCAACAACCATACCTTGACTGCAAGAGGTGTCTATGAGCAGCCTCATCTGAGTCAGGTGTACCATCCTACTTGTGAGCCAGATTCCAGAGGGCACTATTTAAAGGTGAAGGTGTACAAACAATGGATTACCCAGAGAAGTTTGAAATAAATAAAATAAAAACTCTGCTAGGTCTACAAGTGGTGGACAGTTTTAATAATTATTTCGCAACCATGGGTACAGCATCATTCACCCCAAATTTTTCCAAACCTATATTTCACAAGAGTCCAACATCAGCACAACTAAGGATTTTGAATTTAACAAAATAATGCCCATGGAGGTCCAAAGAGAACTATTGAAAATCAATATAGGAAATCTGGATTATTATATGATATACCTGATACTTTACTTAAATATGCTGCCCAATCCTATCATTTCCTTTGTATTCTCTTCAATAAGTAACATTTGGAAGACCAATTTGGGGTCATTTGAAAACGACCAAGGTAATTCCTATATTTAAATCTGGACTAAAATACAATATAGAAAATAATAGACCAATTTCATTATTACCAATTGTTGCTAAAATATGAGAGAAATTGATAGCAAAACAGTTGCAAGATTTTTTAAAGTATGAAAGATTATAAATAAACATCAGTCTGGGTTTAGACGCTGCATGGTATTACATCTGCCTTATTAAAGATGACAGGTGACATTACCAAGGCTCAGGACAAGAAGATGTTGGTGATAGCAATATTTGTTGATTTATCAAAGGCATTTGATACCTTAGACCACAACATCCTCTTGTCCAGACTAAAACCTTGGAGGTATCCATGTGGGCTGTAAACCTTTTTCATGCATATTTGGTTGATAGAAAACAACGGTAACCATCAACGGTTGTGTATCCGAGTCTTAGAGCTATTATTTCAGGAGTACCCAAAGGATTTATTTATTTAATCTATATATGAATACAGTCAACTTGTCTCACCTGGATATAGGCTAGCACCTGTATGCAGATGATACTATTATTTATATGGAAAGTTCATCCATTCAGATAATTGAGGCCACATTACAAGAAGCCTTTAAAGAACTCCAAAACTTTTTCTAGAATCTAAACTTATCTTAAACCCAAAGAAAACTCAAGTGAAATTACTTTCAAGGGACAGTGGGGTCAGGACTAGTGGTGGGTGAAATGGGCTAAATCAGCTCCACGAAGTGATTAGAGGAAAAAGACGGATTTGTGGAGTATTCCACAATGCGAAGTGGAGTACTTCACATTATAATGAGGAACGCGAAGTCCATTGAAAACACTGACTTCACATTACTCTGCCTCCCAAACCACTACTCTGCCAAATTTAAGGTGAAGTGCATTGGAGGCAGTGCTCTTTGCCTCACTTTGCCTTGTTTTTGAGCTCTGAAGGTGAATTTTGCAGTGATTCATTGGGTTTCAGGTCACATGGGCTCTATATTGATCTGCACAGCCTCAGTTCATGGTAGTATGAGTAGGAAAGAGTAGGAGACAGTGTGCTCTGATAGCTGTCTGTGATAGGAATCTTGTAAAAGCTGTTCAAAAGCATTTTGTGTTGTTTTTTGGGATCCAACTTAGTTCATAGATTGTAGGAAACCTCCTGTGCTGATATCATCGACGTTTTTGTTTTTGTGTGGATTTTGAATATAAATTTACAACACTGAGTGTGTGTGGTGAAAGACAGTGAAAGTGTGCTTTGGAGGAGGCGATCTGTGGTGTAGGTAGATTTAAGTTGGAGAAATAGTGATTTCTTTGTTTCTTGGTTGTATTTTTGTTATAACTGACTGTGTTAATGTACACACAGTAATATTGTCAGTAATAGTAGAAATTTTCTTGCTGTTTGTTGTGTGGATGTGGTGCAGCAGTTTATAAGTTCAGGTTGTTTACATTACAAATTTACAATACGTAACATGGCATAGTACTGAACTTTTGCATTTGCTCGCATTCCTCATTCAGCATTATACACAAACTGTTCTGCATGTGAGTGTGTGTGCAGTGTTGTGTGCATCAAATAATATATCTTTTATTGTGCCACAGACTAGTGTAATTGCAGGCGCAGCAGTGTGAACCTGCTATCCACTACAGCTGCCTGATTTTGTACTGCAATCGTGGTATCTGTTCTTAGTTTTGCTGCTTGTAGTGACCTAAAAATCTACACTGTCTGCATTCAGTGCTTCCCCCCACCTCCACGTTCAAAGGTATTTTTACCAGACTGGATTGTTTTGTGACCTCATCAGCAACACTGGTTACTGAAGTTGTTTTAATTGTGTGACAGTCTTAGAGTAGTCTCTTATCTGTTGCTGAAGCCACAGTTGTTTATTTGGCTTTACATCCAGTGTCCCTCCAATCAGAGAGTGAACGTACCAAAATCTGAATTTGGTTATAATATTGTGGTTGATCCCCAAAATGCCTACAAAAGACGTGCAAGCAAAACTGTTTCGCCATGGCAATGTTGGCAGTAAGATGGTCTGTGGGCATGGTAGTAGTATGCAGACACAGAAGTGCATTGCTGATGTGAGGAAAGGTATTTCTCTGCAATATTTTTTACAGCCCAATCAGTCGCTTCACTCATAGTTGGAGGAGATGATGTTTTCCCAGCTGGTGGTGTTAGTGTTACTGGTGTTAGTGGTGGAGGTAGTATTAGTACTGTTGCATCAAGTTCTAATTCTGACGTGTACCATATCAATAATATTGAATATGAAGCAGTGCAGGTGAGTGGCAGTGTAGATGATGTCATACTTCCCAGTAACATCCCAGTAACTGAACCTGAGGATTCTGATGATCATGTCAATGATAGCATACAATGTGATGTTCCGCTCACCATGGCACTTAACGTCATGCATTTTCCATGCAGTGATTCACAGTGTGGTGAAAAATATCAGGTGATGGTGGCGTAGATGCTGATGATGAATGTGATGATGATGATGATGATGATGATGATGATGATGATGTTGCTGTTGTTGCTACATGCAGTCCACATGCTAGCATCCAAGCAGAACATGTTGATGTGTTGACATTGATGAATATGATGATGATGTAATTGACCCCAGTTGGGCGAAGAAAAGGAAATTCAAAGTGGCTGTGTCTGAGTCTGTTTACGGAATCCCCAATAAAAACTTGTGATCTACTGGTTTTAGTTGATAATGATGATGACCCAGTAATCAACATGATAGGTAGTCATGGTGGTCAGTTGCAGTCCAGGTGTGCAGTGCCTGAAATATCACATGCCCCTCACTTCAGTGCTAAAATAACGGACTTAAGTAAGCCATATCATGGACATATCAAAGCAGAGCATCACAACCCCTTGTTTGGGATTTTTTGTTCAAGATGCAAATGATGAGTCAGTTGCAAACTGGCAGGTTACCACATGCGTGTGAGTCGAGGTAAAGGGGAGCAATCTTGGGACAGGAGGACAGCATATGTATCTGAAGAATAAGCACTTGGCACTGTGGACCCAGCATAAGCTGGCAGCTAATACCACAGTGGGGCATTCACCCTCATCACCGGCAACCATAGCCAGCATGTTATCCCCTTCCATGACTGTTAAGCCCAGTAGGAAATTAAATGTGTGCAGTAGTGTGGTAATAAGAGCTGAGGATTACTACAGGCATGATGAGGTGGAGGACCATAATGACTTTGAAATGTTGTCCAGTGCTGGTGAGAGTAGCAGTTTTTGTGGTAGTGGTGGTGCATGCAGTATGTCTAGTGCAAGTAGTACATCAACCCCAGTTGGCAAATCTGGCAAAATAACAGCATTTCTGGGTTTGTCATCATCATCACCTGTGCAACTGTCTTCATGAAATGTCCACACTCCACCCCTGCTAATGCCATTCATCATAGAGCACAACCATTTGTGATCAACACACCCCATGTAAAACATTTAAGTCAGCCCACATTACAGAGTGTTTTTGCTCATAAGCTGAAGTACCCCCGAATCATACAGTGTCCACGTGAAATTAATGCTGCTGTAGCGGAAATGCTGACAATTGATCTTTTGCCCTTCTCCTTTGTGGAGAATTCTGGTTCGGTGGCTTGCTGCACGTGTCTGTCCAAAATGGAAAGTCCGATCCAGGACATACTTTTCTACCCATGCTGTTCCCGAGTTGTTCCGCACTATGTTTGACTCATTAAAACATGCCCTTCAACATTCCTCCTCTCCATTCATCCATTTAAGTATGGATATGTGGACAAGTGGCAAAACAGCGGGAGTTCATATCTCGAATAACTGCACACTGGGCACAGGTGCTGGGGTTCTTTGTGATGTTGGTAGTGTGAATAATCAGTGCAGTAAGGTGGATTGTCGTGGTAGCAATCTTACAGGAATTCGACAGCATGCAATGATTGCTATGCGCAATGTGACTTGTTCACACACTGGTGAGAAATGTTGGATGTGGTTCTGACTGAAACTGACAGATGGCTAAACCCTCTATCCCTGAGAGCTGGGTTCGTAGCAAGTGACAATGGGTCAAATGTGGTGAAATCCATCACGAATGGTGTTTTTTCGTGTTCCATGCATGGCCCACTGTTTAAATCTTGTGATGCAGGAGTTTCTGTGGCACCTAATATAAAGGAAATGCTGACCATTGCAAGATGTATCTGCTCTCACTTTTCAAGATCTGGAAAGGCCGTGACCAACTGTGGCAGTTGCAGATACAAAACAGCCTGCCTCAGCACCTCTTAAAGCTGGAAGTTGTCACCCGATGGTACTCCACTTTATATATGGCAGAGAGGTTGTATAAACAATACAAAGCCATCTCAGAATATCTTGTTATGCACACTAGCTGTGACAGTTCCGGGGCCTGAATGTCTATGACGAACATGTGCACGACTATGTCTGAACAGTGGCACCTCATGGACTCTGCAATAACAATTTTGTGGCCTTTTGAACATGCCACACAAGCAGTGAGTGGTGAGTCTACCTCCATTATCCAATCAATTCCACTGCTGTGGGTGCTGAGGCAGACATTGGTGAATGTAGAGCATAGTCTTGATGTTGCCGAGATGGTGGTAGCAGTATGTTGCTGCAACACATGCTGACAGTATTCGACCAGAATCATCACGTTGTGAGCATTCAGCATAGTGACAACTTTGCCATAGCAACAATGCTGGACCCATGATACAAACATGGAATAGTATCAGTTCTGAAGGAGGGCCTGAACAGGTAAAAATATCAGTGGTCAACTGGTGCACTTGGTTCATGGGGCACAGAAGTCACGTGCCAAGGTCAGCAAACCTCAGCAGCATAATCCAGCAGAAGGTGTACCTGGAGGACCATCAAGCATATCCTGCAAGGGAAGGAGACTGCAGTTCCAGGTGGTCTGTCATCCAAAGTGGCTGGTGTCAGCCGCTTTGGGAGGCTTTGTCCCAAGTGGATATTTGTGAAATAAATGATTCGGGAGAACAAGATGATGCATCAACAACTGGACTTAGTGTGGCACAGAGAATGGTTAAGTCATATTTGCCAGAAAACGGGCATCTGACAATAACTGAAGATCCACTTTGTACTGGAGTGGAAAGGTCAGTGAATGGAAAGAGCTGACTGCAGTGGCACTGAAGTACCTCACATGCCCACCCTCCAGTGTAAGTGTTGAGAGGTAATTCAGCTCAGCAGGTGCAATAGTCAGGGATCGTTGGACAAACCTGTCTCCTGCAAATGTTAGTTTGCTAACATTCATTAAAATAAATGAGAGGCACATACCAGCACAGACTGCAACCTCAGTATTCATACCCGACATAGTCATGGTGGTCTTGCTGATGTGAAAATGGAGCATCCTGGTGGCACTGGCTGTGGCTGCCTGAAACAGCCCATCACTGATGTAGATGATGACACAATGGAGAAAGAATTTCCCAGTGGTCAGACTTCAGACATTGATGACTGTGAGGGCAGCTTTCTTTATGAGGATGATGATGTGGTTAATGTTGACAGGTTTTAACTGAAGTTTTCAAAGGTGGTGTGTCCCCGGACCACCACCACTGTACTGATGTTAACCATTGCCACTACTGAGCCTGAGTCTGTCCACCCCCGGACCACCACCACCAGGACTGATGTTAGTCACTGCCACCACTGAGCCTGAGTCTGTCCACCCCTGGACCACCACCACCAGGACTGATGTTAGCCACTGCCACCACTGGGCCTGAGTCTGTCTGCCCCCTGGACCACCACCACTGGGACTGATGTTAGCCACTGCCACCACTGAGCCTGGAGTCTGTCCGGACCACAAAATTCATCAGCCACAGACACAAAGCTCCTTAATATTTAAACCATAAAGTGAGTATGTGTAATCATGTTGCTATGCTGCTTCACTTCCTTTAGTTGTATGTTTTTTCTGTAGCTTTTCAGAGCTGCAATGGTAAAACACATACGGTACACTTATTTTGTTTCTTTTACAGGGTAACAAAAAAGGCTCCATTGCTAAAACTCGTTAGGAATGGTACTGTAGCTGTTCCATACAGAGGAAATGATGTAATATCCATGTGAAACCCATTCTGGTAAATATGAAGATTTTATTTCATCCGTTTCATTGTTTTGGAAAGACTTCAGCAAATATTGCACACTGGTTGTGTTAGTTGACAATATGTGGGTTTGAAATGGAACTTGACTCTAGATTGAGATTTGAGAACCAGGGAGGGACACACAACAATTAAGCTGTAAAAGTCATTCATTTCTTTTTTGAAACTTCCAGATGGTTTGTTGTTCTGTCAAAGTGGCCTTATCCAAAAGTTCTTCAACATCAGGCACCCTGCTCCCTGAGCTTGGGACACATGCAACATGCAGAAGTTGTTTCATTAGATGACCATGATCATCTTAACAACCATACTTCAGAAGGATGCTGATGAAATCTGTGAAGAAGTAACGAAATAAGAAACCATTACAGACACATCTGCAAATATGATGCTCCCCACCCACCCAAAAAAATATTTACCTTCATGTGCTTGAGAGTTACCCATTTCCAATTTCAGCGCAAAAAATTCTCATTGAGCACTGGAATGTGCACACCAACAGTTTCTGTGTGACCTGTGATGCAGAACAATACCATGGCCCAGATATTCAAAAGAGTTGTACCATGCACACCCACTGATGCACCCGGCATGATATTCAAAGGGAAAAGTGCACCACATAAATCCTGATGAGCGGGAGGATCAGTAATGTATGCAGGCACAGGAATTGGAAGTGCCCATGCATAACCTGCACGCGATATTCAGCCGGGATGTGCAGAGTCATCATCGTGCCTTCTACTGTACCTGCACAACAAAGTTCGCCCCAAAAAGGAACAAGTGATGGCCACCCACAGGTGAGCTGCTGCATTGCAGGGTGCAACACAGCAGCTGCCACCTGTGGGTGGCCACACGAGTTCCTGCCACACCTGGCGTGCCCCCTCATGCCCCGATTGTGGGCATCACTATAGCCCTCCCCCCAAGTCCAATATCCCTGGTGGTCCAGTGGACAGCACTGAGCCCGATCGCGGGCATCATTACTAGGACCTCCCAAGTCCAATATCCCTGGTGGTCTAGTGGATAGCACTGAGCCCGATCGCAGGCATCATTACTAGGACCCCCAAGTCCAATATCCCTGGTGATCTAGTGTACCCCCCAACCCCACCTGCTCACTGAGCCCACCGCCCCACTCCTTCATTGGGCCACAAGGGAAGTGGCAGCACCCCACCCGCCTGCTGTCCCGCCGCCCACTGACTGACAGCTCAGTAGGGCTGCATGCCCATTTGTTAACAGCATGAGCCAATGGGCGGCAGCCCATACCGTACTACTCAGTCCAGATATGTGAATGAATATTGACAGTAGGGGTGGTCAGGTGCGATATTCAAAGCTGCAGCACCACAGCGCAGCTCCGTTGAATATCGCCCAGGCCACACCCTCTGTGCAACAAAGTTGAGCTGCCCCAGGCTTGCACCACAGCCTGGCGAGTTTGAATATCCCAGCCTTGAGTACATGTCCATGTCAAACCCCCATCCTCACCTACAAAATACACAACCATATATCTATATATATATCTACTCACCAAGGCTACTATTAGTGTACAGTCAAAGGCGCCTTCAATCCAGTTGAGATGATCACATTGCAGTTGCTCGAATCATCTCGCAGAACACATTGGACCAGCAACACGATGCTCACAGTCATCATTTTATACTGGTATGTGCTGAAACAGTGTCATGCCACTGTGTTTACAATTGTCAATTTTCTGCACACAAGCAGGATGCATTTGGGCTGGCAGAAAAAATCTGGGACTCTGTGCCACCTCTGCTCACATGACTGATTGTGCCAGTAATTCTGGGGACATTGTATGTGCTGAAACACTCTCATTCCACTGTGTTAACACTTGTCAATTTCCTGCACACAGGCAGGATGCATTTGGGCGGCAGAAAAAATCTGGGACTATGTGCACCACTCCGCGCGTGACTGGGTGTGCCATTAATTCTGGGGACTTTGTATGTGCTGAAACACTCTCATTCCACTGTGCTAACACTTGTCAATTTTCTGCACACAAGCAGGATGCATTTTGGGCCTGCAGAAATAATCTGGGGACTCTGTGCCACTTTTGCATGTTCTGTGATTGTTGCTGTGAGCTCATGATGTCATACTGACATTTTACAATTAAAGCAGCATTGCAAGAATGTCTGACAGTTTTGAACTGTACTTTTTATGCTGCTTTACATTGCCACAGCCACCACTAGTTACTTCGAGTCATGACTTGAATGATACGCTTCTTTTCACAATTTATGTCTGCTTTGCTTACCTGACTACTTTTTTTCATGTAGGAAAAAAGCGAGCATGCCTTCAATATTGTTCGGACCAGGTTTGTATTTATTTGCAGCTGCTTTTCAATAACTATTGTTCTGTGGTGTCATAAAACACTGCCTGCTATATAACTGTTAATTAACAACAGAAGTGATATAGAATAACTAATTGATGTGATGGAGAAAAGCAGGGAAAACAATGACAAAGACCTGGTCAGCACAATTAAAAGGAATGCTCCTTTCATTATTTCATACATGAAAAAGGTAGTACAGCAGACTCAAACTACTGCAATTTGCATATCATTCCAGTCGGGAGGTAAGTAAAGGAAGTTGTAACATAGCATTAAAAATACAGGTCAGAGTGCTAAACAGATTGTTGCACTGCTGCTTTACAGAGATTCACCACATTACATAGTTATGGTGATGCACATAAACTAATATGTGAGGGCATTACTCCACTGGAATATTTCTTGCTCCATAAAGTGCAATATATTTCTGTGATAACGCCCATAATTTCATTACAGTGTGTCATGTGATGGAGGAATTACCGATCAGAAAAGCCCCACATTCTGCCCTCTTTCTCAGCAATGTTAGGACGTGATGCCAAGGGAGCGCAGGTGCATGCTCCACCGGCAGCTATCCCAATGTTTCCTTATGTTATAATGTTGACTTTGTAGGAAATATGGGAATGTTTCCACTCATTAAGGTTTCTTCTTACTGGAAACATGCCCACATGTTTCACCACAAACTGACCATTATAACATAAGGAAACATTCGAAAGCTGCTGGACAATCGATATTCACTGTAAGGAGCACACACACGTGCTCTTCCTGCCATCACGTCCTAACGTTGCTGAGAAGGGAGGCAGAATGTGGCAGATTTTCAGAATGGGAATTCCTCTGTCACATGACACACTGTAATAAAATTACAGGTGGTTTTTACACAAATGTATTGCACTATGTGGTGCGAGAAAGATTCCCTGGAAGGAAAATGTGTATGATTAAACAACAACAGAGAAAAACACACAAAAACAGTACAACACAGTAGTGGGGTGGAGGTGGGGGGCATAAAACAGTCCCCTAACTTACTGTGGTCGTGGATGCTGTGATGGTTCCGCAGCAGGTGCAGCGTTGAAACTATTTGCTGCTGCTGTTGTTCTATTCTGTTCACCTGCTGCTGCAAAGCACTGATCTGCTTATTGCTTTCTTCAAGAGCTGCCCACACCAGGGGCGATATCAGACTGTGTTGCAGGGACTGTGCCGAGGTCCACTGCAGCAGGGATTCCAGGTAGTGGTGGTGGAGAGGATGGTGCTGGTGGCGGTGGTGGTGGTGAAGCAGCTGCTGTATAGCCCTCCTCCTGCTGTGGCAGTGACAAGACACAACTCCCACCCAGCAGCACCCTCAGCCACTGCCATGGAAGAGCCAGCAGGTGGACGCCTGGCCCCTTCCATGACAGTGTGCAACTCTGCCCTGTGGTGGTTCAGCATATGGGTGCGCTGGCCACTGGTTCCCTAATGTGTCCCACGGGGCTCGGCAAACCACACACCACATAGATGGCACACCACCACTGTGCTGTCTCCCCCAGAGAGTTAAAAAACTCCAACACTGTGGAGCTGCAGGGGACCAGACACAGTCCTCGGATGAGTACCACCACCTACATTTTCCAGGGCCACCTCCTGTGGCTATGGATATGGTGGAGGGTGGCTGCTGGAGCCCTACAGCTGCTGCTACTGGCAGTGGCGGTAGTGGCAGAGAAAGTGGATGCACAGCAGCCACCAGTGACACTAGTGCTGCTTCTGTTACTCCTGTTGCTTGAACATGGGGGAGCAACACCCAGGGGTGGAAGCGGTCCAGCATGACATGACCACCCGACCCCACGGGTCCTACTCCCTCCGACCCGTGCCTATGGGCCAGTGACTTACCTTCTCCTGGGTCCATCCTGACACACACAACAAGTCCCCAGGCCAACACACACACAGACACACACACTGACACTTACTAACACACACAGTCAGTCACACACACAAAACAAAACTTATACAAAAAAATTCACTAACAAGAAAAAAAACAAATACAATACAACAACTAAATAAAGATATAGCTTTTAAAAAGCTGTTGGTTTTCTTCTGAAATGCAAGTGGCAAGGCAATCAAGCACTTTAACTCCTAGTCTCCTCTCACCATACTTTCTCCTCTACAAATGCAAAGGAGAAAGTGATACCTTCTCAGACTCATTTCCTTCCTGCCTGGCTAAAACATGTGACTTACAGTACTGTAAGCCATGTGATGTGTGGGGGCTGCCTATTCTTTTCTCACTTCACCTTACTTCGTGTTAAGGCATAATGGCAACCACGAAGTGGTAATAATAACGATGTGAAGTGAGCACCTTGATGTGCCCACTTCACATTGTGTTCTGTGGATGCGAAGTGCCACTTCACGCCCACTTCGCTGGCAGATTACAAATTGCTGCATCTCTAGTCAGGACCTCTGAAGCCTCTCTAATGATAAATACATTGGATAATATTACTCTTGAGAAACACAGAATTATAAATATTTGAGTCTGTATTTAGACAATGCTTTGAAGTGGACTACCATATAGATTATGTAATAAAAAGTGTGAAAATGTCTGGGAGCCTTATATACTGTAGATGTAGAGGTTGTATGACTGAGAATGTAAGAAAACATGTGGTTACAACATCATTACTCCCCTTTTGGATTATAGGGATATAGTTTACATGACTGCAGCACTCACACAACTATCTAGGGTAGATGTTATATTTAATAAATTGGCGGATTAGTTTTAGATGCCCGTAGAATGACACATAGATGACATTTATATAAATCATTGGGATGGATGTATTCAAAAGACAGAAGACTGTCCCACATACTAAATTACATGGTGAAATATCACAGGAGGGAGGTCCCTGAATACATTTTGGAAAAATTACAAGCTAGAGAAATTAGAACTGCATTAAGCTCTGTGGAGCTAGTGAATATACTCAACCAAAATGAGGACAAAATTTGGCAAAACACATTTTTTCTCTAGGGGTCCTCAAACTTGTAACAGTTTACCATCCTATTTCAGATCTTTAAAATCAATGTACATCCAGGTGAGATTAAATCTTGGTTTCACGAGAAACCTCTAGGAAGATTGGTGAGGCAATGTCTTGACATAGAAATACTACTATTAATTAGGTATTATTTTGGGTTCCTAAAATTGAATGTTTTAAAATGTTTTATTACTATTGTATGATACTGTGATATTATGTATTATTATGTATTTTGTATGGTATTGCCATTGATGTTTGATGTAGTTGATGTATTTGATACTGCAACTATATTGGATGTAACGTGGATGTAAACTTAGGGCCTTGCTGGAAATGACCTTGCCTCAGTCGAGTTGTACCAATTCACTGTTTTCTCAGCTGAATAAAGTTTACTACTACTACTATTTAGCAGTGACCCCACTGCTGCAAATAACACCTCTAGAGTGACTCATTTATATCTGCATCTCTGCTACCATTTGTTAAACTTCTCCATTAGCTCTGGTGAGACACCCACTGTCTGGAAATGTGCCAGATTTGTACTCCTCTACAAAGGCAGGGGTTAAAGTGGATCTAAAACAATACAGACTCATTGCCACCCTTCCTGCCCACTCAAAGTTCTTGAAAAGTGCATTCACCACAACTGACTGAGTCTCTAAACCTGCACTGCATACTGTCTCCTCTCCCATGCTGTCTGGCTTCAGCAAAAGGTGTTCCTTCACATCTGTACTGATCTAAGTCACTGGTGATATCCACATAGCCATGGATAATGGTCTCCTCACTAAGGCCATCTTTGTGATTCTCTTCAAGGCCTTAGACTTGGTGGATCTTGCAACAGTCCTGCTTAACCTCAAGACCTTAAGTCTTAGCAAACCAGCCATTAAATTGTTCAAAAACTACCTGAGTAACCAAATCCAGCTAGTGTCCTTACAAGGCATTTATTCAGACCTTGTTATCTTAAATCTTGAGGGTCCTCGGTGTTTAATTTTGGACTCAGCTATTCTCCAATTTTGTTAATGACCTCCAGTTCACAGTGGAAGGTGTCATATACATACTGCATGTATGCAGATGACACCATACTCTACTACACTGCAACAACAATGTCTGAGATTAATTCAGAACTATAATCTGATTTCAACAAATATCCTTCTGGTCTGTCAATAACAGCCTAATCCTTAATGCAAATGAAACTACTATAAGTCATGGTATTTAGATCCCAGAACTTGCTAATGTGTTCAGCTGATCCACTTGCAATCACAGCATCAGACAGCCAACACTATGAGCAAGTCAGTATATTCAAATATCAAAGGAATCTGGCTTGATGTATCAGATACATACAGTAGTCACATTGATCACATCTTAACAACCATACGGCCAAAACTTCATTTGCTCACAGGTCCAAATACTGCCTTTGGTGCTATTGTGAGGAAGCAGGCAGTCTCCTCTTCCTGATTCTTTCCACTGACTATGGAAACATCATATACTACTGTGAAACCAAAGCCACTCTGCCGTCTCTGGATAAATTGTACATGTTGTGGAGGTTCATCCTCTCCTTTGGATGGTCTACCAATCATTGTCTGCTCTATGTTCATCTTAACTTGCCATGTCCCTCAATCAGGCATGACTGCTAGTGGCTTTCTTTGTTTTAGAACTGAGGAAAAACCCTGATTATCTGCTAGACCACCTCACACAGTCAGGAAGTGCCTGCACAGTTCAACTGACGACTCTTACTCTGAATTGCCAGAATGTACAGTGATTTTGTTAGAAAGGCCTTTGCATTTCTAGAACCAGACAACTTGAATAAACTTTCTCTCCAGCTGAGGAATGCTTCTTGATTGCAAAGGTTCAAGTCTAGTCTTTTCCAGATTTCATGAACGCCCTATATGTTCTTGTATCTAGAACCCCTCTTACATGACAATGATCATATTACATAATAATGCCTCCATGCTCTTTGTTTGCTGTGACCTGACTTTGTTAGCTTGTTTATTGCTATTTGAATGTACATACCTTTACAGTTTATTTTCTGTATGTAACTATTCCTGCTATGTCCTCCTGGAACCCCCTGATGGGGTTATCCTGGCTGGATTAATTTTTAGTCAATCAATCAATCCATCAGTTAGCCAGTCTGTCAGTCAGTCTGTCTGTCTACTTACTATCTATCTATCTATCTATCTATCTATCTATCTATCTATCTATCTATCTATACTGATAATTTTATCCAAGAGCATTATTCTACATCAATATGAAAGATAGGTGGATTGTCTTCAAAACAATATATGACAATCTCTTCAGCTCAGATGAACCCAGACAAAGACTAACTTTGTTCATATTCTGACTCATTTCAAGCATTTTCTGAGATTATTCTTATATGCAGCATGTTGTGGTGCTAGAGTACCAAATATGAACCAGAAAACCTCAAAATGGATTATGTAATAGCCACTGGCTCTAATTATGTGACCTTGAGTAAATGCTGCAGTTTTCCCAGCTGTAAAACTGGGGAGTAGAGGATATCAGTGAAAATGAGATGGCTGCATCTGAGTTGGGATCTCTGGTACAAACAATTAAATTAAAAAACACCAATGCTATGCAAATGTGTGATGCAGTGCCATAAATGCTGCTATTTTGCTAACTATGATGTTTTCACAAAGCCATTTTTGCACCACATTTTATTGTTTCATGCAGTGTATTCAAAGATTCTGTACAATATATTCTAAAATGCTGCAACATAATTTTTCATCATATACAACTTAATATAAATTTATTTCACAAAAGCTGTTTTTTTTTAGATAAGAAATTTACATACTGTAACAATAAAATAGATGATGTGAAACAGCATTGGAAAATCACTTAAAAACATGGCAGCTATCCACTCTCACTACTTTGTTTCTGAGCATTTTCCTTTCTCTAACTTCCTGCCATGTTTTCATTCTTATAGCACCCTAAATGCCTATTTTGATAAGTTATTCTGTATTCCCAGCTGTAAAACTGGGGAGTAGTAGGATATCAGTGAAAATGAGATGGCTGCATCTGAGTTGGGATCTCTGGTGCAAACAATTAAATACAAAAAAAACACTACAGCCCTTGTGGTGGTCACACTCTGAGATCAGGTCTGCTACTGACCATGTTAAATTGACAGGAGCCATCTTCGTTTGATCTCAAAAGCCTTTGACTGGGTTGATCACTTGCTCCTCGTTCTACTCTTTGGTCTGTTGGTTTCTCCCCTCCTGCACATGCCTGGTTCTCCAACTACCTCACTGGGAGGCAGCAATATACTGTCTTTAACAAAGACCGCAGGGCTCCATCCTTGGACCCATTTTGTTTTCCCTATTCATAAATGAGCTGTCCTCAGTATTTGCCCATGGGCACTCCACCCTGTCTTGGATGATTTTATCATCCTGGTCAGCTCACAGGACATCAAGACATTAACTCCCAGTTAAACCATGACTTTAACCACATACAACATGGCTTGAGGAACCACAGGCTAACCATTAATCTCACTAAGATCCAGGCCATGCTCTTTGGCTTCTCGGTCAAGATAAAATCATGCCAAGCTTCTCTCAATATCTTGGGAGCTGATGGTTCCCTCCTGAATGTTACAGATGCAGTCAAGTACCTGGGTGTCACCCTTGACCCACAACTGGACCTCTCACTCCACATTCTAAATGCCTATAAGGCCACAAACTGCAAGCTGTGCATGGCTTACAGAGCTAAAGGCTGTCTCACCCGGCTGCACGTCTTGCCATTGCTAGAGGATCCTCCTACAAACACTGGCTATGGCTTGGTATCCTTTGCCCATGCTCCAAAATCCAGTCTCTCCAAATGGGACACAGTGTGCAACAATGTATGCTGTTTCACCCTCACTGGCTTTGCCTCACACACCGTTGTGAGCTATACACCTGACTGGAGTGGCTTCCCTTGGATTACCACTGCACCTTTGTCCTTGGTAACTTCATTGACAATATTGTTCCTAAAACTCACACCCAAATAGGGGATCAGGCCTTTGCTGCTTATGCGCCCATACTGTGGAACTCCCTTCCTGCTAATACTCACTTCACTACCTCCACCCCATTTCAAAGCCTCCTTATGGGGCTTCCTAAAATCAGCCTCTGCCTGCCTCTGTGCTTGAGCCACCAAACTGGTCCCAACAGTCTGAGCATGAAGACCCCGGCCTCTACTAGCATTTCTTCCACCCGGCAAGCTTGAGTCCATCTGACCCACCTGTAGATTTTGGTGCTGGCAAACTCGATGCCACCTGTCCCACCTTCTGTATTATGGTGCACTTCTCTACCCTAGATGACCACGATTTGAGTGCCTACATCCTGAATTCTCCCCACAACCTGTTGCCCATCCTGTGTAGCTTGCCTCTCAATTACCTGGCTCTGCAGAGGGGTACTGGTTACTTGTCCTGCATGCATTTGCTGCCCAGGCTGGTACCACACAGTCATCTACCTCTTGATGAAATGCATGAGTCTGAAGCTCTTCCATGAACATAGCTAGCTTGATGTTTGTTATGTACTTTAGTTTTTTCTCCCATGCCTGTACTCATTGCTATTCTGCCCCTCATCCCAATATCATTATGTCTGTTGCTCCTGTATGAACCCTATCTGCCCAATGATTACAATGTACCTCTTTATGTAACCATTGTTTCAATGCTTTTGTGCATCCTGTCTATCTGTTTACTCTGATTTTACACTTGTAATCCTCCCAGGTCGCTCCTGAAAATAGGCACGTGCTGTCTAGTGTGCTTACCTGGTTAACAAAAGCAAATAAATAAATACATTTTATACCATTGGTAAAAATATGTATTTTCTGCACATTTTGTGTGCCACACATAAAAAATGTTGTTCATGTATTTTATTATATCAAACCTATTAGAAACACAAATGCCAAGGGGTGTGTGAAAATATCCAAAGTATTTTTTTTTTTGCACAGAAGTTTGAGGTGAGATTTTTGGTGAACCTGAATGTTTCTGGGTTTGTTTATTATTTGAAACTGAAAGGCAGAACAGCATGTGAATGTCTGATGAGGGAAGGGTACACACATTCTAATGAAATATTAATGGAGGACAAAAATGCCTAAATGTTGTCCTAGGAAAGGATGGAGATAACAGCATCACAATCTGTGTATCCACAAACAAGAAAACTTAATCATCTTCTTTAAGGTCTCAGATTAGAAAGGATGAGATAGTGAGAGGCTTCTGACAGGAGTGTTATTCTGTGTTTGTCTGATCCACCATGGATGATGTTAGTTGAAAGTATTGCTTACTAAAACATTGTCATAGTAAAATTACTGGCCAGCATTTTAACAGCTAAATGGTTGTGTTGTGATTTTTGTTTACAGCTGGTCTTGGGTAATCACAAGCTGTCAATCAAGTTGTACTGATGAAGTTGCATGCCCCAGTAGCACAACTGCCTCTTGTTTCAGTGTCCCTCACAGAAAAGCAGCTGCATTTTTACAATATAAAACAAAATAAAACAAACAAGTTTTAAGTTTGCATAATTGAACTATGACTTCCACAATGAGTTTATATAACTGAACTGTCTCTGTCTCTCTAAATCCCTTGCTTTTTAAAAATGATGAATAGTAATTATAAAAAGTGGTAGGTGTGTATAATACAGAAGTTTATAACCCCTTGGTGTGGGATGCTAGAAACCCCTCAGCCTTAGCTCTTGGGGTTCATAGAGCACCCTCAGATGTGATAAAATTCTGGTTACACACCTACCCAGGTACTGTATTATTCTCTGTATAATAACTGTTTAGCCTGGATTACATGCTGAAATAAGTGAGCGAATTCTCTGTTGTACATATGTGATATCACACACATGAATAAATGGAGCAACAAACAACTGCATTCCATCAACTTACAAACAAAGTGATTATGTACTAAAACAAGGATTTGTGCATGCTGAATAATTGCCACTTGTATTGCTGTTGTAGTGGGTCTTGCTTGTACATGTTTTACCATATACTTATTCAGGATAGATCAGATGGGATTCAATATTTCATTTTCAGTGGTGTCCTGCTTTTACATTTTTAGATTGTATTTACTCAAGACAGAAATATGAATTTTCAGTGGGCTTCACATTTTGACTCAAATTTCCAACAGTCTTTATATGACCTGATGCTGTGATCAGGACAGGTGGAATTTTTAAATCCCATCCAAAGGTGGTTCACAGTGCAACTGTGAAAATAAGTTTCAGAGGGGTTTAAAAATGACACCTGTTACATTCAGGAGGTGTACACACAAGGGATATGTTGAACATTAGGGGGCCAAAATCTGAAAATATAAAGTTATGAGTAAACATTAGAACAATTCAACGTTTCTTCATAACTTAGTTGTTTTTCATATTTTGACACATTTTAACATAGTATTTTATGACCTCTGCTTCTGAACATGACTGGTGTCATTTAGAAAAACAGTGGCCAAAACATTATTTTGTGCCTCAAGAGTGAAAACAAATTTTGCCAGGATTTGAATAATGACAGCTGTCCCATTTATAAAGTAGTGTGAAAAATGGCTAATGTTGAAAATATTGGGTCAAAATATTGAAAATTACCAATGTTACAGTGTGCACTGATAAATGTCATCATAGCTCACAACATCTTTGTTTTTAAACATTTGTACCCCAGATTTTCAACATAGACTTTTAGGACCCCACCTCATAAAGAACAGAGAAAAAATTTTAAATTCTGCCCAAAAGTGATTTTTGCCACAAGTGCAAAACCAAATGTTGGGCGGGAGTTGAAAACTGACACCTGTCACATTCACGAGGTGGTGTGAAATAATGGCTATGTAGAAAATTTGAGGTCAAAGCATTGAAAATTCCCAAAGTTACAAGCCTGTGTTGGAAAAATTTCAAAGTACACTCATAACTTTGTTTTTAAATACTTTTACCTCCAAATTTCTACATAGCTTCTTATGACCCCACCTCATGAACAAGGGTGGAGACAATGTTCGACTCTTGACCCAAAGGAGATTTTCTAGCAACCACAAAATCATCATTTAGGATGGGTTGCATAATTTCACCACTCATGTTTCATGAGGTGGGGTTCAAAGACCATTTTGAAAATTTTGTGAAAAAAATATTCAAAAATGATCAGGTTATGGGGACACAAATCTGACTTTCTAAGTTCCGGTCTGGCATGGAAAAGTGAGCGTGTCTCTGGTCCAGAGAACATTACGGTGCTGTATCCCAGTTAGGTAAGTAAAGGGTGTGGGGTGATGAGTGCTGAGTGGGAGAGTTTGGTTGGGGAGAGTAATGGCAGCAATGGACCAATAGCAGCAACAGATAGCTATAGATAATTTTCTTTTTATAGGATGTATAAAATAAAAAAAGACTATAAAGGATGGTTTTCATTATTTCAGGTACTGACACTGAGATTGGGCACCTGTGTTAGTGTCATGTTTGGCAGCACTGGGGTGGGTTCTGTGGTGCACAGCAAAATGGGAAAGGTGGGGTGGTGCTAGCTAGCACTAGGGATTGGGCACCTCAGTGCTGTAAAATTAAAAGAAAGGGTGGGATGGATTGAGGAATGGTTTCTTTATTTCAGGTACCAACAGCTGAGCTTGGACACACCAGTGCCATTGTCATGTTTGGCAGCACCAGGGATGGGCTCCCCTGTGTTGCACAGTGAAAACAGGTGGGAGGGTACTAGCCAGTACCAGGGACTGGGAACCCTGGTGTTGGAAAATTAAGAAGGAAGGGATGGGAAGGATTATTTTTATGTTGGGGAAGGACCGCAGCATGCTAACAATGATGCTGATCAGCTCTGCTTGCTGGGTAGCATTATGCAGCTAATAGGAAAGAGCCACTCTATGATTTGGGTGGCTTTTGTCTTTGAACTACACAAAGTTTCCCCCAACAGGACCAGAAGATTGTCATGATAGGTCTAGCTGTTTATTAGTTTGTCACTGTTGAGCCCCACCAGATTGTCCTGCATTGGACCAACAGTGACACACCTCACAAAATCCATTATCATACCAATATGTTCACTTTGCACAAGTGCAAGGATGAACATAAAACTATAGTACATTTTTCTCCTCAAAGCAGAGAAAACTGCCACTTTAAAATACAGCAATTATAAAACCAAAAATATGTAAGCATGGTAACCTTTTTGCATCCTCTATGTGTGATGCCTTGTTAAACCACTCCAGCTTTGCTTTCCTCTTTTAAGTGGTATCAACCACCTCAAATGTATAAAAACTCATTACACACTACTCCCATGTTTTATTCTAGTTTTATAAAATGTGTAGAAAATACTGCATCTTGATTGGCCAGGAAGAGTCTGAAGACATGTGGTTCAGAAAAATCGACCCATTTGTTTTGCACTTCTCCTGGCAACCAGAATGCAGTGTCACCTGATTTCAATGCAGCTTCAATAGTTTCTTTAAAAAAAATAATAAATTGTGGCAGCCATGTATGTATGATACATTTTTCTAACACATTGATCCACTATAAATCTGAATATAGTATTTATGCATTACATTTCCATTAGTTATCTTACTCCTCCTACTCAACACAATTTGACTTTGTAAAACAAGAACATTTAAAACTATTTTACCACATTTAAACATTTCTTCTCTTACTTTGATCTATAGGCACCGAATCCTTCTGTCTGGATTTCAGAGCTTCTCAGACCACATGAACAAATCTCTGCAGAACTGAAAGAATGCTGGCCACTTCACCTGCTCACTCACTTGCAGACTGCCAGCTTTGAGGAACTCACTAATGATTCCCACTTCTCATTCTTTGCCATAGTGCTCAGTTTAACCCTTTCATCTGGAGACACACCCATAGTAGGAGGAGAAGGTTCTGAGAGTGAGAGAGAGCACAGCTGCACACTGTGCGGAGAGATTCAGTATTAGCAGAAATTTGATGAGAAGCACATTTCTTTCTTTTACAGATATGCCACCACTGCCTAATTAAAAGAACAATACTGAGGCCTTCCAGTCTAACTTGTGCTGCCCAGCTCTTGCTGCATGGGCTTCTGCTGCCCTGTGTATCTCAACAGAGCTATCTGAGTACAATATGGTGGTGTAGCCAGTTCCAACTGTTGGGGCATCAGGAAGCTCTGCATGGGGTTATATCAGCAAAACCTCCCCACATAGTGTGTTTTGAGCCTGCTGTGTGCTGTCTGTGTTTTCACAGTCTTATACATTTTATCTACTTTATATTTTTGTTGTATAGCGGAGCAAAACACTTTGCATCAGATCACAGAGCCATGCCTAGTTTTAAGATCTTATAAAATAATAAAAAAAAAAAAGTATTATGCTTGCTTGCTCACTTCGTGTCGGCAAACATGTTCTTACCTTGCCTATTTTAGTGTTTTAGTGTTTCTAGTGAGGTTTCTAGGTATTTTATGTTACTGCAGTGTATTTTAGCTAAAAGAAGCCAAAAACTTATGCTAGTGGTTCGGACAGTGCAGGCATACATTCATTAAGTCAGTGGCATTTTTATCAATTCATTTACTTACTGTGATTATAATTGCCGAGCAGGCATTTCATCTTTATGAAAAAGCTGATATAGAGTTAAAAACTTCTTAAAAATTCACTCCACTAGGTCACATAACCACTGACATGTAAGGCACATGTGTGGATTGGCTGGTCAGATGCATCATTCCTGCCTTAGCATGCACACGAGTTGCAGTACTGTAGTTTGCCTTAGGGAACCAATCTCCATCAAAGCCTGTTTTATGGCTACAGTGGGCATAGCACTGCAGACATTTTGCTTTGAGAAAGGACTTCCTACATAAATTACCTACCAAACAATATGATAGAGTGTTAAAACAGTGTCCTCCACTGAAGCCTCATTACTATGCTGCCTGTGAATGTATGGCAGCTGAAGAGCACTATGTTTCCTCTGGCTTGAGAAGTTAATTTAGCCCTCCCTAGTACTGCCTTTTTGTAAGTTGAACCTCCTCCATAGTGTTTTATGGACCTTTTCTTTGTTTGTTAAGTTTTAGTACTTAAGTTGAGCCCTCCCCAGTAATGCCTTTTTGCAAGTTGAAACCTCCTCCATAGTATTTTATGGGCCTTTCTTTCTTTGTTTGTTAACTTTCAGTGCTTAATTTACTAATATTTGCAAACTGAGAAACATGTTTTGCTGGTATCCCTCCCCACTCATCCATAGGTGTGAATTCCTTTGTTTCCTAACCATGCTGGTGGATTTACTTGCTTCCCTCATAGTAAGAATGTGAAACTAAACTTGTGTCATTTTAAATGTTTGATAAAGTGACATGTCCAGTTTGCATCTCTTGGGGATGAAGCTGTATCCTATAACTTTGGGGATGAAGCTATATCCCTTTACCTGTATGGAGTAATTCACTTGCCACCAACTCTTAAGACCTCAGCTGTAAGATACATCATGCATGTAAGGTGATATATGAAATCAAATTGCATTCCCTGAAAAATAGGTTAATTTATCTTCCCTACCTCTACAGCCACACAAAGCCAACCCATATCTCTCTCTCTCTCTCTCTCTGTGATACCTGCTGCTGGACAACACAGCTGTCTAAACAGACAAAGCTGTTTTATTTTTCTTAAAAGTAAGTGCTTTTTCTTGCTTGTTTTAAGTGCCTAAGTAAGCCACAGGAAGACATTTCTACTGCCAGGGATATATAAAAATCACAAGATATCTATAGAGAGAAGGAAGGGAATATAACACTTCAATGGTTATAACCTCATTAGACTACAAATGCAGACTACGATGCAAAGTTTTCATGAACTTATTAAATATTAATCTAATTGAGTTTATATTCTTTATGCTTCTCTTTTCTTGATGTTACTATAATCCCTATTTGCTGTTGCAATCATTTGTTCTGGAGGACACCTGGAATAGCCTGCCAATAGAGGTAATGGGTATTGAAACAGTAACAGATTTCAAACATGCATGGGATACACATAAGAGGACCTTGGTAACAGGGCTGGTGTGCGAGGGGTTATGGTTCATGGCAGCACAGTAGGTAGGAACCTTAGGGCAGACTAGATGTGCCAGGAGATCCTTTTCTGACAAAAGCGTCTATGCTCAATGTTTAACTGATTGACTTTATATTCTTTATGCTTCTCTTTCCTTGATGTTACTGAGATCCCTATTTGCTGTTGCTGTTGCAAACATTTGTTCGGAGGTCCCAGCCATCTCAGAAAAGATATAGATTGGGTGAAGGCAGTACAGAGAAGGGCAGCAAAATGGTGCATGGACTGCAGCAGAAGCACTGTGGGGAAAGACTCACAGAGTTAAATATGTACTCTCTAGAGGAAAGGAGGGATAGCAGAGACATGATAGAAGCATCAATACCCCAAAGATATCAGTAAGGTACAGGAAGGTTCAATTCTGCTGAGAAAGATGTTCAAGGACAAAGGGGCATGATATGTAGTTGGATGGGGGAGACTTAGTGGGATGCAAAAAATACTTCTTTACAGAGAGGGTGGTGGACACCTGAAACAGCCTGCCAGCAGAGGTAATAGGTACCAAAATGGTAGCAGGTTTCAAACATGCATGGGATACCCATAAGGGGACCATGGTAAAGGTCTGGTGCAGCAGGGAGGGAGTTAAAGCTGGAGATCAGTTATGGTCCATGACAGCAGAGTAGGTAGGAACCTTAGGGCAGACTAGGTGGGCCAGGATGTCCTTTTCTACCAACAGCTTCTATATTTCTATGTTAGTAAATTGCTGGTGCATGAGCATGATACATTATGGCCCATTCATAAGGTAGAAAAAATTAACACACTGGATGGACTTTGTGGTCCTTATCTGCCATCATCTTCTTCTATGTTCTATGTTTCTATTCATGTTGACATCAATTTTAAGATGTTAAATATGAAGCCTATAGTACCAGTAACACAGTGCCATTAACAAATACTATTCAAATATTCAAAATCCATGGAATCAACCTATTGTCAATTTAAAACAAAATATGTATCTCTATAGAAGTCAGGACCATAAAGAAAAGGAGAGAAACAAGGAAGAAAAACACAGAAGACAAAGTGTGCATAAAATAAGCCAAAGCAAGGGGGGATAATATGTATAAAGCAAGTGAGCAGCACTGAAATGCATTTTCATTATACTTGTGAAGACGATAAGCTCATTTAAAATATAGGTCCTCAATACAGAAAACAGTTGAAAAGGATAAAAAGGAAGGAAAGGGTCCTAGATGAAGTAGAAACAAATAAAACAACCAAAAATCAAAGAAACTGACTGGTATAAAATTTGAAACAACAAAACAGTGAATGACATTTGGCAGATTATAAAGGTAACATATTATCATTTGCAATAGTTACATTAAACGGATCAAGGAATATAATAACAAATGATTACAAGCAAGATGGCTAAACGAAGATGTGAAGAAAAGTTACTCAAAAAAAAAAAGCTAAACATGCAATAAAATATCTGAAAACAAAATCCATGTCATAACCACATGGCCAGAATATTAAACATTTTAAAAGAAACATAAAAGCAAAAGTAACCATTTCAAAAAGAAAATGGATCTCAAACTTGCAACAGATGACAAAAAAAACAGCAAGCAATTGTGCAATTACATCAATAGCCTGAACAAAAATAAGGATATAAGTAATATTAATATTAAAGCAGAAACAGTAAAAATGCAGTAGAGATAGCAAACCAATGTAATGAATATTTGTGTTCCTTATTCAAATCCAATCACAACTCAGTCCCCTGCTCCTATACATTACCAGGAATGCCAACAGAATTAATATAAATACAGACAACATACAAAAAATTCAGAATAAAAAATCAGACTGCAAAATTTCCACTAAAATGCTGAAATTAAATATTGGGATAATCCATAACCAGGCACCCCTCAAAATATTTTTTAAAAATTAATAAATACAGGTTCGGGTAAAATTCTAGAATCACTACATAAAGATATACGTTAGCCACAGGTCTAAAAGTGATTTCAGTGAAAGAGAGCAGCAGGGATTCACAAAGGGACAATCACGTACCACAAATGTAATCTGTCTCTGTGAAAAAGTGACCCAATGCTTGGATAACAATACCTCATAGACATATTTTCTATTATACCTTTGTAAAACATCTTCCACTATACCACATTTGGCAGTCATGGAAAAAATGTCTTTCCTAGCAATTCATCCACGTATTATAAACAGTAGAACCCAAACCAGCCAAACCATATGAAGATTCATCACTGTAAGCCTTGTGTATTATGCAGACCATGATACTTAACACTTGTAGGTAAGTCTGTGCATCTGGACTTATTTGCTGCATATGCATCTTAAATGCTATGGAGTCCTGACCATGTTCACCCTTCCTCAAGCCATGCTAGCTACAGTATGTCTTACAACTCTTGGTAGTTGACATTACGTTAGCTTATGTATTACTGTAGCAAGCTGCTATTTTCAACAAGAAGTTAAAATTTTAAAAGACAGTGATGTGGACTGAGAAGCGGCTTGTGCAGGTAAATCATCATGCTAGCCTAGATATTTCCAGGTTGCATTCAGTTAGCCTAACCAGTGGGAGCAGAAGGGAGAGGGATACAGATCTAAAATAGAACCATTTAACCCATTTGTGATTTAAAGTTATATTACGGAAATGCAGCCTCCAGAACTGGACACCGTATGAAAATGAGGCCTCACCAGTGATCTGCACTGGGGCATCACCACCTCCTTCCTTCTGCTGGTGATACCTCTCCCATGCACCCCAGCATCCCAATGGCTCTTCCACAGCCTTGGTACATTATTTAGCCACCTTTAGGTCATCGAATATGGAATATGATTACCCACCCCAAACCCCTTTCCTGTTTGGTGACCATCAGTACTCCTCAGTAATCCCCCTGAGGTTCCTTTAACCCAAATGAATGATTTTGCACTTTTTGCTGCCACACTTCAGACCATTCTTCCAGTTTACCTATGTCCCTCCTCATTTATTTCCACCCTTCCGAGTGTCCACCTTGTTGCAGATCTTAGTGTCATTCACAAAGAGGCACACTTTCCCTCCAGCCCCTGCACAATTTCACTTATGAAGACATGAAACAGGACTGGGCCTGGGACTGATCCTCATGGCACCCTGCTGGTCACACTCCTTTCCTTAGATTAAGCAACATTTACCATAACTGTCTATCTTCTGTCATTCACCCAGTTTGCCACCTTATGACCCACTCCCAGGCTGCCCAGCTTTCACAAGTCATATGTGGAACGATATTGTCAGCCTTAGTAATGCAATTCATGTTTATGTTTAAGCCCATGAAACATCCTTAACTAGTTAATGCATTTGCAGCTGTAGTAGTGCTGCCAGAGTTTGTTCACATGCAAATGGAGATAGTGGGATGGTGAAGTACAGTGCTACTTCAGGAATCAGTCTCTTATTACTTGGCATTAAGCATCACGCACGAAGGGACCAGAAAGTGCATTCCCTGTCTTATAGCTGGTTCTGTAGACTGCAGGTTTGTAAAGTTAAAGTTAATACACCACCCATGTTTAGGAGGTAGTGTAGTGCAGTGTCTTGGCCTTGGTAATTAACAACAAGGGCAGATTCATTCATTGTTGCTAAGCTGTTACGCTGCTATAATAGCTATTATAATAAGCTCTGAAGGAATTACCATAACAAACTTTTGTTTTCTATATTGCCAGTAATTTTGACTCTCAGAAATAGTAGTGAAATTAGTATACAATAATTTAGTCACCCAAATCCTGCCTATTTGGTTACCCTCCCTCATTTCAAATCTTTATTCTTGATGGGCCCTATATAATAATGAGTGGAGTGGCTCGTGCCTCATATCTGTGGTGCATACCCACTCCACACTCATTGCACACCCTATGAAGGATGCACTAACAGGGACACATAGCCCCAGTGCACCTGATACCCCAGGTCTGTGGACCTCAACACACTGGGGCTGGGCTGTGGGAATGTCAGCACTACTCACCATGCACTAAGGTGCATAGTGCTGGCCATGGGGTTGCAGAGGGTGGTGCCTGCTATTCCATGAGGAACACTGCCATAGGTGCCCTATGTGCCTTGCCCCATGCACACAACCACCTTGTTGCCATTACTCCACGTGTCACCCAGCCCTCACACAGTGCAACCCTATCCCCAGTTGGCACAGGTGCCCCTGCCATGACACAGTGCAGCCCTGTCCATGGTTACAGGAATATGGCCAGCACCCATCAACCCCAATGCTGCTGTACTGCTGGCATACCCCCCATCCATGTATAGCCCAGCCCCATTGAATATAGCTCCCCAACACAGTGCAGCCCAGACCATGGTATCACTGGGAAATCCCACCCTTCACATACAACCAGTGCCCAGGGCCACCAACAGGACCCCTGATCCCAGTGCCATGCCGACCCTCAGTGATTCAGTGGCTCCCCACCCACCGAGGCACTGCCACCCCTGGACCCCTACCTACCCATCAGTGCTGCATCTTGGGATGGCCAGCGGCACAGCCCTCACACCACCTTGGCCACTGTCTGTCTGAATGCTGCTGGTGCACATCATCTATATATAGAGTCACACTCCCAACAACACTCAGATGGCTGATTAGGTGTGAGAAGGGCTGTTCTGCTGGCTATCCCAAGATGCAGCACTGATGGGCAGGTAGGGGGCTGGCGGGGTGCTGGTGCCGTGGGGGTAGGGGATCCACTGAACATCAATGATCTCTGAGGGCCAGGTACAGGAGCTGGGGATGTCTGGTTGCACTGTTCTGCATGGCGGGGCTGTGTGGACAGATGGAGCATGTGGCAAAGGTGTGTGTGGGGTCTGCCTTCATGGGGCCAGAGCCAGAGCCCCTGTGTGTGTGTGTGTGTGGGGGGCTTAATGCCTATGATGTGGGGGTCCTATGTTTGTGGTGGGGGCACTGGCACATTTGGGCTGTGGCCTTGCTGTGTGGTGGCCGGGGAGGTTCTGTTGACTGCTGGGCATGGGGAATGGCCAAGTGGGTCTAGGTGCCTGCATTTTCTATTCATGCACCCTGACCCGTGCCCGCCATGTAAGAGATCCACTGTGGGATGCAAACTGGGTATCCGATTGGATGCCTGGCTGGCTCTGCTACTCCAGCCCTGGCTGCCCTGCTTGGACCTGTGTGCTGGGGAGCATGCCTGTGGATGGGTTGTGGCCGATGCTGCATACCAGCCAGGTGCACCTGTCTGCAGGTGTGGAGCTCTGCAGATGGGATATGTGCCTCTGGCCTGTGCATCCCACCCATTCATGCATAGGCCCCATAGTGAACTGGGCAACGCAAAGTGATAGTGGCAATTAAATGGAGATTCACCACTCAAGCCACTTGAAGACCTTTAAATACAAAATTTAAAGAGCGTGAAAGGGTGGATTGCATTGATAAAGTGCTGAACAGGTTGTAGGTCTTCTAAAGTGGAAATGGGAACTGGGTAAAGGAAAAGCAAGGCAGCGGAGTTAGACTCCTGAGAGAGTATATCATAGACTGAAGCCAAAGAAAGACAGGATTCTGTTTTACTGCTTGTATGTGGAGATGGACTATGTGCTCTTAATGCATAAGTATTTTTACCCTTTTAGTAATTTACTTGCTACATATGTTGCATGCTATTGAAGTCATGCACTTATCATAGTGGAATTTTTTAATTTGTGTATTCTGAATGAAGTATTGTATTTGCCTTGACTGAAGAATTTGCTCAAGTACTTGATGTAAAAGCTATAGAAGTAGGGGTAAGGGAATGTTTTTACATAAAATTAGTTAAGGTATTTTTTTTACTGAGGTTTGATAAAGGAATAATGGCCAACAGGGTGTTATGTGGGATAACATCCGCCTCGGGTAGATTGGGCCTGAGGCCACTGGCGAAGGCGTCCAACCCGAGAAGGATGATATCCAGCATAACACCACCCTGAGGGCATTATTCCTAATATACAATGGCTTGTGAGTGCAAAAATTTGAAAAGATACAGAAAAATACATTTAAAGTATATTTTCTGTGTTTATTTAATGTGTAGGTTTACTTTGTAAGAAAATAGTGCTGGTTTGGAGAAGTAGGTGTATTGAAGCTGTTGTTACTGTGGCTCTTCATTCCCACATACATTTGTTGTTATTCCTAAATCCACCCCCCACCCTGCAATTTAAATGTGTTTATTTCCCTTTCTGTGTCACTTCTTTTATTTTGGCGTCTCTCACTGCGTGTCAGAATGCAGCTGCCTGCTGCTGTGTGGAAGTTAGAGGTGGCGGCAGAGGTAATCCCGTTCATGTATGAATGCGCAACCTGAACCCTGTCTCGCCATGGAAGCTGTCTTTTCCTGGTACAACTTTTATTGTTGCCAGGGAAAGGACTGACATCAGAAAAACAGCAAAATGGTTAGCGGGGGTTATGCTCGCGCTCAGCTGTGACACTGAACTACCATTCAAAAAATGTTATGGAGCCAAACATGGTTTCAGTTCACCAGTTTTGTTTTTTGTCTTTTAGTAGATGCAGTGCAGTGAGGTTTGTGCGGGCGTGGGGTACTGATTCTGACATTGAGGTGGCGCCAATTCATTGGGAAATGTAGATTTTCAACCAGAAACTGCTGCCTTCAATCACAGCAGGACCGCTGACACTGCTGGTAGGCATGGTTGGGGATCATGTTTTAATGTTTAATGCGGAGACAGTATGCTGGGACTAGAGCTGGATGCTATGCTGGGATAACATCCAGCTCCAGTCCCAGTCTGACCAATCAGGAACAAGCATTTTTCTTGCCATTGTATAATAATCTTTAAAAATCCTGTGCTGGTATTTTGTTTCTTTTTATATTTTTATGATGTTTACATGGATTACTACAAAGGCATACTAGTATCATATAACTGATTAAGGGACCACATGCAGGTGTATCTTCTTCAGACACCAGCAACTATTTTGTTGCTGATCATTTATTTTGCCTTTTTGCCTTTTCACCTGAATTGTTTAATTGACTAACTGGCTATCATGGAGCAATTGATAATTAATAAGAATATTTTGAAAACAAGTGAGAGATGGTCTAACCTACAACAAAGCCTTGATACAGGAGTTACATGGGAAAATGGATAAAATACCTCCATATAGAAATCTCCTCAATTGTGATAAGTTCACCAGCATCACATGAAAAAGAGCTTAGACCAAATTTCAGTACCCTAGTAATTCCAGGATCCAGTAGTATCTAATAAAAACGTACTAAGAAATGGTAAAAAGAATAGAAAAAGGCATATAAGCACAGTGAGTGTGTAAGTAAGTAAGTAATAGTTTATTTATAGTGCTTCCAATCCTGGAGGCTCTGGGCACCTTTCTGAATATAAAACAGAAAAGAGGAAGCAAACAAATAAATGATTTATACAATAAAACAGTAAACAAAATCATTAAAATCAGTTTGAACAGTTAAAATCCTCTAAACACACTTTATTAAAAGGTAAATCTTCAGGCCCCTTTTAAATAGCTCCATCAATGGGGCTTCCTGATGGATCTTGGAAGCAAGTTCCAGAGGGCTGTGCTGGCCACCTCAAAGGAACAATCACCCAAGGTTTTCAGCATGACCATCGGGACCGCAAGAAGGCCACTGGTGGAGGAACAGAGGAGCACACTGGGATAGAGGGTGATAGGAGGTCAGACAGGTAGCCAGGGCCCAAGCCATATAGGGCCTTATAGATAAGCAAGCCCACCTTGAAGAGATAATTCACCTAATAGGAAGCCAGTGTAGATCACGAGGGACCGGAGTTACATGACAGGACCCGGTAGGCCCATCAGCAGCTCAGTTGCTGCATTCTGCAGCAGCTGCAGTCAGCAGAGGTTTCCTCCACTGATCCTGAAGTATAGAGCATTACAGTAATCCAACCTGTGCTTAACAAAGGCATGCACCAGTGATGGCACGTCCTTGGGCGAAATCATGGGTTTAATCTAGGTGACGTTCCTTAGTGGAAAAAAACACTTTGGACAACGGATGACACCTGAGCTTCAAGTATCAATCTGTCATCCAGGATGACACCCATATTTTCACCTGGGGATGCCATCAAAGGAATAGATCCAGGACCAACCTTGTTATCATTTCAGAGGCACTTAAGTCATGATATGACCTAACTCAACCACCAGTACCTCTGTCTTGTCGGGATTCAGTCTCAGCCAGTTGGAGGACATCCCATCCTAGATCTTGGCCAAGAATTTACTCAGAATCAGCACTTTAATGGCGTCATTTGTTCCAGGGGCAAACAACATATACAGTTGAGTATCATCTGCATAGCAGTGAAAACACAAACTGTACTGTCTGATGAAGCTCATCCAGGGCAGCTTGTACAAACATGTGCTCATTCATTAAGAGCTCAGTTGGGCTGCTGGCTGTGGAGGTGAGTGGAGGCTGTGCTGATGGCCTGGTCAGGGTTGGATCAGGATGGGGGAGCAGGGTGGTGTGGTGGGGCACTCCCTGACAGGGTGAGGGAGTCCACTAGATACCAGGGATTGAATTTACAATAATGTGTTTTATATTTTATATATTTTAACATTGTGGCCAACTGGCCAGTGATTGGTGGTGTGTGGGGACCTGGGGTGAGTTTCTATATTTCAACTGTGGCCCACAATCTGCATGGTGGGGCCACCAGGGACTAATTAAAAACATATTTTTACATTGTGTTCAACTGTCCAGCGATGGGGAGAGGTGGTTACGATCACTGGGGGACCACTAGACATCAAGCATTAAAGTCCCCAGAATCAACTGTTTAGGGCCCTCCAGCACCCTATCAGTGATGAAGTCCACTATCTCACAGGAATTCTCCCCGGTCTAAAGGATGATACGAGGAGAATCCTGCAACCTGCACCTGGACCCCACACACTGCCACACATTCAGATGATGAGGTATAACCCACTGGGTGCATGGAAATGTTCAAGCTGCATCTAAAACAGATGTCCACACCCCAACCCCTGCATTACCTCCTTGGGCAGTACACTACCGAGCATCCATTGGGGACATATGCTCCAAGATTGGCTCTGCATCATCACCCAACCAGGTCTCAGTAATGCAAGCCAGATCAACTCAGAAATCAAGTCCAACATAATTTCAGTCTTGTTCCTCATTGATCTGGCATTGCATAGCACACCCGGAGGGACTGGAGGAGACTGCAGGCCCTCTAGCTAAATGTGCATGCAGTCTGGTTGAAACCTTGGAACTCTAGCACACAGAGAAATCTACGGATTACCATAGAAGAAAGTGTAATGAACTCTAAGGCCCAGGATGCGACTACAGCAACCAAAATTAGTTACTCTAAGGAACAGTCTATTTCTAAAGAGGAGTTGATATTGAACTATAAGCTGCCAGGAAATTTTGAACTCCAGCTTATAAGCTGGAAAATGAAATTGAATTATTTATTTTATTTAGTTTTTGTTGACCAGGTAAGTGCACTAGACAAATCCTGCCTATTGTCAGGCACAGCCTTTGGGAATACAGATGAATGCCAACTGACCTTGAACCAGATTAGCTGTTGGTGGTACTTTTAGTGACTGAGGAAATTTGGTCAGGACACCAGAGAAATTCCCCTACTCTGATGGGTGGGGACCCTTCCCATGAGGCATCTGACTCCACCTCAGTATGTCTCAACCGTTGGAGAGGACGGAGTGTGGAGTACTGGACTGCAGGACCAGAGCAAGATTGCAGAGATATCCCTACCAGTCGCTAGCGTTTCAGAATGTACTGAAAATGACATACCTGTGAAGGAGATGTCTTCAGTGGAGAACATCGACACCAGGAAGAACCAGATGGTGACCAAATTCTTATACCAGAAGAGGAGAAAAAGGAAACGACCAGAGAATGGTCAAACAGCTTCTAAGAGTACAGTAAAAGGAGCAGCGTTCTCATGCAATTACAGCCCCTATGGAAACAGATGCGACGACCAGTACGTGTAGAGGACCTATTTCCTTTTTCGCTCATCTTTCCACATGGTCCCCTGAGCAAGCGCTAGAGAAAGCAGGCTGGATTAGACTCGACTGCATGGATACCAGATCCTAATTTTCCCTTGCCTGGGAATGGATTGGTGAACCAGATGGACCGTTTGGATGCAGTGAGTGCAGCAGGAGAACACTTTTCGGTAGCGGACCAAACTGCCGCATCACTTCCACTGTTAGTTCCTGATTCTCAGCATGGAGATTTGCGAAACCGACGGAGGAATCAAATTCTACATTTCAAACCCCTGCAGACATGGATATCGTTTCATCGCTGAAACAGAACATTGAGCTACCACCAGTCGGAGGTCAGTACTTTCAAGCCAGACATGAGCGTTGTTACTGCTTTGCAGAACTCGTTGTTGCTCCTTCTGCTGTAAGCCTGCTGTAAAGCCAGCCAGCTACGCTTCTCTTTTAAACAGTCAGAGGTCCCATGAGGAAAAGATTTGTAGCCATGTATACATTACAAGGGGATATGGACCTTCCTCCAGACCGGGACTTTGTGGAAAGACTTTAATAATACAATCTTTAAGATTAAACCCTCAGATGTGTATGCTCTGATACACTCTTCAGGAGACTCTAATTTTGATGTTTCTTTCCGTACTGCTGCATTGCTAGATAAATTCTGGTCTGCTTACTATAATGCTCGTGCAGACCCTGTCTGAAGCATTTTGTGATTATTCCATTACTAGGCCTACCATAAAAGTCATTACTGTCCTTTTAGGAATGAAGGAGTAAATGTTTTAGATATATTGTATTGGTTGGAACAGCGTTGCACAGTTACTGGCACACCACATGCTTTAATTGATGTAAATGGTTTTGGACGGGAGGGTGGAAATTTACTGTGCAACTTAAAATTAATGAGTTTGGTATTCAGCATCTGCCTAATTGTTTTTTCTAGGTCGAGACCGTGGTATATTGTTTTACCAGGCAACCGAGATCATGCTATAGATGTGGCTCATTGTCCCATCTGAGCTCTGATTGTGATAAACTGAAATGTACTTCATGCGGTATGATAGGTCATACTGTGTTGGCTTGTACAGTTCCTCCCACTTGTAATTTATGCAGTGATACTTCACATGTATTTTCAGCCTGCCCATGGGCGGCACATAACACTACAGGCTATGCAGAACATGATGCTTATATTGCTAAATCCTCTGTTATAGGGCCCTCCCCAGGATTTACTACCACCTGTTACAAATAACGGAAAAATTCCTTCTTTCACTACCTCCATTGTAAATGCCCCTGTTTTGCCTGAACCTCCTGCAACTTCTGAATCTCCTAACCTTCCTGAACCCTCTGCATCCCTTATTTCCCATGACCCACTGATATTTCTGGAATTATAGACCAATCCTCTGTAGAAGAATTAGCGGGTGTTTCTAGTACTCCAAAAGATGATGAAGAGCATGGAGAAACTTCTCCCCCACCAGTGGTTCGGAGACTTGCTCTGCCAAACAGGTAGACGCTGTATCCATCCCACTATCTAACCTGTATGAACCCCTACAAAGTTGGGGTGAGGCCATGGAGGAAGAAGATGGAGCGTTGAGAATTTATCTCTTCCTATTCTTTCCATGTCGGCCTCCGCATCATTACCTTTGACTGAAAGTTCTGGGGCTATTTCAGAAAAGAAGTCTGCTAGAGTGAGAAAAAAGAAATGAGAGGGTTATTTCTACAGAGCTTTCTTCCTTTTTCGTGGTTTTCTCATGTCAGCCATACATCTTGCAAGTTTGAATGTAAATAGTATTCGCTCCGACTATAAACGAATGGCAACTTTTTCTGCACTACGAGTCTGGCCTATGATGTTTATTTTTTACAAGATATTCGGTTGTATACCACAGAAGACATCACAATAGCTTCCAGGGAATGGGATTTAGGACCGTCATATTGGTCATTAGGACAAGACCTCTGTTCTGGTGTTGGCTTTTGTTTTACTACTTCTAACTCATTTTACAAAGAGGTGGATTTAGTACCGGCAGAGTTTTTACTAGATCTTATATGGCAGGGTTTCCTATAGGCTCATAAATATTTATGCACCACAGCAGAAAGCAGTTAAGATTCAGCTTTTGCGCCAATTAAACCTTTTCTGTGCACAAATCGTATAATTCTATGGGGTGGAGATTTTAATACTAGTTTAGAAATCCTTCCAGTAGAAAACTTATTGTGACACCCATGCTTTACATAATCTTATTACAGAATTAAAATTAGTGGATGTCTTCGCCAGTCCCCGAGGCCTACCTTTAGGAAAGGGACCTTGCACTCACGGATTGATTATTGGTTAGTTTCACAAACCACTGGCATAGTCAAAGGTTTTAGAATACCTATGGCAACTTCTGACCATCTTTTGATAGGATTAAAATCCAATTGAAGATGCGTTATCACAGGAGCCTGGGGTGAGAGTTAACTCATCTTTATTGTTACTTCCTGTTTTATTCAAGGTTTTATGGAGTTAATCACAGACCGTACTACAGTAATTTCTATCTATGATTCCATTATTGATTGGTGGACTGATACTAAATTATATGTGATCTCATATTTTAAATCATATGCCGGTCCTTAGCTGATGAAAGACATCATACCTCCAAACGCTCACGAGGAATTATTGACATTATTTACTGACTCTCATTTATATGGTTTGGATCTATTCTGCCAGTATACAAGAAGTCAAACCGCATTGGCTAAAGTGCAGTATGATAGGCAAAAATCCATACTTCTTTCAACAAAAATTCAAAAACGACTGGAACTCAGAGTCAATTTAACCCCTTGGGGTCGATGCTGGAAAAGCTGGTAAACAAATACATCAATTATTGGATGAACAAGGCCAAGTTGTAAAGGGCAAGAAGAACTTATGGCATATGTCACAAAATTTATACAGCGTACATTTGACACCCAGAGGTTGTTACCACAGATATGACAATGATATTACAAATATTAAATATGCCTACATTAACAACATCACAACAAGAAGGACTTATAAAGCCTTTCTCTTGTGAAGAAGTGAAAGATGTTATTTTAGGTCTTGGATAAAGTAGCCCTGGTTCTGATGGTTTGTCAGCAGAGATTTATAAGTTTATGGAGACTTATACCATGTCAGTTGGTAGCTGTCTTTAATGGTTTTTACAGGAGGATCGACTGACAGATCAGATGTACGAAGGTTTAATGCTTTTTATATAAAAAAGAGATAGGCAGGATTTGAGGAATTGGAGGCCTATTACATTGTTAAATACAGACTACAAAATTTTCGCCAAGTTGTTAGGGAATAGGATTTCTAAATATTTGCCTTCTCTGCTTTCCCCATTTCAGTATTGTTCAATCTCTGGTAGATCCATTCATGATGCCTTAATACTGATCAGAGAACTATTTTCTCAGGGTTGTCATGGTTCTTTAAAAGGATATTTATTTAATTTTGATCTGTCAAAAGCTTTTGATAGCATTTTTCAGGAATTTATTTGGTTAACCCTTAAATGTTTTGGTTTTCCGCTAATTTTATAAATTGGATTATTTTATGTTATTCTTTGGCCTATGTTAAGCCAGATATTAATGGGAGACTAGGACCCCTTGTTATATATGCAGAGGAGTGCAAGGATGCCCTCTGAGTCCTTTATTATTTGTGATAGCTTTGGAACCTATTATTCGACTACTTCATCAATCGCCAAGATTTTCAGGTCTTTCAGGCATTCATTCTAAAATAATTTGTTATGCAGATGATCTTTGTGTTTTAGTACCTAACATTGCAGAAGATCATTTGTTAACTGATGTATTACCAGTTTTTATCAGTTATTGGGTCCAGTTTGAATTTGCAGAAAAGTGTGTTTTGACCTAACCCTTTCTACTGATATGGTGGTTTCTATTCAAAGGAATCAAGGTAGTAGATTCCCCACATAAGTTATTAAGGTGTATTTTGGAGTTCCAGATGCAGCTAAATATAATTGGAAATTGCTCTGAATACCGGTAGAGAAAGTTAGTAAATGGCATAGATGGTCTTTGGGAAAAAGAAACGTATTTTTTGATTAAAACTTGTTTATTACCCCTATTTTGCATGTAGCATATTTTTCCAATACCTAAATGTCATTTTGTACCTCTTTTGGCTCTCTTTTTTCATGCTTCTGGGAAGCCGCCTTTAATCCTATTCAACGGAATGTTCTATTACAACCCTATCGAAAAGGAGGGGTCTCTATGATTCATCCAGTTGTATTTTATACAATTTTTTTCACAACCAACTTAAAACCATTGGTCCAAGACTCTATTCAAACTTGGCTTCCTTTCGTATATATGTCTATTAAAGATATTTTCCTGAATGGAACAGTGGGAAATTTTTACACAAAAATAAAAGGAAATATGTCCTGTCGATAGACTGGGAATGGTATTTGATATGCTAAAAATATGGAACATTTCAACCCTTATGATTAAAAATTGTCTCGAAACAATTGTATTTAGAGATAGTAGAATCCCATTTTAATGTGAATGTATTTCTCAGTTTTACACCTGTAGAGCAACTACAGATTGGTAACGCCTTTATGGATCCCTGTATCCCAGTATCAATGTGGATATTACATGGTTAAGTGCATGGTAAAATCAATGTACGAGGAACCAAAAACATAAACAGTTAGTGGATAGAAATTGTTTCCGGAATCATGTGTGGAACTCACGGAAACAATGACTCATTTATATTTTCTTGCCCTTTTATTTTGCATTTTTGGTTTTATGGAAACGCCATTTTGGGATAAGGTCTGGTGTCAATGGGATCAAAGAGCCTTATTCTTTGGTTTATTTCCAGAATCCTGGTCCAGATGTAATTCCAGTACCTTGAATATTATAGCAGTTGTGATTCTATATTGGGTATGGCAGGTCAGATGTGGTTTTTGTTTCAGCAGCGACGTTTCACTTCTGAAGACTTATTCAAAGGATTCTACTGTATCTGGAATGCTTGAAAGAAGGAGAAAGGAAAATATTGAAGAGAAATATATGGAACGATATTGGGACTTTTTTGATTCACCGCTATTGTATTTAGTTTTCTTTCAGACCTGCTTATGTTTTCAGTTTTCATGATGTATGCATCTATGTAATTTTTTTCCTTGATTATTGTATATTTGATTTTGCTTTTAATAAACATACCCCTACTCTTTTCAATATGTGCCATGGGATCTTTAACATCCACCTGAACTACCACCAATCCAGGCAGATGGGACCTTGGTTTAATGTCTCATCTGAAAGATGGTACTCAGAAGTGCAGCATCCCTCCTCATGCTGCACTACAGTGTCAATACTGGGATATTAACCCAAGTGACAGATGTGGAACTGAACCCACAGCCCTCTGATCTCCCGCCTCAGAGGCAAGTGTAAGCATTTACTGAGCCACTGACACTGCAAGTATTGAGTAATCAGTGTAAACAAATCATTACAGATTATGTTCCCCAAAAGGAAACAAATAGAATCAGTAGAAATAATCACACCCTATTAATTGAACAAAACTTGATATAGTAAATGAACAAAACAGCCAAGGTGGGAACTATGAAGACCCAACAGATAACAGATCACTAGGCGGGCTAGAACATAGTTACCCAATTTTGAGACTTATTGGCCCCATTAATTGGTTCAGTTCAGCTAAGGAAGTAATGAAACAGGAATTGATTAACATATTGAGGAGAAGTCTAGAGATAGAAACTGAAATGGAGGATACAAAAATAAGACTACTGGATACAAAGTTTGGACCAATTTTTATGTATATTTGACATCACCAAGGTTGGCAAATTACATCTGGAATATCGGATGAAATGTCCAATTGGGGAATATTACCATTCTTTATCCAAATAGAGAAGACTTCAACAAGACCTGTTATCATGATAGTAAAAGCAATTTGAAGCCGATCAGCATAAGTCTATTTGAATGCCTTCAGTCTGCAGAGAAAACAATTTTAGACTTGCTAGCTTCTTATGTGATCTCTTCAACAATATTTTAAGAATTTATATGAACAAATATTTGGGAGGCAGTATAGCGCAGTGGTTTAAGGCTCTGAGCTGCAAATCTGGGGACCTGGGTTTGAATCCCACATCCTATCCCCCACTTGCATACTGTGTGACCCTGAGTAAGTCACTTAACTTCTTTGTTTTCCCAGGTCACACCTGTAAACAAGCTTTCAGCTTAGTGTGCCACTCCTGGTTAATCAATTTAAAAAAAGTTGACATACTAGACATACAGAGAAGCAATGTGGGAAAAACTGGCCTACTAGCAAAAAATACAAGTGTGGCAGACAGTATACTATCGATGAGTAACACATTGTACAATCTTGATCTTTACATTGTAGACAATGAAGAAGTGGAGATGGCCTCCAGTATAGTCATTACAGATGTTGAACTAATGAATTTATACCTAGACCAAACCATTACAAACAGACTGACAGCATTTGCAGGCTATGGTAATGGTAATTGACTTTGCATGAATTAAGGGGACAGCTCAGGGCATAATGGAGGATGAAAGCATCATAGTAGAGAATATAAAGGAAAGGGATGAGCTATTGTTTATGTCCTGGAGCATAGCTGGCTTTGAAAACAAAGCTATGGATGCAGAGTGGACACAGTTTGCAGCCAAGGCTGATATAATATGCTGCCAAGAGACACGGCATAGCAACAGAGAAATATTTCCTTGAATGGCTATCAGATCTATCAGTATCCTGACACTGAAGTAAATAAGTTTGGAAGATGCTCAGGAGGATTGGCTGTATTTGTTAAAATTGGTTCAGTTAAACAGGCACAACTCTTATCTGCATCTAGTAATTTCATCACTTTGTTGATGGAAATGGAAGAACATACTGTAAAATAGTCCTTATGCATTGTTATGTCCTCCAAAAGGATCAAAATATTATACATCTGGAGTTTGAATATGCTAAGAACTATGTTACAAAATATTAAATTTAATTACCCAGAGAGATACATTTTGATGATGGGTGATTTAAATGCAGGAACTGGTCCCCATGATGGTTTCAAAGATAACTCTATGATTGAATTTAATAATTCCCTACCCACAATGCCTCTTAGACCAACCAATGACATGAAAATGATTAAAACAGGTCTGAACTAATTTCTGTATTAACAGAGTATGATAAATACCCTCTTAATGGATGTTTAGATGGTGATCAGGAAGGAAATATTACTTACTTAAACTCAAATGGCACATCAACAATAGACATAGCCTTATGGTCAGGTAATGTTAAAGTCTGGTCCAGTAAGAATATATACCCAAGAATAGAAAGTGTTCATTTCCAGTACTTCTGAAAGGTATGACGCATTTAAAGTCATGGAGAGTGGCTCCTCAGTGGCATTCCTACAGAAGTCAGAGGAAAGAGGAAAATGGTTTAGCTCAGAGAGGAGAAACAAATCAATTACATAAGAGATTCATTGATGGCCGTGGAGTTAGAAATGACAGAATTAAGTGCACTTTCTATTTGGGGAAATAGTAGGCCTTTTCAAAAATCCAGGAGCTATTGTTTAGAGACGAGTGCAGAAAATATAAAGTTTAATTGCTGTCAGTGATTAGTGCAGCAAAAATTTAAAAGACAAAATGAAATGGAAGCCTGTAAACCATGAAAGCAAGTGGCATAAGACATTTTTAATGGAAAAAAAAAACAAGAGTATTTTTATAGACAATGTGAATTAATTTTGAAATTCAATCAGCTTTATTGTTTTAAGGAAATATTACAACCATCACCAAAACATTAAATGGAACACTGAACCAGGAAACCCAACCTCTCCCACCTTCTCTCTCACCCACCCTTTGCCCTCCCCATGGAGTGTGTGTCACCATGCTGCAATTGTACATTCCAAAAGGCAAAACAGCAACAGGGAGTCTTATGTTACAGCAAACTGAGATGGAAACCAGACAGAAGTCACAAGGAGTTAATTGAAGTAGAGGGCAAAAGCTTGCCCCATTTCTTATTGAATAGGGCAGACAATGTCATGAGCTGGCAATCAGACGTTCAGTCCAGAGGGAAAAGGAGAGTTCACATAACCATTCTCAGTATAAAAGAGATGACTGGTCCAACCAGTGTCTCAGGACCAGTTTTTAACAGTCAGAGATGAGAGCCATATGATATTTCCTCTCCTTAACACGTTATCTGGGAATAATCACCGATGATACATATTTCTGAGGAAAGAGACCATCTAGCCCTAGTGGGGGTCAATTTGTTTCGGAATGCATTCCCATAAAGGACAGACCTTATCACAAGACCAACAGACATTCAACAAGGTGTCATCCACTTGGCCACATCTGGTACATGTTGAAGAGGAGCGACCCATCTTTGCTAGTTTGACTGGGGTATAGTACATATTATTTAAAATGTGGTATTGAGTGAGCTTTAGCTGGTCCTGGGACAAATACATTTAAAGGTCTTTTCAAAGACATGACCAACTGGAGGTGAAATCTGGCATCAAGCTTCCCATACCTTGGAATCAGTTGGGGAGGGGAATGAGAGGTGGTAAGCAAAGACAAGTATAAGCCCAAAATACCATTGGGTTTAGTGCTAAATCTTGAATCTGGATTAGGAGGTCACTGAGTACAGACGATTTAAGGAGGGTCCAGATTGTTTCATTATTAGGTGGTGTAGCTGATAAGTTTTGAAGATGCTTGTTGGACCTAGATGAAATGTCAGCAATAGCTCCAATGAGGGAAGAAGAGAAGACTGGGAGTAGAGATCTGACACTCTGAGCTCCTGAGGAATAGGAAGCCAACTAGTAGTCAACGGGCACCCCCTGATATTGATATTTAAATTAGAATGGATAGGTTGTGAAAACTCTTTAACAGGAGACATCCTCGAAGGTGCAGATCTGTGAAAAACTTTGATAGAAACCGCAATTGGAGAAGAGCCTAGTGATGCCAGAAGGGATTTCCAGGAGAAAAGGGGACAGCAGTGAGAGAGATTGTGAGCTGAAATGAGGTGGGATTCTATCTGCAACCAGATAGGAGTATGGCTTCATCAGATAGAGCATGGGAAATAGAGAACAACTTACCACATTTATAAAGTTGGCTGGCCCAATAGTAAAATAAGAAATTGGGTAACCTAAATCCCCAATTTTAGGAGACCTAATTTAAGATATGATTGCCTGGAGGACTTCCCTAACCAGATAAAGGAGGTGATAAGTGAGTGACTGCACTTAAAGAAGAACAAAGGAAGCCAGTTGTTGAGCATATTTATGAGCAAAAAGTCTAGGAGAATATTCATCTTAACTATATTAATTCTATCCCATAAAGTGATTGGAAGACCCTCCATCATGCTAGATCTTGGTGTATGGTACCCAGGAGATCATCTAAATTCAACTACTGCATTAAAAGAGATCAGTTGTAAGATGTTTTCCAAGGTACTTGATAGAACAGGGATCATTTCATACCAAGGAGTTAAACTCCTGACCAGAAACATAGTAGTTAAGTGGGTATATTTCGGTGTTTTTAAAATTCAGTTTATAGTTAGAATAATGACTAAACTGATCAATCACCTTCAGGGCTTATGTGAGAGGAGACTAGATTAGAGACATGCAATAGGATGTTATCCATAAACTGAGAGGGATGGTGTCAAGTTACCAACTGGAATGCCTTGTATGTTATGCAAGGATTTAAGGAGTCTGATAAGTGGTTCCAGGTATAAGATGAAAAGATAGGGGAAAGAGGGCAGCCCTGACGAAAGTGCCAGTACGAAGACAGAATGAAGCAGAGAAGACACCATTGCAGTAAATCCTAGCTAACGGAGAGAAGTGGATCACTTGAAACCACTGCAGAAAGGAGGGGCAGCCCATCTGCCCTAGAGTTAACCAAGGAAAGGTCCAATTGACTCAATCGAAGGTGTTTACCACATTGAGAGAGATCAGAGCCATAGGAAGATGAGAAGCACTGGCTACTTGGAAGAGATGGTTTATCTTGCAGAGATGATCAGCAGAAGATCTCCCAGCACAAAGCCAACTTGCTCTAGACTAAGTAGACACGTCCAGATGTTCCTAATTCTTGTTGCCAACATTTTGGTTAGGATTTTAATGTCGCTATTTAGTAGAGAGATAAACTAGTAACTTGCAGGCTAGAAAAGGGGTTCATCTGGCTTAAGCAAAAGAGCAATAGTGGCTTATAATAGTGAGGAGTCTACTGTGTCAGCCAAAACATGAATTGGTAAAGACAAAACAGAAGAGGAGAGAATCTTTCAGAAAGAGTTTATAAAGTTTGAGGGAAAGCCGTCTGGGCCAGCAGCTTTATCCAAGGTTAGACTATTAATGGCAGCTTCCAATTCTGCCAGAAAATGAGAGAGGATAAGAATGCACGATGATCATCCAAAGATGGGATAGAGGAGCCGATTTGAGATAATTGAGATTTCTTTATTGGTTGGTGAGAATGGACGTCCATTATATAAATTAGAGTAAAAGTGTTCAAAACTGATACAATCTCTAGGTAAAGCTTCATGGACCCATCCAGAGCCAAGATAGATGTATGAGTCTCAAAGCCTCCAGCTTTTTAGCCAGAGAGCAAGGAGCCACCCTGCCTTTTCTCCTTGATCAATGTATTTGGATTGTGTCTTCAGAATGGCATACTCAGCTTTTTCTTGCAAAAGCATGGCATATTTGTCCCCAAGGAGAGCAATGCCTGTAAAGAATCTGAGGAAGAGGCAGGAAATAGAGATGGTTCCAGAAAGCAAATTTGATTAAGTAAGGAAAGAGCTTCTCACTCCCATCAGTGCTCCGGTGGAGGCCAAATGAATAAATTTCCACCATAAAAATCATTTTATGGCACACCACCATGGTCAACTCTCGGTACAGTATTCTGGTTAGAGTAAATAAAGACTGAATGAGAGTGGGTATCCTGGAAACTATATAGTCATCCTTGAGAAGCTGAGCATTAAGTTTCCATGAGGTGTCACTCTGCAAATTAACTCAGGGGTCAGTAGTATCCAAGCCACCACATGGTCAGAAAGCACTATGGGTTCCAGACCTGCATTACATAATCCGGGAAGAAGCTAGAAGCTGGTAAGGACATACCCAAGTCTAGAGAAGGTGTGGTGTACCATCAAGTGGAAGGAGTATGAGCGTATAGTGGAATGAGAACCCACCAGGGGTCACAAAGGCCCATTAAATCCATGAACTCCCATAGAGCATGTTCTGCTGGTGAGAGAGGTTTGAGGATAGTTGGACCTATCGAGGTCCTGGGTAGGGGAAGATTCCAGTCACAGGCTATAATCAGGCATAGAGAAAGATATGGGGTGAGCTTGTCAGCTATTTCTATAAAAAACCTGGATCACCTCCACAGGCCTGTAAACACTGCCCAGAACCAACTCTGCTGATTGAGCAGACCTTGACAAAAATATATTGTCCCGATGGATTGGGGATGCTGTGGTCTACCGGAAAGGAAGTACAGGTATTATGATTAACTAAGATTGCCACCCTTTGCTTGAGATTGAGTCCCCAGAGGCAAACACCTGACCAATACCTTGACGATGAAGTTTGGTCACCTCCTGGGGAAGAAAATGCATCTTGAAGAAATGTGATGTGGGCATTGAGTATAGAAATATGTTTGAGAACTTGATACCATTTGATCTGCTCTTTGATTTCCCTAACATTCCATGTTGAAAATTTAATTAGGTTACTAGTCATTCAGCATTACAAAGGACTGGATAAGGAACCAAAATATAACACACTCCATCCCTTCCCCAAATCCCTCCCCACACAGACAAAACAACACCCTCGCAGATGCAGAGTGGCAATATGTAAACCCTGTGACCAAAAACCTAACCATGTTGAAGTTGTTATACCTCTGACTCCCCATAATACAAGAACTGGTTCATTCCCTCCCCCATCCCAGCATTAACCAACATGAAGTAAACTGATAAGCATTGAACAATATGTACCATACCCAAAAAAATCCTACCCACTTCCCAACAACTATTTACAAAGGATCTTTTAACTGACAAAGACCAAGAAAACAGAGCGAAATCAGGAACCATAAGATCCGTCCCTTAAGACCCTGAGTACTCCTACCATACTGTACAGAGGTTTGGGAGAAGGGTTAACCAGGAGTGTTGGAAGGAAGTAGAAAGGTCAATTAGACCTGAGCGGCTATGTAAGGAACATTGTCTACCCCATCAAGGGTTCCAACTTCCAAGCTCCAAGATTGAGAGAGGACTAAAATGTGCAGGAGTACAATCATGGTCAACCCTCCCCCAGCCAGAACATGAGGCTCAAAAACCACAGTGCTAGCTTTCCCCAATCACACCATCCCCATCCCACTCATTCACCCACACAACAGTTCACTTTAATAGACCAATGTGTTATAAACCCAGTAAGATAGAATCAGGCACATATACAATTTGTCTTACCTGTCACCAAGGAGCTTCCTGGCAGGCAAGAGCGTGGGTCTACTGGGGTAACATCTGCTGCCATAAAATGAGGAGGCAAAGGCCATGAAATTAAGATTAGAATTAAAGTTAAAGAAACAGAGAAAATGAGTACAGCCAGCCAAGTAAGAAAAGAGTCGAGAGAGGAAAGATGGCACAAACTAATACAGAGTCCAGACTGGGGATTAATAGCAGAAATCAGTACTATTAAGGAATGTGAGGCATGACTAAAATGACACTACAGTGGACCCATCAATTATAAAAGAAAGATAAATTATACAGTTTATCCTCCTTATTAACTTGGTATAATATTAAGCTAACAGTCTGTCCTGAAAAGCAGACCCTGTGGGTTCTCAATATGGTACAGACAATAAAGGAACAAATAGGTAGGACTGGTCCGCCCAGCATCTAGATACTCAGAAAAAAGATACCTAGTCCAAAATAGTTCCCCACCCCCAACCCCGGGTCCGTGGAAGGCTCAGTCAGAGTGGAGGAGGGAGCCAACAAGAGCAGGCCCCACACTGGAGCAGCAAGTCCAAAACAGGAAGGCCTACAAGGCTTGGAGACCGGGCACCACAGGAGACAAATTGTATACCAGAGCTGACCAGGCTAACCTAAATCAACTGGATGAACAGTCTCTCAATAAAGTCCAACCAAGGTAGAGAATACAAACATCAGGCAATTGTTCTCTAAAGCAGTAGAGCAAGATAAAACCTTCAGTTGGAGGCAGCCATTCAGGGTTTTTGAAGAGGGCTGGTAGTTGGTAGCTAGGTCATCGGGAAGCCTGAGTTGGGGACTCATATGGGTGCCAGGTGCCCTCAATAATACTTGCAGGTGAGCCAGATAAACCATTTTAAACTTCAGGCCTGCTGTGATTAATTTGTTCATGATGGGGTGAAAGGCAGCCCACTTTGCCTCATTTCTAGGGGAGGTCTTGTGTAAAGCGTGGTGCTTCCTTCCGAGAAATAGCTTGTAGCTCCTTGTTTTTGTCAAAACATGCTGTTTCTCTAAATAGTTAAAACATTTTATTATGATGGGTCATGGAGGAGCAGTGTCAGTGGTTGTGCCAGAGGAGTGATGGGCCCACTCTATAAGATAAGTCAGGTTATGAGGAGATGGGCCTACTACTTTAAGCAGCAACTTCTGAATAAATGTTATTGCTGAGGTTCCTTCCTCCGATTCTGGCAAATCAAAAATTAGAATATTATTTCTCCTACTATGTCCCTCAAGGTCATCTGTCTTTAGTTGGAGCTTACTGATCTGTTGCTTGAGCTTGTGGATCTCTGGGTCAGCTTTGTCCCACCAGGTTTCCAAGAGGCAGATGCGTGCCTCTGAGTCAGAGAGCCTGCACCCGTGATCTCCCATATCTTCCTAAAGTGACTTCAGCTCGGCTGCAATATCAGAGAGGGTTTCCTTGAATGGGAGCAATTCTTGAAAAAATCTATCTTCTGTAAGTGGGACAGCAGGGGAAGCGGGACCCAGTGCCTTAGCATGCTGCAGGTTTGTGCCTTATATTTTTTGGCTTGTTTCTCAGGAGTAGCTGGTGGTGTGACATGGTGGGCCTGTTTCATGTCCGCTCCATCATGGAACAAAATGCCGATAGCGATGATCCAAAGTTACAAATATAGATGCAGAAAATAGGCAGCAGCAAAGATCTTTATCCGTTGATCCTGATTAGCAAGTCTGGGTAGCAGATGTAGGTAGATGGGTGAGTCAGGTGGCAGAAGCCATCATATAGGAGCAGCTATGGAGCTGAAAGCATCACGTGATCTCCCACAATATGAATTAATGTTAAAAGAAGTAACTGATAAGGATGATAAAAAGCTGTCAATATGTAGCAAACGGGATCAGAAATTACAATAATATGATTGACTCTATATCCCAGAACCCAGGTGAGTGGAATACTTTACTAGTCTCTATTTCAATTCAGAGGTAAATAAGTTCATTAATTGGCAAGATTATTTAATAAACAAATAGAGGTGTGTGAAATTAAAAGTTTCACCCAGCAAAATATTTCATGTAATCCCTGCATTTTCGTGAAATATTTTGCAGGTGCAAAATGCGAAATCTCCTCAGCGTAATGCAGAATTTTGCCAGCAAAATTTTCATTTGTTCAGTGAAATGTGGAATTTCAGCACTTGGGGTGACATTCCACATTTAAAACCAGGGGATGATAATATATTTAAAAAGTGTTTGCCCCCATCTTTTAACTAAAATAATATGACGCATAAAATGATTGACAGTGTTGCTGTCCAAGCATGCTGTTATTGTGGCCTAGATGAATGTGTAAGCCTTTGATCGTATGGGTGAAGGGTTCTAGTCCTATGTAGGTAACTTATTTTTTTAACATATTTTATCATTGTTTTGTTTTTGAATCTATGATTGTGATTCATATTAAACTTTATTAAAGACAGCACAATGCAAACCAATACAAATCAAGGACCAACCCAGCACCAGCACTAAGGCACTCTGATAAGTGAAATGTGCTTGCTTATCCCCTTTCCTCTCAAAGATGTGTTGACTGCCAGCTGGCTTATTTGCCATCCTCAGGTTGCACTGATTCAGGCATCTGCACTATCCCCACTCACCCAGCACTAGTTTTACAACTGTAGCTCCCTCGCCCTCAGATTGATGGATCTTTGTCACTAACATTTTGAGTGTCTTTCAGCTCACTTTCTCCTCTAGTCTTTGTGATTGGACTGCTCACTATAATCCAGCAAAGTTATTGCTGAGACTGATCCAACTGTCTTCCCACCTCCTCAGCTTCCCAGCATGTTACCTGCCCTCCACACTTTCTCACCCAACTGCTATAGCAAGAAAAAGGTGCTGGAGTGACATTGCTGCAGCAAGCAACATTTCTTGTTTGTGGCTAAAAGCAGGTATGATTACCTCCTGATCACCCTCACTCAGTGTTTTGGACAGCTGTCATGAACAGGAAAGAGGTGCATAGAGCAAAATAAAAGAGCATTTTCATAGGGAAAAACAATTTTATGGTAATCATGAAATCTGTTACTACAGCGAAAAGTACCAGATTACCGAACTTGAATGTAGACATACAGTAAAATAAACGATAAATAGTACAATGAACAAAGAAAGCCAAATTCAGACTGAACGAAAATAGGCTAATCTGGGTACCTTATAGTAAAGTCAGTAATGTACAGATTATGAATAATTAGGGTTGCTATGACATCCCATAATTCACACCTGCAAATTTGTCAGTGGATGGTTGTTATAGACATTACACATGGGTTTCAGGCAGTTGATGACAAGGCATGAGGCAGTCAGCAGTCAGCAGTCCAGGGCTATACAGATTAAAAAAACAAAACAGAAACACACTGCAGAGGGAGCAAGAGAAGCTCCTAAACAGTAGAAACTTCTAAATGTGTTTTAACAGATGAATGATGCTAACACCAGCTAAGTTTGGTAGTCTGTTATGTCACTAGCCATGTCTGAACTTCATGACAACATCAGGAATCAAGTGAAAAATATCAGATCCAAGCCTTGTACTCACGTCTGCCTTGATGGCCTCCTGTGGCAAGCTCCCCACATTGCTACTACACTCTGTGTGAAGTAATTCTGCTTTGAGCCCCTAAATTGACTTTGTACTCTGCATCATGGTGCTGTTGCTGTAACTGTGTTCTTCTGACATGCTCTTAAGTTTAGTATCATAAAATAATTTACTCTGTATGCCTATGTGATTTTATTCACTTTACTGACCTTTCATATGTAAATCATTCCTGTTTTACAGAAGACTTCAATATTGTGCAAATGAACTGTGACGATTGTCTGCTGCCAATGCATGTAGAACACCTACAAAATATGCACCCTAAATTACTTTACAAATTAGTTTCTAAGTAGAAACTAAACTGTGAAGGTGACTTTTAAAAATTACTTGTGTTCAGAGTTACTGAAGAGGCATCTGTTGTTAAAACACTTTGACTGTGTACTGAAATTCCATATTTCACACCAGTAAAATTCCAGCAAAATGTGCAAATTTCGCGGAAATAATTCATGGTCTAAATTCTGATTTTGCCAGAATTTCACCAACGAAATTATACATTTGACTGCATCCCTAAATGAATCACTAAAGACACACAAGAAAATATTTATATTGCAATCAGGACTCTAAAGTTAAATAAGGCACCAAGACCAGATAAGATGCGGCAGAGGTGTATACTGCTAAAGTGTAGTTATGGTGTAATATTCTTGTGGCTTTTAGAAGAGGTGCATTGTGGAGAATTTTTTCCACCTTCCTGGAAAGGTGTAGAAATAGTGCTGATCCATAAAAAAGAAATACATCAGATCCTGCCATGTACAGGCCAGTCAGCTTGCTAGATATCAATCTCAAAATATTATCCAAAATTATATTGGAAAACCGAAATCTCAAATAATACAAACTGAGGGTTAAAAGAACAGTAAGCAGGCTTTAGAAAAATTACTCCAAGAACTGACATTTGTTTTATCTTAAGTCACCTGACAGAAAAATATCTAGACATAAGACAGCAGAAGCTATAGTATATGTTGTGTTTGCAGATTTTTCAAATGCATTTGATTCTATCTGCAGAGAATTACTTTGGTAATTATGCTAAAACATGGGCTAGATCTGGCACTGGTGTATATAACTTCATAACATCTATTCCAATACAGAGGCAAAAATCTGAATTGGAACCAATGGGCAACTATCCAGAACCATAACAATTAATAAAGGAGTACAGCAGAGATGTATATTAGCCCCTACTTGTTCTGCCTATACATACTAAAAAGACTTAGATGATTTAATTCGATTCACCAAAATGTAAGATCACACCTGTGCTGCCTTGGCCTCTATTATGTAGAGGTCACCATAAGTCAATCTTACTTCATTTTGGCTGGAATTTGAATAGGGGTAGATATGTCTAGAGCATTAGTTCTCACACTTTGTGATAGTGAGCCTCCCCAAGCCATGAAAAAATTTTGAGCCTCCTCAAATTCGAAAAATCTTGGCCTCCCCACAGAAAATATAACTCTTTATTTTGCATAGTACACCAGGAATAAAGTGAAACTAATAAAGTTGACTGAGTATATTCTTTTTTATTCAACTTATTGCTCTTCACCCCTGACTTGGCACCCCAGGTTATACTTATCACTCCTTTTTCTGACTCTTGGGCCCTTGTTACTTGTTTCTCTCATCTGAACTGCCAAACCTAGCCACTTCACCTCTGTTACCCTGTTGTTAAGCAACTTCCTGTACCCTTACCTCAGGTCACACCTGAAAACATGCATTGGATCTCTGTGCCTTTCCCAGTCTCTAATTTACAAATAAATACCTACTATAGAAATGAGCCTTGACTCAGTGTGCCTTCAAGTTACTAATTTGTATATAAATACCTATTGTAGAAATGTGCCTTGACTCAGCATGCCTTCCCAGGCATTAATTTACATATGCACACCCATGGACAAGCTTTGACTCAATGGGGACTTCTGGTTAAATATTTGTGCCTAGGTAAAGAAATTCACCTGCAATTATCCATATTTAATTTATTTTATCCTTTCACAAAAACAGTCAAAACTTAAAATATGAATACTGTACATTCTCAGACTTGACTGGGCCTTCACTAGAACTATTTGGGGCCTCCTCTGAAGGTTGGCCTCACCATTTGAGAACCACTGGTCTAGATTATATAATGCAAATAATGGATAGCTAGTCTCCTTATGAATTAGATAGTACCTAAACAGAACATGATGATTATGTACTGTGTTTGATTACTGTATGTACTGTGATTTTAAGAATGTAATTGTAATTGTAATGACCTTATTAGGCTGATCAATAAAATTTGTACCCTTTCACTCGCTTGCTCATAGGCAGACTGCCCAGAACCCCACCCACTCAAATAATCATTAATTGGCAACGATTAATAGCCATACCTGAGCTGTGGTCATTATTTCACTCTATGAAGCTGAGAATGATTCTCCTACTTCATCTCTTTCTGACAAGTGTGCTTCCTGAGCTTTGGTTGTCCTTGCTGTATTGTTTAGAAAAGTTACCCTTGCAGCAAACTGCCTCCTATATTTCAAATATCTGGGGGCACCAACGCAGATACTTACAGTAAGCCTACAAAATACAGGGAAAGAGAGCAAAAGAGTCATAGTAAAAGGGTGTGTGGTCTGCTACGAACCTCAGTATCCAAACACAACCATGTATCACATTTTAGTCTCATTAATTAAATCAACACACATTCAGACAATCTCAGTAAGGAGTTTTTTTTTTATACTTTCCCATTTTTGTCTCTACTGTTATTCTCATAATCACAATTTCATTAATGTTTTTTTCTTATTTGTTACCTATTTTATAAGTCCAATATGACATCATAATGAGTAAGTTTCTTCTCCTGAACTACTTCCATGTGGTTGCAGGCACTAAGCACAAGCATCTCATGCTTCACAATCCACATGGGCGTGGGTTTCAGTAAAATAAATCCTCACCTTGTTGCAACTTATTGTTTACATCATTGCTGGTAAGGGTTGATCACAATGCCAAACTAGTGACTCAAAATGTCACTTACAGACACTCAGTTATACATTAGTGTTTCAAATAGAACTATGTTTTGTGCTCACACAGTTTTCTAATTTGAGCAAATCCCAATATGTAGAAAATTCCCCAGTTCATGTTTAAACTCCAAACTGCCCATTTCTCAATTCCTATGCCGAAATTTGCAGCATAGATGGTGGGAATAGAAATTGATAGCTTGGTGACATTTTGGGATTTAAATAAAATTGGGGAACTTTGTAAAATGAGAAGGGCAGTGAAAGTGGTGGACAATAAAATTATTTTAACCTGTAATTATGGGGGGTCACATGATGCCTGCCTCCTGAAAAGAGCAAGTTTATTGAGCTCCATCCCTTGCACTATATTTTGCATTTTCCCCTAACTTTTGTTGGTTTCGGTGCATCAAAGTTCTTTGTGCTTGTCTGGAGAGATAACTGCAAAGCTGGAATGGGAGCAATCTGGCAGTGGAGCAAAAAAGTATAACATTTCGGCATCTCCACCTCCACCCGATGAAGCCTCGGCTCTGGGCCCAAACACGCAGTTGGAATGTGAAATGGAGCTTGATCTTCCATTCAGAGAGCTCAGTGAAATTAAAACTTTTATGGGAGGCATCTGAACAGATTTGAACCATATTATAGTTCAGGTAACAGTTGTTCGAATCTCAGTGGAGGCAATGGGCCACCGTGTGGAACAGGCTGAGGGTTACATTAGCTAGCTGAAGGACTGGGTGGGCCAAGCAGAGAAAACACTGGGCAGCATTGGGAAAGATGTCTCCTTGATCTGGGACAAGTTGGACAATTTGGAGACTTGCATTGCTGTAATAATGTCCGCTTTTCAGGTTGCAGGAGGCAGCAGAGGGACCCAACATGATTTATTTCTCTAGAGAAATCTGCTGCTCTGGCTCAGTTGGGATCCTAACCTAGTTTTGGAGATTGAGAAAGCCCACCATGTGCCATGGGTCCCCTCCTAATGAGTCCTCACTCATCCTGCCCTATTGTGTTTAAACTTCTCTGGTACCAGGATCGGAGAAAATCTTGAAAGCTGCTCCAACAGTTAAGGAGGTTCAATATCAGGGAGCTCGCTTGTTTTTCTACCAGGACTTTTCTAAATGAGTCCTTGAGTGCTGCAAATCATTTGGAGTGCGAGACTGAGCTTAGAAGATGGCCCTAATTTGTTTTCTGCCCCTTCTACAACTCTTCAGCTGAAGCAGGGCTCACAAATTAGGTCCTTTGCCACAGCAACAGAAGCACTGCATTTTCTGCAAGACTATCAGCCACCTGATTCATCTGAATCCTGCTCGGGAACTGGAAGAGGTCAAGGCTCCCCACCGCCACTGCTGCTGCCTCAGAGGACAGAGGATTCACCTGCTGTGAGGCCTCAATCAGTGGTCTAACCTCTGCCTTCAGCAGATTAAGAGAAGACTGTTTGGAGGACACTGTGGGCTGAACTGAGCAGTGGAGGGCATTTCTAGCTTCTATCTATGAGGCAGCTTGAAGTAGCTACCTTTGTTTAGCTACTTCATTTCTATGGCTTTCTTGGTCTTTGTACACGTGTGTGAAGAATTGGACACTGGAAGGGGTCATACCTCTTGAACCTACAGGTAAGCTCTTATTCTATTGTTTTTGATTAATAAGCTTCTTTTATTAATGGACTATTATATGATTTGAGTTAACCATGTCAGGAGTTGTTATGTCGGATTCTCTTATGCTGGACTTTTTGGTTATGCTTTGGGCTGGGCTTTCTTTTGTAAGGGGTTTGGGAAGCTGTTAATATAGCGAAGGGAAGGAGTACAATGGGGTTATATTACTTTGTCTGAGCTGATAGAGACTATGGAACTTGTGATGGGCTTCGGGGTTACAATTGGGGGTGGTCTTTTTATGGCCAGGGCTCATTCTTCTTTTGACTGTCTTGCAGCCCTTGGTTTTGACTTGACCTGCAGTCACTTGTACTTAGCGGGAGGCCTTTGCTGATGGGTTTTGAGGGAGAGGTTTCTCTTTTCTTTCCTTTTGGGCTTCAGCCCAGCTTTGTACTGAGGGCCCTTATCTTTAAGTCCCAATATGGTAGTGGGTGTTTTTTTTTTTGTGGTGAGTTCTTTTTGTATGGGGTATTTGGTCAGGGCAGGGTATTTCCTCTTGCAGGTGGGACTGTGTGGGGCACTAAGGTGTGATTCTACCTCTACTTTGGTGTATCCTTCTATGGCTCATCCTCTTGAAGCTGTTGGAGTGGCGACTGCTTTCCTGCTTACTTGGGTGTTGCAACAGGAGAAGAATCATTTGGGGGGTCCATGGTGCACAAGTTCTGGGGACGAGACACATGACCTGGGACAGTATACATGGGGGTGAGTGTATCGATCTGCTTATTTCCTATAGGATGGTTCTCTGTACATAGTTCTGGAGTGTTGGGGGTTCAGTTTTGATTGTGCCAGCAGAGTGTCTGATGGGGGGTTTGATGGGGTTGGTTGTCATGTTAGGTGGGCTGGGGGGACCAGGCCTTTGTGATTTATGATGCTATGGGAGGTCCATACAAGGTTTTGTCCTGGAATGTGAGGGTTATGAACAGCCCGTCAAATGCAAGTGGGTGCTGTCCAATGTCAGGAAGTTGGGAGGTCAAATCATTTTCCTTTAGGAAACCCATTTTGTCTCTAAAGAGGTGGAGTATCTTTGAGAGCCTGGGGGACAGCTTTATGCTGCCTCTACCACATCGAAGAGGTCAGGAGTTTTGATTCTGCTGGCCAAAGGGGTTAACTGGGTGCACAAGCAGGTCTGGACGGACCCTAGGGAGTGGTGGGTTATTGTCTTCGGCACACTCGATGGAGAACCTTTACATTGGTATCAGTGTACGGTCCTAACAAGGATGGTGCTCCTTTTTTCAAGAGTTGTCCCAACTTCTCCAAGATAAGACAGAGGCAGTATAGGATTGGGAGGGGATATGAATGAAGTTTGGGACCCCATTTGTGACTGCAGTGGTTCCCCTAAGTGGTCATCATCTCTGGGTTCTCGGCGTTGCAGGCTGTAAGTAAGGAGCTGGTTTGGAGGATGTCTGGAGGCTTGGTCATCCGACTGACCATGATTATATGTACTGCTCTTCGGTCCATCAGACCTACAGCCATTTAGATCTCATTTTGGCTTCCAGTCCCTTGCTTCAGTCTTCAGTCCAGGCTTCTATAGAACAGATCTTGATCTTTGACTATGCACCGTTGGATGGTCCTTTTGCTGAATAGTATAGTTAGTTCTTCTCCCTGGTGGCATTGTAACATTAGCCTTTATTTGATCCTGCAGTGCAGACCTGGCCTAAACAGGATGTTGAGGATTATCTTCGATTTAATGAGACTGTGGAAGTGGCTTCTCAGTGGGTGTGGGATGACCTGAAAGGTTATGTGCAGAGAACATTGATAGCCTACTACTTGGCCAATAAACGGAAAGGTGCTTAAAAATGGTAGAACTAGAGGACCAGCTGCACGAGAGACTCAACTCAAGAAGGGTCTACGGGACCCCTCCCTATTATACCGTATTCATGCTGTTCATTTTCAGCTTAATTTGCTGACTGTTCAGCAAGCTGAGTTGGGATTGTTTAGGACCCGTCAGGCCTTTTGTGGGGGAGGAGAAGGCCGGGCGTATTTTGACTTATAGGTTGAAAAGATGGAGACCTCCAGGGTTATTCTGGTGTTCACAGTGGGGCAGCAGTTTAGGATACCTTGGGGATTGCCAAAGCATTCTATGACTTCTATTGCAATCTTTTTCTTTTTTTGCCATTCACATTTTAAGAATTTTCCAATGCAGAAAATAAATCCACCAAGTAATATACATTGTACAAACTGTTTGAGTGCCATTACTGTAATGATTCATTCTCTCCTTACCCCATCCCCTACTGCCCCTTCTGTTCCCAGTACAGCATCAGACTCTGAAACCATAACCTGTAACTTCTACTGCAATCTTTATACTTCTAGAAGGCGCATGATGGGGATAGGGTGGACATTAAAAATGTTTGAACCTACTTCAGCTGCCTCAGTTATCTGATTCTCATTATGCTTTCATTAAGGCCCCTTGTCAGCTGGGGAATTGTGGAAGGCCATGGGTCAGCTCCAGGGAGGCAAGAGTCTTGGTCCTGATGGTTTTCCATCGAGTTCTATAGGACTGTAGGAGACTTGGTCTGCCTTGTTCTGGCTCAGGTAGCAGAGGAGGCATGGTCACAGGAGGCTCCCCATCGATGTTTGAGGCAGTTATCTCAGTCCTGCCCAAGAAAGGCAAGAACCCTTTCCAGTGTGGGTGTTGTGCCCAGTATCCCTGCTTAATGCTGACTACAAGATCATAGCCAAGGTTTTGGCCAACCTCACGTCTGAGATTTTGCCTTCTGTAAACCATCTAGACCAGGCAGGCTTTGTGGGGGTAGGGATGGAACTGATCACCTTCGGTACCTTGTGGATCTTCTCAGTGTCATTAAGGGTTCCAGTGCAATCTGTGTGGTTGTTGCTTTAGACGCAGAAGGCCTTTGACTCTGTTGAGTGGCCTTATGTCTTGGAGGCACTGGATAAACTTGGTTTTGGACTGCATCTCATCCGTTGGGTTAAGGTCCTTTATGCTTATTCTCGAGCTTTGTTCCTTATCAGTGGCTGCCTCTCTCCCTCTTTTGCATTAAGCAGGGGCACTCAGCAAGGGTGACTGCTCTGTCTGACTCTCTATCTTTTGGCTATCGAGACTTTGGCCCACAAGCTACAGGATTCCCCAGACATAAGAGGTATCCAGGTATGCTCCAAAGAGTACAAGGCTATGCTTTTGCCAACGATATTCTCCTTACCCTTCAGGAAGTAGACTCTTCCTTACCTTCTTTACTGTGCCTTTTGGATGCCTTTTCATCTGTCTCTGGCCTTTGCAACAACTGGGCGAAACTGAGCTTCTAATACTAGGTCCCCTGGCCTCTTGTCTCACCCCTTTCAGTGCCAGGCCTGTCATGGTCTTCAGGGCTTATCAAATACTTAGGGTTTACATTTCCTTGGAAACACTTACGACTTACGCTTATGGGGCAAGGTCCAAATGGTCTGAATGCTGTTTCTACCTCATATTTTGTATTTTACTAGGTATCTTCCCTTACCCATCCCTCTGGCTTGGTGGCAGTGCTTCCAACAGGCACTGTCGGCCTTCTAATGGAGCAACATAAACCTTGTCTCTTGGCTTTCCATTTGATGGCACCCTATGACCGGGGTGACTTATCCTTCCCGTGGCTACAGGATTACTATGTCGCTGCAGGGCTCCATCATATCTGCCTTTGGCTCAATTCTACCCATTTTACATGTTCTATCCATTGGTTAGAGTTGGAGTCTGAATGATCCTTCCCCAGCTTCCCAGAACAAGTGCTTTGGAAGAGACATAATTGGCCTGACCTGTTGATTATTCAGGAATATGCCGTACAGGTTTGGAGGCTGGTTAGAGACATTCTGTGATCTACTTGGCAGGTTCCTTTTTATCTTTGGCCCTTATTGCATCACCCTGACTTGCAAGTGGGAGGGTACCCAGTTGGATGGCAATCATGAGCTGAGGCCGGAATCAGGAGAGTGGGGACCTTTATTCTTCTTGGGGTTATTTCAAATAATTTCAAGAGATGCAGTGGCAATTTGCCCATCCGACCTCCCATCACTGGTGGTGCTTGCAAATTCACCATCTCCTGAATTCAAAATCATGGGGCAATTTGTCACCCCATCTTCTGATCTTTTGGATACTATGTTTTGATGTGGTAGTTCAGCTCAACCCTCTGCGCTGCCTCCAAAACTGGGCGCCGTTTATAAATCTGTTTGCAGGCTCGTGCTCAGACCCTACCAATTTACAACAGAGATGGGAAAAGCATTTGGGTTGCTCTCTTAGTGACAGGGAATGGAAGACAATATGAGAAATGGTTATACCGGGGCTAAAAATATTACAGGTCATCTCATGCAACTTAAGACCTTATGGTTATGGTACAGGACTCCAGCAGTATTGCACCGTATGACTCTAGTGCATTATAGTAGATGCTGGAGGTGTTACTTATGGGTGGGTACTTTACTACATATTCTTTGGGACTGTCCCAAGCTTCTCCCTGGTGAACTTCCATTATTTGGTTGATCCAAAGCAACCCTGTCAACTGAGATAGTGCCTGTAGCATCCTTAATGATTTGGGGTATACCTGCCTTCTTCCCTTTCTTTGTCCCTCAACAGTCATGGTTCATGAAGGCAATAACGGAGGCTAAACATTTACTGTTGCATCACTGGTGCTCCTCTGATTTTCCCATGAGGGACCAATGGGTGGATTCTATGTTGAGGGAGGCAGGTTATGAGCACTTGCACCATATTGCTGCAGGGCAGTACCAGCATTTTCTGTGGGCTTGTGCTCCTTTTTGAACATTTGAGGATTGATCTCCCTTTGGGATGGGTGTGAATTCCCCTTCACATTCCAGGGCCAGTCTGCCCCATTGCATGGGCCTCCTGTGGTGTAACCATCAGGGATGTAGTTTAATGGTTCCCAGGATCTGGGGAGTTTTCTGCTAGACTTATTGGTATTTGGCCCTTGGTCCTCCCCACTCCCCACCTTTTTCCTACCATGAATTTATTACTATTACCTCTTCCCCAGGTTTGGTTGGTGGCTTATCTTTTGTTTGTTTGTTGTTAATATTTGGTTGGGGGTTTGGATGCTTTCTTTTTTGACTACTGACCCCAGGCTTAGATTCCTGTGGGATCCTTGCCCAATGTTTTATTAGGATAAGTAGATCTCCCTATGGAGGAGGTTGTCCTCCTTTGTTTATCTTGACTGTTTCAAGGAAGGGACTCCAGCGGTCACAACTCATATGGATTTCCCTTTAGAATATCAGGCACTGTCTAGACCTTGTTCTGTTATTTTAAATGCTTGTGTTATTCTTTTCTTATGGTTGTTGTATTCAGTCTTTTCTCTATCATATTATTCATCATCACCTGCCTGTACACCTATTGCAGTTTGCCATGTATACCTCTGTGTATGCTCTGACTACCTTAGATTGTATCTCCAAGGGGTTTGTCTCTGGCTAGGTATTAATGGTTGGTGATTAGCACTATTTTAACATACTGTTCAAAACTTCAATAAAATATTAATAAAAACTGTAATTATAAAAATAAAACACAAGGACTACTGTATGTCACATTTCTTGATTGGGAGCTGTGTAGAAATTTTCTTTCACACAGCTTTGGATTGATACCCTTATCTTTGTTCTCTTGTTTTATATCAGTATGGTACTCTTTGGGTGTATAAAATAAACTCCTTGTCCCTGCTCCCATTACATTATTATGATTCTTTGTTTGCAAGCAGTATACAGTGTTCTGTTATTATTGTTAATATATGGTATTTAAATCCTTTGTATTTTGATTTCCTCAGGAATGGCTAAAAATCTTTCTTTGACCCAGTCTGTGTCCTAGTTAAACAAATAAAATTAATGATTCTTTGTTTACAGATACAAATGCATGTCTTAATAAATACTCATAATAAGTGAGGCAGGACAGTACATCTCCATGGCCCATACCCCATGACTAAGGTTTGTAAAAGTTATGAAATATATTACAGTACCTAAAGATGAGGTTCTAGCTGAAAGTAAAATCCAACTATATTTTCTTGCTTCTTGGACAGATGGAGCTAAGCTGTGCAGGCTTTGTTGGTCATAGTATCCTAATTAGGTGTATGTTATGTTTAAGTCCAGGATGAACTTACTAACCTAAGGAGAGTAGATGAGACTCATGGCTCCCTCTGTCCCGTAGCTGGAATATATGATCCCATATAATACAAACACTCTCATCTTTGGGTAACAAAATGTCATAACTTCTAAAAATCATGAAGCGTTGAGGGCCATTGAGGGTTCCTCCCTTGGTTATAAGAAGTTCTCCTTTAAAGTTAGTGCTGCAACATGCAGCTAAGTGCTTTATGGAAAAGAGATGCAAGCAAAAATACTCAAGTTTTCTAAAGTAGATGAGCACAGACTAAGAAAGCAGTAATTAATTTCCTTTGACCTCAGCTGAAATTCCTTTCTAAAGCGTGTCATAAAGAGAAAGAGGCCAGAGAAAAGAAGTGAAACTATGTAACAATGCAATTAAACCCTTGTAATGAGGTCAGCCATTGGACTCGCTGCAACTGATATCATTATAGCAATGAGGCAGCATTACAGGGATGGCCTAATTTTTGCTTCGCTTTTTTCTTAACCTTTAATAGTCACTAATTTATCCAGCAGCACAAATGGCAGCAATTAGTCAACTAGCCAACTGCTCATACTGGCAACTTGCCAAATGCCATATTCTATAGACAAAGAGAAGGTATGAATTTGTCACTGGTAAACCTCAAGTACAATATGTTATTTTTTAAAATGCCCCTCAACTGAAGGGAGCTAAGAATAATATGATTCTCATAAACGTTTGCTTCAGCTGAAATCAAGCTGCACCATTTCTATCAGTGATGGATCTCTGTTTTACCAATAAGGAGATCACTTTTCTGTTTTTGAACAGCATTTAGCTGCTACAGGAATATCATGGCACTCTGTAGTGCATCTTTAGGTACTCCTCAGGGTAAGCCACTGCAGTGTAGGTGAATGTGGCATTCTTCCAGGCTGGGTATAAAATTCTCTGGGTCAGCTAAGTGCATTTCTGTAGTAAAGTGAGACAGCTCCTCTCCACAGTGCTGTGAATACACCTGATGCTAACCTGGTAAAACATAACATTCCTACTGATTCCAAGCCAATTATGTGCCTGTTTAAAATATCTTTGATAGACATCAGACTGAGCCTTCCTGATCTTATTCCACTTGTAGCTTTTACACAGTGTTGGGTAGTTACTTTTCTCTATTACTTCCTATTTCTTTTAGAAACTTGATCCAGGAAGCTCTGTGCAGTCTCTAGCAAGGATGGAGAAGTACTATGAAAAGTAATACACCTGACAGTTACAGTTACTTATTTCTTTTTATAAAAAACAATGCAAAAATAATAAAAACTATAGCAGATGACATTTATTTGAAAGTAATAGGTTAGTTACTAGTTACTTTCAAATAAATGTAATCATTACATTACGATATTACTTTTGTATAAAATTACATAAGTAATTGTAACTGTAGGTGTAATATTTTCCAGTACTTCTCCATCCTTGCTAGTGACTGCACAGAGCTTTCTGGAACAAGTTTCCAAAAGTAATAGAAAGTAATAGAAAAAGTAACTTACCTAACACTGCTTTTACAGCTTTGACCATGCATATGCCTTGTGAGTAGGATAACCAACTTTAAATTAGAAACTGATAAAAATATTATCTGCTATGTGCCTGTTATTAGCATTTTGTGAGTTTTATTTCACACATAAAAATAGTTGAGGTATTTCTTTACTGTCATGAGTCAATCTGATTTCTGAGTGTCTGAGAGGCTAGAAACAATCTGATCTAGACAGTGGGTGTTGCACTTATCCTAATCATTTGGGGTGAATAGTAACTATCTTGTGGATGTGTATGCTTTGTTGTATAGAATAGTTAGCAGAGCAATTGGATTATTCCTACGTGGAAAGAGATAAAGTGAAATATAATTGTTGCATGTTGACACAGTAGCTGACAGATTGCACTTAGATCAGATAATCAGTTGTTTGTGTCATATTAACATGGTAGCATTGGGGCTGTGTAGAGTCTTTAAATTCAGACAGAACAAAATTCCATGTAATTCCATAAAATTCTGTCAAATTCCATAGAATTCCACCAGCACTAGAATTCCAAACATTTTGAAAGCAGAATACATAAACTATGAAATCCTTTTCTACAATCTATAAAAGTTATTTCATGATTTACGTAATCCACAGACAGTTATTGTGTGGTTTACAGAGATGCTTTTTAAAATTCCAAGGAATTTAAAATAAATTTTGAAAAATTTCCTAAAAAGAATTTCCTCGTGGACAAATTCTTATGGTGGAATTCCACAGCTCTAGGTAGTGTCACAATAGTAAGGGTTGGGTGGCCACTCCAGATGTGAAACCTAATTTTATGGCTGTTAATATCTTGACCATCTTTGACCCAAGATGTTGCAACTTGGCATACACATTGGGCGGAATAGTCAGACCGTGCCAGGCAGGGTGCAAGCCTGGGTGCAGCGCATCTGGGCTGAGCCAGGACAGGGACCAGGTGATATTCAACAGTGTTGTGCCATGGCACTGTACCGTTGAATATGGCACTGAGGGTGCACACACTGTGTACATGGCACTGTGCCAGCGCAAGTGGCTGGTGGGTGCAGGGGGATGTGCCAGTGCAAGTGCAGTTGCACTATGCATCAACCACCCATGTTCAGCACTACACACAAATTAGGCCATTATGCATGCAAGGCACAGATGGGGCCATTTGCATGTCATTATGGCCCCATTTGCATGCAGTGTACTAATCCCCAGTGACTTGCACCTTGTACCCTGCCAGCTGCAGCTGTTGGACTGATGACCTCCTGCCCATTGGCAGGCACTGTTCTTATTCGCCTGATTGTGGGCATGTGTACCAAATAAGCCCTGGTGGTCCAGTGGACCAATCTCCAGTGCCAGTCGTGAGCATAGGTTAGAAATCCCTGGTGGTCCTGTAGAGCCCCCGAGCTCCTGATCACATGCAGAATGCTCTAAGGACACCCTGGTGGTCCAGTGGTACCCCACTCCCCACCTGCCCACTGCGTCCCCACCACCCTGCACCCCTCCAGTCAGCAGCAGGCTGCAGCACCCCACCCACAAGCTGCCTGGCTGCTCACCTACTGACAGTGTACAGTAGGGTTGTATACCCATTGGTCCACTAAGTGGGCCAATGGGCATGCTGAACCATACTGTACTACACAGTCCTGAATTGTGAATGAGCATTCACTGTATGCTGTCAGTGGGCAGGCAGCTGGGTGACTTCGTGGGTGGTGCTGCCGCTGCTGACTGGGGTGCAGGGTGGTGGGGAATGTAGTGGGTGGGTGAGGGGTACCACTGGGCAACCAGGCTCATGTTTACACATGCCCATGATTGGGCACTGGGGATCAGTCCACCGGACCACCAGGAGATATGTAACTTATGCCCGTGATCGGGTGAAGGGATCAGTCCACTGGACTACCAGTGATCATTTGAACAGATGCCCATGATCGGGCAATGGATAGCGTTGACTGGACCACCAGGAGTTATTCGACATATGCCCACTACGGGTGAGGGGGCATGACGCTCTCTGGGCAGGGGCTCGTGGACTGTGTCCTGGGTGATTGGGTGGCCACCCACGGCAGGTGGCTGTCGTGTTGCACCTTGCAATGGCAGCTCAACTGTGGTGGCCAGGACTTGCTCCTGGTTTTGCCAGGCACAACTTTGCACCCTCTGTGCAGTGCAGGTGGGTATGTGCCAACATATGCTCCGCACATCCTGGGCTGAATATCGGAATGTGGCGCATTTGCACGGGCATGCCCCCGCAACACTACACTGCATACATTACTGGTGCGCCCGCATCGGGGTTGCAGCACAACCTGCCCCTTGAATATCGCGGTCAGCACATTGCGGTGGCGCATGGCACAACTCCTTTCAATATCCTACCCACAGTCTATACCAAGTTCATAAGATTCTGTAATATTAAAAAAGTGGTAGATTTCAAGATATCATGTGTACCATACTCCTAAAATATATGTTATAAAACTTTTTGCTTCTCAACAACTAAACAACTATATAAATTTGAAGCCTAAAACTTTCTCCTTCATTAGAGTTTGACCCATCACTTCTAACAGAGTTTTGTTTGTGTCTGCAGTTCAATCCAGGGAAATAGAATATTTTCTAAGATTAACAGGAGAATTATAGCACCAGTATAAAGTAGTGGTGCAAAACAATAGCACATAAAGAAGAAAAAAAAGAAAAATCTTGTGTTGGGTGAAGGTTTTTTTCTTCTCTTTTCTAAGATGTACACATAGAGGGCTAGATGTTCAAAACCCCTGTCAGTTTTGTGGCTGTAGAACAAAAACTGATGCAAGTGAGTCTTCACTTGTGGAGCTCAGTTTTCCCACAGCTGTGGTATTTTCTAAGGGTGAGCCAGTTTATGACTAGATCCCCATTAGACAACAGTTTGCAGCCACTTACCGGTGTAGCTGCAGCTAAACATTATGTCTGGTGGGACCTAAGCATAACTAGGTAAAGAATTGGGTTGAGGATGGGCGACGGAGGGTGTGGTCATAAATAGAGTTCACTGCAAGGAAGAGTGACCAGAGTTGTGCCACCATGATCAGTAATAGGAACGGTACCCTTTAATGTCTTTATTAGTGACCTTGCAGAGGGGCTACTAGATGACACAAAGATCTGCAATAGGTTAGACACTCCAGGTGTGTGTGTGTGTGTGTGGATAAATTGAATAGTGATCTAAGAAAACTTGAGGAGGTCAAGACTGGGCAACTAAGTTTCACTTTGAAGAAGTGCAAAATCATGCACTTAGGGCACAGAAACCCGGTGGCAGAGTACATGATGCGGGGAGTAGTTCTGATGACCACCAAACAGAAAGCAACTCATGGGTAATCATATCTGATGACCTAAAGGTGGCCAAACAGTGTGATAAGGCAGTGGGGAAAGCCAGTGGAATGCTAGGGTGCATGGTGGGGTATCACCAGCAGAAAGGAGGTGGTGTTACTGATGTATAAATCATTGGTGAGACCTCATCTAGACTACTATGTCCAGTTCTCTAAACCACATCTCTGGAAGGACTTAGACAGAGTAGAAATGGTCCAGAGGAGGACAACTGCAATAGTGCCAGCTCTGTACCAGAAACCTTATGAGGCGAGACTAAAAGACCTCAATATGTACACCCTAGAGGAAAGAATGGAAAGAGGGGATATGATAGAGACTTTCAAATGCTGTGCAGGTATAAGTAAAGTACAAGAGGAAGCATTTTCAAAAAAAGAAGATGCTCAAGAATAAGGGGCATGCTATGAGCTGGAGGAATAGACTCGGGAAACGTGAGGAAGTACTTCTTCACAGAAAGAGGGTGGATGCTTGAAACAGACTCGGTGGAGGTGATGGATCAAAACTGTCAATGGGATTCAAGAATGCATAGGATATGCATAAAGGAACCTTAGTAGCTAGGGATGGGAGGCTAAGCCAGAGATCAAGTAGGGTCTGCAGTATTATAGTAGGTAGAGAACATGGGTATACTAGGTAGGCCAAGTGGTCCTTATCTGCCATCAGATTATCACGTTTCTGTGTTTCTATCCCTGAAGCTGCAGTAGCTGAAAATAGAGAACTCCCCATGTGTGGAAATATCAGTCCCAGCCATTGTGGAGTGGAATAAAATCCTGGGACAGGCTGAAAATCCTTCCCAGAGTTTTTACTTCCTGGTTTGTGGTTTTGTGTTTAAAAATAAATCAGAAATTATGACTACTAGGAGCCAAGTCCCAGTAGATACTATTGTATCCACCTCCTCATCCTGGTACTGACACCCGAAGCCCACACTAGTTTTGGGTTTCTTTGACCACCTCCTGATCTTGACACCAGGTACCTAACACTATTACTTCCCATTCTTTCAACATTAGAATAATTCCCCATTCTCCTAAACCTCCTCCTCCTCCTGCAACACTTAAAAATTAACCACTTTACCTCCACAGTAGCACCCACTGCTCACTCCTCCTGCTCTGCAACACTTAGGATATGCCCACCTTCCCCCAGACCACTAACACCCAATACCACCTTCCTGTCTCCAACGACTCTTCATTAATATAAAGAACTGGAAACTGGCACAGCCCATCTTCACCACCCCAGCCATCCACTATCTGAAGTAACCAACGATTACTGAAATATATGCATACAGAATACATTTATTTCCATATCAGTTTACAATCTCATTATCCTAAACTAAAATTTTTGAAATACATGCTGTATGCATGTATTTCAGAATAATATATTATTTATTTTTACTTTTTAATGTCTCAGATTACAACAACCTTTAGCTAGTAGCACATTTACAAAGATCCCACATCAGTACAGACGATGAGATAATACAAAGGTATTTAACTTATGCACAATCAGTTCCAGAGTTACACAATATGAGGGACAGTACAATGTAGCCCAATGCAGAATCTATACAAGTGGCAGCCTGGTTGGCTCTGTCAGTAGGAAGGGAGCAAATGGTAGCCAAATATAGCATTATAAAAAGGGGAAGAGTAGGTTGGTAGGGCATAGGGATGAAACGGCCATACCAGTTAGGCTTAGGTCCCAGTGCACAAGCACAAATAGGAAAGAGGCATATTGGAGGGGGATGAGAGGTAAAAGGCTATAGGTATTATGGGGCAGAGGAGGACACACAGGGTGGGCTTTGTTGTAGGCAAAGGTAAAGCAGGCTATTTGGTGCACCCCTATTTACCCATCAGAATTAGATGTGAATGGAGCACCCTTTGAGCTGCCCAATGTCCTGGACAGTTGTGAGAGTTGTAGGGAGTCCATTGAGCCACAGAGGGGCCCTGTAGGTGAAGGATCATTGGGCTAATGAGGTATTGTTGAAAGGCACCTGGTGAGGCATTCTGGCAGTGCTCCTAGTGAGGTGCAGGCAATGTGAATTCTGGAGGAGCTTTTGTATATCACAGAGGAGAAGTCCGAGGCATGCTTTTTACCAAGGAGGCATACTTGATACATGATACTCCCCTGGAGTATGAGCCAACTGGATTGGGCATAGAGGTTGCAGGTGTGCATTGGTTTCCATGCACCCAGAACCAGTCTGCATGCTTTTATTTAGTGCCATCTTAACTCTTTCTAAAGCTGTTTCCGAAGCTACACTGTACACTATTTGTCCGTAGTCTATAATGGACATATAATCCTTATTACTGTGAAATTGATTAATATTTGTTTACCAAGTTAAAGACCTCTTTCTAGGGCAAGACTCTAACCTGAAAATGTTATAACAAAATTCCAAACAATCTGGGCTGTAGGTGAGAGCACAAAACAAAAAGCCAAAAAATATATATTTTTCTATTTTTGCACTATCCAGATCTTAGAATCAGGACATCCAACCATCATGAAACTTCTCAAATCAAGACACTTTTACCACCAGATTACACATGGAAAATGTTGTTGCAATTCTGTTGCGTGGGGCAAAGTTATTAAGATGCAAAGTTTAGGGTTTACCATTAAACACCCTACTCAGCCCTAACTATGGGATGCTTCTGCACCCTATAATATATATATATATATATATATATATATATATACATACTATATATATATATATATATATGTGTGTGAAAATGATAGACAGCTTCCTTAGAATGGCAGAAAAAGGGAGATATTGTTGATGAAGGACCTGGATATGCCACATGTTAACTGGAGCACCTTTGCTGCAGGCACATCCAAGAGCATGGTCATTCTTGATGCCCTGCAGGAGGGCATGCCTCAGACAGCTAGTATTGGAACCCACTAAGAAGAGAGCAATCTTAGACCTGTACTCTCAAATGGGGATGGAGAAAGAATCTCAGATTTAGAAGTGGGTAGCCATCTGGGAACACACGACCACCAAACAGTGTGGTTCACGTATAAACACAGCCATACAATCAAGCCATACAAAAGCAAGAGTACTGGACTTTAGGAGGGCTGACTTTGGAAAATGAGAGAGGCCTCAGAAAAGCACTAGCAAACAGGCAAGAAAGAGGTGGAGGAACAATGGGGAGTAATCAAAACAGCCATCACAGAGGCAACAAGCCTTTTTGTAAATCAACAAAACACAACAAAGGAAAGAAAAGCTATGGTTCTCAGAAGAGGTGGCAGGAAGGTTAAGCAAAAGGATAGCATCAGGAAATATAAGGAAACACAGAAGGAGCAGGACAGAGAACTTTATCATTAAAGCAGAAAGATGCTGGGAAGGCAGTCAGAATAGCAAAGGCCCAAACCAAGGAAAGGATAGCCAACTCTGTTAAGAAGGGGATAAGACCTTTATAGGTACATTAGGGAGTGAAGAAAACCAAAGGAGGGATACTGAGGGCTTAATAAAGGGGAGGAATGTGGGTAGAGGGTGACAGTGAAAGCAGGGATACTGAACAAATATTCCACTCAGTATTCACAAAGGAAGAAGGGAGGTACCTAAACCAAACAAGAGAAACACTCTGAAGATGGGGGTCTATACCAGTCCATTTACAGAAGAAAGGGTTCTGAAAGAACTAATACAGTTGAAGGTGGATAAAGCAATGGGACCTGATGGGATTCACCCAAGAATTCTAAAGGAACTAATGGTAGAACTACTGACACCGCTGACTACTCTCTTTAACAAATCATTGAGGATGGGGTGGTACCTGAGGACTGGAGGAGGGTGGATGTGACTCCTCTTCACAAAAGTGGGAGCAGGACAGAGGCAGAAAACTACAGACCAATTAGTTTGACCTCAGTGGTAGGGAAAATGATGGTATCACTTCTGAAGGAAAGAATTGTTGAGTACCTAGAGGCCAGTGGGGCACAGGACCCAAGGCAGCATGGATTCACGATGGGAGGTCATGTCAGACAAATGTAATAGATTTCTTTGACTGGGTGACCAAAGTAGTAGACCAGGAGGGGCAGTGGACATGGCCTACCTAGATTTTAGCAAGGCATTTGATGCAGTCCCACACAAAAGATTAATACACAAGTTAGCCAGCCTTGGAGTGGGTCCCAAGGTGGTAGCCTGGATAAAAATTGGCTAGACAACAGAGCGCATGGTGGTAGTAGTAAATGGAGTCCACAGTGAAGAAAGGAGGGTTACTAGTGGAGTACCGGTAGGGTTCAGTACTAGGACCGGTCCTTTTAATGTCTTTATAAGTGACATTGCAGAGCAACTGGAAGAAAAGTATGTTTCTTTGCAGACGATAAATAATCTGCAACAGGGTTGATACACAAGATGGAGTGGAAAGATGAGAAGGGACTTGTCAAGGTGGGAAGAATGGTCAGATGTATGGCAGCTCAGATTCAATGCAAAGAAGTACAAGGTAATGCATCTGGGAAACAAAACCCAGGGCAAGACCACACAATGGGGGTGAGATACTGACAACAGTAAAATGGACAGGGACCTGGGGGTAATTATATAAGATGATCTAAAGGTGGGCAAACAATGTGAGAAGGCAGTAAAGGAAGGCTGGGGGATACTGGAATGCATAGGAGAGGCATCAATAGTAGAAAACAGGAAGTTGTTATCCCTCTGTACAGACAGTTGGTGAGACCCCATCTGAGTACTTTGTGCAGTTCTGGAGACCCCATCTCAGCAAAGACATAGACAGAGTGGAGGCTGTCAGAGGAGGAGCAACAAAATGGTGCAGGGTCTGCACCAGAAGACATACGAAGAAAGACTAAAGGAGCTTAATACTGTATGTATACCCTTGAGGAAAGAAGAGGAGAGAGGGACATGAAAGAAACTTCAAGCACCCCAAGGGAATCAACAAAGTCCAAGAGGGTAGCATCTTCAGAAAAAGAGATGTGCAAGAACATGGGGCACAATTGAAGATAGAGGGGACGGCTCAGAGGTAATGTGAGGAAGTATTTTTTTCACAGAGAGGTTGTGGATGCATGGAATAGCCTCCCTGAGGAGGTCGTAGAGTCAAGAACAGTGGGGAATTCAAGAATGCATGGGACAGACATAAGGCAGTCCAAGTGGGGTAGGAGGAAGTAAGCTGTTGGTTAACTAGGATCTGCAGCTTATCTGTTAGGTAGGAAAATGGGCAGACTAGGTGGGCCAAGGGTCCTTATCTGCCGTCATTCTATGTTTCTATGTTTCTATGACAGGTTGTGCATTATAGGATTATAATAACCAGTCAGCAATTTTTTCTATTGGCTGACCAAGTTATTATTTGCCATTATAACCCACAGGTCATAACTGTGAGCACGAGCTGAGTCACTCAGAACAAAGCCACTCCCTCAATGGCTAATCCTTCATTTGTGGGCAGGCTAAATGGTCACAGAAACATGGTGGCTCCATCTCTTGCTTATCGAGGAGCCACCACCTGAGCTGCCACAATGTCTTTGAACTCTGGAGAGTTCTTTAGCACACAGTATCTGTTGATCCTGCCATCTATTTTTTAAACTCTTATTTGGTTGATCCTGCTCTTCGTCCCCAAGAAACAGACCATGGCTCCACACACAGAGCCAACTCGATCTCCAGGTAAACAGCCCATTGCAACAGCAGTTTCAGGTTGCTGTCTGAAACTGCAAGTAAAAATAAATAAATAAAACATCAAGAAAAAACAAAATAAAACAAAATAAAGTGAGGCAGAGAGTCAGTGCTTGTGTGTGTGTGTATGTCTGTGTGTTTGTGTGTCTGTGTAAATCTGCTTGAGTGAGACACAGAAACACCAGGAAGGGTTGGAAAAAACTGCTGACCAGTAATTATAAAAAATAAAATTGGAGAAGTGTGTCTCAAACTGTAATTTAATGGTTGCCATCAGTGGGGATGCTTCAGTAAACCCCTCTGGCTGGCTCTCAGGGTTTATGTAACATCCCACACCTCAGGAAACCATTAAATTCCCTTTAAGCACACTTCCCCATCCATTATTCTATATTTAATGCATGCCCCAGGGTGTAGAAAGGCACAAGGCTGAAGGCCGAGTGTCTTACACCCGAAAGTGCATTAAATACTTTGATGTACACATTGGAGGAGCTTATTGCATTTATAAAATGACTGTAAATGGTGTTTTTGTGGTGGAGGAGACAAATTAGATTTGGCACCTGACCGTGTGTTTATAGAGATTTATTGCACAGTCAGGTGACATCTGACGCCATTAAAATTTCTAGATTTCTGTCATGGCCAAACTTACTATATCATTTTTGTCTTCATGTGAGGGTATTGGTCTGTTGATATCTCATCAGAAGTAAAGCCACAGTAAGATAACAATTGACCAATACCCACAAATGAAGATAAGGTTGATATCTTAAATCCGCTATGTCATATTACATGTATATTCGATGTATACATTATGTTTAGGTAGTTTTGTGATAGAAGTGATAAAAGGCTACAAACAAAACAATACAAAATGTAACATGTACCACTCTGTTCAATGGCTTAGTATTAAATATACCAATGATCTACAATCATTAAAATATATATGGCATTTTAAATGGGAAAATACATTTCCGAGCATTCATGGTGTTGAAAATGAGTGAGGTGAATTACTGAGCATTCTCAGCAACTAACTTGATTTACATTGCTTTGTTGGGTAAAGATAACATTTCTTGTCTTGCTATTTATCAGTACACATGACATGGGTATGATATGTGTTAAAAGTAAAATAGAACTATCTTCGAAAGCTGTACTTGACTTCTTTACCTCACAAATGGTGAAGTCACATGTGAGGTCAGAAACAGACATGAGGCGAAAGTTGTGAATTCCACTTTACAGAACTTCCATGAATTTTCAGAAATTTCACACAAATTTTTGGAACTTTCTCCATTGGCAAAACAGGGATCTTATGCAGATTTTAGCCGGTTCCACTGACTTTTTGTGAACTATGGAATAATATATATAAACTGTAGAATTTATTCCAGCCGCAGTTTAAAGTATTATTTTACATCCTAATTCTATCACACCCCTCCTCTCCACTGGCTCTCTGTCCAATAACACACCTCCTGTATAGTGGTCCCCACCCACTGATCGCAGGTGCCATGTAAAAAGCCTTGATCCCTGGTGTCTAGTGGCACCCGTGCTCACCGATCGCAGGTCCCAGTAAAAAAAAAAAACTCTGATCCTCCCTGGTGTCTAATGGCTCTCAACCACTGATTGTGGGTCCCATGTAAACAAACCCAATCCCTGGTGTCTAGTGCTCCTTCACACCCATCATTCGTGGGTCACAGTAAAATAAAGCAAACTTTCAATCCTTTCCTGGTGTCTAATTGTCCCCTTCCACCCACTGATTATGGGTCCCATGTAAACAAATCTGATCCCTGGTGTCTAGTGGCCCCACACCCACCCGATCATAGGTCCCAGTAAAAAAACTTCCGATCCCTCCCTGTTGTCTAGTGATACCCCCACCTACCAATCATGGCCCCCAAGAGAAGTTATAATTCCTGGTGTCTAGTGGACCCCTCCTATCCAGGATCCCTTTATTAAATGGAAAACACAGCCTGGCAGTCCACTGCACCACTTGTCCCACTCTAGTCCCAGTATTCCCTAATGTCTAGTGGACCCCCATCCCTGTTAAAAAATAAATGAATAATCCAGAATTCTGGTGTCTAGTGGACCCCACCCGACAGTTAGTCCATCACCACCTCCCTCCTCCATCCCGACCTGGTGCAGGCCAGTGACTCAGCCCTACTCTCTCTATGGCGGTGGCCATGGAACTATCAATGAATGAGCACATGATTGTACAAGCAACGCGCCTGTCCATTGACAGTTCAGTGGGGCCACTAGCTGTCCAGGAGAGAGGAGGGCTGCCTCGGTGGCCCACTCTGTGTCAGGATGAGGGGAAGCGGATGATGGTGGACTAACTGTCAGTGGAGAGTGAAGGTCCACAAGACACCAAGGAATTGGGATTGCTTTTGTTACAGGAGATTGGGGATGGGTGGTCCACTAGATACCAGGGAATACTGGGAATAGAGTGGAAATGGAGTTGGTGCAGTGGACTGACAGCTGTTTTTATTTTATCAAGGGATCCTGGATAGGGAGGGGATCCACTAGACACCAGGGAATTATAACATTTTGGGGGCCACGATCAGCGGTGTGGGACCACTAGACAACAGGAGGGACTGTAAGTTTTTTCTTTTTTTTTACTGGGACCTACGATCAGTGGATGAGAGGGGCCACTAGACACCAGGGATTGGGTTTGTTTACATGGGACCCATGATTGGCAGGTGGAGGGGACCACTGGACACCAAGGAGGATTGAAGTTTTTTTTTACTAGGACCCATGATCGGCAGGTGGCGGGGGTTAATGTATTAAACTGTGGGGAAAAGCCTCAGAACTGACCACTGACAATGATCAGTTCTGTGGATTTCTTTGCTGCAGTTTAATAAATTAACCCACAGCCAGTAAATTTAATCTGTCGTTTTAAGGTGGAATTTCCACGAAAGTTGCAAAAATGATTTCGAACTTTATGGAAATTCTGCCTGTGGAATGTTTTTTCGCACACCCTAGTCAGAAGAAGTGAGGTATAGGAGTGAAGGTATTTCTGCTATCTCACCTCACCCATGTCCTATTTGATTTGTACAACAAGTGTTTAGCTGGTTTTATGATATAAATGATAAGTTACAAAGGAAAAATGTACAGAAGTAAACTGTACCTCTTTGATCAATGGCTCAGCATAAGAGAAGCAAATCAGTTCAGTGCAAATTGATACAATCAATACTGTTTAAACCATTACAATTAATACAGATGTGAACTACAAAGCAACCAAGACTACAGACCATCTCCCATCTTCTGGCATCAGTGCTGCACATGGTTGTTGTGATATCAGTATTATTAAAGCTGCTCTCTGATTTGTTCAGTATTCCATAGAACATACCCAGTTTTGCAAGTTGGTCATAAGATAGTAATTTTATCTTTGCTAATCTGGACCCACAACTGTTGTATAAAGAAAGATATAGATAGATAAAAAGATAGATAGATAGATAGATAGATAGATAGATAGATAGATAGATAGATAGATAGACAGACAGACAGACAGACAGACAGACAGAGGAGAAAGGGAGAACAGCCTCTTGATCGGTATATATATATATGAGTATGCCCCTCTTACCCATTGTTTGTTTTATATAATACAGATGACTTATTTTTGTTACATCGTAGATGTAGTTTGTTGAAAGGGTTTTCTTCGGCTGTGGAAATTTTGTGGTTAGTGTGATGGTTCCTCAGGGCTTCAGTTGTTCAAGTATTTTGTTTTGTGGACCTTCTTTGTCTTTTGTTGCTTTCATAGTGTACGGTACCTATATAAGGGTGCTTTTCAGCAGCTGGTCATCCCTTAGGTCATTGGTGGTGTCATGGATTGCAGCTTTGGTCAGTGGCATGGAATGGCATCATTGGTCAGAAGGGTAGTCTGCATTTGATAGTGGCTGTGGCATGGTTGGTGCACAGTGCTGTAGTGCTAAATTTAGAAGTGAGGGTTCTCTGACCATAAAGCATGCACCTCCCCAACCTATAGGCCGGTAATCTGAGGGCCTCCTAGATCCCAAAAGCTATCAAGTTTTAGATGCATTCTGTGCATTTTGAGGTCAGTTTGACACTATTTGGCTGCTTCTAAAGACTGTTTTGACTTGTTTCAAACAACCAATCTCAGTATCAAAATAACTAGCTTTTTATTTTCTTCAAAAAAATCATCAAAACTACAACAACTTCTTGGTCGATATCAAGGAGCAGAAACCACATACATCTCTAATCCAGAAAATTCAGCAATAAAATATTCACGTTGGCATCTGCATTGCACATAGGGATTTACATATGCTGTTAAAAAATACAGGATAAGGGACCAGACCATTCTGGAGATAAGATAGGCTGCCAACATTTATGTTTTTTCTGTCTGTCGCTGTCTCTCTTGTCTCAAGTAAAACTGTAGCTACCAGCTGGCAGGTGACAGTGTGGCTCAGTCTGTAGCACATCTGCTTCTGGGTCAGATGGTTTTGGGTTCTAATCCTCACTGGGTTGTGCTCATACCGTGAATGTTGTGAAATGAGATCATGAGAGGCGAAGATATAATAAAGTGCCCAAACAAATGAGATATAATAACCAATAGTTACCTGCAGTTCTGTTTTCCACTTTAGCACCAGTTGTGTCTCCTACCCTGTTTATGGTGCAATGCCACCTCCCCACAACACTCCAGAGTGCCTCCCACTATGTAGCAAACCACCAGTGGCCAGAGGGAGAGAGGCAGACGGACAGACAGATTGATTTTTAACAATAGGTTGCCAGTTTCTTTGTCTGTGCTCTAAAACCATGGTGTATTTTTATAATATGTAGTTGCCCCTAAGGGCTTATAAAATACCCTTGGAGACACTAAGGTGCCAGTTTCAGGAAAATTAAACTTTCTTGGAGAGTTTGCTGAGCTGTCATAGTAGTACTGCAGTTCAAACCACACTCTTTTAAATTAGAACACACAAACTCAATTTCTTAGTATGAAGCTTTTTACTTTCAAACTAGAACAAAAGTGTGAACAACATTTAAAAGTATACATACTTATTTGCTGACCCTCTGAGGCACTGAAAACAACACCAGAAGCATCTTACGGTAACTGTTTCTAAGTCCTGACAGGTGCATTTTTTAATCTGTTGCTCTCTTGCTCCATTATTGTATGTTTTTTATTTCTTTGCTTCTGGCTCAATTGCCTACATTCATTCCCCTCCTTTGTAATGGTACTTTGGGGAAGAAGGTAACTCTTAGCTGCTTATTTTGTTCCCGATCAGGTTTCCATTTGGGCAGCATCTTGGGCGTTAACCTTATGTGAGTAAACCACAGTTCAAAGCTAACCTTTCTGATATATAGCCACCTTCATCATGAAGCTCTGATGACATTTTTGCTACATTGTCTTGCCAGTGGCATTGTAGTTGTTATGTTCTGACCCAGTACATTTGCTGCTGTTGCTGCTCAAAATTATTTGTGCCTGCACCAGATTAGTGTTGCCCTTTGTTCTCATAAAGTGTACATGTTTGTTGTTAGAGAGGAAGTACTAAAGGGTTAATATTAATATTGTTTCAATTTTGTTTAAGCAAAAATGTTAATACGATGTTGAGTGTTTGAATGCCATGCTGCATGTAGGAAAATGTCCAGTAATTCTTCTTGTGACTATTTGTGTTTAGTGTGTCCTATGTCAGATGTCATGTAGTTTGTAAGGAGCTGCATTTTCCTTGGTGATTGTGTTTGTATTTTGGAATGCCCTGTTGTTTTCAGACATTAGCTGTTTTGACTATTTAATAGCTCAAGCTAGGTCCAGCCATCCATGATGCAGCTGGCTATATGCAGAGGAACTCCCTGCTCAAACACCTGGACTACAAGACACTGGAACATCATCAAAGTAACCCATGCAAGGCACAAGATAGGCTCATGCTTATTCATGAGCTGGAATACAGCCATATTTACATCCATCCTAGCCCCGCATCCTACTGTCATGGATCATGTGCATTTATTTAACAGTAGTACTCCAGCAGCTCTATGTTTGACTGTACCCCTCAGCATATAGAACATAGGAATCTAGAGGCTGATGGCAGAAAAGGACCACCTGGTACATCCAGTCTGCCAATTTCCCCAGCCTAATATAAAGCTGCAGAACCTACATGGTCCCCAGCCTGCACCCTCCTGCCCTCTCCCCCTACCACCAATAGTGTTTCCAGCCCTGTTCACACCTGGGTTACCTTCCTACCAGGTTTTATGATACCCATGTGTCTATCCCATGCTTTTTAACCCCACCACTTCCACTGGGAGGCTGTCCTAGAGGTCTACTACCCATTCCATGAAGAAAAGCTTTCTTCTGTTCTCTCTGATTCTTCCCCTTGAACATCATCGTGTGACCTCTAGTCTTTGGACAGCTTTTCTTTGGAAGATGCTCCCTTGTTGTACCTTTTATTTCCTTTAGGTAGTTGAATGTCTCAATCATGTTTCCTCTCTCTCCTGATATCTAGGAGTACATATCTAGATCTCTAGTCTTTCCTCTAGAGCTCCTGATGCAGGCCTGCACTATTTTGGTCACCCTCTGCCCCTGCATCCGCTTGTACTTAAAGATTCTCTCTCTGAGGGAAGGATCATAGGAAAGTTAGAAATGTATGGGGCCATGGACACTGTTTCCATGGCCCCTTGTAAAATTCAACGTCTCAATCTGGTAAGATATTTGAGACCAGGATTAGAACCCTGGTCTCCACAGCATCCCGACCAAGCTGCTACATGGCCCAGCCCTCCATGCCATGGGAGCAGTTCAGCCTGCTCTGGTATTTTGCTGCCCTTGTCCTGTGGCAGCAACATGGACAGCGCCAGTGGAGCACATATCACAAGTGCTCTACATCCCTGCTCACTATCCATGGTAGCACTACAGGAACTAGTGCTGTCTTTGCTTGGCTCTTTCCTGTAGCGCTAATCTGACTGGGTACAGCAGCAAACCACTGTTCCAAATCAATATGAGACAAGGATGACAAACAAGATAACAAATAAAAGCATTGCATTGTGCTATTATTATTAAAACACTTGTTTCCAATAATATTTGGACAAAATATATATTTTCTTAAGATTCTTAAAGAGTTGGACTCTGCCTTATGAGTTAACCTTCTAAATGGTACTGGGATTAAGAGTGTGATTCAATGTGAATCCATGGGACCAATAACTCCATAAGTGCCCCATAAATGGTATTTTTAAAGAAATAATTTCAGAATTATTCATTTGCATCACTGAAACCAACACTCCAGTTTTGTCAATTCATCATGACAGCCCAGGCCATCACAGCATCATGCACAGTTCCCAAATTAGACAATCCTGTGCTTTACTCTGTCCCTCCACCAGTCCAAAGCCAGACCAGCATGCTTTCACTCGGAGCCAAGACTTTCTAGCTTTTGGAGCAAAGGGCATGCTGATTGATGTGGGGAGTGAAGGGCCCTATATCAGAAGACGGATCTAGACAGAAAGAAGAAACAAGTACTCCCCAAGCTAGACCACAGGCCCTTCACTTCAAATACTTCTCCCAAGCCACACAAGCAGGCCCTTTGCTCTGAAACCTCACCAAGCCAGACAAAGAAGCCCATCACTCCACCACCCCCACACAATCAAACCACACTAGCAGGCTGTGCAATCCCAAGTCAGTTCTTATGGCTGTTGAACTGAAAGACTGGTGGGGAGGTTGGAGCAAACCATTTTCAAATACAACATGAGACAAAATGGTAAATAGTATGCAAACAAAGAAATTTAAGTGTTGCTCTACAAATTATTAAAAGCACATGTTTCAGAAAATATTTGGACAAGATATCACTTTTAAACAATCTTAGAGTTAGATTCAGAACAAAGTCCAGCTTTTGAAGTTAAGAGCTGGAGGTGGAAGGTTTGAGCAAAGAGTCTGCTGGTCAGGATTGGGCCCCAAGCCAGATCAGCAGGTCCTTTGCTCCAACCCCTCCTCAATCACCACAAGAAGCAGTACCCTTAGTCTGGAACCAGAGTGGGACAAATCATTTTGTGAGCTGATGGTCAGCTTGGCTCAAGCTTTAAAAACTGGTAGCCAAATCAGTATTTTTTAATGTCGATCATTGTTAAAGACTCAAACATCACTTTCATGGGCAGGTAGCCAGTTGGCTGGTAACTTCTGTAATCTGGTAGCCAAACAATTTTTTAATTGCCGTTGGCTACCTGATTTGTCCCACCATCTCTGAATACACACTGTGGTGTACCCTTCAGTCCAAAACACTTCCAAGACTATGGACCCCACCCCAGAAAAGCTCTATTTAAGCTGAACTATTAGTCTCCACCCACGACCACACAATGCCCACATACATTTTAACACCCCCAAACATAATTTTTAAATCTCGATCCCCACCCCCCATACAAATGCTATTTCAAACCCCATCCCCAGGTTTTGAAATGAAGGGCTATAGTTGATGGGAGACTTGGCAGGGCCTGCTGCTCTGGCTTGGTTGCACCCCTGAGTCAAGCCAGACCAGCAGATCCCACCCAAAATAACCCCCAAAGTCACACCAGTAGTCCTTTCATTCTACCGTAACCCACCAGCCACACCAATTGGCCCTTCACTCCACCCTCAGCTGACCAGGAGGTTATCAATCAAAACCTCCCAGCTATACTCACAGGCTGGATCCTAAAACAATCCAGCAAGCCTTAAGCTCCAGGCCCCCAACACATACACACACACACACCAGCAGGCACCATTACTCACAACACCCCCACAACACAAACCCCTACCACACAGGTAAGCCCTTCATTCCAAACCCCCACCCCCCAAAACCAGATCAGGACATGCATTACTCTACTTCCCACAAACCACACAAACAGGCCAGAATCCAAAGCCAGACTAGTTCCTTTCACTTCAAGTCCCCCTGGCAGGGACCTTCACTCTACCTCCCCAACTGATTCAGGAGGTCCACTGATCCAGTCCTCCCAATAGCCACAATCAAGCTGTATCCCAAAGCCTGGCTTCAGCCCAAACCCACCCCCTAAGCACACAATGCCAACAGGCACCATTACTTCCACAATGCCTCCCACAACAATAACCCTCACCCACACCAGTATGCCCTTCACTGCAAACCCTCCCTACCAGACAGACCAGGAAGCCCATTGCTTCTCTTCCCCACAAGTCACACTGACAGGCCAGATTCCTAAGCCAGACCAGCTCCTTTCACTTCAAGCCCCCACCCAGTAGACCCTTCACTCCTCCTCCTTCCCCAACTGACCAGGAGGTCCATCATCCCATCCCCTCAAGCAGTACCAGCATTAGATTTGGGACCCAAGCCGAACTGATGGTTTTGGGGTCCTAAATTTATGGAGAACCTTGATATGCTCCAATACACACACAGTTGTCAGTACTGGCTCAGTAACACCTGATAAAGTCAGAGCAAGGAAAGGCATCTTAGAAAATGTAATTAATATAAAATGTCACACATTACTAAGAACAGAATGTTGCACATTTTAATTTACATATGGGTGGCAAGAAAGGTACACCAAGCCAAGGTTTGTTTCTCAACAGTGTAATGCCCCATAATAGTTCACTACAGTGTCAGTACTGGGAAGTAGTCTAGTTCCTGCTGTGGGACTAGAATCTATTACCTTCCTATCTTCTAGTCCTAGAGACAAGCATACCAACATTTGTCTGCCTTGGGTTTTGTGTGTTTGCTGTGCTGATCACTGTATGTAGTGGTGATCAGCCAGCTCTGTCTTGAAAATTTTACTTTGGCATCTGACTCGCGCTGGTTCCAGTCCTGCTGGTACAGTGCATCTTGAACTCTGTGTTTGAGTCAAGCAGAGCATAGTGCCGTAAGCCACTTGTAACCTTCAGAAGTGACATATTGGGGAATTTTGTAGACTCCACTATCTGTGTTAGAAGAGAAGAGGTTTGAAACTCAGCTAAGGAGCCAACCAATAGTAAGCTTGGTCAGTCAGCTAGTTAACTGCTCCCTTTCCAACAAGAGACTTGGCTGGAGGGAGGCTTAAATCCTGTGCCCAAGAAGTTGAAAAGGAAGAGTAGACTGTGGTTGAAGATCTCACCGACAGTAATTTGGATTGGTCAGTGAGTCCATTCCAATTTTCATCTGTGGACTGGTTGGAAGGAGGTTCTAACAGGGACTATGATGACCAGGTCTCTTAGTTTTCTAACTGGGAGTAGGGGTTGGTGTTGGTTGCCTGTGAGAAGGGGGGACAGGAGCCTATGCTGGAGTGTGTGGTGCTTGTGTCTGCCAGAGGGCTTATTCAGGGGCTTTGATATGAGGTGTTGTCTGGCTCTGGACCCTCTGTGAATCAGAAGGTGAGCAGGGCACATGGTTCTGGAGATAGCCTGTTGGAACATCATTTCATCTTCTTGTGCCTTCTAAGGATTGCAGTGGTTAGATAGAGTGCTTGCTGGGGGTTGATGGCCCAGAAAAGGGGGGCAGGGTCCACTACCGGAGGGTGGTGTTGTTCTGATTGCCTGGGGCCACTCTAAGTGGTGGGTCGGAGGACCTCTTCCTGGTGGGCCTGACCTTCATGACCCTGAATACTCCAGGTTGTGGCCTTGTTTCTATGCTGTCTTAATATCTTAAGAAGGAAATTTTGCTGGAGACTGCTCTGTTGAAGAAATCTGTTGGATGTTTAGCTGTTATGGTGGTGTGGTGAGAGAGCCATAGAACTGACTTTTTCAAAATAGCTGTGAATGCTGTTGTGAGAGCACAATGCTTTGGATAATTTTTGGGAGTAGGTGGGGTGAGAGACCCATCATACTCAGACTGGCCTACAAGTACAGCAGGGCTTAGCCCCATTTGGAACATTAAGACATCAGAATTATTCTGGACCTTGCAGAGTCATTGTTTTAGGGTTTTTATTTTGAGGTATGTCAGTGGGTATTATTGGGATGGGGATTTACTTTGCTGTTTTGGTTTGATTTATGTTTGGGGAGTTATTTGGTTTATTATTTTGTGTTGGACTGCTGTTGAGTGTGTTGGTTGTCTTGTGTTAATATGTGTTGTCTAAGAACTCTCCCTGCTAAGCACTACTCCCGCTCTGAGCTCCGTGGCCTCCGGCCTTCTGAGTTGAAACCCCGTTGGCCAGTGATGTTTATGGGCATTGTCAAGCTTTGGGGGTGTGTGAGGAAAGACAGGTCAAGGACGCGGGACCGAGGGGACTGGAGCGGATGGTCAGATTGGGGGTAGTGGGATCTAGGACATTTGCAGAAGAAAAGAAAGGTTGAGGAGTAGGCCAACAAGCAGTGCAGTGGCAGGAGGAGCTAAGAGAAGCAGGAAGCTTAGGATCAAGGCTATCAGGTTACCTCCCTTGTGTGGATTATGGCAAACAGGACCTTAAAGGAAAAGTCCCCATCAGCCTTTTTATTCTGTTTCCTATTGCAATTGTAGGCATGCATAATTTCATCAGGATTTAAATGTAAGTGAAGGTGCTTAAGTCTGCTGTGAAAATCTGCTTGACTCGCTGCAAAGGAGTCATGGGCATCCTGGAATTTTATGATGTTTTTTGGTGCTAAAGACTGCAGTAGTTTTACTGTATCAGTCAGTGCTGTTGTTGTCCTCTGCAGTCTCCATGTTCTTGTCTTATGCTGGCCATGGAACTTGTCAAGGTATAGTAAGAGTTCTGCTGTTCTGAGTAGTTTAAAGTGTATGAGTTAGAAATAACTGCTTTTAGAGAATACAGGGATGTCAAAGACATGTAACCAAACCGAATGAGAGTATAACTTGCTGGATTGTGCATGTACACATCAACTCCCATGATGCCTTGCATTAGTGGGTTCATGACCTTTGGAATGGAGACAAACAGGTTTTCACACCAGGGCAAAACAGAGAAGCAACTTCATTTATATTTAAATTAGGATGACATTAGGAGAATGTTAGAGTGGGAATCACTTTTCATGCTTACAAACCACACCAGTATATAGAAAATGGGCTGAGGGGACATTCTGTTTAACAGAAGCAGATAGAGTAGTAGAGAGAAGGAAAAAAGAAAGATGAGGGAAAGGTAGAATGATGGAAGAAGGGAAGGGAGGAAGGGATGAGAGAGGAGCACAGGCAGTAAAGTCTGAGTTAAAGGAAGAGGCAACATGAGAAGGGTCAGAGACAAGGGAATCACCAACTTTAGGAACAGGGGATGGAGGCTGGGTTGGAGGGGAGAAAAGGCAATGGATATCCTTTCAGAACTTGGAGTGGTGATTAATGTTGTTCGGATGTGAATGCAAAATACTCAGACTTCACAAGTCTGAGGGATTTGGTACATGCTTTGTAAAGCTGACAATAGTTAGTAGAAGCAGCCAGGGAGCCAATGATCCTAAATGAATGTCAGGGCAAAATCTGTGGCATGGAGGCAAGCAACTTTACTTGATATAAGGTATATAGCTTTACTTGGAAGGTATACAACTTTAATTGGTGATGCATACAGGAAATGCATAATAATGACTCCTATGGGAAAAAGTCCCATCCATGTATTATACAAAGAATAAATGGTGGGTGTGATCCATTATGGGGCCATTTTGTGTTTGCTTGACCCTTTCTGGACCCATATGTTTGCATAGTGTGGTGGTGCTGTGGTTTTGGGCTGTTTTTGTGCCACTTGCATTTCCATAATGCAGTGTTCCCTTATAAAAGGGCATGTCTGGGCCAGTTATCCTTTAGTTTATTGGTGGGTCCATGTATTGCGACTGTGTGCAGTGGTATGCAGTGATTTCAAGGGAGTGGCATCATGTCAAGAGGATGGTTTGTGCTTGGGAAGCTGCGTGTGTTATCGGGACCCTTGGAGCCGGTGAAGTAAGTTGGCCTGGAGTATTAAATGGCAGCAACAGTTTAGAATACATTGTGGTTGAGGAGAAAACTTTGAGGAAATAGACTGTTGGCAAATATTAGAGGATATGTTGCTGGTGTGTTCCCTTCAGCTGGCCTCCAACTGTCTCTGTTTTAGGTTTGGGGAGCTCAGGTGAGGAGGTGAGGGAGGAGAGGGCTGCCAACAAACATTTTTTTTTAGATTTTGAGTGCTCCTGGACTAGGGAGTGCTTCCGGACTGGAGAGGAGTTTTTTTTCACAGTATACAGGTACATCTTGCTTTGAAGATGAACAGCCTTAATTGGAGGCATGCAGCTGTATACTTCTGGAGGTACAGTATAAAAATATCCCTCTGGAGGTAAGCAGCCTTGATTAGAGGTACACAACTTTAACTGGGAGGTCTGTGGGTTTAATTGGTGAGGTACAGAGGGAAATATATGATAACAGTTCCTATGGGGAAAGATCCTACCATGTACTACATCTCTCTCTATCTCTCTCTCTCTCTCTCTCTCTCTTATATATATATATATACACACATGTACTATATCTATATGCTTATTGCAAAAAATTGCATTAATGCAGCAGTTAGGTTCAACTTAACACCACAAAAGCAGGAAATGTGGCATTAGAAGAAGTAGTTTTGCAAATCGTGTATTACGGGTAGAGATGCAGCAAATTTAAATTCCTCCAGCGAAGTGTAGCGAAGTGGGCATCAGCATTGCCACTCTGCTACGGTGGAGCGGGCAATGCAAAGTGCTCACTCCACCTTGTCATTACCACTTGCGTTAAGGCAGAATGGCAATGCAAGTAGGGCAAAATCATTGTTTTAATGGACTATGTGTTCCTCATTGTAGTTCTAAGTGATCCACTGGTGTTTCAGATTTAGCAGCCCCCCACATCACATGGCTTACAATACTGTAAGTCACATGTCTTTAGCTAGGCAGGAAGAAAGTGAGTCATACAAGCAGACACTTTACTTTCTCCTGTGTAGATGGAGAGAGAGAATAGTGTGTTTGTGACTGCTGATACTTTGAGATCAGAGCAAGGAGATTTAAACTTAGATTTTTACCCAACAGCTTTTTAAAAGCTACATTTTTGTCTTTTTCTGTACTCTTTTTACTTAACTTGTTCATTCTGTAAATTTTATTTTCTTACCTTTATAAGTAGTTAGTTGTTTGTCTGTGTCTGTGTGACTGTGTGTGTGTGTGTTGTGTGACAGTGTGAGTAGTGATTGCTCAGACTGAGGGAGCTCAGTGGAGAGATGTACCAGGGTGAGAGAATGTCTGGTGGGGCAGCTCTGGGAGAGCTGGTAGTGGTAAGCGCCATACCCATGCATGTGTGGAGGGCGCCCATTCCTGTTGGACTACTCCAAAACTTGTGAGTGTCCCCCCAAGAAGCAGGACCAGCACCACCTCCTGTCCTGACTGTGAGACAATTGAACCACCACCACCACCACCAAGTTCAGCACCAAGTCCTCTGGAGCAGGATGTGCCATTCCCCGGGCCCAGGTGTGGATCCCATCCCTGTTCAGCACCATGATCTGCTGGCTGCCAGTTCATCTGGCCATCCCCTGCCTGTGCCTGGTGCCCCACACCTCTGTTGTTTGGCAGTTTTTGACTGTGTCGGGTGGACAACAGTGTGGTCAAGTGCCACCTATGTGAGGTGGAGGTGTGCCATGGCCCCTCGGGACTCACCTGGGGACTGGGGGTCAGCACACCCATATGCTCAATCACCAGCAGTTGGGTGACAGGCTGCCACAGAACAGACCATGCCTGCCTGCCTCTGCTGGCCATTCTGTGGCAGATGATGCAGCTGTGCATTGCGGCACCCCTCACGAAAGGGAGGGCCACAGCAGCACCTGCTGCTTCACCAGCACCCCCACCCCACCACCACCAGCAGGTCAGTCTGTAGATCGTAGACCCCAGAGAACTGGTAACATAGGCTGACTTGGCAGTTCTCTGGAGTGCTGCCGAGGATAACAACGAGAGGGTGATGCTGTGGAGCAGTGGCTGGATCACATAGAGGGACATCAGTTGCAAATTATGTCCATGCTGGAACTGCTGCTGGATAACCATGGATCCCACATTAGTTTTTTTCCTCACATCATGTGCCCCCCACACCTTCCTTGCTCTGTTATAAAATGTATTCCTCACCATCCCCGACCCTTGTATGTAATTATGCCCTATTTTTTTTGTCTTCTGTATGCATGACACTTTGTATTCTGAGCAGTGCAAGTATACTGTACTAAACTACATGTGTGCAGTCAGTCTTCTTTCCAGTCTGTGCATGTACTGCAGATGCTGTCCAACTCCTGACTTAAAAAACATATAGAACAATGGTGAGAAGCCTGGAGAAACATAGAAACATAGACTTTGACGGCAGATAAGGACCGCTTGGCCCACCTAGTCTGCCCATTTCCTACCTAGAGGATAAGCTGCAGATCCTATTTAACCAACAGCCTATTTCTTCCTACCCCTCACAAAATTGCCTTATATCTGTCCCATGTATTCTTGAATTCTCCCACAGTTTTAGACCCCAACCTCCTCAGGAAGGCTGTTCCATGCATCCACACCTCTCTGTGAAATATACTTCCTCACATTGCCCCTGAACTGCCCTCCTTCTATCTTTTAAATTGTGTCCCTTGTTCTTGCAAGTCTCTTTTTCTGAAAGATGCTACCCTCTTGGACTTTGTTGATTCCACTGAGGTACTTAAACAGTTTCTATCATGTCCCCCCTCCATTCTTTCCTGAAGGGTATACATATTAAGCTCCTTTAGTCTCTCCTCATATGGCTTCTCTTGCAGACCCTGCACCATTTTAGTTGCCTCCTCTGACTGCCTCTATTCTGTCTATGTCCTTGTGGAGATGGGGTCTCCAGAAATGGACACAGTACTCAGATGGGGTCTCACCAACTGTCTGTACACAGGGATGACAACTTCCTGTTTTCTGCTGATGATGCCTCTCCTATACATCCCAGTATCCCCAAGCCCTCCCTACCACCTTCTCACATTGCTTGCCAACCTTAAGGTCATCTGATATGATTACCCTAGGTCTCTTTCCATTTTGTTGTTGTTACTACCTCCCACCCATTGTGTAATCTTCCCTGGGTTCTTGTTTCCCAGGTGCATTATTTTTCACTTCTTTGCATTGAATCCTAGCTGCCATACTTCTGACCATTCCTCCAACCTTGCCAAGTCCCTTTTCATCCTTTCCATGCCTCCTTGTGTATCAACCCTGTTGCAGATCTTTGTGTCATCTACAAATGGCATACTTTTCCTTCCAGTCCCTCTGCAATGTCACTGATGAAGACATTAAAAGGACTGGACCCAGACTGAACCCTCGGTACCCCACTAGTAACCCCCTTTCTTCAGAGTAGACTCCATTTACAATTACCTTCTGTGTCCTGTTGTTCCAGCCAATGTTTTACTCAGGCTACCACCCTGGGTCCCACTCCCAGGCTGGTTAATTTGACTATTAATCTTTGTGTGGGACTGTGTCAAATGCCTTGCTAAAGTCTAGGTAGACCATGTCCACAGCCCCTCCCTGGTCTACTACTTTGGTACCCAGTCAAAGAAATCTATTAGATTCGCTTGACATGACCTTCCTGCTAGAACCCATGCTGCCTTGGGTCCTGTGCTCCACTGGCCTCTAGGTACTCGACAGTTCTTTCCTTCAGAAGTGACTCCATCACTTTCCCTACCACAGAGGTCAAGACTGACAGGTCTGTAGTTTCCTGCCTCTGTCTTGTACCCACTTTTGTGAAGGGAATCACATCGCCTTCCTCAGTCCTCTGGTACCACACCATCCTCCCATGATTTATTAAACAGAGCAGCCAGTGGTTTCACTAGTTCCTCCCTTAATTCTTTTAGAATGCTTGGGTGAATTCCATCAGGACCCATTGCTTTGTCCACCTTCAGTTTTAGGAGTTCTTGCAGAACCCTTTCTTCTGTGAAAGGACTGGGATCGACCCCCTATCAAGAGTGCTTCTATTAATTGGATTAGGCACTTCCCTCCTCTTTGTTAATACTGAGCAGAAATATTCATTCAGTATTCCTGCTTTTTTCACTGTCCCCTCTGCCCACCCACGGTTCATTTTATTCAGCCTCACTATCCCTCCCTTTGTCTTTCTACGCTCGCTGATGTACATAAAAGGTTTTATCCCTTCTACCTGAGATGGCTATCTTTCCTCAGTTTGTGCCTTTGCTATTCTGACTACCCTTTCTGCTTCCTTCTGCCTTAACTAGTACAGTTTTCTGTCCTGCTCCTTCTGTGTTTCCTTATACTTCTAGAATGCTATCTTTTCTTCCTGACTTTCACAGCCACCTCTTTTGAGAACCATAGTGGCTTTTTTCTTTCATTTTGATTTGTTTATTTGCTTCACACCAAGGCTTGTTGCCTCTGTGATGGCAGTTTTGATAATTCCCCATTGTTGCTCCACACCTCCTTCTAGCCTGTTTGCTAGTGCTTTTCTGAGGCACTCTCCCATCTTGCCAAAGTCAGCCCTCCTAAAGTCCAGTACTCTCACTTCTGTATGGCTTGACTCTGTAGCTGAGTTTAACGTGAACCACACTGTTTGATGGTCACTTGTCCCCAGATGGCAACCCACTTCTAGATCTGAGATCCTCTAACTGCCCCCTGCTTGAGAGTATGAGGTCTAAGATTGCTCCTCACGAGTGGGTTCAAACCAGCTGTCTAATGCCTGCCACCTGTAGGGCATCAAGAATGGCCCTGTTCTTGGATGTTGCTGCAGCAAATATGCTCCAGTTAACATCTGGCATATTCAGGTCTCCCATCAACAGTATCTCCTCTTTCTCTGCCATTCTAAGAATGCCTTCTATCATATCCTTGTCCATTCCTTCCCCTGACATGGGGGCCTGTACACAACCCCTGTGCGGATTGTGGTGCCCTTTCCAGTCTCCAAGGTGACCCACAGTGCTCCTCTCCTCCCTGTTTACTCTTTTGTTCAGTTGCTTTTATCCTTCCTTTACATAGAGCTACTACTCCCCTCTTCTCCCTGCCTGTTCTCTCCTGTAGGTTATGTACCTGGTATGTTAACATCCCAGTCATGGTTCTCTGTGTACCATGTTTCTGTGACTGCTCGATATCCAGGCATCCCTCTTCCATTAAGGCCATCAGCTCAGGGAGCTTGTTGCCCAGACTATGGGCATTGGTACTCATTACCCTCCATTTCCTGATGGCCTTACTCCCTTTGCCCCATCCCTGTCCTTCTTGCCTTTGTCATTTTCTCCATTTACCCCTGTCCTTCTCCCTATCGACACCTCTATGTTGGTGTTTGCCACACTTACTACCATGATTATTTGGGGGTAGATTTTCTGCTCCTTTCCAGTGCTCTCCCCTTGGCTAGTTTAAAAGCTTGCCAGTGAAGCATTTAAACCTATCACCTAGGATCCTGGTTCCTCCTGGACAGATGCAGTCCATCATGCCAGTATAGGCTTGCATCACTCCAGGTGGACCCCAGTCCCCAATGAAGCCAAATCCTGAGCTCCACACCAGTTTTCAACCACTGATTGAATCCCATGAGTGGAACACCCTAACCTCTCCTACGCCATAGATGGTAGCACCTCCGAAAGGTTACCGTCGTGCTACTTGACTAAGGCCCTTCCCCAATTCCACAAACTCTTCCTGCACTTCTCTAATCCCTTTCTTAGCCAGGTCATTTTTCCCTAGGTGGGCAATGACATCCAGCTCCCTCCCTGTGCAGCTACTCCGGCAATCCTGAGGATTCGCTCCCTGTCCCTGCTAGCCATGGTGCCAGGCAGGCACCTTACCTCCCTCTCCCTTCCTCCCCAGTTCTACCTTCCTAACAATGGAATCCCCACCAGGAGTTGTTTCCTTCCCTGCAGGGTCCCTGCCACCCTCCTGTGGGTCTCCTTTGTGGAGGTTCCCAGCATCCTCCTTGGTCTGCACTGTGGGTGCCTCCATAGAGGAACCACACCTTGCCAGAATGGCATAAAAATTGTGAAGAGGCACAATGGGAGGATGCACCTCTGTTCCACCACCCTCACCCTCCCTGAGCCCACTGTGGTCCAACCACCTCTTCTTGGCAACCTCTGAGGCAATGGCAGTGGCACTGGTGGTCCCTGGATGGAAGAGGAGGTCCCACAAATCCTGGCCAACTCAGCTTGGAGATGAGCAACCTCCTCCTCAGCCCAGAGAGGTGCCTGCAGATGGGACAACACCGCATCCTCCAGAACATCTCCCGGAAGACTGCTGCTCCACAGCCACTGCACTGCACCACTCCAATCATGTCTTATTTCTGGCCCCTTAACTGTTTGCAATCCTTACTCTTTCCTCTGTTTTTTTTCTCTCTCCTTACTTTCTGCCTGTGTGCCTTTAAGGTCCTGATTGTCCTGTTCTGAGACAAGAATATCCTATATTTCGAGTAGACCACTTACTTGCTCAGAGGCAGACCTCCAGCAACTAGAGGGGCGGAGAGCTACTCTTGCCATTCTAGGATGGTGGGTCCTTGGTGGTTCTGTGGTCACTCACTTCCTGCCCCTAAACAGGAAGTTCCTATTATCAACAAAACAAACATTAATGAATACAATGGTGGAGTGGTGAAGCATGGAGAGATAGTACAAAACAGCTTGCAATACATCCAAGTAACTATTAAAAAATGTATGTTGTGATTTGTGATGTGATCATAAATCGTGATTTGTGACTGCATTTGTGACTGTGATGATGAAGAACTGTGAACGCCATGGCTGTGCTTCCCAGGCCCCAATGAGGTCTGGCACAAAAGCTCCACGAATTAAAACAAACAATGAGTACAATGGTGGGGTGGTGAAGCCTGGAGAGATACTAAAAACAGGCTTACAATACATCCAACTAACTAGAAAAACAATTAATGTTGTGATTACGTAACGTAAATGATCGTGAATCGTGATTTGTGACTGCATTTCCTCCAGTCTTTGGTAACCGGGTAAGGCCCACTAGGCACAAGTGCCTGTTTTCATGGGTGACCTGGGAGCACTGGGTGGTTAAGTGACTTGCTCAGAGTCACACAGTATGCAAGTGGAGGTTGTGAGGATCAAACTCGGGTCTAGGCTGCTGGATGTACCAAGATCGCTCCCACCTCATTCCTCTAACCTCTAGGCTATACTGCCAGCCAGTAATAATTTGTGACCATGATGATGAAGAACATGATCTGTATCCACAGTGACTCGTGATGATGGTCCTGACTTATAAACACATATTAATGAGTACAATGTCCATGCAGAATTAAGCACCACACCTGTCCAGTACTCTGAAGGAAGCCAAAGAAACAACTGTGACTTAAGTTACAGATGGAGATTGGCCCTAAAGAGATGCAAATGCACAGACAGATTAAGATTAGCTATCCACTGAAGAGATGCAGACACAAAGGCACAACACCTAACCAGTGCTCACCATCAGAAATTCAAATCTGGAAAATAATACCTTTGCTGGTTGGGGCGGGCCACGGGGGGCAGTGTACTGCACTCCTGCAGTAACAGTCACTAGTACTAGTACCAGTAAAGATACCACAAAGAAGTACAAAATCACACAGTTGCAGTGGATAGCAGCTTCACATTGCTGAAATTATTCATGGCACAATAAAAGGTGTCTGATTTGATGACACGTGTCACACACATACTCACACACACACACACTCACTAAGTAATGCATTGCAAATTGAACACTTCAGTAATATAACCACATATTTAAAAACAAAATTATGCACTGCTGCACCACAACAATCAGCAAAAATGGCAAGAAATAATGAAAATATTACTGTGTGTACATTAACACAGTTATACAAGAAAAATATCACCAAACAGAAAGCACTGTCTTTTCTCCAGTTAATCTACCTACACCACAGATACGCCTCCCCAAAGCACACTTCCACTGTCTCTCAGTATACAGACCGAATGTTGTGCATTACCTTTCAAAATCCATACAAAACAATAAACGCCAATGATATGAGCACAGGAGGGTTTTCTATAATCAACGAACTAAAGTTTCAGCAAAAAATGACTCAAAAGGCTTTTTAACAGCTTTTGAAGGTGTGAATCGCAGAGAGCTTTCAGAGCAGATTGACTCCTACAGCTTCCTACACACTACCCAAAAATGAGGCTGTGCAGAACAATCTAGAGCCATGTGACCTTAAATCCCTTGAATCACTGCTAAATTCGCTTTGGAGCTTAAAAACAAGGCGAGGAGGGAAGTGGAAGGCAAGTAACGCTGAAGTCATTGTTTTCAATGAACTTTGCATTACCCATTATAACGTGAATTACTCCACTTGGCGTTGTGGGCTCTGTGAATTCGCCTTCACTCCACAAAATTAGGGCCACTTAGCACATCACTAATTATGGGTTTCATGGGGCCTGCACTTCTGTAGCTTGAAGTGGGTGTATATGTCTTACTTTTGTGGCTGCAGAAGTGCAGGCCCTTCAGGGGTCTGCACGTGTACAGTCACAATGTGTGTATGTCTTATGGTTTGCAGAGTACCTGTGACTACAGAAACAATGGTCCATAGGGACTTGTGCTTCTGCAGACAAAATAATTCTTACAATTTGAGAATTGTGGATCTGTATCTGTGGCTGCAGTAGCCTGTGCTGTTGTGATTTGAGTATTGTGGTTTCTGTCTGCAGCCAGACATGACTGTGCATGTCTTGCAGTGTGCATGCCACAGATACAAGTCAAAAGAAGCTAGTACATCAGTGCTACTGCATTTGTGTTACTTGGAAACAGTTGTATGTTGTTTGTCTTACCTGATAATGGCTGTCTGTAGTTGCTTGTGTGGTCTTTTCCTTTGCTGCTGGAGGGTGAATTTAGGATTAGAAACCCTAAATCCACATTTCTCTCCTCATTAACATAGTCCCTTCCCAGACTGGAGGTGGTGCTGCATGGCAGCATCATCCCCCACCATTGGCTCATCCAGCTGGCTCACTGAGTTCACCCCAGAACTCAGCTCACTGACATGGGATCACAAAGCACTAATTGCTGGGGCAAAGGCTTGCTTTGCACATAAGATTTCTTAATGTCTTTTTTTTTTTTTTAACCCCAAAGTTTCAACATAGTAATTTTAGGACTCCTCCTTATAAACATGACATGTTTCATTTTAATATACTAGCCAAAATGTCATTTCATGCCACAAATGTGAAAGTATATTTCATCCAGGATCTGAAAAATGACACCTGTCACGTTCATGAGGTGATGTGAAAAAATGGCTGTGTTGAATGTTTTAAGTCAAAATATTGAAAATTACCAAAGATATGAGTGAGCATGGAAATGTTTCAATACATAGTCATTACTGTTTTTTAATATGTTGACCCACAATTTTGAACATAGTCTTGTTATGATCCCATCCCATGAACCCAGTAGGGAAATGGTAAATCCACCAAAAGATTACTTCATGGAGTGACTGCTAAATCACCTTTTGGTCTGGATTTGCATGAAAATTCCATGTAATTTTGCCAAATCTTGTATCTCAGCTACTCTACTTTTAAAGCTACATATGCAACTGACACCAAATTTGGTTTGTAGTTCATAATGGTATACATAAGTGTAAAAATGTCAGAGTCGTAGGTTGAAATGTGGCAGAGTTCTGGGTGACCAAACATTTAATCAAAATTTAGTTTTCAGTTATTTTAATATAATTTTAACCAAAATTCCCCACAGTTTCAGGATTCAGAGAAACATATAACATGGGTATGTACAATATGTTTTAAGTCTCAAGCTTCAAAGGGCCTGAGTTATAGGTAGCCAAACATTGTGCCAAAATTTAGATTTCTGTTCTTTTAATATAATTTTGGTAGTATTCATTGAAATTTTATAACATCATACAGGTATACAAGTTATCAAAACATTTATATACGTACACAGTTTCAGATTTCTAGCTTCTAATGGGACTGGGTTATATCATGCCAAATATGTTGTCAAAATTTAAATTTCAGTTATTTCAGTTTTAAAACTACATTCATTTTTCATTTTATTTTTTATACTTGTTAGCAAGATGAGTAAAACTGCCCATTTTCACAAGCAACAAGTTTAGATACATACAGTATAAATAAGAAATACATTTACATACAGAGCTACAAAGTACAATAGTACAAGGGAGAAATTCAAGAACAAACAATTCAATATCAAAAGAAGTACATTCAATGAGCAATTCTAACCATAGCGCCAGACTAAATTTGAAAGATCTAACTGTTCTACAGCAGATAGCAACATCAGGAATAGAATTAAAAAGTTGTAGCCCTAAAAGATAGAGATCTTTGACCTATTGCACTTTTTATAAAGGATATCCTATAAACATAACTGCTTTGAGACCTTGTTCCTTGAGAAGTTGATAATCTATTAAAAGACTGAACTACAAGAGGTAAAATACCCAGTAAGCCTTTGAAAAGAAAAATGCCCAGTTTTTATTTGTTTTATTTTCATGTTTTCAATATCCAAATGTAACCAGATTTAAACATTTTAACTACTGTACTACATGGTCATTTCTGACAAAGTTCATATTTACAGCTTTAAATGGGACTGAATTAAATGTATGGCAGTCAAACTTTCACAACATTTTAAAATCAAATTTTGCAGGAATGTAAATGCAAATTTATAAACCCTGAAACTTTCAAACTAGAGAATGGAATGCCATTAATTTTACAGGTTTGTAGACCTTACAGGAGACTGCATGTATCAGTTTTATTAACTGCTTGCTGCCAGAAACTGAAAAATAACATCTGCACTTAAAGTCAAATTCCACAAATCTTTCTGAAAATTGTGGAATTTCATGGAAATTTCATAAAATTGGAATTTGCAAATTTCACTCAGCCTTATCTTGGATGCATAGTTTCACCAATAAATAGACAGCTGATCTGGGTAGCACACCAAAGGTAGACCCACAAGTTGGAGTAAGGAAGCATAGCATGTCAACACTTCAACCTGAATGCAGGCTATATGAGGATCACACCCGTAAACTGATGGTCTCGGAGCCTGATGTATGTACAAGTCTGAGACTTAGAGGTACTCAAAAAGATGTTGTGGGGAAAGACAATATCTGGGGCACCAGGAAGAGGAAGAATTCTGGCTATTCCAAAAGGATAGGTGATAAGAAAAGTAATAAGTGACTCTCATTTTAAGGGATTTTGTCTTTATAAAGAACAAAGAGGATATCAGTGGGATCAGTAGTTCTACTGAGTCTATCTCACTACACTAAGCAGTGCGCTAAATAGTCATCCAGAGAGGAACAGCAGGACTGCACAAAGCTCAGCCCAGCATATCAAATGAAGTAGTGATACGTGCATTGTAAATGTTAAATTCCCAAAATGAATTCTGGATTCTTCATGTATATGCTACCATAAATAATAGAGAAAATGTTACCAATATTTTTTTTTTTGTTTGAATTTCCACTTTAAATTTAAAACTGCTAAACCAATTTGTCCAGTTGTTAGACACCAGGATACACTGACATTGGATATGCATGTCAAATGTTAACCCTTGCTATACAGACTGATATATCAGTCCAGAATTCCTATTCATTCTAATTCTGTCAGCAGCCTAAGGTTAAGTATATGCCTGCAAGAGCAGAGAAGTTACAAACATCCACATTTTGAGAATTTTAACAAAAGTTTGCAAATATTTACATAGTAAACATGTGAACCCCTATAACTTAAAAATCTTTAATCCAATTCTCTCCATTTTTAGAAAACTCTGTAATTATTGCAAAAGGTTATTTGTGCTCATTTATGTATGTAGCTCTTAAGTTGCTCACGTTATATGCAAATAAAACTTTTACGAAATTTCCATAAAATAAAATGACACACTTTGAGCACATATAATCTTGAGACGATGCACTTTAACATTATGAAATTTGGTACATTTTTAGAAAACCTACAATCAAGAAATCATGCCAGAATTAAGATATCTGGCCCAGTAGATGGAGTTATATGCAAATAAATCATTTCATGGAATTTCCCACAAAAATAAAATATCAGATTCTGAGCACCTATAACTTTGAGAAGCTCCATCTTAATTTGATGATATTTGTCAAGCAATTTGAACTCCTCCAAGACAGTAAGCATGCGAATGTCAGAGCTCTAGCTCAATACACGTCAAGGTATTACCAAATTAATAAACTTTAAAGTTCTGTGAAATTCCATGGACATTCCATGGAATTTCAAGAATTTCAAGGAATTTTATCGAAATTCCATGAACTCAGATTTTTTCATTTGGCACAACTCATTGAATAATATGATTTTCATTAAAGAGCATACTAAAAGAAGAAAACAAACTAGTATATTATCAGGCTTCAGGTTGGTGTTTGAATGTAACTGCAAATGACTGCAATGTAAATTCATAACAATGTTGGCCTTAGGTATGTTGTAAATAGATATTATACAAGTGTACTATATTATTTCATTTTATCTCCCACAATATAGTCCCCTGAAGAAGCCAACTTTATATTGTGAAACATTGGGAAATGGGCAACAAAGAACTGATTTAAGAAGACATTTGACAAGTGTATGTGTATACAGTAAGTGATTTATAGGAGCACCCAACCCTATTGTTTGAATTTACGGAAACCTCTTCTGGGCCAGCACCAAACAAGAAACAATATTTATATGTTATCATATTTCCTGTATTACTCTGCATTTTGTTAGGAATGTTTTATTGTTATCCTCCACATACACTGTTTCACTCATTGTGTGTCTCATGCATTATTAGGCAGCACACCACTGTACTTTTCCCAATCATCATCACAGCTGCTAGAATGCAATGCTGCTAACACATGTGCATGTGTTTTGCCTTTATGCCCTACCCATGGAACAAGAGGTCCTGATAACCCACTCAGCAGGGATCTTCACACCACAAAAATACAACCAACCATGGTAGCAGCACCTGTACACAATATATATAAATACATTGCTGTATTCTGCTCTGTGAATATGTGAATTTTCTTCACGTGGATATGTCACTATGCACAACAAACATGCATGTTGTTTCCATGAGAGATACATGCAGTAGCATAGAGAACAGGGGCCAACACACACCAACCAGATGTCTGTCACAGGACACCTGCCACTTGTGGCCTTTACTCTTGCATGCATGTGTCATATGTGCTGATGTCATTTCCTCTGTTTCAGGTGCTGCTTTACCATTAATGAAAGAGTGGTGCCAGCACCACTAATGTCCTTTTCAGTAATCCTTTCTTTGTTGTCTGACATGGCTGCATATGCTCACTCAGGTCATTCATTGTGGAGAATTTTTGCACTGCCGTGGTTTGCCATTATATGTAATACTCATGATGGGTGACTTGCACTGTGCTTTGACAGCTGTTTTGCACTTGGCACTGTTTTCTGACATATTGAGCACATAATTTGTGGGCGCTGGTTTGGTTTTGTGAGCAAATCAGTATATACCACATTAGGTTATGGCACTACTTTGCAAGTGAAAATTATTGTTTGCACCGCAAGAAGCAACTGCTACCAATAGCCAACCCAGTGAGTAAGTAACTCTGTGGAGATTTGAAACTGAATCACATGCTTCCCAGGTCTGACAACATAGAATATAATAAGGTAGTAATACAATTTTCATCATGCTTTGATGATCCTTTCCTTCAGCCCACTATTGACCTTAGATCTCATAATTTGTTGCTTTTCATTGATTTTTCAACTGTTTCATCTTATAATACAACTAATGAAAAAAAAACAGGAAAATTAAATGTGAATGTCCATCTACAGGAAAGGTTTTTCTATGCTGAAGCTGGGGAATCAGTGTAAAATAATCTAAATTTGTAGCTCTCAGACCAGCACTATAACATATTAAGTTCACCCCATTTACAGCTGCAGACATTCACTTTCTCAAACAAGGCAAGGCAAATTTATTTCTAAGGCACCCAGTCTCAAAAGTCTCTGAGTATATGACACACACGATACTGTAACAATAATGCAGTGAACATGATTAGTGCAAGTATGACAAAGAAATAAATCTAAAATAATTAAATCAGCCACATGCATAACTTTAATTAAAAAGAGTAGATTTTTAAAACAGACTGAAAATGATCCAGCAAGAGGACTCCATGCATAGGGTTGCAGAACATTCCAAATGAAGGGTGCTGCCACCCTGAAAAGCCAGGTCTTCTTGGATTTCAGACAGGATCAAGGGACACACATGAGGCTCACCTCGATGGAATGGGTCATTAATCCAGGATGTGACATCACTGAGGGAATTACAGAGGCATAATAAAGTGGTGCCAGTGATTTCTGATAAAGATGCCCTAATCCTCACATCTCTGAATGTCATTTTTTGGAAATTTGCATTCATGGCATATTCACCTTCTTTAAGTGAGCAATCAAAATTGTACAGCCACTGTTTCATGGAATTAAATGTTGCTCCATGTCGAGACATGTTTTCTGCTGCCATTAGTGTTCAAAACCTTTTGTGGTGTTTTTCCTTTGCATGACGCTTTGTATCACTTATTGATTTATTTGTGTCTCTGACAGTGCATATTTGTTTTCTGTCAGAACCTGACTAAATAAGTTTTGTGCCAGTGCATTTTTCCTTAGTTTTCATGTTCAGCCCTGTGCTTGCACAAAGCGAACATATTACTGAGATACTGCATTTCAGAGCTGTGTCACTAGCATGTCCAGTGGAGCTCAAGCTGCAATGGACTCGAGCGTGACAGTCCAATGATCAGCTAGACTGATGATGACACTGCTCTGCCAGTTGATAGGTAGAAACTTTGTATAGAAACATAGAAATTGTTGGCAGATAAGGACTGCAAGACCCACCCAGTCTGCCCATTTACTCTACCTGCAGAAAAACTACAGACCCTACTTGATCTCTGGCTTTGTTCTCTTCCTATCGCTAGGGTTTCCTATGCCTATCCCATGCATTTTGAATTCTCTTACTGAATTTTCTCCTTCCACCTCTGCTGGGAGGCTGTTCCATGCATCCACCACCCTTTCTGTGAAGAAATACTTCCTCGTTACCCCTTAGTCTACCTCCTTCCAGCCTCATGTCTTAACCTTTTGTTCTAGACTATCTCTTTTCTGGAACATGCTACCTTCATGTACCATATTTATGCACTTGAGATATTTGAATGCTGTTTTCTGAACTGCCTTTACCCTGTCTATGTCCTTATAGAGATGTGGCCTCCAGAACTGGACACAGTACACCAGATGAGGTCTCCACTAATGATTTGTACACAGACATCACCGCCTCCTTCCTCTGCTGGTGATACCCTCTCTCACGCACCCAGTACCCCACTGGCTCTCCCCACAGCCTTGGCACATTGTTTGGCCACCTTTAGGTCTTCTACAACACCATTACAAATGCATGTACAAAGGCCATAATGCAGCCAAAGCTTACTAATTCGGTCCCATTTCTGCTATGTACACTTCTCCTCCTCCTCCTTCAGGAAGTTGGTCCTCCCTTATTGACCCCCATCTCAAACCAAAACCTCCACATTAAAGCAAAATGAACATACAATAGCTAACCCTATCATAATAACTGAAACCCTAAATAAGTTTTTCACCCCTGCACACTCTCTTACCATCCTCACCCCCAGGTGCCAAAGCTGCCCCACAAAGCCCACCTTATAATACATTCCTGCTCACTTCCATTACTACTGAAGAAGTACTTAAAACCCTCCTGTCTCTAAAACCCATTGAAATCAAGCCAGGATATTCACACAAGTCTCCTGTATATCTCCCCCACCATTGCCCTTCCACTCACTTTCCTATTAAACATGTCCTTCTCTCTGGTGCGGACCCACAATAATCTGGAAATTGACTGCATCATCCTTCTCCACAAGGGCAGCGATCCAACAGTGCCCAGCAACTACCAACCTATTCCCTCCTCCCAGCCCTTTTCAAACTGTAAGAAGCATTGGTACAATCCAGGTTGACTGATTTCTCACAGCTTCCAACTTTCTCCCATATTATTCTGATTTCAGAATGCACCATGCCACTATATCTTCCCTTCTAAGTTCACAGGCCACATCCACTCAGCAGCAGATCAAGGCCACTTCACTACTGCAGTCTTTGTAGAAACCTGGCTAAGGCCTTCATTCAGTCTCTCACCTGCTTCTAAATAAACTTGAGGCTGCAGGCTTGCCCTCCCCTCACTGTGGTTTAATTCACACCTTCTGTTGAAGGCTAGATTGTTGGGCTGAGGCACTAAGGGAGTCCAGAGACTGTGAAGCATTAAATTGGTGGACTAAATTTTAACTGTCTGCAGCAATTCTTTTCTTGCCTGGAATGTTATTTTACTTTGCACCTACTTGATCTAGGGAGTCAGCTGGCTAAGTTTTCTCATGATTGGCTTGGGGAGGGCTGCTTTAACTGTCTTCGCCACTTGGCTTCCAGTAGAGCACCTAGGTGTTCTGGGAAAGTCAGTTGGCTGTTTCTCGGAATGGTGTGTGTTCGAGTTTACTGTAAATTCATAGAACAGATGGGGCTACAAAGTGGGAATCAAAAAATCAAAAAGATTTAAAAATAGATAAAAAAACTAGGCTTGTGATTATTTAATTGTTTCTGACTTTGTCAACTCCTTAGTGACTTGCGCGATGAGCTGACCATCAGCTGGGATGGCAGGAGCCAGCTGTACACCATGTACCATGTGATGTGGTCAGCAGTAGTTCCTTTGTTTGTATGCTAGCCTATGCCTTTTGGTTGTGAAATCGAATACATGCACACAGTAGTTCAGGACCAGCTAGCAGTAAGAAGGCAGAGATTTGTACCAGCAGCCTACAGCTCCATATTGGCTCACAAACTGACTGGCTGCCATGGTGCCAGTACACTATTGGCTGGTTGGTGGCTGGATCATGTGTTTATTCTCTGCAATGAGGAAAGGGGCTGTTTTGCATAACTCAGACAGCAGGAGTTTTAAAATCCCATTCATTTTCTTATTGCACTAATTGCAGCACCACTTTCCTCAGTCAGTAAGTAATAGGAGAGAATGTCTATTTGGAGCCAGGAGCTGGAGGGAGCCAGCTTACAGGAGAAGGATGATGAGGAGTGCTTGAAATGTCACAGGATTCAAGAAGAGAAGACCCTAACACTAAGCAGCGATCTCCTGCAGCTGGCCACCTAAAGTAAGAGAGAGAGCAAATACAGCCTGAGGCATCAGTCACCCGTACAGATCTACCATTTGTCTGTGTCAGCACTAGTGCACCTAGCACCACTGCTAGAATCCAATGGACTGTCTGACAGCAGCAGCAGCCAGGTGCACTCCATGCAATTTATTTTCTAATCTTCAGTGTTCAGTTCAAACCCAATTCTAGGCTCAGTCTTTTTAGCAATGCTGGCAGTGTCAAATAATGTGGTGAGGTCCCAGTGCAATTCAGTTGAGCAGAAAACTGCTTGTTGCTTTTTACATGTATACAGCTGTGCTTACATAGGAACAGGTTTGGGTTCTCAAGGATATTGTTATGAAGTGTTAAATTCTCTTGCATTTAGGGCTTGTAAACACAGTTACCATTAAGGAACTTTTTTCTAAGTATATAATACTGTCTACACAGATACATCAGGTTAAACACAGTAGTTAAATTGCATCAAAAGCTATCATTTCCTTCTTTTTCTGTGATTTATAATGTATTGCATTAGAGCTCATCTACAGGGTGAGCATTGTGTTTTAAGGTCTGAAATTGAATACATTTTGACAAGGGTATGAGTTCCAATTTTCAATAGCCACAAGAATTTTTAAGTAAGAAAACATAAAGTAATGATAACATATGACAGGGAGTGCATAAGGAATAATGCATGCCTCAGGTGGTTGTTAGGCACAAGACAAAGCAGAGTGCCACAACTGCCTGAGAAGCACATTGTTCTCTTATGACGTGATACGCTGAAGTGTGTTATCACACTTATTAAATGGACTTTATTTGTTTAAAATATATGTAGTTCATGCGAGTTGTGCAGTTTTTCAGAAAATAATCAACAGTCATATGATATGTTTCATTCAGTGAGGTTACATGTTTTTCTTAGCGGCCTTAATAAGGGATATTAAAGGTCACCAACAGTGCTCAACCACCATCCCCAACTCCAAAAAGTTTTAGCTGATGAGTAAAAGGAAGGGAAGGGAAGGATGGTATAAGATTCCATGATGCCAGTGGTGGGATGTCTTCTTCTTCCTATCATATGCCACATTCCACTCTCAGCATTTCATGACAGTTGGGTTTGGTGAGTGTTATAGAAGATAATGGGTGTTTTTAGGCCCCTTTGTTGAAAATCAAAACCAACACTCCTATACTGAGCAACAAATACCTTCGCCCAATTCTCAACGCTCCCCTAATGACTAAGAAGCTTGTGTCATAATGAATGACACAAGGGACAGCTTGCACCAAATAGTGATTCTCAAATGCAGCCTGCATCAAACATAGCCTCAGAGCATCAAAGGATTGCGATGCCTTTGCCACAAGAATTGAATGCCACATGATGCAAGGCACCTGCATCAACAAAATGCTTGAAACATCCTGCTTTGGTATTCTGAAAGTGTAATGTGCAGACAAAACAAACACCTGCTAGACCTAGCACCATGTGACCTATGAACACTTAGAGCACATAAAAGGAGGCATACAGAGAGGCAGTCAGAGTTGAATCACCACCTAGGCTATGCTGCAGCAGCAGAAGCAGCAGGGAGAGAGACAAGAATGTCGAGGGCAGTGGCCCTACTGGCATTAGGTTGGCCTTGCTACTATGGCAGAGACATGTCCATCAACAGGGTGGCACAGCACAAGGTCACACTAGGCATTAGCAACCCAGAACTAGGAGACATGCAAGACAGATATATCACAGGTGGACATCCTACCAGGATCTGACTGAGGAGAAATTCATTGCTTAATATTGGCTGGGCAAAGCTGCAATTGCAGAGCTGTGCCAGTAACTCAGAGGTGACCTTTGAGCAGGACATGGAGAGGCCATGCATTACCCATTGAAGTGAAGGTAAGAGCAGTGTTCTGTGTCCCAGCAAGGGGGATCCATACCCTAAGTGATGATCCTGTGGGTATTTCCAAGCCTTCTATGTAAAAGTGCCTATGTATGCAGGGCACACAACTGTATCATATTCCCACTGATGCACAGCAGCAGCAGGCAGTGAAACAGGGTTTACAGCATTGCTGGCTTCCCACAGTGCTGGGTGCAATAGACTGCACCCATATCACCATAAGGGCACCAGCAGCTCGACAGGAGGTCTGTATGAACAGGAAGGGCTACCACCCATGAATATAAATATACAGCTGGTGTGTGATAGTCAGAGCTGCATCCTCAATGTAGTCACACAGTATCTGGGATCATACCATGATGCATACATATTCAGGAACAGTGGATTGTCTCAGGTCTTTGAAAATGGAACCATACAGGATGAATAGCTCATAGGTAGGTGCAGGACATGGACACAGGGACAGTGATAACCTACAGGGTCTGCAATGGCAGGCACACACACATGAGGCACAACAGGAACACAGGCTAACCCTATGAGGGAGGCATAGTACCACTGTAAGCACAGTATAGTGACACTTTTTACAGCCCAGCAACAGTGCACTGTGGAAGGTGCAGGTGGCAGGACAGCTGGGACATGGTCCACCAGTGATGTATGTGGTTTGCCACCATGCACATGTCAGGGGCCCGTTGAAGTCCGTGCTGGGATCTGTGATGGCATGGATGGGACACCCAGCCAAGCATGTGACACACCTGAGCCATGCAGCCAACAGGGTTGAAGCACACTGACAACAGTAGGATGTGCAGGCAGCAGTAGTCAATGTTTTATCTCTTGACAGATGACAGTGGATACCCTCAGCAACCACAGCTGATGACACCAGTAAGACGCCCAGAGACTGCAGCACAGATACACTACAATGATGCACATGCATCAACATGGTCCATGACTGAGAGGACATTCAAGCTGCTGAAGATGCAGTTCTGGTGACCCAACAGGTCAGGTGGTGCCCTGGAATACACACCGCCATGGCAAGCAAGATATTTTTACGTATTTGCGCTGCATACCCATAATATGGCAGTATCACAGAGTCACTATTCCTGGGCTGTAACTGGTGCCAGGTGAGGATGTGAATGGCGGAGAGGAGGAACATGGGTATGACACAGACATACAGGTAAACCCATTGACACAAACAACAAAGGCAGAACAATTTATCTGAGTCAACCTGATCGTCAGTCACTGTAGCTGAACACACAGCAACACCAATGTGTAGCACACCCAGGGCGTGTGGCACACACAGGGCACTGTGACAGCTCTGCATTAGACTGGAGGGCAATGATCAGCCCACAACAACCCTCATACCAATGCAGCCATTATGGTGGCATGGGAATGGCAACAACAAAAACATAGCAGCAGTGCTGCAACCACTACACCACTCTGAGAATGTGGATGCTGCAGTCAACCACGACACAGTGTGGACAGCAGCATGGGACATGTCATTCAGAACACCAGATGACGTTAGACCTGGTCCTGGCTGTGGTAATACAGGGTGTTGGTAAAACTAAAGATGAACAGGCAGAGGATGAAACAGGTAATGCTCAGTGTTTAATGTGCCAACTGAGAGAAGCTTCACTGTATTGTCCTTTTTCTCAGTTGGTACATTAAACACTGAGCATTTACGTTGTTGTGTCCTCTACTTTGTTTATGCACCTTTTGCTAAACTGCTCAGAGGTGTTGCCACCTGGGGCCTCACATAGGCAATGGTAACACTGTAACATGGAAAGTGCCTATCACCTGTGTGCAGTGACAGGCGGCAGAGCCACCCTGAAGGATAGCAGTAGAGACTAGGGGCATCATGAAGTGCTCACTGTTGCACGGCACTGGCTTGGTACTACATGGAAAGGAGGCTAGTGGCTAGATGCACCACTGGCAGTTAGTGAAACAATGGCTGGGGGCAGACACCTGCATAACACAGTACTGGATACCACATGCCACATGAAACACATGGCTATGGGCCAGATGGATTGTGATTGTGGCAAGCAAGCATGGGGCCTACCACTACCATTGTGTGTGTGTTGGACAGCCGTGAACAGTGGTGTAGTTGGGGGATTCCATAGAGTGCACATGGGGCTGGCTACCCTGTGGCCACCAACATGATGCACCTAACACACATGCCACCCCTCACACAACTGCAGAGTGCCAAACACACAACATGCCCCCAACACCATGCTGAGGTTAACAGGGTAGTGGTGTAGGACATATGGGAACCACCCCATGTGGACAGACATAATACAATGGGAACCCCAGCATGTCAACAGGAATGAGTGGGATGGGGCAGGGCCAGAAGGCTGGGTGATGCTAGGACCAGACAGGGATGGTGTGTGGCTGGCTGCAGAGAGGAGTGCTGTACAGACAGGCTATGCCAGTCTGCAAGCCCTATAGGGCCTCTTTGTGCAGGTAATATGAAATACATGGTATTGAGTAACATGGCAGTGCAAGGGAATGAAAGCTGCATGCTGTGTGAAAATGTTGCCTTACGTGAACTGCTGAAGTGTTGCATCAATATTTTGTGGCATGCATCTCTGTGCATCTGATTTGATCCAAGGTCCTGCAGTGTTAAAAATGCAGGCCTGAGAGGTATACACGTGGCCAAAACAGCACAGTACATATGTACACACATGTGTGACAGGCCCAAAGAAAAGAAGCAATACAAAGGGGCAGACATGTTGTCTCCTGAACTAGGGCACTTAACTTCTCTGATGAGATAGTCATGCTCATCAGTTTAGTAGACAGTGGTCCAGGATACTAATGTCACCTGGCAACAGAAAGACCACACCATGGGCAATGAGACAGGGTTTGGCAAATAATTGGGACTAAACCCAGAGATAGCCTGGCATTAAACACAATATCAGGCAACTGAAGCATAGGTGGAATTACCTGTCCTGGAAGGAGACAGAGCTGCTGGAACATCTGTGGACCATGGCCAAGGATGCAGATGTGGAGATGCATGGTGGCTACTATCGTCAAACAGGTTTGTGCTGGCACAAACATCTTATAGACAAACACGCAGAATTATGCAGAGTGATAGCAGTGCAGCCATTGTAATCTATCTATCCCTATTCTGTCTCCACTGGAGTAGCCCAGGCATCTGTACCTCAGGGGACAACCCATGATAGACAATGAGGAGGGACAGGCAAGTGGAGAGGGTGATGACAGATCAGGGCCCAGTTGGTCAGGTATGTCATATGACATGCACAGTACACAGGACATTGCACTTACAAACCTCCCAGTGGGGCATGGCCCAGGCATGTCCAGAGTGTACCTCTGGTAGTGTGGAGGACACAACAGCTATGCCAACAGCAGGCGTACAGCACTGAACCTATGGTGGCTGCAGTCGCAGGTGTGTATCCGCATGCAGTGAGAGAAGATGCACATGATGCTTGGGGTCATACCCACAGCATGTGCAGGGAGGACAACGGGAGGTAGAGTGATGGAACATGTCAGCAGTGTGGGTGTGGCACAGCCCTGGGCTAGGGTGGGGGACAGGGCACACAAACACTGCTCATGAAAGGTGTAATGCAGGCCAAAATACAAATGCCCAGATTGAGGCAACAACAGGGTGTCTGATGGGTACAAGATTGATGGTGATACACACACTGTCAGGAACACCTAGGGCACAGGGCATCAACAACCATATCATGGCTGGTGTATGAATGTGTATGCCACATATGTGTGCCCATTGGTCAGGGAACAAGGGCATGTGGCCCAGGGACCTAGTAACCATGTAACAATACAATGAGTTCCCCATGGCAGTCTGAGGACAAATACCGACAACATTCAATCTATGGTGGTACTCATGCACAGTGTGAATTGCAAGAGGTTCATAGGCAAGTCCATGCCACATATGTCCACTAGGGCTGGACCACCACAGTGTAAAAACACAGTGGAGTACAGCTGCTGTGATGGTGGTCAACATGTATCACATGGATGTGGCCTGTGTAGCCTGAATGTGTCATCCTGAAGATAGTCACTATATGCCATATAGGTACACATGCCTAATGCTGTAGTGGGGCAGACATGACTCCTGAAGGATGGTGTTGGCCACAGAGAGGTGTAGATGATGTTGTAGCAGGACCCCATATCCCTGCAAAACACCATTATAACCTCTGTAGTGCACATATGTTAAGGGGCCATGGCTGATGCAACATCACACGCCTCTGCAGCACAATTCACTGCCATGTTTTGCAATGCAGATACACAGGGCTGCAGGGATGGTTCTGTGGCTACAGTAGGTCATGGCAAGGCTCACAAATTCAGCTGGGAGGCCCACGCCAATCACAGCCCATGCAATGTTGGACGCTGTAAGACACTGTGCCAGTGGTCTGAACAGTGTGCCATGACATTCTGCAGCCATACCACAGTGTGTGTCACAGGGATATCTCTGCATAGGGGCAGATGGTGGCTGGTCAACAGTCACATGCTTGCGACCCAGTGTGTAGGGTTGAACAGGCATGTCTGACAGTGACAATGACACAGAACCTGTGCACAGTACATACAGTAGCCATTGGTGCCACAGTAATGGCATACCTGAGAAGCACTGTCACAGATGCAACAGGCATCTGTGCCATGTGACACATGCTGGCCATAATCACAACTGGTGTACCTCACTGCTATGTCAACCGTGTGGCCCAAAAGCCTGGTGAATATGTGTGGTTTGACATGCCCTAGGAACCTCTTGCAAGTCTCCTTGTGCATTTGTACCACCATGATTGGTTGTTGCCTGTGTGTGTCTTCAGACTACCATGAGCACACATTGCATTGGTACATGGCTACTAGGCCCCGGGTCACATGCCCTGGTTCCCTGACCACTGGCCACACATATGTGGCTTACATGTTCATAATCCATACATGATATGGTTATTTTTCACCCTGTGTCCTAGGTGTTCCCACACCGCACATGCCGACATGGTGCAGACATAGGCAATGCTACGTGCACATTGGACATGTGACATGTCACCCACTGCCAATCCTGTCAGGGGCCCTGTCCCAATGCATGACCTGCAGGACCCATAAATAGATACATGCCTTGCCCTGCAGGACCATGTGCCCAGGTGACTCCCACACACCCCTCTGAGGTCATAGCAGATACCTCAAGCTGCATGGGTGCACATAGGCCAGCATAAGATGCCTTAATAGGCAGGTGGTGCATGATGCCACACAGTGCCATGCACCTATGCCTCATGCCTGTGGATGTGATATACAGCACTGCAGTGTACCCAGTGGATCACCCACCACACCAGTCACTGTGTTTGTCCACATATGGTGCCATCTGTCTTGAGTCCAGGGCCATAGCACTATGTCTCACATGGTCATGGCAATTGTCTGCATCCCCTGCCATTGTGTCCAGGCCACAACATCATATGCCCCACCATGCCAAATGTCCAGCACATCTGATGTGGCATGTCTCTCATACGTTGGGCCTCACAAGGCAAATATTCAACCGGTCAGGTGGCACCATGCTGTGGAACATTATGCACAATGTTGAACATGGGCATCAGGCAAAGAGGTCCTTGTGGCCTTAAAGCGCTGGGCTGTTTTGTACTTCATTGGTATGAACCACTTTATTATATATTGTACAATAAAATGTATTGTTACTGTTTATTGTTTTCTTTTAATATATAAAGTAAAAATCATTTAAAATGCTAGCCTAGAGTGATGTGTATTTCTTGTTTATTGATGGCAGCAGCAAGGAAACCATCCATCCCATCGTCATCATCATGGGCTGTGTGCCCAGCACCTGTGTTACTGCAGGGACACAGTGTGTGGACTGTATCAGCACACAGCATGCCACCAGTGCAGGGTAGGGATGTGGACAGCAGCTGCATGGCCGTTCTGTGTCCCAGTGGCATGGCCATGTTGTGCAAGTTACAAGTTGGTGTGTGGGAGGTGTTTGTCAACTGCCAAATATGCAGTCCAGCTGCCAAGTTCCCTTGAGTATGTACATTGATGCTGTGCTCTCTGCTGCGTTACAGATGCCAGAGGGACTGTTGAGAAGGGACGTCCAGCAGACACAGCATGGTGGTGTGCACTTGAAGGGACCATGTGGAATCTCAAGAGGACTGAGGCCCAGGCCTATGCAGCAAGGACATGCAGCCAAGCAGAGGGACAGTGGCACAGTCCAGTGCTGTAGAAGGGGACCAGTATGGGGCACCACACGCTAGTGAAGGGCAGCAACCATCTCCCAGCATCCCAGTCTCACAAGATGGCAGCAACAGTGCTGTGCAAGCACAGTACATGGAGGCTTTGCTGGATATGGACTTACAAGGCGCTGAGGAGACGGAGCCAGTGTGAGAGGGCATGTTGATCCAACTACTGAGCCTGCACCACATGAGTGGCAGGGGAGAATGTGGAGAGGGAGAGTTGCTGCTCTGATACCAGGGACTTTTAGCGGGATGCCACACACCAGTAAGGTTTGCAGAACTTTGCAAGGAGCTTGACAGAAGACTTCCACTCAATTGTAGAGCATGTGGACCAGCTGTAGGCTGCTCTCCATGCACTGTTTGTCTACATGGACTCCTACTCAGGGCATTGAGGCACCACTTGGTGCTGTTAATCTGTTTTATTCTACACACAGTACCAGCTGCATTGTGTGGTTACTTTAACTATTTTTGTTGTTGTGTTCATATTATCCACCTGTTGTGCTTCCCCACCTGGTTTGTAGTTGATGTTTTAATGTTTTATGCCAGTAAAATATATATTTTGTAATGTATCTTGTCACCTATTCTTCCACCATGGATGGTGGCCCATGTCTCAGCAGTGCGCTCCATGTTTGAAACATGGATTCTGGTATGATATCATAGTTTTCTTCCCTCACATGTGGGGTGGAGTGCAGTAGACTGCCATGTGGTACATCATGTATGCAGGTATGGGCATCCAGCCTACCTAACACTTCCCTATGCATTGGCCACATTGCGCAGGCATGGACATATTCAGGTATGCTGCTTGTGAACACCCAGTCCCAGGATGGATGCTCATAGCCTGTGGGACTGCAGCACTGACATGCCACATCCTGCACCTGTATAGCAGGTGGTCCACTAGTCATGTCACAACACCAGTGTCCTATGAACTTCCCACACCTCCCCACAGATGGGAGAAGGGAGACTGACAAGGACCATTTAGGAAAGAGACCTAGAGGTAATCATACTGGATGTCCCAAAGGTGGCAAGGCATTGTGATGGGGCACTCAGTGGGGCTAGTGGGATGCTGGGGTGCATTGGTGGGGTATCCCAGCAGGAAGAGAGATATTATTCTGCCCCTCTATAACTCACTGTAAGGTCCCACCTCAAGTACTGTATGTAGTTCTGGCAAACGCATCTCAGAAACAATATACACAGAGTGGAGGCAATCCTGTGGAGGGTCACCATGATAGCCAAGGGTCTGCATCATATGTCCTATGAGGACTGATCTAAAGTGCAACTTATGTACAACCTGGAGGAAAGGGGGATGACATGAACCCCAGATATCTTAGGGGGTTAATAAGGTTCAGTTTCATTCAAGGAGAAGGTGCTATAATACAAGAGGGCATGATATGAAGCTGAGGGAGGGTATTTAGGAGAGATTTGAGGCTGTACTCTTTTACATAAAGGGTGGTGGATAGCTGGAGTAGCCTCCAGAGGAGGTGATGGGGGCAATAACACTACATGGATTCAAACTTGCCTGGACAAGGCACTTGGGAATTGCTGGGGTATGGTAGAGGGTATGATTATAATGATACAAAACAAACACAATTGTGCAGACTGGGTTGTCCCAGCAGCCCTCATCTGCCATCACATTCTATGTATGTATCTATGTATGTGTATGATCACTCAATGTCTGCTGGTAATGTGGTTGTTAAGGTGTCCATGTCTCTGTGTGCATATCCCTCCAGTTCATGGTGTGCACAGCTTGATGTCCTCTATGTGGGCAGTGTATCTGTTGGAGTTCTTTCCTCTGCCTTGTGTGCTCCACCTGACACTGTTCATCACCTGGTCCTTGTTTGCCCACCTGTGAACATCCATTGTTGTTGTTCACTGATGTTGGCTGTGAGGCTTGGACCATGAACATCTAGGAACATCTGGTAGTGGATGATGTAGTGGGGGCATGCATGTTGGCTGCTGTTCTCTCACCACTACTGTCCTTTGGTCTCCTGCCTCATTTCTTGAGTGGTGGAGGGTTGGCACAGCAGGTTCATTGGCTTTGGTGTCTTGTGGTGCTGTACCCTCTCTGGCCATGCTAAAGTATGCCCACGGTGCTGGTCCTTTTCCATCCTTGTGTTGGACATCTAGTTTGTCATCCTGTGCTGGTGTGGCCTGCCTGGCTACTGCTGTGTGGCCTTGGGGGCCAGTATATCCAGTGGACCCCTGTGTATCCATTGCCTGGACACTACTGGCAACAGCATGGGGGGCCTGTGGAATTGTTGGACCTTGTGTATCAACAACTTCACGGTTTGAGTCAACTGCTCTGGTGGTGTCGGTACCGCTTTGTGGTCCCTGATTCCAGTCCTGCAGTATGTCACTTGTCTGGATTGTGTACTCCCTGCTGTGTTGGTCCACATGCACAGTCTTGCCAATGTTGGTGGCTGCCAGCAGGTTGGTGTCAAGGATCCAGACACTGTCTGTGATGTTGGACACGGGCAATGCTGTGCATCATGCATTCCTGTCACCTGTTCACTTGGGTTCCGCTAGTAACAGTGGAGCTGTGCTGTTGGTGTGGGACCTGCCTTTAGCAGTGACTGTGGCAGGCAGGGCAAGGGTGTCCTGTTGGTGTTCACCACTGCACCTGTTGTTCCCATCTGAAGTATGCTGCAGTGCTCCTCTGTGCTCTGCAGGTGTTTCATCTGCACACTGTACCCATGGCCACTGCATGTCTCATATCTGTGCATGTCCTCCTGATGTTGATGGACTCCAGGTGGTCCCATTGATCTGTCCCTGCTTGTGCCCCATTTATAATTCCCAAAGTGGCCATATGTCCCTGACCACTATATGTGTGTTTCTGTGGTTCACTGTGTACTTGCATGTTTTGGGTGGCTTCGTATCACTCTCCATGGTGCATGCTTCCTCACTGCCATACATCTGTGGGTCAAACATGTGGGGATTAATTGACAATGTGCCTCTGTTGTGCCACATGGTCTGGGTGATGGACTGCAGTGCACCTGCCATGGCAGTGATGGTGTTTGTCTGTGTGTGTGTGTTGTTGCACTACACTGTACTCCATCACTACCACCAGTTGCTCCAAAGTGTCTGTCTGCCTCTGTGCACAGACCTGCATTCCATGCAGTATGGTGGTATCTGCATGTTGTAATGCATGCTCACTTATGCGTGTCTGCATGGCCTTGTGCAGACCCTTGATGATGCCCTCAACACAGCTATGTTGTGCTACAGTAGATGTGTTTAGCTCCTGTAGGGCTGCACTTGTGCCTACCACCTCACAGTGTTGAACCCCTGTGATTCCATAACATTGTGGCAGTACCTGCTCAGGTCATCTTCCAGTGTGGGTTGAACATCAGGGTCCACTGGCTGTGGCTGTGGTAACTGTACCTACCTGACAGATGTTGCTGTGCTTTCACCTGTATGCTGTCCTAATCACCTGTGTCCCCACCATCACTCAACAATCTAGCACTGCTGGCATGTGTTGGTCCTGTGGTGGAATCACTTTCAGTGCTATTCAGCATGCTGTGTGTGGAGGTGCTGTGTCCACTGGCATCCAGGCTCACTTCTGTTTCTTCCTGAGTGCCATCAAACCCTTCTGAGGACTTTGTGTCTGTGTCCCTCTGCTCCCCATGCTGGCTCCTAGGAGACCATGGTTGTGCCAGTTGATGTGCATCCGGCTCCACACTGCTGGTACCTGTGGAGAAACAAATAAAAATGTGACAGGTTGGTAGCTCTGCTGCAGGATCATAACAGTATTTTTCTGTTCTAGGCATACAGTGCATAGTTCAGTACTGTTTGATGCTGCTACTGTTGGTTGGCGGCCAGTTGTTTCACATGCTGCATGTACCCACCCAGGTGCAGTGTATACTCACTCCTATTACCTAATGTGTGCACAGTGCTGTTGTCACTAGACCATGTGTGTAGTATCACTCTGTGCATTCCCTCCCACCAGGTGATCTCACAATGCTATACCCGACAGTGCGGGGTTATGCCTTGGGTTAGCCCACATTCTTGTGCTGTGGCTACTCACATGTTTTCCATATCTGCAACACTGCTGTGTGCATTGTACACATTTGTGTGTGCCACCTCATTCCTGTTCAGCATGTTGTGCCCTGTCAACTCCACATTTTTATTGGTGGTGCTGTGTTATACCTATGCTACATGGAGGCTGTGTGGGTTACTTTGCATGGTGCATGGATACTTGGTCATGCTGCCTCACTTTTGGGACATTCCCATGTTACATTGCATGGTACATGCGTCACCTGCCATGTCAGCTGTAGTGCAGCTATACTGTCTCCACAGGTCACCTGATGTTTTGCATACATCCCTGTCTCATTGTGGGGTCACCCACATCTCTATGCATACCTCTCAGCCTCTTGCCTCATACATCAGGGCAAGGCTTAAAAAACTCAGGGACACAGATCCAACTTTAGGCACACATCTTAAAGATGCTAATATTCACTCAGGCAGCTCACAGGATAAGGTAATAAGTGTATGATGCATCTTCTGAAGTAGGACTGGCCTCGGCTGTATGGTTTGACATATTTGTGCTTACATTCCTCACTGTTCAGTACCAATAACACATATTTTACATGGGTCAGTACGTGACCTTTTGGGGCACTTCAGGGCTGTTCCTGAAATCAGGGACAGTTGAAGGTATGTTCTATTGCTCTGCATTTGCCACCCTTTGTGTCCCTGACATGTACATACCTGCTACACATTATAGCTGAACAGTTGAGATCATTGTCACCCTCTATGGTGTGGGCAGTCAGGTGTGATGCCACCGTTACTCCTAGCTACTTAATGGTCTCATCTGGCTTGATCCTCCCTCCGACCAGTTATGCAGCTAAATTGTGTGCCAGTTTATCCTTTGACCTCCTTCTGAGGTTGTGATACCTTTATTGGAGTTCACATATGTGCTACGCCAGCATGGAGCAATTGCATTCACCTTTCTGGCCACCTCATCCCATCCTTGCTGTCTACGAGCATGCTGCTCCCTATGCCTACCTCTGGACAGTAGGATTTTAACCTGATAGATGGATGGATAAACAACAGTTATTATTCAACTGGATCATACTCTTAGGACTATATGCCCTGTTTAACACATTTGTCCTGTACTTTTGATGATTGCATTCAGATACATGCCATTACACATTCTATACTGACCTGGGCCTCAACCTCCTCTATCAGGATGTCTGTTTCAGCCTCCATGAAATTCTTCTTTCTCTGATGTTTTCCTCCCTTCCTTGCATTGTTCCTTCCTCAGCCATACTGGTGCCACAGATTTCTGGTGCAGTTTGTGTCAGTGATGCTGTTTGTGCCGTGTTGTGGTGCAGTGTGCATCTTGCATTTGCAGTCAGTATTTGAAGCACCTGGCCCACTGTGCGGAATATGGCTCAAGCTCGTGATTCAAAGGACTTTGGCATAAGGCAGTTTTGGTGCACACCTTGCATCACTCTAGTGCAACTTTGAGAATTGGGCCCATGGTGTGCCATCTAACCTCCTCTAGACTGTAGTCATGAAACAAGAGCTCAATCCTCCTGCCCCCACCACTAGGAGGAGAGAGCAGTTCCTTGGGCACTCAGTTTTCCTCCTCTGGCCAGCCCTCTGACAACTTCAGCTCGTTTCTGAACCTACATCATTGGCATCACAATGGTAACACTACTTTTAAGTTCAAGACTTTCAAGTTTATTTATTGCTCAGTTTTCACCTTTGCAATGGTAAAAAAACATTTATCCCTATGACAAAATTCAACATAAATACACTTAAAAATACAATAAAAAACTTAATGAACTAAATTTTACAACATCAGTACTCAACAGAATGATCTCAAACATGCTTCTACATTTTGATTATTTTTATTTTTATTTAGTTTTGTTGACCAGGTAAGTGCACTAGACAAATCCTGCCTATTTTCAGGCATGACCGGGGAGGGGATACAGATGAATGCCAACTGACCTTGAACCAGATTAAGCTGTTGGTGGTATTTTTAGTGGAATTTATTAGTACATTAGCTACAAGATCATGAGAGACAACTTTAATTTAGTTTCAGTGATTTTTACAGTAACATATGATATGTACAGGTATAGAAATAGATATACAAGAACTACAATATGCATAACTGAGACACCTAGCATCGTGATCTAACACTACTACTGCACCAGTGTGCAGGCCTAAAAAGCAATCATTTTAGGTACCATTCAGCTTACATTTCATTCATGTTCTGTGTATCACGTCCTCTTTCTTAGTATAACTCTGCAAATTGATATGAAAACAGTATCCAGAATTGTTTAGTTATTATGAAAAGGGTGAAGCTAAATATGGAAAATATATCAAAAGTTATCTGAAATGTGTGCAATTATTATATAAACTAAAAGTCTGTTTATCCATTTGGTGCAGGAAAGTGCCAATAGTGAAATAAGATTTCTCTATGACTTAGTCTTCAATGGATGGGCAAGCTCTGCAAACTGTGAATTGTTTTCCTTCATGGTAAAGAAAAGGCTACAGAAAGTTTACTCTTCACATACTGTAGGGTGATGTGTATGGAGAAAGTCCATGAAGTTAGCACTTGGTAATGTTTAACTCACAGAGGCCAGTACTTTGCAAGTGAAGTGCAGCTTTAAAAAGATATAACCCTCCTTCAAAACTTATAACATAATCTACTCTAGCCACCATGGTCCCAGTAAAATTTGAAACCCCTAGTCATTTTGCACTCCCACCATCATCCCTACTCCATGGTATGATCTGTCCTAGAAAAATATATTATACAACTAAAATACTACACTAAAAAATAAGATAGTGCTTCTTACCTCTACTATACTGGTTAAATGCAGTATAAAACTGTGTAAAATCAGGACTCCATTGCAAATGACGTATTACATCTCATCTGGTCTATCTTGGCTTGATATATAGTAAAATGTGTACAAGCAGGACCCAGCACAACAGCAATGCAAGCAGCAAACATTTGACATTATACAACGGCAAGAAAATTTCCTAGACTCTGATTGGTCTCTCTTGGACTGGACCCTGATGTTATCCTGGTATAACATCATGGATCTAGTCCCAGACACATATGACCACATCACATATGCCAGCATTAAAATGAATCACTGCCACTGCCCAGTAGCTGCACTGTCCCGTGATTCTGCAGGTGTCTCCAGAGCTCAAAACTGCCGCTTGCACCTCAAAGAATGGTCGCATATCAATGAACATGAAGGAAAGAAATCCCCACCCCAAAATACATATAAATATCATTTTCTCCTAGCGTTCTATTCTACCTAATTCAGCTGAACTGCAGTAAGAGCCGTTCTGAGCAGGTTGACTGTGAATGAGCAAGCATCAGCCACCCGCGTCTCACTTCGCCGCGGCTAGCTTTTTCGTTCCTCCTTTTTACTTTAAACCCGACTAAAAAATCACAAATATTCTCCTACTACCTCCCTACGTCCTTTACTCTCATTATGCAGAGTCATCTTCACCTCATTACGAGCGTCTTCACGGCAATACTGCTTTCTCACAGTCCGCTGCATAGTAAAGCAAGCACTTGACTCACAGCACACGCCTACTTACCTCATCACCGTTTTCTGCCTTCCGTTTATACTTGCCAAAACCACTGTCACAGTTCCCAGCACACAAATTGTACAATTTTAGTTTCTTCTTTCATGTTTCCCACCCCAGAGAAAGAATGAATGAGCGCCCAACAGGTGTCATGTGGCCATATAACAACAGATTCTGTATTAAAAGTAACTAGTCACACGGGCAAATACAATACCTCCACACATGAAAAAAAAAAACAAACAAACATAATTTTTTCTATTTTATTGTTTTAAATACAAATGAGCCATTGTATAATAGCAATAATGCACTCCAGGGTGTGTGTTGTGCTGGAATAACGTCACTTCTGGGGTGATTAGTCACACTCGGCCCTCGGACCTCGTGCCTAATCACCCCAGGCGTGACGTTATCCCAGCACAACACACACCTGTCATGCATTATTGCTTAATTAACAAATGCTTGTTTGCACTAGTGTAAACACTTCTTGAGTTAAAGATTTTGAAAACTAATGCCTGTTGTTGTAAATGTAGTGGTCCATAAATGTATTACATTTCTGGCATTACAAAGTTACGGTTTTATTTATTTTATTTTTATTTATTGAAAAGTTTCACCAGAAAGACACACTGAGCATCAAGTTGCACATCTCGGTGCATACTGGGAGAAAGTAGATGGGAGTTACAACACAACATTTAAAATACAATAGACAAGGTCAGCTTACATCAGTACAAATAGCACAATATAATACATACTATCGTCATGTTAAAACAGCAAATGGAGAATACATAAGAAGTGCTTAACAAATTAGTAATACAAACAAACAATTACCACTGATACTGGAAAACTGAGAAGGAGAACAATACAATCTTGACACTTGTTTATTCGATGCACATGTAAATTCACACTCAATATCTTTGATTCAAACACATAGTAGTGCATGAGCTGAGGAGCAGTAATTTCAGTTTAAGGGAGGCAGATATGTCTTCCAGGATTATGAGACAGGAAGTACAGCTGTACTCAAATAGAAAGACAGTAGAGGAAGGGCAGGGAGCAGGAGGTGAGATAGCTTAGAAGCAGGTGCAATTGGGAAGAAAGAAGATATGCAGGGATGTAGAGATGGGAGAAAGGGAAGAGGAGTGTTTATTTGATGAGGTAGTAGGTTCTATAGTTTAGGAAGTGGTGCAAGAATGCTAACTTGACCTACTGAGGTACATCGGTGAGAGACTGCCATTGAGCAAGAATCCATAGGATCTGAGGGAGTGGGTGGGAGGGAGGGTGGTAATAGAGGAGGTGAGGATGGGAGGATCCAAACCAAAATTTTGAAATAAATGTAGCGCTATGGAGAGACAACCATTATCAAGTGAAGGAAATGCAAGAGAATGGTAGAAGTCACAGTGGTGGAGGAGGAGTCTAGAGTGAAGCGGCAGAAAGAGTTGAAGAGGGTATCAATCTAGTTAGGAAGTTTTGGAGCAGCACTATAGACTACATCACAGTAGTCAAAAATTGGGATATCATTTCTGGACAGGATTAACACCTAGCTGGTGATATAAAGCAGCTGTGAAACCTATACAGAGCACCAAGCTTGGGTGCAGTTTTTTCGGATGACATCCACATGTTCAGAAAAGTTGAGGTATTGATCAAGCAAGACTCCAAGGTATCTAAAAGGAGGAGTGTCCTAAGGATAGTCCTATCAAGGGTGTGAAAGGTGGTCAAGGAGGGAGCCTAGAAAGTCTCTGCCTAGTGCCAAAGGTCATGGACACAGTCTTCTTAGCATTTAGAAAGACTTGATATGAGCAAAGCCAGTGCTGAACCTTATCAAAGTCCTTCTGGGTCTGGTTGCTACATCAGTAGGGAATGGCCGGAGGTGTACAGGACAGTGTCCTCATGCATGTGGATAGAGGAAGAGGTGCAAACTGTAGGAAGGTTGTTAAGGAAAAACAGAGAATAGTAGTGGTCCAAGCACTGAGCCCTGTGGGACACCGTGGCTATAGGGATAGGAGGGGATGTAGAGTCAGCAATTCTAACTGATTGTATCCTCACCTACAAGATAGGCTCTAAACCTGTTTCTGGCAGTGAGATAGGCCAGCCAAAGAGATTGTTTAGAAGAAGGGAGTGGAGACCGTGTCAAAAGCCTTAGCGAGGTCGACAAAGTGGCAGATGTCATTAAGCCACTATCCATCCTTGAGAGGATGGAATCAGTAAGCCTAAGTAAGGAGATTGTGGTGGAGTGATATTCCCAGAAACTAGATTGGAAAGGTGAAAAAGTGGTAACTAGAGAGATAAGAGATGAGTTGAGAAAGAACCATGTGCTCCTGTAGCTTAGCATGGATAGGGAGAAGAGAAATAGGATGATAGTTCCCAGGTGAGGAGGGACACCACTCTTAGGTAGTGGAAGGACAATAGCATGTTTCCAGATGATTGGGACAGAAGCAGAAGAGAAGAGAGATTTAGGATATCAGACAGTGGTAAGGAGATTGTGAGGGCAGATAGGTATAGGAGCTTGGGATCAAGCACATCAGGCAAGCTGCCTTTAGAAGAGTTAATGGCAAGGAGAGCTTCCAAGGTGTCAGTGGGAAAGACATTTAAGAAGGATGAAGAGTCCTGTGGGAGGATGCGTTTGAATTGGAACTAGAGGGGTGGGAGGAAGAGAGAGAGTAGGAGAGAGGGAAGACAGAAGGGCAGAGGCACAGGATGTGAAGTAGGAGTTAAATTCAGAGGCAACAGTAGGGGTTGGATACTAAAGCATCGTTTAATTTGAGGAGTGGGATAGGCAGTTTAAAAGGAGGGGAGATTACAGCATGGACTACCTTCCAGAATTTAGAAGGGTTGTTTATGTTGGTTTTGAAAGTAGATCAGAATATTCGTCCTTTGCTAACCTGATAGCCTTTGTACATGAGTTACAGAAAGTGCAGTATACTTAGAAATTGGTCTGCATCTTAGGAGCTTTGTGAATTTTCCATTCTTGGTCATGAGCACATTGCCAGGCTAGCAATTCTGGGATGACACAGGAGATGGTTACCACAAGCTCTGAGAGTCTTATAGGCCATGTTGATTCCAGGTGGAGAGGAATTTATATTTAAAAAGTCCGGGGCTTCGTCAACTGTGTTTGCTGTGAAGATAAGAGACCAGTCAGTAGGATAGATCATGGAGGAGGGGCAAGGTTCAGGGATTTAAATGATCTGGTTAGTAAAATTTTATGAGGAGCCTGGACCTATGAATTTTGCTAAACAATATAGATCATGTGATGATCACTTAAAGCATCAAGTAGTATGCCAGATTGGATGACCCTGTGGATGGGAAGTGAGTGCCTAGTCTATGAGTGAAAGTTTAAGAGTTTCATTATTTAACTGGTTGGTTCCTGGATCAATTGGAATAGTTTATGAGCAGCTATGTCATTACAGACTTTAGATAGGAAGAGAACGGCAGTTTTGGTTGAAATCCCCATAATATATAGTTCACCTGAGGAGGTGGAGTGATATGATGGTGGTTCAATGTGCTTACGCAACTTGTAATGATGTATGCTTGTGTGACTTAGATAGATTGTGGCTGTTCACCTCTATCTGTGGGATATACCACCCTATAGGGTATGATGATGAGGAACCATAGAGGAGGGTTCCACCTCTATAGGTGCCACGGAATGATTCCCTTGACTAAAGGTAACTTAGGAAGAAGCCTATGGGGAAAGAGAGACATGCAGCTGGAGGAGGAGGAGGAGGGAGGATGTTTGAGCATCGATGAAACGAATCCGGGAACTATCCAGGAGGAGCGGCCTTTAAAGGCCTGATGGGGAGGTTAGATGGTTCTTCATTGAACCACAGGCATAGCTTTGCAATTCAATGTGCTTATGCAACTTGGCATGATGTCTGCTTATGTGACTTAGATAGATTGTATCTGTTCACCTCTGTGTCCGTGGAATATACCACCCCATAGGGGTATGATGGTGAGGAACCCTAGAGGAGGGTTCCACTCCTATAGGTGCCATTGAAATGAGCCTCTTGGCTAAAGGTAGCTTAGGAAGAAGCCCAAAAGAATACCCAAAAGGGTGATGAGCATTGAAGGAGGCAAGAAGTCAGAAGATATCGAGGCCAGAAATTAAGGTGATATATGTATATGGGAAGGACTGAGAGGAATGAGAGATAATGAGGATGATGAATGAAATGAAAGCTGACAAGAAGAAGAAGGGCAGACTTCCAAAGAAAGAGGGAACAGCTGGGGCTACCATCCGACTCCATCCAACAGCAGAACCCAACTAGAGAACCTATGAAAGCACTAACCCTGTCTAATATTATGACCATTGGGTACAGAGGAGAGGAAAACCTTGAGGAGGAAACCTCTGGGGATCCAAGGCCTAGGTCACCTTCCCTCCAGGCTGGAGGAAGTTTTGGTTAGTGATGGACCAGCTACTGAAATTTAGAGTCGATATTAAGGGAAGAGGAAAAGATTCCAATTTAGATAAAGCTCTTGCTCGGTCCTTCTAACAGGAATGCTGTTGAGGGTTATGAGTGACATCTCTGCAACTAGATGCCCAAAAGCAAAGGAGGAGAAAAATTTCCACTGAGGCACTCAACCAGCCTACACAATCCTATGAAACAGACCAAGTGAACCAGAGGCGGACGGATGGAGAAGCGGCATAGAAGATGCCTCCAAACTGGCTGGGACAGCTGAAGGGGCCCTGATGATGAGAGCCCCATTCCTTGCAGCTGGAATTCTTAAATTCTGCATCCAGAGGTGTTGCTGAAATGAAGTACGACTGAAGGCTCACCCAGAGTGAAGACATTCTCACTAGGGCCAGGAGAAGGACCCCGCTCTGAGCTTTGCATGCTTAAGATATGGACTTCTTGGGTGTAGAGTGAGACCACTGGCTACAGGCTAGCCCGAGCCATGGAGCAATGAACATGGAGGCACATCTCTGAGTGGTGAGCATGTCGAGTCAAGGTAGCATAGGTCCCATATGAAGGGAATGCTCGGTAGGTGATGAATGAGTAAACCTATGGAGATGTTAGATTGAGCAAAGGAGACCACAGCATGGATCCAGAGGAGGCAGGTCTCAGTAGCAACCACAGGAGTGCGTGCCAACTGGGTACATTGAGAAGCCAAAATGGGGAAGGATTGACTGCATGAAGGTAGAAACAAGAATGGCCAGGCGAAGCTTCACAGCTGACGGTTGAGTTACAAAGTACCTGAGTAGTAAGGCAACAGCTACAAAGGTGGAACAGATGAGTGGAGGTTTGAGAATGAACATACGAAATATGCAGATAAGGGAAGCCTTGAGGCCGATGTGGCACTGCAGAATTGGAATTAATGTGATAAGGGGGAGAAGATGATGGCCAGACGAAGTCTGCAGCCTATGATGAGGGGAGAAGTCGGTATAGGAAAAGGAGAAGTTGATGAGGAGGACAGAATGGTACAGAATGAATGAACAAGAAATGATGCTGGATTGAAAGTCTGAAGGCTGGAATGATTTAAAGTGAGGTTTGAAATGGACGATGCATGACGATGAAATGAAGCCTGGAAGGCCAGTACGGTGAAGGTGAGATATGGAATGGACAATGTGGTAATGGAGTGACGCTTGGAGGCCAGTAAGGGTAAGATGAGTTATGAAATGGATGGTGTACAATAATGGAGTGAAAGCCTTGAAGGCCAGTACAGTTAGGGTAAGTAAGAGGACAAGTAGGTAAAGAAAGGATGAGGTTTGGAAACGATGGAGGTTTGATATGGAATTGAAGATATATGAGTTGAATGGTCTAGAACGTAGGAATAGGGTAAGAGGGGATACAAATTGGTATGGTGATGGCAGGATAGGGAAACACCCCCAGAAAGAAGGCATGGGACAAGGAAGGAGAAGAGGAAAGGCATGAGCTGGAGATAAGAAAGGCAGAGTAAGCTCACAGCCAAAGTCAGAGTAGAAGAACCAGGAGAAGAATGAAAGAGCCAGGGTTGAGGGAGTAGTGGAAGGTGGGGCAGGAAAGCAAGGTAGAAGCAGGAGTGGAAGAGAGGAGAACAGCTGGTGAAGCCACAGCCGAAGGGTGAGGTAATGAAGGACCTGGAGTAAAGTGGGACATACTACTGGTTGCTATTGGGATGAGGGAGACAGAACCATGGAACAGCCAAGGGTACCTGCACAGCTGGGTAATGGATTGAAAATGTGTCAAGTGTGCTAAAATTTCCAGAGACCCATCTTTCCTTAAGACTACTGCAGTAGCATGTCCTTCTATTCTTTCTACTTCTATTGTTCTTTTCTCCCTTTTGCAGGCAGGCCACCTGCAAAAGGTTCTCTCTGTCTATCCCTGAGCTTTTCTGGGTCTCTATGAGGAGTTACAATCCAGTGCCCCCTCCCAGAGTGGAAACCTCTGCATTATTAAATGACCTAGATGTCTGCAGTAAATCTTTGTTTTATGTATCTGGAGAATGTACATTTTATGCATTTTATGTATATTTATTTCGAATGTAGCGCTTATTCCTGGTTGGCATTCCTGCTGTTGCCACTATAACATTAGCAACCCAGTCAGCTACCTTAGGGCATGAATTGTAAGAAATACAGCCACTCTGTCCATGTCCAGGTACACAGCAAGCATTAGGCATACTTAGTAAACCAGGACCAGGAGGCTGAAAGCTAGAAGATGTAGTGGGGACGGAGTGTGCAGTTGCACTCTTTAGCGGCTTCTGCAACTCCATAACCCTGATAATGCTACATGCCATTTTGGGTTACGAGTGTTGAATGATAGTTAAAAGGGATTAGAGTAAATGTAAGCATGACTGAATCTCCCGCTTATAGCCCAACTGTAGCAGTGCATTGTTCAGATCGGGCAGACTAATTGAAACGCTTTCATCCGCTAGAATTGTCTGCCCAGTTGTCCAGTCCCTGCAAATAACCTAATTATGCTGCATATGCATAGTAAAGCTAGACTGAAGTTATGGTCTGGGAAAAGTTTATTTTTTAAAAAGGTTTACTTTTATTTTTATCTGGTTAGAATGTGATAAACACAAAACATAAATATTTTAGTTTATCCTTACAGGAGTACAGAGAAGGCTGTACTTGATACTGTTTTTCATGCAGTTTGGCCGCTCTGTACCCCACTCACCACACCCAACACATTGCTGTAATAAATGCCTTTGCAATATGATGAACTATAGCCAGTTTAGATAAGAGTCCTAGAAACAGGCACAGCCCGAAACTGATTCATTTACACCTTTGGTTTTTTTTTTTCCGCTCCTGACTTTATATGAAATTATTATTATTAGGTGTTAGAAACTCACCAGGAGACATTATGTTTCAATACCAAGATCTGTCCTTGAGCTGCCCAGTGTTCTTCTAAGCATCGGCCAGTCCTAGCCTCTCTGTATTTATTCACTGAACAGCCCAATGGGAGGCGCCTGTATCTGAAATACCCTTTTTTCCTCAAAGAGGCTTTTTTTACATCAGACACCTAGATGGAAACCTATAATTATGTATGTGATGTATTATTGTATACATGATAATAAAATTGAGTTTAAATAATTTTTCTGTTGAACAAGAAAAGAGATAGAGTCTGAAGTGATCACCTGATGGACTCAAGGTATAACTAGAGTTCATCCTGGTGTCCAAGTCAGATCTTTTGTGGGATCAGCTTGATACTGATCAAGGTTGGTGAGACTGCAAGCCTATTCAGACCTCAAGGGCAATTGGGCTACTTACCAGCTTGTGGACTCTAACACATTTTATGGAGCTGAACAGTCTTGATAACTGTGATTTTGCTTGCTATTACTACTTTTGCTTTATTTGTTTGTTTTTTTATTTTGTCGAATGAAGTCCACTCTTTTCGTTTTGTTATTTCAAAAAGATTTATCTTGGCACATTTAGCATTACTACACCTTATCCTGTTTCCGTGTCCATCCATTTCCACTGCCTCTTACAAAATGGAAAGGGGCAGAGGCACAGAAACGGCAGAACAGGAGCAGCAGAACTCAGGGAAACAGGAAAGCTCTGTTTGCGAAGATGGGTGGTCCCTGAGGGCCCGAGCTAAGCAAGGCAGGTGGCACAGTGATATGGCCCACAGGACTTGTATCAGCCCAAAGTATCTAAAATGAAAGGGGTTCAGCAGGAGCAGACACAGGGAGCTACAGGCTGCAACGCTAAACTGCTGAAACTCACCAGGCTGGAGCTGAGTGATGGTGGGATATGCACACCCAGAGGCCTGAGAGAACTGCTGTGGTGAGAGATGAACAAAAGAATGAGAAAAATGAGCCCTGCACAGATGTGGAAGCAGGCTGGCAGCAGTGGATCCTAACTGAGGCAAGCTAGACAGTTCCTTAGGGCCATCCCTCTCTGTCTGACATGGAGCACTGGAGCACAGGAGCAGAGCCAGGAGCGGGTGGTGGTGATGACACATCCAAAAGCACCAACAAGCAGAGGGTAGCACTGGAAAGGTGGTGGATATGCCCAAAAGAAAAGAGATGGTATGAATGAAAGAGGAGAACCAGGAGTTTCAGAGGAGGTGGAGCAACAAGGGGAGTACTGAGAGAGAACGGAGTTGAGGACACTGACGGACAGCAGGGACTGAATCAGAGAATGAGATATGCATCTGGGGGTGAGAGGGAGAATGGCTGAACCCAGGACAACAAAGGAACCTGAGCTGCTTGGCAGGAGTGGGGGGCACCATACAATAAGGCAAGGAAGAGACAGAGTCCCGAGCATCCCTGCAAAGGAGGAAGAAATATGGCAGTAACAGCACCAAACTGGAAAGCTGATGGGGAGTGGAGAATGACAGGAGGGGAAGGAGAGATAGAGAGCCATGGTATGGTGGCTACAACAGAAGATGGCGAGCAGGTGGGGAAAAAGAGAGCTGAGAAGAAGGTAGAAATGCAACAAAAGCGCTTTGGAGGCTATGAAAGAGGATATGGGGAGCAAAAGAACAAAGAAGGCAGGTGAGGGAGTTGCCAATGAAGCCTCCAGCTGCAACAAGAAATGAATCCTGGAACTATCCAGGAGGAGCAGCCTTTAAATGCCTGATGGGGAAGTGGTTAGTTGTTTCTGCCCATTGAACGACAGCATAACCTTTGCAATTATCAGATCAGTAGTTATAGAGATGGGAAGGCCAGGGTAACGGTAAACCACAGCCATGAAGATAGGGGCAGAGAAAGGTAGAGATAGTCTTACAATGAGTGCTTTACAAGCTGTTGGAAGGGATGTGATAGGATGGATGTATATTGCATCACAGAGGAGATGTACATTACCACACCTCCACTCCTTCCTGCATGGTCTTGCGTGAGAGGGTGAAGCCAGGGATGGAGATGGAATTGTCTGGTATTTTGGTATTTAGCCATGACTCAGTAAGAATATGTATGTCTGGGGTGAGCGATACAGTGAGAGGTAGTATTAGGTCAAGTTTCGATAATAGGCTTCTTATATTGAGATGGAGAAATTTAAGACCACTTGGGAGGTCAGAGGAGTTGGGTAGGAGGGTCCAGGGTTAGAACTGATATCACTAGAAGCTAGAAGTACATTCGGCTCCACATAAACCACGCACTGGTATAGTGGGAAATTGGTAGCAGGACGTTCACATTTCCAAACGTCATTTAAATTGACCTCTATGATAAATCCTCCTGATACAACATCTATTGCCCTCTGTCTATATCGGCCACTTTCTGACTGAAAATGACACCTGTGATGAGGTGTCAACCAACCCAATAAACAAGTCCTCAATGTACTGCCTTTCAATTAACTGTATGTTGAATTGCTTTGTAACCTGACACTGTTGTGGCTTCTGGCTCATTCTTAGCTTGTTCTCCACACTGTTCACTGTTCAGTCAGCAACAGCATTATGGAAGAAAGGCAGGCAAATGAGAAGCTATGTCACTTAGTGAAAAGGTTGAACTGTTAAAAAATTGCCAGTTTACCTAAATGAGTCAGTGGTATTTATTGCTGTCACAAATGCACTCCATGAGTCAGGCCCTCTGCTCCCACAGTGCCAACCTCAAAGTGCAATAGTGTGAACAGGAGACAAACAGGGTAACCCTCCTGTCTGTTTTGGGTCCGGATCACCTACCAGCCTCCGAGTCCTGGGAGTCAAATCTAAACCTTATGCTAAGCACCCAGTTAACAGGCTCAGATATATGTGCTCTTCAGGAAATGCAATACAATCCTTCACCCAGTGGCACCCAGCCAGATTCCCCAAATGTACCCTTATAACTCAATATGAGACCTAGGTATATTCTTACCTTTAGCAAGATAGTAACACATCATTTTCTTGAGCACTTAACAGTTATCAGAATAATTAACACTTTTTCAGCATTCACATGCAAAAGAAAACTGAGAAGGCACAGGCAGAATTTCAAGGAAAATATTGTTTACTCAAATGTAAAATAGATAAAGTACCAAACACAGAACATATACATCAATACTTACAGTCAACAAAATAATTGGAAAATTGCAGAACAAAAGCACCTGCAAAATACTTAAAAGTTCCAGCTGAATTATATCTTTCTAAAGTGCCTAGTTTCAGTCCTGAGACCCAATGTGTATCATTCCTGTGGAATCCAGAGATAAAAAGTGTCTTTCCCTGCAGATGCTGGACAATTTGAAAATCAATCTCCACCTTCTTGTGAGCTCACAGCACACATGAGGTCACTGTTAGATCCTGCAATAAACGTGATTTCTTAGTATAAATATCCAAAAGGATGTTATGTTACTACTATGGAAATTAGCAGTTAGCAATTTTTAAATATGGGTCACTTTCACCAAAGCTTTTCATTTGATCTCTCTGCTGGTTTCCTGTTTTGCAAGGATGATTTTAATGTTACCATTTTCACTAAAGTCTGCTAAAAGCTGTGTCTTCCTTCAGGATCATAAAATTCATGTATGGTTTTAGCTTCAAAAGGAGTATTTTATGATGTCTTATCACCTGGCATTTAGAAGGAAGCCCTATGTGTTAAGACAGAACAGGAAACTTTCAATTAGCGTTCTCCATTGGCCAGTTTTTATGACAGCCTACTGCTTCAGTCACATTAAGACCTTTGAGGTAAAAGGTCAAGCTCTTTACACTGGCTGACTGGTGTGCCTCAGGCACACAATCACATACACATTTATCTATAATACATACATTATACATATAATAATAAGCAGGTGGCAGAGCGTCACAATCGCAACATCTGTTTCTACTGAAATCTACTCTTGCTGACCTGTTACAGCAGAAATAACAAATTCTGAGTGATTGGCATAAGAACATTATCCCCAAACATAAAAGAAAAGGGAAGGAAAAGATGGGGAAGTTGAGGAGGCTTTGGTTAGGTGGTTCAGTAACACCAGAGGTAGGGACGCCTCATAAGTGGCCCCTGTTACTCCAGAAGGCACAAGAACTATCCTTGGTTTTGGGGCATACTGATTTCACACCTCAGAAGGCTGGCTACACAGATGTAAAGCCAGGAACAACATCAGCTTCCAAAGACAGGATGGCGAAAAACAGAATGATGACACTGCCAGTGGTGAACACTGGCTTTCTGATGTCTTGCCTGGTCTCTTGTCCTCCTTTTCAGCCAGAGCTATTTTCAGTTGTGGTGAAACTGGGCTATTTTTCAGGTGCATTGCCCAGGGAGCACTGACTTTCAAAAGTGAGGCACACATGGGGCAAAAAGCTAAGGAAAGAGTCTCTGTGCTAGTGTGTTGTAACACGGAGGGCACAGAGAAATTTGAGATGGTTGTTGTGGGCAAATCAGCTGTCCCATACTGCTTTAGAGGGTGAATCACCTGCCAGTTTTTATCGATCCAAATAGTCTGCATGGATGACTTCTGCCATCTTTACTGAGTGGCTCAGAATTTGGAACAGAAAACTCCATGGGCGAAAGATCGCTCTAATTTTAGATAATTTTTCTGGCCAGCCAGCTGTCCCAAGATTGCACAACATAGCCTTAATTTTCCTGCCCCCTAACACAACCTGGGTAGGCAGATATTTTTATTGAATGACAAATGTCTTACAAACTTGTATAACATTTCAATAATAGTACACATGTATAAAGATATTGCACATTAAAAATAGTTTACATAAATTTTCAACAAGTTTTACAACACTAGCAAAACAATTGTTGCATATTAATTTAAAATCTATACACAAAATAAATGACATCTAGAAAACAGAATCACAAGTTAGTATCATGTCATCATCACATTTTGAGGAATATAAAATGTATACAGTAATGAAAGAATATATGTGTCACTGGAATTGAACAAGAAACAAATTAATTCTTCAGAGGGATATCAAGGGTACTCAGCACCAGGGCCAACCATTTTTTCCTTTTGTTTCATACTGGGGACAATGTTACACAGTGTGTTTAAGATCGTCTTCAATTCCATATGACCACTTACATTTTGGATCTGTGATATGGCTATTTTGATCATATAAGATGTAGTTGGTAACATATTGCTCTAGCTTACACTTGGTTATAACCCTCCTTTCATCAGAGTTTGTTAAATGGGCAAATATGGTTCCAAGTTGTGTTTTATTTTTATAGTTTTATGCCATCTATAATGTTGTAAATGTTTTATTTTTCCTGATCCTGTAATATTATGTCTCTTAACCTCCTTTTAACCTGCTCAGCTATTTCAACAGGAGGAGTTACATACATTTCATAAAGTAAATTTCCAAGACCAGATGGAAAGATGTCTTCCTTAATAGTTTTGATAGTACTTGAAGTGAAATTTATTTGATGATAATTTATTTGTTCTTCAAGACACATCCTGGGTAACCTATGGTCCTGAAAGAGGAACAAGTTCAATATAAAAATTATCCTTCTCTCTAGTGCCATTGTGGCTAATGGGAATTGTCCTATTTCTTTTCTTAATATTTCTGCCAATACTGACTGTTGCACTTTTAATATGTATCAGTACATTTTATTTATTTCTTGTTCAATGGCCTTATATTTGCAGGAGTCCAGATTTCTGTACCATAAAAGATGCCTGTTTTATTTTGATGTTTATTTTTTATTTCTTTTCCTCCCATGCTACTGCCTCAGCCACTCCTTCAGGCTATGGCATCTGACCTATCTTGTTTCTGAGCCCCAATCCTCATACTGTATTTGTCCCCAAGGTAACCCGGACATAATCCTTCACTGGAGGATCCCTCCTCAAGGGGAAGGCACCAGAGGAAGGGCTAGCACAATACTTGGCCCTGGGGAATTGCTGAGGGACTGGGAGCTCTGGGACATTGATGGCCTCAGATCAACAGGTAGCCATTATTCAGCTGCTTGTGGAGCCATTTTCCATTTTCTGATGATGTTCCCTTGTGTTGCGTCTGTACTTCCCTGCTGTCCACCGGAGGTCACTGCAGAGTGATGCCTCCCCACTACCCACCCCAGGAGAGGACAGCAGTCTTTACAGATGCTCAATTTTCTCCTTCCCTGCCAGCGCCCAGTGTCCCAAGTTCATTCCTGAACCCGGTCACTGGCATGGCTCGAGGTAAGGCACTAGTGCCTCATCCCTCTGTGCCTACCGGCCAGCCATTTTGAAGTTTATAACTTTAACAAACCTTTAATTGAACTCTGTCCCATTTTTAAATTAAACGCTTTAAAAGGCGTTAAATGAAGTTTTCAGCTTTTGAGTCATTATTTTTATTTGTGTTGTCCATGAAAGATTATATGAGAATCTAAGCACCAAATCATTGTAATGAGTTGTTGTTTTAACTTTATTTTTATCATTGTAAAGTGATGTTTTTTTATTTCAGTTGCCAAAAATAGCCAAGTTTGTCTTTTTCAAATTTATAACAGACTTATCTTTTTACAAAATGTTGAAAAATGCATTGACTTGAGTTGGGGTCCAAGAAGGAGGTGGATATCTTAACAATATTGTCTGCATATGCCAAGTATGAAACTTTTTCTACAAGGACAGCCAAGGAGTGAAAATCTGGATTACTTAGTTCCTTTAATATGTTGTTTATATACAGGTTAAACAAAAGTGGTGCAATAAGGCAACCTTGACATACACCTAAGTTTGTTTTAATGTCTGATGTAAGGTTTCCTTGTTGGTTAAATTTAACTTTAAACCATGTTTCACTATGTAATTTTATTAAGACATATAACATGTCTGAATCCATATTGTACCTTCCCAATTTTTCCCAGAGTAGTTTCTACTAATTGAGTCAAATGCTGTTTTCAGATCAATGAAACACTCCACAACATGTATAATTCAACCCCTTGATCAGGGATAATTTACAGAATAAAGAAGCACTATGTGAGGTGTATGCATAAGCGAGTCCTGGATGAGCTTGACAACAACCAAGAAACAATGCTGACATCTGCTGAATGTGTCAAAAGAATAACCGTTCTTGATGCTATCAGACTGTTTAAAGATTCATGGGATGCTGTAACACAACAGACAATCCAGCGCTGTTTCCAAAAAGCTGGATTCATGCACCCCAATAACCATGGTGACCTAGAGAGGTTCTTCCACTGCCCCATCAGTGTTAGCTGAACTCAACCTGATAGTTGAGATTAAGGAGAGCATTCCAACACCAGACAGAATGTCAACTGAAGAATTCCATGGTGTGTGTATCCTGGGTGATGGGGGAGGAGGATCTTGTTTCCAATGACATCACACAGGTCATCAACACTATGCGCATGGAGGAGACTGAAGAAGAGGATGGTACAGACAATGAGGAGCAGCCTGAGGTTACCATAACACCAAGTGATGTAAAGACTGCCCTGTTGACATTACAATGAGTAATGGAGCAACACCAGATATAGAACCAGACTGGTGAGCAGTCACTGTAACGGAGAGGGTTTGGGCTCCATATTGCAAAAATTAACAACCCAAAGTAAAATCTTGAACTTCTTCAAGAAAGACTTAACCAAAATGCAAGAAGGAGCTGTAATTGTTGATTTATCTGATGTATCTGAAGCTTTGCACTTCTACTGTGTGCTATGTGAAGTTTACTGTGTGCTGTGCAGTGTTCTGTGGGGAAATTAACTGCACTAAAAGTTTGAATCACAACTGTGTTTTTGCTTAGTCATTACATTGACCACTCAATATAAAGGACACTTCAGATTTGTATATATGTGCCCATTATAAGTGGGTTAGACTGTAGTAGTAGTGTTATGATGAGCTAGTGAAGCTTAGAATTCTTCCACCATGGTTGTGATGCAAGCGGGCATGAGTTTGAGGGTCAGAAAGGGATGGGGTTGGATGTATTTTACTAGTCATAATGTGGCACAGGAGCTAGGCACGGAGAGTAGAGATGCAATAGGTAGGATAGGAAAATGGGACCAGGTTTGAAGGTAAGGTGTAGGGGTTACTATGTAAGGGAACATTGGAGCAAGTACCATTGGTATACAAAAAATGGGCATATTTGTAGGGGTAGGTGGAAGTGGGAGGGAGAGGATGGGAAGGATTATAAGGAGCAGACAAGGTGTGGTTACTAACATGATGAGATAGAGTAGTTTATGGAATGTTCACTGTAGATCACAAATTTAAGTGGTGGTTGGAAAATGAGAGAAGATTAAAGTAGTTAAGCTGGCACATACTTTTTATTTATACACAATAAACCATGTAGAGAAAGTGACGTGCAATGTTAAGTAACAGGCAAGGGTTTTGACTAAATAAACAGACTAGAAAGTGAGCATGATCTAAGATGTCCCTAGTAGATGAAAATACAAGAAGCAAATGGGAATTCATCACTTAGTTTATAACCAATCAAATGGGACCTGTCACTCAAATGGCACCTGTCATGTGACTAGCTGCAACTATAAGAGGAGCTGTCCAGGTAGACAGGACATGTTACTTGAATGGCACCTGTCAGTGACTAGCTGCAACTATAAGGGGAGCTGTCCAGATAAGGCAGGTGGGAGGGGCAGGTGGGGAGCCGGTGCAAAGCGCTGGCAGAGCTTTCCATGTGTGGTGGGCAGCAGCTGCAAACACATGCCACAGTCAGGAGCAGGGCACCTGTTCAGAGCTGGAGCATTAACATTTGTGGGTGGGCAGGCAGCAGCTGCAGGAACAGGTTTCAGTCAGGAGCAGGAAGCCTGTTCAGGGTGGAAGCCTGGAGGGGAGAGGGAGAGGAGAGGAAAGGAGATTAATTTATTTAAACACTGCCAAACACTTGGGAGGGTTGTTTTGGGGAAAAGTACAGGCAGGGAGAAGTACAGAGAGGCAGGGTGCTGTGAAATAGGGTCTCCAGGGGCTTAGTAAGGCTTAACTAGGTAAATAGTTTTGTAAAGATATTTCTGTGTGCTACAATGCATGTGCATCTTCTTTGTAGATAGACATTTTCCTTTAAGCATGCATGCAATTCTCATAAGTAAGGAATTTAAAGTTCAGGTTTCAAAACCCACCATGAACTGAGGCCCCTGGAAGGTTTTTCATTCTCGTTTCATTTTATAAAGATAATCATATGCTTGTAACTGCCCGTTTTCTTATACAACCAGCTTACATAAAAACATCAACTACAGAATGAACAATACATTATTACAAACAACACTAGCTGGTGTAACAGTACATCAAAAGCAATCACATTCAGACCAAATATTAAGAGTTTTAATGCTGTTTCTTAAAACCCAAAATACTTTTTACATGTGGTAACTGTTCATGGTAGATTGTTATAAAATGTAGTTACCATCAGACTAAATGAATTACTAGCTAATCTTGTTTGAAACAGAGGAATTTTGATAGAAAATTTACTCTGTGATCTAGTACAAAATGAATTCAAGAATCTAGGAAAAATTCAACTATACTTTCAGGTAGCAAACCTAATTTGGCTTTAAGCAAGAAGACAGCTGACTTGTAAGCAAAATGATATTCAAAAGGAAAACATTTCATGAAATTATACAATTCACAGTGATGTGTCCTGTGCAGTTGACCTGTTGCAATCCTAATAAAATTATGATATTTAACTTTCAATATTGACAAAACTCTATCTGAGGCAGTGGAATATATCAAAGAACCATAATCTAACAATGAAAATAGAAAAGCCCTTTATTAGAAGAAAACTTGACTTTGGTATCAAAAGATTGTTTGGCCCTCTAAAAGCTCATCTAGTCTCTGATGGAGCCGCCTATAAGATGAGATGTATGGACTTCAAAGGAGAGACAATGAACTGACACCAGGATATTTAAACTCAAATACCCTTTCAATAATTTCATCTTTAGAATCTACTAAAAGAAAATCAGTGTTATTAGTCCATTGGGGTCCAGTAAAACTCATTGTCTTTGTTTTCTTTCAACTGAGAATTAATCTGTTGCACAAGAATTATATGAAATGCTATTAAAGTCCTCCCATAGCTTATGATTAAGTTCATTCAAATTATCACCATTACAAAATAACACAGTATAATCCACATAGAGTATGATGTCAGTATAAGTGCATATTTGGAATGGATTTGATAAAAGGGTAAACAATAAATGATTAAAGATAGATCCTTGGGTACCCCACAAACAATTATGTAATTTCCTAGCATGAACCCATCTATCAAAGTTTTACAAAATCTCCTGTTAAATAATCAGTAAACCAGGAAAAACAACCACTGAAAAATTTTGATTCTGTAATGTATTGCTCAAAATTTGATGATCAACAAGATTGAATACCTTGGTGAGGTCCACAAACACAGATACCATGAGGATTTCCTCACTAAGGGCCCCATGAATGTGGTTGAAAACCTCAACCAAGGCAGTGTCTGTATTATGTTTGAATGAAAACTATACTGTTCCTCTTCCCAAATGTTATTTTCATTAAGAAAGTCATCAGTCTGATTAATACTACTTTCTTTGAAAATTTGGGAAAGAGGGGCCAAAAGTGAGATTGGACAATAATCCGAGACAAAGTTTTCGACCAAGACTTCTGAATTGGCTTGATGACCAACTCCTTCCAAAGTGAATGAAAATCTCTGTTACAAAGAGAAAATTGATATTTTCATGAGGGAATAAACAATGGAATCTGCTGCCCATTTTAAAAGCCTATAATCATTTCCATCTATTCCAACTGAAGGCCTAAGATTCATAAACCTCAGGTAGCTGACTACTTCTATTGCTGGAAAAAAAGAAAATATAATCTCTTGGGTTCAGAAACAAGATGAGCCATCATGGAATAATCAAAATTAGAAGCTGATGATTGGGATGACTGGTTAGAATTTAACCTATGGTTCTGAAAATTCATTGAAACAATTTGCTACATCCTTAGGTTCACAATATGATTTGGTTCTCCAAACTATATAGTCTGATTTATGAGTTTACCAAATAAATAATTTAATTATTCCAATATTTTGTTGCTTAGATTTAAAGTTGTTAATTTTGGTCCTTCTTATCAAATACTTACATTGTTTCCTTAGTGTTCCATATTCCTGTAAAAGAACTAGATCTTTTGACACTTTGTACCATGATGGTGGACCTGTAAGCAGATGGGCTGTGGAGCAGAGCTGCTAACAATTTTATGTTTGCCTGTATATTTTTCCAGGTATTTGCATACCCCAAAGGGGGCTATATTTAGTTATTCTTCATTGAGGTAAATAATGTATTTACAAGAGGTGTGAGAAAAACTTTCGCTGGTGGAATTTCTGTAAAGTTGGATTTTCATTTCCATGAAAGTTTGGAAATCAAATTATCAACTTTCACTGAAATTCTGACTTAGAGCAGAAGAAAGAAATGTATGAATTGCAGATAATTATATTAAACTGCGGAAAAAATTCTGCATAACCATCACTTTCAGTGGTCAGTTCTGTGGATTCGTTCCACAGTTTAATACAATAATTTGCAATTCATACATTTATTCTGCAGTCTCGTGAGTCACTGAACTGTGAAATGAATGTATAAATTGTTTCACACTGTTTATTCATCAAATGCTATGTAATTTTAGGTCGCCCCTGAAAGGGGACCTTTGGGGCTCAGTAGGCTCGCTCAGTCACCAAAATTTAATAAATACATAATAAATTTTGGATAAATGTATTAAACTACAAAAAGTCCACAGAACTGATCACTGAAATACGGAAAATAACATGTATTGTGGAATAATCCATTAAACTGTGGAATAAAATTCCTAAGAATTATTATTACACAGTTCATGTGTATTATTCTGCAGTTGAGCCAAAAATTCCACAGAAAAGGGTGACAATCTGCCAAACACATTCAGAAGATTCTGATCTCACTAATGGCAGATGTTGGGAAAATTTCATGAGATTTCTGAAATTTGATGAAAGTTCTGCAAAACAGAATTCGCAACTTTCACCCACCTCTAGCATTTACTGCACTTTTTCAGAGCACTTTGTATTTATTTTAATTAGGTTTATTAACACAAGATACATGAAGTCATCTGAAATCATTGGAGTAGTGTGAGAAGGAGTGTAGAGGAGTGGAGGAGACTGTGAAGAGAGTTGGAGTGCAGAAGAGTGCAAGAGATCACAGGCTGTCCCAGACCTGTCAGATTTGCCCTGAATGAGCTTTGAGCAGTGGCGTGGTCTATAGATTTAGAACTATGTGAGGAAAGAAAAATCAGGAGTACTGACGAAGAGCCTGGAACTCCAGGAAATGCTGTGAAAGATCGAAATAATATTTTAGAAGTACAGGCATGGTCACAAGGCTAGAGGAGAATAAGAGGACAGAGGACATGCCATTTTCACAGCAGACTAGGATTGTAGTGCCTTCCAATTTGGGACTTTTCCTCATTTTCTTATAATTCAAAGTTTATTTAGGTTTTCAACATACAGACTTTTCCTCATTTTATTGAACCTGCTTTTACTCAGGTGGCTAGTTACTGACAACTTTAAATACTTGGGGTGACGCTGGACCCCAGCTTGACCTTGGCTGCCACATTCAGAATACTTGCAAGACTGTTAACTGCAAACTTGGTCTGGCCTACAGAGCCAAAAGCAATCTTACTCTAGCAGCACGGATTGTACTTGCCAGAGGGTGCTCCTCCCTCCGCCTGCTCACGGGCTCCTATTGTTTGCCTGCTCATCCAAAATCCACCTCTCTAGGTGGTCTACCGCTCATAACAATGTATGCCGCTTTGCGCTGGCTGCCCCGTCTCACTCACCATTGTGACATCTATAGCAGGCTAAACTGGCTGTCACCTCAAACCACATAGACTTTGTCCTAGGGTGCTTCACTGGAAAGGTCCTTGGCACTGGCACCCCTCCAGGGCTGGCAAAATTCTTGTTCCAGCTGTCTCTTCCTACTCCTCAGGTCCCAGGGACATGCCCTTCTTAAGATACCGGCTACACAGACTCTAATGGGTAGTCAGGGTTTTGCTGCATCGCGCCCCAGACTGTGGAACACTTTCCTGCCCAGATCCGTTCTCGTGACTCACAGGTGTGTCTTCGCTCCACCCTATGGAACCACCTTAAACTTTCTTCAGCTTGTGGCTTCCCAAACCCCTGTGAACTGATTCAACACAGCACCTTCTGCCCTGGAGGTCTTCCTGGGCAAAAGACCTAACTCCATGAGGTCGCTAAGCTGTATATATGTCATATCTGAAGTATATCTATACTGTACCTCTGTACTGCTCTTAATTGCTACAATGTGTTTATTTTGTTGGGTACATACTGTATAAATCTATGCCTTACTACGTTTTGTATGCTGTTTTGAACCTGTAATCATACTGTTCTCACATGAACTGTAACATGTCTGATTTGTACAATGTTGTTTTATGTACTTAAATCTGTTATTCCTCTACTGTCCCGGTCTTTCCTGAAAATAGGCAATTGTCTAGTGTACTTACCTGGTTAACAAAAGCTAAATAAATAAATAAATAAAATTTTGTTTCTTGTTTTTAGTTGGTTTTTTGTATTAGCAATGTCTTTTCCCAAAGTATTAAAGTTTTTAAACTGTTTTTTTTTATTTAAATTTAGCTAGCTCTGCATTTATTGGTTAAATCTTAGCTGGCTCATGTTCCATTACTGATAAGTATTAGAAACAAAACTTTAGAATGCCTGTTAATTGGGCTTGATAGTCAGACTGCTATATAATGCGAGTTATGCAGAGTTAAACAGAGCACAAGGAAAGCAGTCTGTTGGTTGCATAGGTCATTTATGTAGGTTGCTGGTATTTTCTTCTTAGGCTGTCTTGCTTGTGAAGTTTTTATATTGTAAAAGCTGTACAGTTTTATAAAGCCATTCAAAAGTGCATGCTGGAAAGGTTCTGTTCTCAGTTGTGTATCAGCTTTCAGCTTTAGTTTTGGATAGCAAGGTCTTGATGTTCTGCCTCAAGAGAAATACAGCTGTTACATTTAAAGCTGCTTGAAAAGCTGTAAACAGTCTGCTAGCATGCGTAGCTCACAAGCAGAGCCGAACACTGGATGTCCTGAGTGTGAGCCACAAAATCATTAAATAAGATTGTCTCTTGGCACAGGGAAATGAAAGTAATTATTATTAGTATATTAATGTACTGGTCTGGTGTAAGCATTGACAGTTCTCCTTGCTGCTGTTGTTAGTTGTGTGCCCTGAATTGGGGGTGGGGCTTTCTTCTATGTGTCCCTGAATTTGCTGTGTACCTGGGTGCTGTTGTTACCCTACCTGCCATTGCATGATGTCAGCATGGGGTGTCTGTGCCACAACAGCAACCAAGCCAGACTGCACACTCAGAGGGACACAGCAGGTAAAGTACCAGATACTGTATGATGCCAGTGGGCAGAGTGGGCTGCTGCTTGTGCTTGCTGTGTTCCCCAAGTGAATCAGATGGGGACCTTTGCATCTGTGTGCTCTTGAGTTTGCTATATGGCCCAACTGTTGTCAATCTGCCTGCTGCTATATTATAACAGCAAGGTTGAGTGGGCACTGAATGCACCCAAGCCAGAAAGCATACTCTGGGACACACAGAAGGTAAAACCATAGGTACCGTATGATGCCAGTGGGCAAAGTGATGCTCAATTCACATCTGACTTCAGATATGAAAACTAAGAGATGGACTCCCTTTTATGGAGACCAAGTAAAACAAAAAGTATCCACGTGTTTGGGAGATGCATGATGTTCCATTAGAAGGTCCTCCACAGTTCACTTGTTTGTTTGTTTTTGTTAGGCACAGGAACTTTATTTCAATGAGCCCATTGGATCAGTTTAAATGTTAGGTAGGACTGAACCAAGGAAGTTCACCTTGGCATCTACTGTTTTGGCTTATTCATGCCTAATTTCTGACAAGCTAAGAGACCAGAAATTTGTAATTTGAGCATGTGGGTGTGGGTTTGGGTATTGAAGGAAGAGGACTGTAGTGTTGCCTCTGTTGGCATCACCCATGAAGGATGGGGGCTACAATGTTGCTACTGCCATCACACTTGAGAAATGATGGTCATAGTGCTTCTGCTACCATCCTTGAGGGATGGGGTGGCAGTGATACAGTTTCCATCACACCTAAGGGATTGAAGCCTTAGTTCTGCTGTTCTCATCCCTGTGGATGGGGGCTATAGCACTGCTGTTGTCATACTTGAAGGATGAGAATCATAGTGCCACTGCTGCCACGATCACATCATCACACCTGAGGGATGGGGGCCATGTGGTGCTGCAATCATGACTGAGGGATAGGAGATAGTGCTGCCAACACCCCTAAGGGATGATGGCCATAGAGTTGCTGTCCCACCTGAGGGATTGTGGTCATAGTGCTGCTGCTGCAGTCATCCCTGAGGATAAGGGCCATAATGGTGCTGCTGTCATCACATCTAGGAGTTGGGAGCCATATTGATGCGGCTGCCATCACACCCAAAGGATAGGGGTCATAATGTTGCGTTGCCACCATCACCCTGAAGTATGGGGGCCATAGTGCTGCTTCTGTCACCTCTAAATGATTGTCAACTGTAGTGCAGCTGCTGTCACACCTGGGGTGTAGTGGTCATAGTGCTGCTGCCATCACCCCAAAGGGTGAATGCAGTAGTGCTGCCACCACCTCCCTGAGGAATGGGAGCCATAGTGCTGCTGCCACCCCTGAGTGATGGAGAGTATAGTGCTATTCCTGCTGCTGTCACTACCACCCGAGGGATGATAGCCATAGTGTTGCTGCTCTGCTACCCCTGAGGGATAGGGGCCATAGGGCTGCTGCCAGCACCCTGAGAAATATGAGACACAGGGCTGTTGATATCACCGCTGAAGGGTGACGGCCATAATTCTGCTGCCATTACCCAAGAGGGATGGGAGCTATAGTGCTACTGCCATCATCCCTGGGAGCCTGGGGCTATAGTCCTGCTCTTGCTGCTGTCACTACCACCTCTCAGGTTTGGGGGTTATAGTGTTGCTGCTGTTACCGCTGAGAGATGATGGCTGTAGTGCTACTGTTGTTACATATGAGGGCTGATTGACTTGAGATCACACACACACACACACACACACTGGCCTCCAGGATTGCACACTCAGATCACTGGGGCAAATAGGCATTGATAATAGTGGAGGACTGCACATACATGTAAGACATAAAACAAAGTGAGGTACGGGTTGAACTTACCATAGTTTATTATTTGTAATAGCTACAAGGATTAATGCACAATACTAGACAGCACATTTCCTAAAATATATGCTGAGGGAAAAAAAATTAAATAAAACTCACTAAGCAAAGAGACCAATAAAATGGATTTTGGCTTTGGAGACGAGGTGACAATACAATTTTTTCCATTCAGCAGATTTTGCCCATTTTCAATCATGGTAACCCAGTGACCCTGATAAAAATGTTTATGGCATAAATATTTAGAGATGTATCTCTAAAGGCCAAGGCCCTGACCAGGAATATGTAATTGTCTGTTTCTATTGTTATGATGTCATTTATTATCACTATACTTGAATTACAAAATAAAAAAAGATGTCCCAGTTAAAATGCCACTAGCAGATTTATACTGGAGAGACACCTTAAGAGACCAGCTGTGCCCAGATGTCCCACCTAAGATTTCACCATTTATTTCAGTTGGAGACAGACCTTATGTACTATGGAGAGGAGTGGCTATACCGCATAGCTGGGGCATGTAGCCACTCTGTCCTGCATGTCTCCCACACAGAATGCACAGAAGGGGGCAGCACCTATGCACTCAATCAATAGGTGCGCGGAGAGTAATGCATCGAGGAAGGTGAGGACGGCTGCATTATGCATGTACCAAGGTGTGTAGTGCTGGCCACGGGGTGCACAGAGGGTACAGGTTATGCCAGGAGAACCCTGCCATAAGCCCCTCTGCACTCTGCGAGCACAACAGGAGTCACACGACAACAGAGCGAGTAGCCCACCCACTCCAGGGCCACTGCATATGGCTGCTCGTGCCTCCCACCCACTCCAGCACACATCAGTCTCACCCTCCCAGCTCAACCCGCAACACAGGGACACAGGTCATGGATGCTGCCCTGTCCCCTGAACAGCACCACCTACCCACCACCCACTAATGGCGGGGTACAGTGCCTCCCTGCACTGTCGGCAGCCATCCCCATCGCAACCCTGTGCACCTCTCTGGTACCATCAGAGGTCCAGTGGCATTGTCCTCCTCACACCACCACAGCCACTGGCCTCAGACATCTGCAGGGCATGCTACTAATGCATGACCCGCTGAGTATGGTATCCACTGTGGGTCCCGGTCCAGGCATCCAATTGATGTTTGGCTGGATCAGCGACTCCACCCCAGCTGCCCTGCAGAGTCCTGTGTTCAGGGGGCATGATGCGGACAGTTAGCAGCTGGTGGTAAATACTGCTGGCACACACCTGTCTGCAGGTGCAGACCTCTGCTGGTGGGTTACGCACCTCGGAGCATATTAGCCACCCCATACTGAATAGGGCCCAATGTGAGCAGATCTTTGCCCAGAAGTTCTGGATGAGACACAACCAACAAACTTACACTGGGAGAAGTCCTATAAATTAAGGCTGTGTGAAACAAAATTCTGCTGGTGGAATTTCTGAGAAAGTCAACATTTGCTTCCTCAAAATTTTGAATGCACTTTGGCAACTTTCATGGAAATTCTGCCTAAGAATGGTAAAATAAATGTAAGAATAGTCGATATTATATTAAACTGCAAGACAAGATTCCACAGAACTGAAGACTGTCAGTGATCAGTTCTGTTAAATTTCCTCTGCAGTTTAAAGAAGATAGGAAATTAACAAAAGTATTATAACATGCACTTCAATGCCCTCCGCATCCATGTATCAACCTCCTTGTACCAAGCTAATCCCAAATGCCAACTTTTTTTGTTTACTTCTGAATACATCACTCATGCACACGAACAGAAACAGTCCCACGCCATGCCAAACTGTCTGTCCACGCAGCACTCCACTCCCACAGAGGCCATCGACTCATGGGAAATCAAAGCAGGTGCTAAGATGCCTGATTTGCCATCCTCCACCAATGAAACAGACCCTCCACTTCTGTTCACCGATCACCACCCCAAATAAAATGCATCAGTAGACTTCTCGTGCACACTGAAACCAGCACATCTTTGCCAAAACACTGACGAGCTGCCAGCAGACAACAAACACACCTGCTGCATTCATTTCATAATGGGATGTGGACTTGTAAAAATGGAGATTAATAACCTCGGCACTGAACATAACGCCACACAGAGATTGGGGCATTTCAAGACCAAGCTAAGACAACACCTACTGAAGAAAAGCTCCTGTGGCTGTACTTTCTAATCACTCCACACACACTGTTTCTGACCCCAGTCTTATTCGTCTTTCAAGTTATTACCATCTCCTCACTGCTCCTAATTTGTCCTTCTACCCTGAATTGTCCCTATTTTTGCCCTGCAATATCCTGCACTCTCCTCCCACCTCCCCTAAATAGTCATCATGCCCCTCCACTCAGTGCCCCTACTCTCCTTTCTGGATAGCTGCTTACTGTCTTACCTGACAATGCCACATAGGCTGCTGCTGTTACCTGAATTATCCTAGTGTTAAAACCATCTCTGTTTCCTATTTACAATGTATTTTTGTCTATGTTTACTAACCTGGCTAGATACTCCTAAACCCACAATGTATGTATACCCACCCTTTACGATGTGGAACCTTGTAAAGAGTGGTCTCCTCGCTCAAAGGTATTGTAATCCAAGATTGAATAAATAAATAAATAAATAAATAAATAAGAGTGTGCATCCATGGAGGAAGCATGTGTATGCATGCATGCACGAGCTGTGGTGGTATTGGCTCCAACAAGTGTGCCAAACTGCACTACAAGCTGCATGAGGGGTGGGCGCAACACACATGTCAAGCAACTGTTCAGGCAACCTCATTCACACCATTGGACATCTGTTCAGGGACCATGACCAAACAGAAAAAAATGCATTGTTAAACTTGCCATGCGTGCAGAAATCAGCACATCTCCACAGAGACACCGTCTGATTCACATATAGACGAAAAATGCATTCCGCGGCATTTACCTTAAACTGGGATGAGATTTTTGCAATAAGCGGGGACCAGCAAGAGTGTGCATTCATGCCAGAACCGTGTGTGTGTGTGTGTGTGTGTGTGTGTGTGTGTGTGGGTGCTTGTGAGTTGGGGGTGTTTCAATCAATGTTCCAAAAAATATTTATGCTGTCACGAAGATATCCTTTTCTCTTTCTCTGATCCCTTGCCAGACTTAGTTCTCTTGAGGCCTTGGCTGCCCTGACTATTCTGCTCACCCTCTGGATTTCCTTGAGTACTCCTCCCTGTCTACCTCTTCATAGATCACTTGTATCTATGGAATACTATTCTCTTGTCCTTCACTTTTCTGCCACCTCCTTGCTGAGCCAGCTCAATCTTTTGTCCTGGTCTTACTCTGGGTCTTAGCACACGTGTTCGTGGCCTCAATCAGTCCCAGCTTGAAAATGGATCATTTCTGGTCCTGATCCATCTCTGAGTTGATTTGATCATGTGACCTGTTAGGATGTCACCCATCCTTCCAAAGTCTGCTCTCCTGAATTCCAGTAATCTTGTCCTGGTCTTAGCTGCTTCCTTGCCCAGGTTGATGGAGAACCACACCGTGCAGTTGTCACTGCCTGCTCAGCGGGTCCTCAACTACTATGTCCTGAGCCTGCTCACTATCTAATAGCACCAGGTACAGTATGGCACCCTCCATGGACATCTCTGGACCTCCTGCACCAGTAAACAGTACTGGAATGCATCCAGGAGAATCTGATCCCTAGAACAGGAGGTAGTCGGTACTCCAGTCTATCTCAGGCAGATTGAAGTCCTCTGTCAAGACAATGTTGCCCCTGCCACCTAGCCTTCTAATTTGTTCCCGAACTCCCTTTCCATTTCTTCAGTTTGTGAGGGTGGTCTATACACCACCCCTAATCTAACTTTCCTCCCATTAGAGTTTTGGTGCTGTACCCATAAGTCTTCAGTCCTGCTCACATCTCTCTTTCCTAGTGCATAAGATTCCATCCTTTATAAATAAAGCCACTCTATTTCTCTCACATTTCCTCTGTTCTTTCAGTACAACCTATACCTAGGGTTAACAAGGTCCCAGTCATGGTATTGGGTGGCCCATGTCTCCATGATGGTTGCTATGCCCACCTCTCCCTCCGCTATTAGTGCCTGCAGCTCATCCATCTTATTAGCCAGTCTCCTTGCATTCAAGGATACCACCTTCCAATGTGACCCCTGCACCCCATTACCCCTCCCATTCTTCTACCCCCTTTCAATATCCCTCCCTCACCCCCTGACGTACTGGGAGGAGGCCATCTAGTCTCCTTTCCTGGTGGCTCTGATTAGAGCACACCTATTGTCCCCAACTTCAGTTTAAAGTAATTTTAGCCAACAAACATTCCTCCAATTTATGTTTCAGTAAACCCATGTCCTCCTTACTTAAGTGCAGCCTAACTGCTGCATATAGTTCCTTGTTTTCCCATGTCCTACCCCACCCTTCCCACCAGCCCATACCCATTGGTTGTGCACCACTCACCCAATCATCTGTTGAATTCTTCTGTTCTTTGTTTTCTGACCGTATTTTTCTAGGGACAGGTAGAACTTCACAGAATGCAACTGCTCTACCTGCCTCATTGCAAATTCTTCCACCTCCGTGAACTTATCCAGCACTTCTCAACCCCACACCCTACCAGGTCGTTTGTCCCCAGGTGCACCACTATCTGAGGTTTCTCTCTTCCTGCCCCACACACTTTGGTATAAACTGCCCCACCCTCCCTGCCATCATGCCTGGCACACACTCCACCCATGAGCATCTGTTCCTTCCACCTTCCCTTCCCATCTCATACCTTTTAGTATCGAATTTCCCAGTATGACGATCCTCTCTTCTATCCACTGCCCCATTTACCATTTGCTCTACCTTCTGTGCAAAGTCCAGGCGCCTCCTCCCACCTTTCCTGCCTCCTTCATCCCACTACTTCCCTGTGGTGTCCACCTTGAGCCCCCTCCTGACTTCCTGTCTGGGCTATCCCTCCCACTCATATTACCACTCTGCTGCTCCACCATACCTTTCTTGTCTCTGTTTGCCCCTCTTCTGCCCCATGTCCTTCCCTGCCCCTGTTTTTGGCCCCACATTCCTGCTCCATGACCTCCCCACCACCTCCTTTTCCACCAAACAGGCCAATACTATAAATCTGTTCCTGGACTCTGCCCCATACCCTGACCTGTTTCTGTTCTCCACTGTGTATTCTCTTCCATGTTCTAGCTATGGTCCCTTTCTCCCCACCCCTGCTCTTTACCACCTTCCCAGTCCAATTCCTCCAGGTCGTTGGGTGTTGCTGTCCCTAGCTCCTTTGGCTTCCTCACTGGTTCTGTCCTGACTCCTCTGCATTGCTGTCCGGGGAGCCATGCAGTGATCCTTTGGTCCACTTTGCTCCTCCCAACTCTTTCTCCCTTCACTCTCCAGCTGCCATCTTAGCTACCCCTATATCTTGCCTAAGTTGCCAAAACTGCCTACATACCGCAGCCCCTTCTCTCCACAATGTTGCTAGGAAGATGGCTGCCCCACATCCATTGCAGCTGACCACTGCCCCATCCCCATGTGATCTGCTGCCCCATTCATCCTCCTACTACATGCCTCCTCACTGCCCCACTGTCAGTCCCAGCTCCCAGAACCCCAAATCTTCCCTAGCCTCCCTCCTTTGTCCTTTGTGCTGTATCCTTGGTATCTGATTTTATATCTGTGACTTATGCAGACCCTTGATGTGGACTTTCAACTGTCCCCCATCCTGCTATTAGATCTGTAACACACAACTCCTCATAAATACACTCCCACAGATCCCAGCTCACCATGAAATCCCATCTCATTATGATGTGAATGATCCCTCATCTGTATGCAAACTGGACAGCATCTCTGCAGAAACTTGCCATCTCCATATGCATAGAAAGACCAGCAATGCATTTCTTTCTATTCTTCTGTTTGGTTGTTGTTTCTGAACAGATGGCCAACAATGTGAATGAAACCACCCGAACAGCCACCCAGTACAGATGCACTAGCCCACCCAAATATACAACCTAAGCACAACTTGGCACACCACCACAACCCCTCCTCCACTACTCCCTCCTACACACACACACACACACACACACACACACACACACACACCTCCTGCATGGATACACCCCCACCAATCTCATTTACCATGAAATCCCATCCAATTATGAGATGAATAGCACAAATATATGCACTTTTACAGGCAACTTGGACAGCATCTCTGCACAAACATGCCAATTTCCATGTGCATGATAAGTCAACAGTGCATTTCCTTTCTATTTGATAGTGTTCCATGAACGGTCACAAATAGTCCATTCCACTGGCAGAAGACACCAGCCAGAGATCTCAGTGGCTGCTCTGAACCTCCCGAGGAAGTCAGCAACCTCTGCAAGAGCAGAGCATAGCATCCATGCGAGCACACTGCCAAGCATGGCACAAAATCACCTCTATTTATAAACATAGAATGATGCACTCAATAGCAAAAACACAAACATCAGCTTTTAAAAATAGTCCAATCCAAAGAAAACAATTCATAGACATGGAAAACACCAAAACCCATGGTACAGTACCTCCATTCATCTACATCTCCTTATACATTAATCCACACTATTATTCCATTCTGCAGCTCAGTGAGTCACTGAACTGCAGAATGAATACACAAATTGTGGATCAATGTATTATACTGCAGCAAGAAATTCCGCAGTAGAACTGATCATTGAACTGCAGAATGATGTATTAAATTGCTGAAGTTCCTCAGAACTGTCATTCCGCAGTTCATGTGCATTCAGCAATTCAGCCAGAAAGTTCACTGAATGAGGTGAAAATCTGCAAACACATTTGAAAGATGCAGATTTCACTTAAAGTTGGAATTTCTGAAATCCATGAAATTTACAAATGTCATCATATTTCCACAAATTTAGAATTCATATTCTGCCTGGCTCTACTATATCTATCTATCTATCTATCTATCTATCTATCTATCTATCTATCTATCTATCTATCTATCTATCTATCTATCTTCCTACAGAATGTGTTTGTTCAAAAGCCCTAACTCAGAACCCACCAATGGACTCGCAGTGGGGTGAGACCTTATACATCTGCAAAATGTGAGAAGTGCTCTGCTCAGACATCCATTCTTAGATGCAACAAATGGTTTCACACGTGTGTGCATGTGCGTGAGAGCTGAGAGAGAGAGAGAGAAAGAGACCTTACATATGCACAGAATGTGAGAAGAGCTTTACTCAGGATATCTCAACTCAGATGCCATCAGCATATACTCACTAAAAAGAGACCTTATAAATATACAAGATGCGAAAAGCGCTTTCTCTGCTGGACTGTCATATATCCCATCAGTAGCAAACCACTCAACAGTTCCATCCTCAAATGTGGATCAGTTCCTTTAAAATGAGAGCCAAAATAGCAAAATGTGTGACAGCATCCAATATTCAATATAACTACTCATAACGTGCAAGAAATGTGTGCTCTCATGTTCACAAGCATTGCTGTTTATTGAGAAATACATGCTGTCATTTTTATATTTTTGTTGTAAAATCTTAGCATGGAATATAGGATGGCACCCTCTATGTTGACCAAATACTCTGTGTACAACACTTACCCTTGGCATGAAAGCATTGCCCATGTTTGGTGGGCTTACAACAGATTTGGAAACAGTAGCCTTCATACTCAATGGGATGCTTCACCATTGTCTTCAGAATGACATAAAACTAGTATAGATCACTCTCACATTATATAAACATTTCATTTTGGGGCAAGCGAGCAAAGTAATCTATGTACAACACTTACTCTGGGCATAATGGGAAACACTGTTCACATTTGCAATGTCTGAAGCAGCAAATGTCTTAAAGCTGCAGCCTTCACTATGGGCAGCAGTAACATTTGCTATCTTGTCTTCTTGCACCCTGGCAGAAAGGAACTACTTTTCCAGTAAATTCTAGCCATGAAATGATGGTTTCACAGTTGAACAATGGCAAACAAGTTTGAAACAGAAGAACTTTGGTGAGCCTTTCCTGGTTTGACGGGCCTTGCTCACAGATTTGAACTTTGAAAGGTTTGCACATACCTGGTTTAAGGCATAACAACCAATTGTTTTGGACTTCCATTGGAAACTTGGATGCAGCACAATCAGATGTCAATACCTACCAGATAAGAAATGGTCAAAATATTTCTGCCAGTCATCATTTTATAGAATAAAAACTACCTCTCCTACTTGCCATTACTTCAAAATAAGACGTGTCACAATTTTGTATTTTCTCACCCTGACCCAACATACCTACTACATAATAAGATTTGAACCCCCTTCCAGCATTCACTTTTTAACTTCTGAACAAGGCCTCAATTTTTTCATTTGAACCCTTTACTTCCACAGTTTCCGAATCAAGTGCAAACACATACCAGTCTGTGTTTTATGTAAACTGTAGAAAAAAAAAACATTTAGTCTGCATTTTATTCTATCTCAGTTGTAGCTGATACAGGACTGCACTGACTATTCACTGCAATCTGATTCTGATTGAACTTCCCATTTCTACTCACATTTTCAGACAATACTGAACTGGCTACTCATCCCAACTCATTCTAACCCCTCACCCAGACTCACTTTAACCCTTCTCCCAACAAACACAGACAGCCACAATACAGTTACATCGATGCTGTATTTTTTCAGTTCCTTGTGCTGACCTTTTATGGCTGCATAACAAGAGCTTTGCTGATGTATTGAAAAGGAGTAACAAGAAAAGGGTTGATAACTGCACATCTCCTGCTCTGTCTGGGTGGCTCATCAATGTCGGGGGTGGAGAAGCAAGATGGATGTGCTGCTGCTCCACTCCACGGACCTGCTCTGAGGTTTGTTTTGTGTTTGCTGTGTATTCTTTTGAGGTGGTATTTCCACCATTGCCATTGCCTCATCGGCATATTTTTATATTTTATGGAATGCTCGCTATAAGTTATAACAGAGGCAAGCTCGCATGAGCAAACTGACAGATTCTGGTGATTTGGCACTGAGATGCCTGAGGAGCTCATGGAGTGAGAGGCTCTTTTCCTTTTTCAAACTGAAAGAGCTGGGGCTGAAACTTTGATTTAACCTCATGAATAAAACTGGTTCTATTTTAATCTGCAGTTTCTGAGTAAGAGTTTTATTTTAGTTTAGTTTAAGAGCTACAAAAGCAGTCTCTCCCTGGTGTTTGCTCTGAACGGTTATATGGGTTTTAACTTCCGGTGTCAATCGGACGGTAGTGGGACTCCTGTAAAGCTGGGTCAGAGAGCTTATTCAATTTAAAATGTGGCACCCAAAATATGGGGCAAAATGTAAAGTTTTAATAGCTATTCTACTGCTGCTCAGAGCCCCAATTTCGAGGCTGAATAGTATCTCTGAGCAGGGCTTTTGTGCATGCAACCGAATGCCACGAACCAGACTGGAGAATATTTGGAAGGAGAGGCAAAGCTGATAGAGGCCCTACTTACTTGAGTAGAGCACATTATGTGCTTATATGCTTATTTACATTCTGTACAGGTATGCTGTTATTGCCTGGGGAAGAGGGTATGTCCTTCAGCTAAGAAATGACAAAAGACATTATACTCAGATGAGCAATTTTTTCTCTTTATCTTCACAGGTTCCAGTGGACAAGATACGGAGAATTCAGAAGGGTGATAGCCCCAAGGAACTACTAATGGTGGTAATTTCTGAGTCCTATGGAAGGCCTGGTAATGCCCTTGTGACCTTATGCCCTCAACTTTGGAGACCCCTATGACTATAAAGAACTCCTGAACAGGAGCCTGAAACTAAGTTGATTAAGTCTCTGTCAGCGCCTTTTATAAGGATGCCTCTGGAAGACATAATTGGGGTAGTCCCCTTAAAGGTACTACTTAAATTATATTTTATTGCTTCGGGACAGAGATTTATTTCATATCCTTCCTCATGGTCTAACTAATAATACTGGAAGGCTGCCCTAGACTCTAGTTATCTGGAGCAGATGGGTGCACGGTGAACCTCAGGATTTACACTACTTGCTGCTCGGCATTGACAAAGAGGAGCAGAGGTTATGTGTTAAGTAATACCAACACTTTCCAAGTAGGAATGCTGGAAAATGCTGTTTTGGGTCCTGAGTAAAGGAAACTCTGAAAACAGCAAGTGCAGGTTAAAATCTTATTTTAAATTTATTAAATGGTTCACTTGCATAATCCTGTACACTGAGCATGAGTTTAAAGAAAATAGCCATGTGGTTACTCTATAGACCTTGTGTACAGAATATGTGTTTTAATGAAGCTCATCTGTAATCAATTAGTTTAAAAGTTTGCTTGCTGTCTGAACTGCTCTGTTATTTTGTCTTTTTTCTTGAGGATAATGCTAAGCTAGGAGAATGACTCGTGTTCATAATGGAGCCTATAAAAATTATGCCAGTTCTTAAAATGGAGCGCTTAACATTTATACATACATAAAAGCTGTCTTCTACACCTTAAAGGCTTTTGTTGGTTTCAGCTGGACAAGCAAATTGTTCCTTTGACTTTGTTGAGCTATTAATGTTATTGGACCAGAAAACCGTTATTCTGTTCAAGTAAGAATTTGGTGAAAGATGCTGCTGTCATCTGGCATTTACTTGTACTTATTTGCCTTTCTATATAATTTGAAGATTTTCTGACTATGAATGGTGGCCTTTAGCCCTGTGTATTAATATATGGACTCCAGAATCATTGGATCTTTTGAACACCAGGGCTTTTGAATGTAATGAAGACACATACTTGCTCAGTTGAAATATGTTTAAATACTACAGATTTTTCAAGTTAGATCTGCATGGCTAGCATGAGTAGCCAAAATACCTATGCCTACATAATGGTTTAATAACCTTTATTTGTGCTTCCTGTCTATTTTAAAGTTCTAATTTATTAACCTCAGGTCAGCATTTATTAACATCTCTTCAGCCCCCCTTATGTCACACTCCCTCAGGTTTCTACTCCTATATTCTCCTTCATATTTATTTACCCTATACTATTGCTATGTCTGCAAATGATTGATCATGACATTTATGGACTGATTTTGGTAGTGGTCACCTTGATTGTCTGTAACCATGGCACTTGAGGACTATTAGATAGCAAACACTAGTCTGAATAATTCTGTTGTTTAATTCGGACTGCTAGCAAACATTACATCTGCATAGCATTCTGTGTAGCTGCTTATCCTTTCTTTTGTAAGCTGTCTTCTCTTGCTAAAATTGTTTCCCTGGGTCACCCCTGAAAAAGGATATGTCTATCTCAGTGGACCTACCTGGTCATCAAAATTCAAAATAAAAAATAAAACTCAATTGTGCAATTACTTATGAACTGAATCATTGTACTTTTATGCTATTGAGCAATTGATAGTGATATAATATGTACTGAATGAAATAGATCTGGGAGTCACCCTGGATTTGAGGGTTTGCTCTAGCAGGACATTGTCAGTTTGGCAGTGGGCTCTGTGAAGGAATTCTCTCTTGGACACCAGGGCATTCCTGAATTACCTTGCTTGGATAGATTGCATAATGCAACCGGATGGAGAGATTTAAAACTGAACTTTGACTAATCATGCAATGAAACCAACAGTTCAAAGATTAACATGAAAAGTACCTTGGACTCCCTGGACTCAGGGGTGGTGCTAGAGGATTGGAGAACTGTGCATGTGGTGCTACTCCACAAAAGTGGACCAAGGAAGTTTCCAAACAACTATAGGCCAGTCAGCCTGACCTCAATAGTGTGTAAGCTAAAGGAGGGCTGGTGAGGCATATGGAGGTCAATGGCCTTCAGGACAATGAACAGCAGGTTTGTGGAAGGCAGATTGTGCCAAACAAACTTAGCAGAGTTCTTTAACTGGGTCATGAAGGCAGTAGACAAGGGGCAGGCAGTGGACGTCATATACCTAGACTTTTAACAAGGCCTTCAATTTGGTGCCATAAAGGAGGCTAATCACAAAACTGAGGGACTTGAGGTAGGGGAGAGAGGATGAAAATTGGTTGGGAGGGATAACACAGAGGGTAATAGTAGGGGAATCCTCTTGAGCAAAGAAGTTCACCAGCGGGTTCCACAGTGGTTAGTGTTGGGCCTGATACTATTTAATGTCTTCATAAGAGATGTAGGAGAGGGTTTCCAGGGCAAAATGTGCTTGTTAGCTGATGACACCAAGTTCTGTGGGAGGGTGGATACATGGGGGATGCTAAAGCTGAGGTGAGACCTAGCCATAGTGGAGAAATGTTCAGGGATCTGGCAACTGGGAATCAATGCCAAAAGTGCAGAGGATGCAAATCGGAGCAAAGAACCCATGAGCAGAGTATTACTTGGCAAAAGTGCAGATAGCCTGGATGGAGGAAGGAAAGAACCTGTGGGTTATGACTACAAGTGACCTGGAAACAAACATCTCAATGCAAAAGGTAGTGACAAAAGCAAACAGGATGCTGGGATGTAGAGCAAAGGGTTAGCAGCAGGAACAGTGAGGTAATCATGCCAGTGTATAGGTCACTGGTGAGGCCGCACTTGGAGTACAGAGTGAGGTTTTAGATTCTATTCCTAAAAGTACATCAAGCTGCTAGAAGAAGTGCAGAGGAGGGCAACTAAAATGATCAGGGACAGCAGGATAGGTCATACAAGGAAAGGATGGAAGCACTGGGGATGTACTCCCCGAAGAAAGAAGGCTGAGGGGGGATGATTGAGACATTCCAATACTTGAAGGGTGTAAATAATGTCAAGTGTGAAGGTCTCTTCAACAAAAGACGAAAACCACTACAAAGGGGCATATTCTCAAGCTGGTGGGGAGGGAGATACAGGAGAGGCGTGAGGAAATATTTCTTCATAAAAAGGTGGTGATGGCCTGGAATGAACTGCCTGAGGAGGTGATTGAGGCTAGAACAGTCAGAGCTAAAGGCCTGGGACAGGTACAGAGTGAAACAAGGGTGCAGGGGTGATGACTGGAGAAAGGTGGAGAAGAGAGGGGTAGGGGGTTTATGAGGCACTGAGGAAAAGCCAGGTCTCAACAACAACATGAGCAGACTGATAGGCCAAGTGGTCTCCTTTTGCTAGCAACTTTCTTATGTTCTTATGTTCCTACCTTATTTATTGAAGCCATGGAAGCTGATTCTAGTTTAGGTGTGATGTAATTTGTATGTACTTCATGCAATTTTAATTATGTAATGTTGTAATGGTTTTAACTAATCAACATAAAACAAACTTTGAACTTTGAGAAAGGGGTCTCAGGGCATGACCAGATACCAAAAGCATAGCAGCTTGTGTGCTCTGCACTCCACCCAGAGAGTGGAGTCGAAGGACATCAGTGTAAATCAGTGCCTCTGTTCCCTATCCTCTCCAATCAGGTACTTCCTCTGTCTGTCTGTTTGTCTCTCTCTTTTTTACTCTTGTACTTTTCTATGCCACCCTCCCAGCCCCTCTGAAGCAGTCTTATTGGGTGTTTGCTCTGTCTCTCTATGACTCCCAGTCTGTTCCTTACCCTCACACTTCTTTCTTCTTCAATAGAGTTTCATCCCCTCCACTATCAGACAGTAGCACAGATTGTATCTGAAGCTATGGAGTAGTTATCACTTTTAACCTCTCCTGCCCTCATCTCCCTCTATGTCTTTGGCACTCTCCTGAGACTGCCTCCTAGACCAACAGTCAGGGACACCAGGGTGCCCATTGTCAGTGCTCCCAAATATCAAGCCAACACTGTGGTGTCCAACCTACCAACAAAGAAACCATCCCTCTATGTCTTTTCTTTTTATTTTCTCCTGAAATATAGAAATCAGACCCTCATTGTCTTGTGCCACCATCCTGATCCCCACCTTGAAGCCCCCACTCAGCACACTACACCTCTCACCCCTTACTCTATTCTCACCTACCAGGGTCAACACTGTAATCCTCTCTGTACTGGAGACACATTTTCACTCTTCACATCCAGGCTGGGAACTAAGGAAATCACAAACGGTGGTTAGTATATTTCAATGCATTCTGGACTTTTCTTGTAACATGGTCATTTTGTAAAATGTTTACAACATGGCCTTATTGGGACCCCACCCATGAACAAGGTAGGTGAAATTTTTCAAGACTGGTCCAAAGGTTATTTTGCAGTTGCTCCATGAAATCACCTTTTGGGCAGGATTTAAAACTTTTCACCTACCTGTTCCATGAGGTGGTGTCACAAGATGACTATGTTGAAAATGTGAGTCATAATATTGAAAACAACAATGTTATGAATGTACATTGAAATGGTTCAGTGACCATTCATAATTTTGGTAATTTCCAATGTTTTGACACAAATGTTCAAAATAGCCATTTCTTCATACCTCCTCATAAACGTGATAGGTGTGTTTTTCAAATCCTGGCCAAAATGTGTTTTCATACTGTGACAGGATAGGGTGAGACCCTTTCCAAGCAAAGATCTATTCTGTCCTCACCTTTTCTGCCACTTGTCTTTTGCCTGTCTGATTGCACAATCAAATGTCCCTGTGGCACCTAAGGAACAGGCCACTTCAAAGATCCCATATTCTGCTATCACCCTGCTTTCAGTTGCTGTTTTTCCTGTTTCTATCTTTCTTCCCTCCCCAATGTCTCTGTGGTTAAAATGTATAGGTGAATCTTGTGTGAAACTGTTTGTGGGGAAATTAGGATCCCTTTGGTTTGCAAATGTAAAATTGATAATAGTAATAATTACAAAAATTATTTGGAACTCAGTGGGTTACCCTTGAGATGCAATTTAATCTCCACAAGTTCATTTGCGAGAGTTGTCAGAGCTGTCAAGTGGAAATCAGTTCTGGGATACAGTGTTCTCTTTTGTTGCATCTGCAGGAAAGAAACTTACAAGGTTCTGAAACATTTTGTGAAAACAATTGATGTATCTTAACAAGCTCGGGATGCAGAAATTAATTGCCAGAAAATACATTATCTATAAGGAAAGCAATCTTTTGTTAGAATTAGAGAAGGAGCTGGAGATTTTAAAGAGAATTTTAGATGAAGGACTTCTGTTTGTTTGAACTGCCTATATCAAAAGCTATCATGCAACATTTTATTTTTATTGTATTGTTATTTATGACAATAAAATTATACTTGTGAATTTAATTACTTTCATGGTTTCCTATGCTTTCTGACCTATGCCCCAATGGCAGTTGGTTTTAGAACTGGATTTACTCCACGATACTTAAGCCAGGATTTTGTGCATAGGTACTAGATCTGGTAACAGGAAGTATAGAAGAAAGGTATGAACTGCAACAGCAAGCCCAGGAGTGATTACCAGAAGAATGGCAAACTAGAACCAGAAACAAAGTCCAAACTGAGACTGTATAGCCAGAGCCAGTGATGGAAGCAGAAGAACAGGCAGGGACAGAACCTGAAAGCACGTCTGCCTTTGTCAAAAGGTGGACTATACAGCAAAAGTGAGATGAGAAGCACAGAAAAGAAAAGATGCAGTGACAGAAGCAGCAAGGTAATACACATTGGCAGCAGAAACAGGAGGAATCTTACCTTACATGGAGGATGATATCTGTAACTGACAGAGAACAGGACCTTGTTGTAATTATAACTAATAAACTGACATGAGGGGAACAATGTTGGGAAACTGCTAGTAAATGTAACAGGATTTTAGGATGTATCTACAGGCATATTAAGAGCAGAGACAGGAAGGTCTTTGTAGCACTATACATTATAGTAGCACACCCACATCTGAGTACTGTGTACAGGTCTGGGCCCTTATAACAAGAAAAACAGTAGAATGCTTGAGAGAACTCAGAGAAGGGCTACAAAAATTGGTAATTATCATGCAAGTCTTATGGTGAGAAGCTGATGGACTTGAATCTGTACTCACTGGACTATAGGAGACTGAGGAGGGACCTTTGCCTGACATATACTGTAGGACCTTTAATCATACAGTAGGAACCTTTGTGAGTGTGTTGGATTTGAAAGCAAGGAACTTGAAAGAGAAAGTAGGTTCCACTATCTTCAGTTGAAGGAGAGTTTTATGGTACATCAAAACAGGGTGCTTGTTAAGTCATAGAGTGGTCAGTACCTGGAACAAGCTACCTATGGAGGTGGTATTAAACAGCACCCTGTATGCCTTCAAGACATCACTGGATAAGTAAATAAGTAATTGGAAGTTTGAGTTCTCAAACTAATATTGGTTGTGTCAAAAGGCCTATGGCTTCCAACTTGTATTTACCTATGAACCTATGCAGAGAAAAAGAGATGTAGCAACTGATGTAGCAGAGAACGGAAGAGATGCAGTGATGGTTGATACCTTGCAAGCTATCAAAGCTGGAAGATCATGTCCAGGTCCAGCAGATCAACAAAACACAAACAACTTAAAAATATTAAACTTACAAAAATGGTGTCCTTCAAAGGATATCAAAGCTTATCTGACAACTTTTAAAAGGGTGCGGAATCTGCCAAGCCAAAACAGCAGTGGACAATTGGGCGGTACCTTATATGTCAGGTAAAGCCCAACTTTCCTACTGCAATATGGACACTGTGCAGTCAGAAACTATGACCCAGTGAAAAGAAAATTCCTTAGGAGATATGACATCTCAGGAAAGACCTATAGGCAGGATTGTGGTCCCTGAATTACCACTGAGTCAGCAATCCTTGAGAATCCTTCACACAACCCAGAGAACTCCTCATTAAATGACTCCAATCAGAGGGAAAACAGTCCCACCGATCATTGACATATTTGCAATGGAGCAATTCATCAACATCCTTTCCACAAACATGCAGCTCTGGGTAAATGAACACTGATCAGAGACTGGGAAAAGGCCATTTCTTTCAATGAGGACTATCAGATGGCCAGACAGACACCCCAACAGTGAAGTAACAGCCAAGGAATGGTAAGATCTCTTTTCCCAATTTAACTTCAGATCTGAAAGAATTCTAGTGGAGGTAACAAATCTGTACCTAAAGACTTTATTTGCTATAACTGTAATAAGCAAGGCCATATTGCAAGGAACTGCTATAACATAAAGGAGGTAACACTGGAGTAAATTTGGTCTTAGCAAATTGGGCATGTATTTAACAGATGACAAGGTGGGATAACTGTGAAGGGTCTTATAGACTTGGAAGTCAACAGACCCTGGTGCATGCTGAAGTTCTGAGAAAAGAGTGTGCAAAAGGACCAGATACTGGGATCATCTGCATCCACTGGGACACTTGATACTACCTCACCACCCAAGTGACTCTGAACATTAATGGGTGTCACACCAAATGAAAGTGGAGGTAATACCTAAGTTACCTGTACCTGTGATTATTGGAAATGACTTTCCAGGATTGAAGTTAATTACAGAGGTAGTAAATCCTGCTGTGTCAGCAGCTGTGATAACTAGAGGACAGACAAAGACAATTTAAGATGCTGGGGACTTTTTTCCTTTTGATGCCTTTGATTCAGACTTTTGAGCCCAGCTCCAAGATCTTGAAGTCCAGGAAGAAAGAAGGCACCTGAAAAAACAGTGTCAACAAAAGACTGATGGACCTAAGGGGTTGATATATGATAATGCTGAAACTAAACAGTTAACTGATTGTGATTTTGTTTCTGAGCAAACTAACAATGTTTCTCCCTAAGGTTATTTTAAGCAGCTAGGGTGAAACAAATAGGGTGTTACTAATGTTTAAAAATGTAATGGGCTACTTTACAGAGTTTGATTAATCCTCAGACACAGGGACAGATAGATCAATTGGTCATACCAAAGAAGTATAATACTGAGCTGTTACAGATAGTAATAGTCCTATGGCTTGGTTACTCAAGGGACCGCACCCTTGCAAGACTGTTATACAGATTTTACTGACCTGGGATCATGAGGATTTTGCTAACTATTGCTGTTTTGTGCTGAATGTCAAAAGTAGCCCCTATAACTGAGAAAGACAAGGTGCCTCTGATGCCCCCAACCCTTGATAGATGTTACCTTTTGAGGGAATAGCAATGGATGAAAGTGGTCCCTTAGATAAAAGTAAAAAGCTAATTGATTCATTTTGGTAGTATGTGACTATGCTACTCAACACATGAAGGCAATTCCAATGTGTACTGGCTCAGCTCAAAAAGGCAGCAGAGCTTGCAAACATTTCTTCAGGGTGGGCATACTTAGCCCTGGGCACACTACAGAACTGTTTTTGAAAACCATTTTTAAAACCAGTTTAATTCAAACCATTTCAGTGCAGCCACACTACTCAGTAGCCATTTTTGATAACGATTTAGTGTGGCCACCACTGCTAGTGTTAAACCTGTTCTCCTTGTAGCTATTTTGTGCCAAGTCCAACACACAGAACTGTGCTTGCCTGGACACACTGCAGCTAAAACTGTTTTAGTTAAACCATTACAGCTTAAAACACTTTTACTCCTGGACGGACTTGTGAGTAAAACCATGCTAGCTTGAAAATGTTTTAAAATGGTTTTAAGCTAGGTATCTAGCAGGGTTTAAAAACACTTTTGTTAAAATGTTTTAAGGGGCTTGTAGTCTGTCTGCAAACAGTGCTAGGGGATTTAAACCATTTTAAGGCACTTAAACCATTCTAAGTTCCCAGTGTGTCCAGGGCCTTAGAGATTTTTGTTGATCAGGGTAGTGGTTTTGATGCTGCATTGCTGAAGGAGCTGTACCAACTGCAAGGTATCACTTCCATAAAACCTCCCCTTATCACCCTCAGACAGATGGTCTTGTTGTTGAGTGTCTTAATCAAACCCTAAAACACACGTTAAAAGGTTTGAGAAATGGGAAGGAAAGATTGGGACCAATACTTACCTTATCTTCTTTTTGTGTACATAGAAGTGCCACAAGCATCAGAAGTTTTTTCACCATTTGAAATGTATGGTGAACAACCTAGAGGGCCACTAGATGTAATAAAAGAAACATGGGAAGATAACCCTGCTCAGAAAGCATCTATTACATCTTATATGTGCACTGGAGAAAGAAATTGGCACGATATCTTGAACTTGCCTACAGTAACCAGGAAGAGGCCCCAAAACAACGGAAGTTGTAATATGTCCATAGGGTTAAAGAAAAGTTTTTGAGCCAGGTGAGAAGGTCTTGCTACTTTTTACCCATTATAGAAAACAAGCTGCTAATGACGTGGCAAAGGGCTGCATAAAGTGATTAGACATACTGGTACAGTTAACTATGAAACTGAGACCCTGATAGGAATAACCTATCAAGTTATACAATGCTAACCTTTGAAGAAATGGGTTGTAAAACACCAAAGGTTGCTTTGTTAGTCTTAGAAGAAACTTCTAAAGAAGATATTGATATAGCTTATGACAGACTGCAACAAACTGTAACTTTGATGCTGTCAAGGTGAATGTTTCCTTTACCACATAACAAACTGTAGAAATTCATAACTTGGTAATGATGTTTAGAAGTAGTTTTACCAAAGTGCCAGGTCAAGTAAATGGAGTTGAGCACATAATAGTGACAGCGAATGCTTGCCCTATGACACAAAATAAAAACATATTGCCAGAGTTTAAGAGCAGATGTGGGTTATTCTTTCTTGTGCACACCACAAAGGGCATTTTTAAACTGATGTGATCTAAAGAGCACGGTGGGCTTCAGATGCTCAACTTCTACCTCTACTACCTCGCTATTCACTGTTCCCATTTTTTCATTGTAAACAGCAGCACCCTGAAGGGCACCCTTTATAATAAGCTTGAGTGGTTAGAGATAGAGCATACTCTTTGCTCATCACATAGACTGGGCACTCATTCGCTTCTATCTATTTTTCCTAAAAACTTCCTAAATCCTTACATGGCTCCCCAATAGAGGCATCTGTATGCTCACTTACAATTGTGTACTCTTCTCAAGTTGCAACTTTGCAAGGACATTTCACAACCTCTTGTTGGCAACCTGAATTTCCGGATTGGGGACCATATTCTTACAGCATCTGTCTGGCCTTCGTCGAGGGTGGATAAAGTATTGTACTTGGTGGTTGCTCAGAAGCTTCTGACATTTCAGAAGCCTGACTTAGGTTTCAGTTACACCCCCACTTCTTCAGATATCTCCAACTCTGTAATATGCTGGTGTCTCATTTTGGCTCTGGGGCTGGGGATACCTCATCAGATTTGTGTCTTCCATAGCCGCCTCAGCCCTTAGATCACATGTCATTTCATTTTATTATCATCAGTTCTCAGACTTCCTTGCCCAGATGGACAGCCCAGTTTTTATTACTGGGATCAGGCCATATCTTCTTCACTCCCCATGTAATTGGGCACATGTCTGGTGACACTTATATAGGTTTATTAAATGGAATAGGTATCGCCTTCTTCAGTTTCAAGTCCTACACAATCTTTACTTTGTCTGGACAAATTATATACAATGGGTAAACTGCCATCAAATCTTTGTTCCTGATGTGCTAAGAAATCTGATGCTTTCCACATGTCCCTTGACTTGTGAAAAGGTTGCCCTTTTGAGCCATGATTCAGGCCCACCTGGATCCTCTTCTGGTCAATATGAGCTTTCTCCTAAAATTGTGTTTCTTGGGGGATTATGGTGACACCTTGGTTGGGAATCAAAGGTTCCACAAGTCCCTTATATCTCTGCACAAAATAAAGTGATTTTGAGACATTGGCTGGATCAAAATATCCCTCTACTACTGAATGGTTTAGGAGATATTGTTTGCTTTCATGCTCGAACAGACCATTGTTAGTCGTACTCATAGAACCTCCACCTATCGGAAGGTTTGGGAACCCTTATATACATTACTAATTTTATAAGTTCCCCTTTCTCTTGCTGTTTTTTGTGACACTGACTGTATCTGATTGGGTGATTTATAGATATTGGGCACCCCGGTTACTGCTTTTCTGAAATCAGATAACTCCCATTTATTCAGTGATCTGATGTAAGTGGTGGTTTTTTTTATGGTCTCCCAGTGGTGGGGTGGGTGGGTTTTGGGGAGGGACTGGTTATTATTTTTTTAGCTTGCAGGGTTCTGTTATCTTGTATATTAGTAGAGAGCCTTGTCTCATTACTCTGGTAGTATATTTTCCAGTTTTTCTTTTATACTCATTATGTCACCCTGCAAATTGGTAATATTACTCTATTATTGTTGGGGAGTTTTGTCCAGGGAGGGAGGAGAGGTGTGGATTTGTGTCCTTTATTGCTGTTATTGATGTTGCATTTTGGACCTTGGTTTCACTTTTGAAAATTCAATTAAGTATATTAAATTTGAAAACAACAAAAGGGGCTGACTTGGTCTTGGACACAATGGCTGCTTCAAAAGAACGATCGCTATAACCCTGGGCTACTTCTGAATTTTACATCACCAAAAACCAGCCGATCGGTTTGAGATAACCAGGTAAATAAGGCTAATCACACTGGGAATTGAAAGAGATTTCCTGATCATTGACAACTTCACTACGGACTGTAAAATCAGCAAAACACTATGGCGCAGCATAAAATAAGAGGCCTTTGACTGAACCAGAAGCTCTGCAGACTATCAAATGTTTGCAGCACTACTTAAGCAGATGGCAGATGTTACTATCGCTTCTAACAAGACCACACTAGCGATCCAACATCTTGAGGCATGTATTAATTGCTCGGAGCAAAAATCAGTCCAAAACTCTGTGGAAATAGAGAAACTCACTGCCATAATCAGGGATCAAAGCAGAGTGATACAGCAATTACAAAGTAAAATGGACAACATGGAGAATAGAAGCTGCTGGAACAATCTCCGTTTCTTGGCTTTCCTGAGGGCGAGGAATGTAGCAACCTCTAGATTTTTATATGAGGTTCTGCGGATCTGTTAAAGTGTGAGATTCCACAGGGCTTACAATAGAAAGAGCCCATAGAATGCTCAGCCTGACTCGGCTGGGAAGACCAAGGTCATTAGGCTCGCATTCTGAATTTTGCTGATAAGGAGTGGATCACTGCAAGGGCGCAGAGCTTGAGGTCTATCTTGGCAAGGCCATAAAATCCTAATATTTCAGGACTATTCTAGGAACTGGCTGCCAGATGGAAAGAATACTCAGAGGCTAGAAAACTGATGCATTCACTAAAATCAAATTTTCACTGCGCTATCCAGCAACTATGAGGCTAGAGGTGAATGGCTTCACATAACCTTGACACACCAGATAGCCTAATGCAGTACCTTCAGTCCAATCGGCCTCCCTGATCTTTACCAGAGCTTAAACAATAATTATCAGATGGTAACAGAACAAAGCTGGCAGTGCAGGATGGCTAATATGGGCAAAATCACACATAACATCCCTCCTAACTTCCAATTTCAGGCTACCAACCAGCCTTCCAGTTTGAACTCACAAGCAGCAGCAATCTGAAGTCATCCAAGACGTGAACACCCTCATGATAGAAACGAGGTGCACCCGCTCCCCAGCAAATAACCCAGAAGATCTGGTAACAAGTTTTGCCATGCCAAATTGCTTTGCAGTCTTAACCCCTGAGGAGTTGGAAGAAGATGCAGCTGATTCTTGTATCCAGTTAGAGGAGGAAATGATTCAGGAAAAGCCAAATCTGAACTCTCAACTCAATCCCAGGCTATGGTTTTGGCACCTGAACAATCTCCAGCTGCGTCGGGGGTGGCACCGCATCTTCCAGCTTCAGTTGCTGCATCCCCTGCTGAAAATTGGCCTCCGTATGCCCCTCAGATGCGAACTCCTGCAGACGGATGAATACCAACATGGTCCTAGATAAGTGCTCCTGTATTTTTTTCCTCCTGAATGTGCATTATCATTTAACTGGGCAGCAACTTTTGAATGGTGGTCTGTGACTGAAAGTAACACTCGGACTCAATACTGGACTTTTTTTTCTTCCTGTCTCTCAGTATCGCAGACCACGGATCCCAGTCCCTGTCTAGGCAGGATATAAATGTGTAGTAAAAGTGGTTCAAAGAGCAGGGACAAGCTTGTGGGTACAGGAATTGTATTCAGACTCAAACTAGTGGGTATTGTCATACTGTCTCAGAGCCTGGTTGCATGATTTGCAATTTCACAGGTGCCCTAGGTCTTGTGTATCTCCTACATTATCTCTTTCGAGGTTGTAGGGCTATTCAGTACTTATTAGGATAAGCTAATTACCCAGTTCAGGCTCAGCATCCTTCAGGGTAATAGCTTCCTATACCTTATTAGATTTATTTAGAAACCTCATGGTTAATTCTGGCTCTAGCGTAATGATTAGGTTTTATGGCTTAAGGTCAGGATGCTTATCAAGTGAATGACTCCAACCTCATACCATCTCGAGGAAAAGGCGTTCTGTTGGGTTCATTTCCCCCTGCCCGGGATAGCCTTGTGAATGGGTCTATAGTCTACTCCCCATAGCCTGGTAGGTGGGTGGGCCTATAAGGTTTTCAACTTGGGCCCAAATGCTCACTCATATTACCATGCAAAGTTGCGTATTTTTGTATATAGTTCAGGCACTTTATGCCACTGTTTATCATTGTTGTCTCTTCTAATTTTGCAATTATTACCTGTGGACTGCATGCTGTATAATGTATACATTTTATATCTGTCAGGTCAACCGTCACCTCTTGAAGTATGAGCCTAGGAACGATGGTTGATTTATTACACCATCACCCCTGACAACTCCCTCTTATATAAGGTCATCCTAGTTATCATACCTCAATGGTGGTTTGACCATGGATGAAATCACCTATGTGACATGGAATGTCAGGGGTTGAATTCTCCATCCAAACGGAAACAAGTTTTAACCCATCTAAAGCGGACTAAAGCTCGGTGGCTCTTTGCAAGAGACTAAATTAAGCAAGCAGGATCACAGATTTCTGGTTAAGGACTGTGTAGGATCAGAAATCCATGCCAGTGCTGCTACAAAAGAGAGGGGTAGTCATTTTATTGCACAAATCACTCCCTTGGTCCATTCAGCAGAGCAAAGCTGACCCTCAGGAAGATGGGTGATTGCCTTAGTGGATATCCCACATGGGCAGCTATTAATTGCTAATATTTATGTACCAAATGAAGATAACCCTGCCTTTTTCCTAGAACTCAGCTCTAAACTAGGGACGATGCTGAAACCAGATACACCAATATTAGTGGGGGATTTCAATCTAACACTTTGCCCTGCATTTTATAGAAGCAGTCATGGGAGAGAGTATCATACACGAGGAGCACAGGCCGTACTTAATCTTAGTTCGATTTCATCTGGTGGACATTTGGCATTTAGTTAACCCTCAGATAGGGACTACACTTTTATTCTGAGGTGCATGGCTTCTCCAGTAGACTTGACTTTTGGTTAATCTCCCAGTCTCTGATGAAATTAGTTTTAGCTACCAGCATTCTACCCACAGTTTTTCAGATCATGCACCAGTACAGCTGACATTAAATGGAGTACACTTGCATCACGGACAACAGCATGGAGACTGGATCCTCTCCCTATGCATGACCCAAAATTTAGGACTGGGCCAAAACACAAACTCAACTTTTCCTGCAAGAAAACCCGTGTCGGAGACTTCTGCCTCCACCATGTGGGAAGCATATAAAGCCACCATGAGGGTAAAATTATAGGATATGCTTCCCATAGAAGGAGATATAAAGAAAAGAATTTACTCTCCTTGAAAATAAACTTGTCAAAGCTGAAAAGGAGCACAAGGCCCTATCCCACCCAACAGCCCACTCAGCATCCGTTGGAAAGTTTTGCAACTCCATATTAAACTGAACTAACTATTATCCAGGAAGGTGGACCTAACACTCCTTAGGATACGTCATACATACTGGGAAGGGGGACAAAAGTGGGAAAGTGTTAGCATATCAACTTAGAAAGCAACAAGCCCATTGCTATATAGCAGGCTTGAGAACCCTAATACTGGCAAGGTTCAAACTAGTCCCCAAAGGGTAAATGAAATTATGGCATCATTTTATTCACAACTTTATACCTCCTCCAGGTCTGAAAACATCTCTGCAACTTAAGCATTTCTTCAATCTATTAAACTACCTAAATTATCCTCCTCCCATACAGATTCTCTTGAAGCCCCTCACAACACAAGAAGTTAATGTGGCATTGATGGATCTCAAACCAGGAAAGCACCAGGTGGCGATGGGTATCCTGTAGAGTTCCTTCAGCTAATGTCTCCAATGATCTCCCTTTGTTGTGTCAGGTCTTTAAGGAGGCGGAAGATAAGGGCATCCTACCTCAAACACTGAGAGAGGCCACTATAATTGTCCTCCCTAAAAGGGAAAGCTCCTGAAGACCCCGCTAGCTACCACCCTATTTCCTTGATCAATGCTGACAGCAAGGTATATGCCAGGGTATGGGCAAACAGGGCTTAATCCTATACTTCTCTCTGATACACCCATTTCAAGTAGGATTTGTGAAAGGTAGACACAGTTCAGACCACTTAGGACTCTTCTCAATCTCATCCACAAAGCCAAGTCTGCTTTCGACCTCCGCAGCTGCATTGGCCATTGATTTTGAGAAGGCGTTTGACTCTGTGGAATGGGACTACCTCACACTGTCCTTCAGCACATAGGATTGCCCTCATTTTCGAGCTGCTATAAGAGCTCTTTACACTGCCCCTCACTAAGGTACTCACCAACTCTGTATTATCTAACCCATTTCAACTTCTTAGAGGCATGAGACAGGGCTTCCTCTCCCCACTGTTGTCCCTTCTAGCGGTGGAACCTATGGTGGCTGCTATCTGACAACACCTCTCCTTGCTGGAATCGCAATGGGAGAGGTGCAACCCACCACTCTTATGTATGCTGACCTGCTGGTTATATTGGGAGATGCCCTAAGGCCATTCGACTGCTTCTAGCCTTCTAGAAACTTTTTCATATCTCTGGATTTAAGATTAATCAGGCAAAATGGAGATTTTGCCACTAACTCTAAATGTCTCCCCATTCCATGTCCCACTTTGGTCTTAAATAGGCACATCACACCATCACTTACTTGGGTATTAAGGTGGGTACTGACATTGGGAAGTGGTGGGATTACAATCTAGGCCCCTTATTATCTAGTTGCAGATTGGATCTGGATCGTGGTCTCGTCTTAATCTTATGCTAGCTGGGAAAATATCGCTTTAAAATGTCAATTGCGCCTAAGATCCTTCGTATTATCCCACATTCCCTTATTTCTTCACAAGGTTTGGATTAAAAACTCGAAAACCATTGGTTATTTCCTATGGGGTAATTCTAAACCTTGTTTTGGCAAAATTTATTCTGACGCATTGGAAATGGATGGGGCCTCCCATGGATGAGGGCTATAAAGTAGCATATCAAACTACTCAGACATTGAAATGGTTTAATACACAATCTGTAGAGCCGCCCCAATGATTAACAATTGAACAAGACCTTAGTGGCTCCCGGTAGCGGCTACACTACTGTGGCCTGGATCCCCTAAGAAACTGTTGTCGCATCCCACCATAGGTCCTTCTATTCAGTATTGCGAACCCTTCATAAAAAACTAAAGGTGTCAGCCCTTCCCATACTATATACTCCCCTGTGGTCTAACCCTAATGTTTCAGAGAGAACAATTCTGTGGTATGGCCTACTTGGCAGGGAAAGGATTTTATTTGTATAGGATCTATTAGTTAAAGGATCTTTGGTGGTAGACTCATTTCAACAACTTCAAAACAAATGGAAATTACAAAGTTCTGAATTTTGGAGGTATTTACAGATCAGAGACGCCTGAAACAAAAAATTACAACAGTCAGATACTTCTAAAGACCTCTAACCACCAGTGCTCTCCTGGTTTGCCCTACAAAGGGAACAGCAGGTGCAATATATGCCCTATTTAGAGATACTTTGCCTAACTCAAATCAATCTTCAAGGTATAAGTGGAGAAGGCCTTAAAAAGCCACTCACCGAATCCCAGTGGAATCAATGTTGGAGGGTTGGGCATAAAGTGTTTTCGGATGCTAGAAGCAGAGTGATTCATAATAAAATAATGCACTCTTGGTATAGAACTCCTGTAACGCTAAAAAATGAATGTGCTCCCTCATGATAAATGTTGGAGATGTCAAGCACACGAAGGAGACCATTATCACATTCTCTGACTCTGCCCCTGATCACAGGTGTTTGCAAAGCTGCTGTTAATGCTGCAAACCTAGTCCTGCAGTTGTAACATCCTTTTAGTCCCTCCCTTATGCTGTTGGGTCTTAAATCTGAAGCCCCACTCTTAACTCCCATGCATTTAGATGGCTGATGCTCCTCAGCATGCAGGTGAAGCGTTCTATTCTTAAAAACTGGAGATCCTCTATTATACCTAACATAACAGATATTCTATCCCCTACATATATTTCTGAATTAGATAGACGATCTCACCTGATGAAAGGGCTAATGCTTCTTTACCATCATTGCTGGGCTCCATACATAGTATATCTGGCCTCCAGAGCAGGTGTTGGTTGATTTGTGCAGTATGGTATACACATCTCTATTTTCTAATAAGACGATAGTGAATTGAGACCATATAATGCAACCTTTTTTTGCTCCCCACTACTGTCAGCATGCGATTTGTATTACTTGCTTAATGTAGAAGGACTCTGTAAATAGTTGTTATTGCTACTACATACTGCTATAGTTAGGCTATTTGTACATTCTCCTTATATTGTATGTTTAATATATAGGAGGCATGGCTGGGAGGAGTATGTTGTATCCTGCTGCATCAGGAATTGTTTTTAATTATCCTTAGTTACTTTGTTGCACCACACCTTTCTATTTTCAGATGACCCTTGATTCAGCCATAGAAGGAATTGTGGCTACCGTATCATGAAGCCTTGGCTTGTTCTGCAGTAGTACCTCCTCATGGCCCGGATCCACTGACAAGAACTAAGGTAGGTGGCCTTAGACATAATAGGTCTTTATACTCTTCCCATAGAACTACGTTGTAATTTAAATTATTCCACAGATGCAACAATATGCTGTTATGATGCCTAAAACAGTGATTAATGTTGTTTGTATATTCTATTTGTTTTCTGTTAACGAAACAATAAAAAACGTTTAACAAGAAAAACAACAACAAAAAGAACAGACATAGTTAAGGAAATACAAAAATTAAGAGTTGGGTATCACTGAAGAATTGAGTAGTGCTTGGCCATCACCAATGGTGATTATAAGTAAAAAGAATGGAATGTAAGAATCTGCCTTGATTTTAGAAAACTTAATCAAAAGTCTGTATTTGACAGCTATCCTATGCTAAGGATAGATGATTTGGTTGACAGACTCGGAAGTGTCAAATACATTATTGCCCTCAAACTCACCAAGGATTACTGGGAAACTCCTCAGCTAAAGGTTCTATAGACAAAACTGCATTTTCCAATCCAGTTGGATTCAATCAGTTCACCACCATGCTGTTTGGTTTACATGGTATACCCATGACATTCCAGCAATACATTGATGTAATTCTAGCCCTCCCACTGGCTTAATGTATTTACTGGATTGATAGGACAAAATGAGGTACAAGGCCCATCTAGTTTGTCCCCCACAAATGAGGGTCATTAGTCAAGAAGGTAGTGATGGTGTAGCCAAATATCCAGATTTAGCTTGAAGATGTCAAAATTATGGTAAATAACTAACTCTTGAGGCAATAAGTTCCAGGCTCTGGCAGCTCTAATGCAGAAAAAATTGTCTTGTTTGTTAGTGTTGGCCCAGTGGATGACCAGTTATTTGTTATGAACATGACCCACTGTGCGTTTGATGGCCAGTGACAAACCAGAATGTTCCATCAGAGCTGGTGTCTATAAAAGTTTGTAAATAAACAGGATGTCACCTCTGACCCTTCTCTGATGTAGGGGAATAGACTTTAAGCAGAGTGTTATAGTCAAGAGGTGATAGTTTAGGATCAATTTTGTCAATCTCCTCTGAACCTGTTCGAGACATTATGTCACCCTTGGAGGCAAGGGTTCCAGAAAGGAGAACCATAGTCATGGTGGAGCGACATATGCTTTGTATAAGGAATACAACGGTGTTCAGACTTGCTGATAAATGTTTTTTGATTTGTTTAAGAATGATATTAGCAGTATGAGCAATTGTATTACAGTGAGTTGAGGAAGATAATTGGTTATTGATTTGATCCCCAAGTCATGTTTGTTTTTAGAAGATTTAAGCAAGGAGTTATTGAGGTAGAACTTATTTATTGGATTATTTTTCCCTAAATGAAGCACTGTGCATTTGTCAATATTAAAGGTCATGGAGTTTTGTGATGTCTATAATTCAATGGTTCTTAAGTCGTGCTCTAGTGATGATATACTAAATGGACTGTCAACTCTACCACTAAGCTTAGTGTCATCAGCAAATTTTGAAATAAAATTATTAGGGCTGATTCATGTCACTTATAAAGATGTTGAACAACGTAAATCAAATCAAATCAAATCAAATCAACTTTATTTTATAGCGCCTTTCAAAACCAAGGCGTGTACATAAAACCAAATACATCAAGTATAAATAGAATTAAAACAGGCATTTAAAGCAGATCATCCATAACTAGGGAAGGCTAAGTTAAATAAACAAAACAGAGATCTACCAACTCTCAAATAACTAGAAAATTCATCCTCCACTCTCTCTCACAGAATGAGGGGAGGGAGGTCAACAAATAAAATCCCACACAATGTCTCTCACACAATGGGGAAAACAAATACACAAACATATAAAACAATGGAAAATACCAAAATTAACACACATTTAAATCTAAAACAAAACAGTAATGTAAAATACTAAAACAGCAAAAATATTTGATTTCTCAATCTGTTTATAACCAGATTAGTCCAACACTTCTTAGTTGCATGCAATTTTAAAGCTCCTATAATCCATTGAAGACAGACAAGTGTATCCAGGAGCTCACACCTCCAAGGGACTATAAAACACTGTTCAATTTCTTTCGTGGACTCTCACCTCCACTTAAGAATGAACAGAGCCACAATATGTTGTGGATAATCACAAACCCAGGAAGCAGTCCAAAGTCAACTCTACAGCTAGAAACAGACTAACTCACTCTGTAATCCAAGATCATTCCTTGAACTGCATGTCCCACCACAGCCACTCCTCACACTGGCCGTGGCCCACACAGGCTGAAGAAAATAAAACCAGGTGATGATAGGACCACTGTCCCACTTCAACACATCACCGAATCTTTACCCCAGCAGATATCACGGCTGAGCTGCAGTCCAGGCACTCCAGATGCTGAATCCACAGCCAATATTTGGCCAACACTAAGAGAGTCCCACCCAGCCCCTGAACCTCTCTCCAGATCCACTCTACACCATGGCTATAGGTCCAAAGACAGACCCTTTAGGTATGCCACTTGTGACATGACCAATTATTGATTTCAAGCAGTTTATCCAAACTATTTGTGTTCTGTCTGTAAGCCATTTGATGATCCAGTTAACAAGATTTGAATTAAAGCCAAGCAAAAGAAGTTTATTTATAAGTTTTGAATGGGATACCTTGTCAAAGACTTTACTGTAATCAAGTAAATTGACATCAGTAGGAATATTGGTATCAAGTAGTATGCTGATGTTATTGTAAATGAAATCAGGTTGGTAGCACGAGTGTCCCAGTTTAAACCCATGTTGTGCTTTGTCTTGAAGGCCAAGGTTACTGATCTCTTGTTCTAGCCATTTTTAATTAATCGTTCCATAATTTTCCTATAGTGGATGTTAGGGCTGATTGATCTGCAGTTTTGGACTTCAGCTTTATTTCCCTTTTATGAATTGCTATAACTGTTGCTTGCTGCCAGTCCTCAGGAATATCACATTCTGATAGAGATATATAGTAAACAATAAAGTTAGTGGGCGGAACAGTGCTGATAAAGTTTCTAAGGAATTGGACTGAATGCCATCAGGACCGGACTTGTGGATTTTTGATAAAATGATAGTGCTTCACTAATCTCATTCTGAAGAAATTGAATTTGTGGATGATTACTCATTTTATTACTGGTAAATGATCACTGTTACTAAAGACAGAACAAAATACTTATTAAAGTGATTTGCTGTGTCAAAATAAGAATTTACAGTAGATCCATTAATGCAGATTGGTCCAACTGATTGAATATTCCTTTTTACTGTTTATATATGAAAACAAGGATTTTTGTTATTTTTAGAGTGTACTAGATTGAATTCTAGGCTAATTTTAGATACTTTAATAATTTTTTTTATGATCTGACCACTATTTTGTAATTTGACCTAGTGGCAGTGCTTGGATAAGCTTTAAGTTTTTGAAGCACTTTTCCTTAGTTCTGATTAATTTGTAAATGGGTTTAGTAAGCTAGATAGGAATCTTACCATTGTTATTGTATTTAGTGTCATAGGAACATATTGCTGTTCCAAAGTGAAAATGATGTTCTTTAATTTCTCCCAAGCACTATTTATTGTTGTGTTACTAAAGAGTTCTTCCCAATTCAATTTGTTAAGAGTGTCATTTATTTTGTTGAAATTTGCTTTGGAATAGTCCTTGTATGTTGTGTTATCAGCTGGGAAGATAGATTTAACATTAATACTAAAGAAGATCAATTATGGTCTTTGTTTCCTTTGGGACCTAAAATGTGGGTATCTATGAATTTGTATTCAGAATTTGTGATAACAAAGTCAAGGATGTTATTCCCTCTGGTTGGGGAATGAACAAGTTGTTCTAGACCAGTGTCTGTTATAAGGGAAGTGAAGACTTTCTCATGTTCGGTTCTGCAAGTGCGTGTTTCCTAGTTAATACTACGCATGTTAAAGTCTCTTAATACCAGAGTGTCACCTTTGTCCACCAAATGGGTAATAGTATTGATCAAATTATGGGTATAAGGCAGATCTAGCAGAAGGAGGTCTGTAGCAGACAGCAATGGAGAGTTTAGCTTGTCCTTTTGGTTAAATGGAGACCCACATAGATTCAGTGCTACTTGTTATAGGAATCTTGTATGAAGGGATGTCATCACAGACATATAGACAAATGCCTCCACCGATTTGTTTGTCCTATCCTTATGGTAGAGTTTAAAATTGGGGATTTCTTAATCCAGGTTGATTAAGAGTCCCACCAGGTTTCAGTTACAGCTATTATACTTAGAGCATGTAGAAGACAATCATCCTCTAGTTCTAACATTTTAAGGTTATTTAGTGATCTGGCATTAAATGTAAGAATATTATGTTTTGAACCATGCTTGGTGATGTTTCCATGTTTGAGAGAATTGAGATCATTCCCTTTCTCCCTGGGTTATTCAGTTTAAACTTGATGAAGTGAGCAGGTTATTAATTATGAGAGCTAAAGAGTTCCCAAAAGGCACTGCCCCTTCTGCTGAGGTGGAGGCTGTCCCAGCAGAAGAGAGAGTCCCTGTCACAAAATTTTTCCCAGTGAGTGGACAGTGGATGTTTTGTTTCAAACACCATTTCCTTAGCCATTCGTTGATAATTTTTATTTTGTATGTAATGTCAGAGGCCCTTTGGTACTGGAAGATTTCAGAAAAGCAAACTGTACAGCCTTTTTCGTTAATAAATTATTAAGAGCAATGTAGCCATGCTTAAGTTGCAGTAAATTAATGTGATTTATATCATTAGTGCCTGCATGAATAATTACTAGGGGTTTGTACCAGCATCTGAAAGAATGTTATTAATCATTGCTGAGATGTCTAAGACTTTACTCCACTGGAACTTATTGTGCTGCTTACCTGGATGATGTCATGGTGTATAGACCAGATTGGAAAAGCCACTTGAAACACCTATGAGCAGTTATCCTTGCTATCAAAAAGGTCTGGAGTCATATTATGTTTTCAGACTAGGAGGACGCTTCTTCACGGGCTCTGTTTCTTCAGCTGTATTTCGATTTATTTTAATAACTAGTTAGTGGCTGAATTCTATTTCTCTTTTCTTGCTTCAGTGGCTAACAATATGGAGTCTATGGCTATGGTACAGGATGAGATAAACTAACTGGCTATATACGATCCAGTGTCCCCTACTAACATCTCAGCTGTGCAATCTACCAGGTCCTTGCATCTGCAGAAGTGCCTATGCTGGATTCACTAGATCTTGATGCTGAGCCCCACAAGTTAGATTTAATCATCGTGGATATGGCGGGCATAAAATTAACACTAACAAATGTCATGAAGGATTACAACTGCTCAAGCCCACTTTGGATGTTTTTCACTATAGGCTTGGGGACACTGAAACGCAGAACAGTTCCCTCAAAGATTCACAGGTTTGAAAGGTGGGAGTCACAGGAGCTCAAGAAGAGTCACCAAATTGGAGCAGAAAGTAAATGATTTGGAGTGAGAAGTCGCTGCAATAACCTAGTGCTGGTGGGTATACCTGAATTAGCAGAAGTTTCTGATATGTTAACAGTCATGCAAACCTTTCTGCAAGATGTTGCTTGGCCTTCCTCCTTTGGGATGCATATCTGATAGAGAGGGCACATTTATCTCTGTGTCCCCAGACCCTGCCTTGATGGTGAGTCGAGAGCCATTATCCTCTGCTACTTAAATGATTTAGTCAAAGTCTGGATCCAACAGAAAGTCCGAGCCAAGAGGCCATTGACCTGGAAAGGACAACCTTTTTTATATTTAGTGATACCACTCCACTAGTAGAGAACATCAAGCTGCCTTTAAGGAGATCAAACAAATTCTGTATCAAGTCGGCATTAAGTTTTCATGCGGTACCCAGCCTTATTCAGGCACACCAGGTCAGGTACAACTGAATACCCCTCAGCAGACAACACTAAAGCTGATCTCTCGAAGCACTATTCACAACTGTTCTCACCCCACTCACCAAAACATTACTTGATGACTAATGCTTGCAGCTGTTGAGAAGGCAAGTGATAGTGTCCTTTCAGTTGGGAAGTTTCAAGTAACAGTCATATCTGTAACCTAAATTACTCTGTTGTTGTACTTTGGACCTGAGTTTATTAATCTCTGTGTGTAGGTGGTTTCTTCATGTTATGCTGAGATAATCTTTGTTTTCCTGGTTCCGTCAACCCCTATAACTATACAGAGTCTCTTATGGGATCCTTGCACGGACTTTGACAGTTTATGTCATTGTTTTCAATGAAATCTTTAAGCCTGCTCCTTTAAACATGCCAGCCTATATATCCATTATTGAGTTCTTGCTTGTAAATATGTTTTCTTCTGTCACATATAATTGTTTACTGCTGTTCATCTTTATGTATCATATAAAAGCTGAATAAAGTTTGTTCAATTTAAAAAATAAACTTGGCAGGCTGTTAGTTATGTCTGCTGCTGAATGCTTTTGTGTCAGTGTCTCCTGACGTTTGTTTTTTCCTTCAGTTTGCATGGATGAACTTCATTTGATTTGTATGGGATTTAAGTTTACTTTATCATGTTGAGACTCTCTAAGCTATGTGGGACCAAGGAAGCAACTCTTCTTTGGGTGTAGGGGTGAGGACTCCATTTTCTGTATGTTAAGGGCTAGCTTGTCCTTGGGACTTTACTTGTTCTTTTACTGGCTCAAACTTGAGCTTTCTGGATGATAAATAAGGACTGATAGGTGTTCCAGAATATTGTACTTTCCAATGAGCTGGATCATGGAAGCCACCTCTTCCGGGTACTGGGTGAACTCAGACTCATTTCTTTCCTTTTTTATTCCCCACCCACCCCACCCTCTCTATATTTGTCCTGGACTAGTTTGAAAGTTTGAAGGATGATTCAAAGATATGGATTCTTTTTTCTACCTTTCCCCTTGTTTTTTTTTTTTCATTGCCACTTTCTGCCAGTACACTAAACTTTTGCTACAGCTGGGTCATGGTTGCTGGAGTATATGTCTCAGTCTTGAATCACTGTGGCCCATCTGTTGCTGAGTGACCTTGTGTCATTGCTTGGGGTGTTTTCTCGACCCCCTTGTTGGGAAGGGAAAACTGAGGGTGTTATTTTGTTTGTTCCTTACTGTTACAATGCTAAAGTTATTGTTTTCTTGTTTGGATGCCTTTCTCCAATATACAGGGTGGTTTTGTTATACTTGGGGTGTGGGGTGTACACAGGGAACCTGTGTTTGATCATGAAGAAGTGAGTACCGTAACTGTCTACCTTTAGATTTGGGGGTCTGCTGCATGTATTTGCCCTTCTTGTTCCTGGTATTATTATGTATGTTTCACAATTGCTTGTACTGTATATCATGAAACATTAAAGGGGTAATTCTCCATTAAAATGTATACAAATCCTTAAAGACCTTGACTACATTTAAACCTGATTTAGCAATGCTACAGGAGACACGCAGATTAGCTAAGGATGTTCATTATTTCCTGCACCTGTGGGTTGGCTAATCTTTGGTGCTGGTAATGAAAGACTCATAGGGCAGGAGTTCTGATCCTGGTGTGGAAACACTTATTGTTTCCAAGTCCTTAAGGAACATGTAGATCAGAAGGGTTGCTTTTTTTTTTTGCATGTCAGGGTGGGGTTAATGAACTTGTACTAGGGTGCATATATGGCTCTAATATTGATTCTCTCTTTTTGCCAATCTGGGGAATTATAACAGAGTTCAGCTCCTTCCAAAACTTATTATAGGAGATTGGAATTTGACCATAGATGATACCTTAGACAGGTCGGGGCTAATTGGAGGGCTTATCTCCCACTCCAGCCTTGAGAGATATGCTTGATTCTTGAGATCTGGTGGATATTTGGAGGTACTACACCCTCACTGAAAGAAAGTACACTTTTATTCTCCTGTCCAGAATACCCACTCTCAGATAGATTATGTGTTATTAGCCAGTTATATTCCAGCTGTGTGATACTGTAAAATTCATAACAAAGTAAATTTGGATCAATCTCCAGCTTCCATTTCTTGCTTATCTCCATTTGCTGAGGGGTTAAATGTTGGAAATTGAACAATCATTTATTAAAGGATGAATGGTGTCTTAATCAGCTCAAGCAATCTATATCAATTATTTCAAGGTAAATTGTTCTCCTTAGTCTACGGACAACATGCTGGAGTGCCTTTAAATGTGTCATTAGAGGTGAGCTCATATGGCTGGCCACTCTGAAGAAGAAAACTAAGAGGAATGCAAATGCAGGAGCTGCTTCAGTCTATTAGACAATTGAAGAAACATATATCTTTATCCTCAGAACAGGACTGGAGCCATCTTAGTCAGGAAAGGGCCAAGTATACTGAGTTAAACAGAGAGCAAGCTCAGAATGCTTTTGTCCTGCAAAGGTAAACTATGAGAATTATGGAGAAAAATCCAGTAAGTTTCTGGTAATGTGACTCAAACAGCAAGAAATTGGTCACTTGATTACTGGTATCCAGTCTAGTTCAGGGACTGATGTCCTAACTTCTCCCAGGGATATATTTGAGGAATTTTAATCCTACTATGAACAATTGTATAATGATGATCCCTCTAGTCTACCTCAACTCTTTGTAATTTTAGATTACCTGCAATGAGCTAAGATTTCTCAGTCAGAACCTGGTTCAGTTCCTTTTCTTACTGCTCCTGTTTCTGTCACAGAAATGGAGCGAGCTATTTCCACCCTTACCCCAATAAATTTTTGGGCCCTGGTGGTTTCTTTTTCTAATTTTATTTAGTTTTTAAAGTTGAGTTAGCCACATATTTAGCTGATTTTGTTTTAATTATTATTATCAAGCTAATACCTTCCTCCCGAGTTCTTAGATGCCCATATCACTCTTTATTCCTAAACCAGGTAAGGATCATTCGATGTCAGTAATTTTGGCCAATTTCTCTTTTAAATGTAAACACTAAAATCCTTTCACATATTCTGGCCACTAGACTTGTAATTTTCTGGCAATCTTTAATTGGCAGAGAACAGATGGGTTTATGCAAGGCCGTTTGTCTCTGACCACATGCATAGCTTTTCTATTTGCTCTCAGTGTCCAGGGACTCCAACATCCCATCAGCGCTTGGTGTCCCTGGATGCTGAGAAGGCATTTGATAGAGTTTCTAGCCATATTTGTTCCACACTTTAGCTGCCTTTAATTTCCTGCAGATTTTATCAAATGGACTAAGTTACTTTACTCCTAGGGCCTGTATTTTTTCACCTTTGTTTTACCAGGAGAGACACTCTAAGCTGAGAGCCTGTTTACAGGTGTGACCTGGGAGCACAAGGAAGTTAAGTGACTTGCTCAGGGTCACACAATATGCAAGTAGGGGCTGTGGGATTCAAACCCAGGTCTCCAGGTTTGCAGCTCAGAGCTTTAAACCACTGCGCTGTACTGCCTCCTTGTTGTCATATTCATTGTAATGAGTCCTGTGGGAACCATTTTCATTATGTAGAGGTACCCATTAGGGGTGCCCTCAGTCCCCTACTTGTTTAACTTATATCTAAAACCATTTACTAGACATATTATACATAATCACCAGGTCACTGGAATTGCTATTGGCTCATAACCATTTAAAATATCTATCTAAACTGATGATATTTTACTACATTTAACCTATCTTATTATCACGGTCACAGCAGTTTTCAGGCCCTTGGAAATTTGACTCCATATGAGGTAATAAGTTGAAGCTATCTAAAACAGTCATTATGGCCTAAATTCCAAGACTTACACATGATTTGCCTCCTGTCTTATGGACTTGTAGGACTCTTATAGTTCTCACCTATTTAGGTATTAGAATAGCTTTGGGCTCTCAATCTTTGATTAATCATAAATTGTCCCCACTTGTGCACTATTTCGCAGGTCATTCATGTTGGCAGGCTCTACCATTATCCTTATAGGGTAGGATATCATCATTAGAATGAATATCTTACCTTGAATCTTTATACCCTCAATATGATAGAAGTTCCTTTACCTCAGTACTGGTTTACTCAATTACATTGTTTAATTTCAGATTTTCTATGAAAATTTTAAAAATGTATTCGCTTTCCTAAATCTAGGTGTCAGCGTGGTCAGTTGGTAGCACATCCACCTCTGGACCGAAGGTCATGGGTTCTTGTCCCACACCAGGATTGGACCTGCACCTAAAAATCGCTGGCATCCGAAAGTGCAGTATTGGGGGTGCTGTACTGCTGGGGTGTGTCGCCCTTGGATGAGACATTAAACCGAGGCTGTCCAGGTGGAAGTAAAAGAACCCAAGGCACTCTTTTTCAAAGAGCAGGGAACATTCCCGTGTCCTGACCAACATTCCCTTCCCATAAACTGGTTCATGCAATTATCCAGGCTGTGTGTGGGTGATGATGTGTGATATGGCCACCAACACACATTCAGTCACTTCACTACCAGTCTAGCATTGCTTGTAAAGTGCTTTGGGATACTGTGTATGAAAAGCACTATATAAATGCGGATTCTTCTTCTTCTTCTTCTAAATTGATGTTTGTGAAGTGCCATGGAGGACTCCAGTCACCCAACTTCTTCTGGTACTATTTGATATACCAGGCAAGCAAATGTTTGGCCTGGTGCTTACCAGAGTTTGGAAAAGAAGATCTACCTGCTCCTTTCTCAAAGGATATTGAGATATACTTTTGTCAGACAAATGGCATTGCCCTGAATGCCTTACCTCATTTATCTTGATCCAACCTTCTCTCCCTCTGTGCTCTTGCTCCATAGGCTGGTCGGTTCAAATTACTATACAATTATGTTGAGTTTTGAGATGTGCTCCTCAAAATGACTCCTTCAGCCATTCCGCCTCAATCCTAACTTTAAGATTGCTAATAAGCACATTTTCTTATTTTTTTTACCCCTGGCCAGTCTAGACCACCTTTCTTGTTTACTGTAGGTGATCAAATGATTACTTTTGAACAATTTTGCCTAGTTAACACGTTACTTCCTTCGGTGTTTGCCGTCTTTCAGTTAACATACTCAGTTAAATGTCAGCTAGGTCCCCTGCATGGCTGTTTACCTTACTTACCATGAGCTTGCTGCATTGGTGAACAAAGCACATGCCATATCATTGTGTTATAAATTTCTTTTGGAGTAGTAGGAAAACAGATGAAACTAAAGAGTATTTATTGGGAGAGAGAATGTTCTACCCATTTCAGTTTCTTTGATTCATCTGCCATTTGAGGTTTATATTTCATTACATCAAGTTAGATAAATTATGTTTCATTCAATATAAGGTCTTGCATAATGCTTATTTTACTCCTCAAAATTGCATAGGTTTAGTCAGTTACCAGCCCTGTATGTAGAAGATACACTATATCTGCAGGTACCTTTAGGCATTTGCTTTGGGATTGTTCACCAATTCATAATTTTGGGTGAAAATTCAATCTACATAGGTCCATGCTTGGGCTTACAAGAGGCATTCACACCTGAAATCTGTCTTCTAGATCTAGGCATTGCCCTACTATTGGGTTCCCAAAGATTCCACATAACAGTAATAGCAGCAGTGGCAAACTGATTATTTTAATCCACTGGGTAGATAATGATTCCTCCACTTCCTGAGAGTGGCATAATGAAATGCTAATGATTCTCCAAATGGAGAAATCTATAGCTAGTATACAACATGCCCTTCCTACCTTTTGGAACAGATGGGAGAAGTTACTCACTCTTATTTTGATTGCCTAAGATAGATAATATGATTTTTTTTTCATATAATAATAATAAAGTAATTTATAAAGCGCCATTCATTTATAGGATTCTTTTTGGCATATTTATCCATTTATGAATACATCGTTTCTGGTTCTCCATTTAGTATTACAGTCTTTATTTATTTTACTTTTGAGAGTAAATAAGATGTATATTTTAGATATGAAGGTACAGTATTGATCTTATATATTGTACACCTATATGCTATATGTGAGCTGTAAATGGTAGTCTTATCTTTCCAACCTGTTTGTTTATAATTATTGTTTATGTTTTTCATTTTGTTCTTGTTCTTGTCTTGTGGTATTGTCCTGTTGTTGTGTGTTTGTTCTACTCATATTTCTTTAATAAAGCAGGTTGTTAAAAAATCAGGTTTAACTATTAATCCTATCAAGTGTACACTCGGCATGCAGGAAACTAGATATACTGGTTATATTTTGGGAAATAGAGATTTAAAGCCATAGATTTCCATGATAGAAGCTGTAACTAACAGTTCAGTGCCTAAAACAAAGAAACATGTAAGATAGTTTTAGGTCTGGCTGATTACTACAGGAGATTTGTTCCTAACTTTCCCCAGTTAACTACTCCTCTGATTGAACTCACAAAATGTTACCTGAATAGTGTGAAATGTTCCCAGAGTGTGATGAGTTTTGGCCATCAAAGCTGCATTATGTTCAGACCCTGTTAGAAGACATCCAGACTTTGAGAAATAATTTCTGTTACACACATGTGCATCAGAGGTAGGCCTAGATGCAGTCCTGAGTCAGAATATAAATGGGAAAGAACATCCCATTCTGTACATCAGTAGGAAGTTGCACAACAGGGAGAAAAGTACTCCACTACTGAAAAGAATGCCTTGCTGCAAAATGGGCACTGGAGTCCCTTAAGTTTTATTTGCTAGGAGCTGACTTTGTATTTATAACAGATTGCAGTCCTCTGTGTTGGCTTAACCAAATGAAGGATAAAAGTCCCAGAATCACAAAGTAGTGCCTGGCACTATACCATTTAAACTCAAAGTGATGCACAAATCTGGAAAAGAGAATGCCAATGCTGATTTTCTGTGAAGATATGGTTAATGAATTTAAAATTTAGAAGCTTAAAAATGTGTGTGCTTAATGGAAAGGTTTGCTGTAACAGGTGCTATGAAAAGGGATACTGCACATGCAAAGAATGGTACATGTTATAAAGTAAGACTAAAAGATAAATGAAAGAAAGTTTTGGAAACCTGTTAAGAAACAGGTTCCCTTTGGGGCTGGCAATTCTGAAGGTCCTTCCCATTTCCTTGGTTTCACTTGTTGTTCTTGCTGTTTGCAACCTCCCCAGCCACACACTTCTCTGTGGTTAAAATTATATGTGAATCTTTGTGTGAAACTGAAATCCCTTGGTCTGCAAATGTATATAGTTATATTGTTGTAATGATTGCAAAAGCTATTTGGAACTCAGAGGATTAACCTTGCAATGTAGTTTGACTCATAAAGCTAATCTGCAGAGCTGTCAACAGGAGATAAATTCTGGGATACAATGTTTCTTTGTTGCACCTGTTGAAAACAATTGACAAAGTTCTAATATATTCTGTGAGAAACATGAGATGTATCTTAACCAGCTCAGGATGCAGAAGCTAACTGCCAGGAAAATACATTATATATAAAGACAGCAATCTTTTGTTAAAGTTAGAAAGAGAAAGAGAGAGAGAGATTGAGATTTTAAAGAGACTCTCAGATGAAGAACTTCCATTTGTTTGAACTGCCTATTTTAAGAGCCATCCTGCATATTTTTTTATTTTATTGTTATTGATAATAGTAAAATGCTACTTTTGATTTTTATAACATCCCTTGTTTGCCTGTGCTTTCTGACCTATGCCTCTACGACACACACTTGTGGCATGAAATAACATTTTGGCTGGGAGTTAAAAAAATTCCATACTGGATTCATGAGGTGGGGTCATAAGAAGACTATGTTGAAAAACTTCAGTCAAAATATAAACAACAAAGTATTGAAGGTAAGTTGTAATTTTCAATGCTAATGTTCAGTATTTTGACAGAAAATTCTAACATAGCCAGTTTTTCATACCACCTCATGAACATAATTGATATCATTTTTCAAATCCTGGCTAAAATGTGCTTTTGCACTAGTAGCACAAAAGTATGTGTTTCCTGTATTTTGTTAAAGACACTTGTCATGTTCAGAAGTGGACAGGGTCATAAAAGGCTATGTTGAAAATGTAGGGGTCAAAATGTTCCCCAAAAATATTTATGAAGTGACATTATTTGGAGGGATGGCCATTGTCCCAGTGGGGACCACATTGCCTTCCCATACCAGTGCCTGAATTTGGGTGTCAGCTCTGTGAGTTGGCTGAATGTACAGAGGCTGGGGAAAGTCCTGCCTTGTGCAGCACCAGCTCCAACTTGGGAGGGACCAAATTATGTTCTGGTGCACAGAAGACACCTCGTGGTGGGCTGGGAAACCTTCCCTCACAAGCAGTTGACATGCATGTTGAGGCCTAATGGGCTCATGCACTGCATCAGGTCTACTTTATTAGGTCAAAGCACCGCAGCCATTTTGACTGTGACCGGACTTTGTTTATACTACAACATGTCAAACTGGCAGAAACTTCTTTTCAGTTATGTTCCTGCTACTTGCACTGATGCCACATCCTATTTGCCACTCATTTTCATTCACACAATTTAGAGAGCACAGAAGAAGATATGCAAAGGAATCTAAAACATTTTATTTAAAAACACACAGGTAACAAAGATTATGTTAAAACAGCTCATGCAAACTTTTATGTTATGTCTTGCTAGTTTTGGCCAGATCAGAACAAAATCAAAACCTATGTAGGGGCTATGTAACAAGACATAACAAGATAGAGCATGACAGATTTCTGTGTTGTTGATCCTATAAATTTTAACATTGTTTGTTACTATCTTGTTCTACATTTTGACAGCTAACAAGACACAAGCTGAGATATAACCAGACCTTAATAATAACTTTTAATCATTTGCATATACTTTATAGCCACTTCTAGTGAAACAGAATTCCTACTGCTTTTACAAACTTTGGGACCTATGAATGAATGTGTGAGTTGCCTAGTCACTGTGGATTCATGGCGGTAGTAAACCCTAAGACAGAACACTCAGAACCAGGGGTCCCCTGCACACATTCATGGAAGGAATGTGCATCCCTTCTATACTGGATCACCCAGTCGGTCATGTAGCTATGTGCACGCCAGTCTGAGTGCTGTATGTTGGGGGTATGTCTGCACTCAATGCCATTCACAACAGCATGGAGTGCAAGGCAGAAGAGGTGTAAGATCCTGCTGTCAGAAGCCTATAAAATCAGAATAAAAATAAAATTATAAATTAGGGAATGGACAAATAAAGAAAACTATTAGTTCCAATGGAAGTCAGGAAGACTGAAAAGCCTTATAAGTATTTACTGGATTCATTTCCAGAGAGCTAGTTCTATGTAATCATAGAGAAACCGCCAATCCTGGAAGAAGTGGTGTAGCCTTGAAATGTTGATGTCTATGGAGGAAATATAATAATGTGATTTCATTATTACATAAGCATTGAACCCTCATTGTTTACATTTTTCAAAGTAAAAATTTACAGTATACTTAAACAATAAATATTGTACTGTACATTGTACATTTCAAAAGCAGAATTAAAGAATGCTTTAATTCATGGTTGTCGTATTTAAGGCAAAAAGTTTTGCACTCACATTTCCCCATTGTTGAATGAACGACTACCAATGTTTGCCCTACTACAGAACCAGTCTTAAACTTTTAAATATAGTACCATTTTGTATTTTAAAATTAATCAAGTCATTATTATGACTTAAAATATTGATTGTTGAATTTATTTTGTATCATTGTATAATTATTGTATGTATAACTGTAGCACAACTGTTTGCAGGTTGCACCTAGGTATATCTGAAAACAGGGACTAATTAACCAAGTTCATTTCCTGGTCCCCGGTATAAATAAAATCAATCAATCAATCAACCAGTCATTCAATCATGGTGCCACAGGGTTGCTAAACAAAATAAAACCATTGCACCATTTGCAGAGAGGTGATTGGTGCACTCAGACTAATGAGCAAACATTTTCTAGTAGATCCATAGAAGATAAGATCTTAAAAGCCTTAGGGTCAGATATTCAAAACTTTGCTCCTGGGCTAAATCAGCACTGCCTGGCTGGCAAACTTAGCCGGAGCACAAACAAGCTATATTCAAAAGGAATACCCTCAGGCAAACAGCCTCCGAATATAGCATGGGAATGAGGCCAGGTAAACTGAGCTGAGAGTGCAGGGCAGACCTAGCCCTGAAATAAGACAGCTTTGAATATAGCAACCAGGAAGTGCAGACCATAACAGCAACGCAGTGCACAGTGATGTGCAGGTAGCTAGAGGCAACCTATGTGGCCAATGTGTGTTCCAGGAAATGCACGGACCCAGTACAGCTGCAGGGAACAGCCCATGGGAAAGTACAGTGTGCAAAACAGTATAATGTTCCCCAAACCATTAGCATGGCCCTAACGCATTTATGGGGATTAGCACAGAGCTAAGCTGTTTGCCCGTGCTAAACTTTGCCATATTCAAAAGGGACATGCAAATGAGCCTACTTAGGTAGTCCCTGGGCAAACATCCAGATTAGCATCTTATTATGCCCTGATTTGCATGCAGTTTGCCCAGCGTTACTGCAGGGTCCCACAAAGCCACCTGTAGGTCAGTCTGAAAGTACAGGGATGGCCAGGTCCTACTGTAGCTCCACCTGTAGGTCAGTGTGGCAGTGCACGATCACAGCTGCAGGCTACATGTAATCAGTACAACATAGCATAAAAATATTGTGCCCCAGGGACAAGACAGCTTAGGCACAGGTGGTGGTGGTGCTGCATGCAACTGTCACACTGTAGGGCATGCTACAGTACACAGCAGACACTACAGTAGCAAGGATGCCAGTAGTGTGAGGGACACAGAACTGCCTATGGTGTGTAGGGCAGTGATGCTGACTGCTCTGTACACAGTGACAGGCCCAACATGCAGGTGTTTACTGACTGTGGCCATTATTGTTATGCTGTTGTGTGATCCTCAGATGCTGCACCTGTAGCATGGGATGCACACAGTGACATATACATGGCGTCTGTGTGTGCGGCATCTGTGCAGTTGTGCTGTATGTAGTAGGGGCACGAGGATCCAGCAGGCACAGAGGTGGTGGGTATTCCCCTACTCACCGCCCATGTGCATTGTGTGCTGTGTCCCAGTCTGGTGGCCACACCTGGGCTGTGGTGAGGTCTGGCCACCCGTGCCTCCTCCCTCAATTGTCACCATGCCCACAGTGTTGCCTGTGTGTTCTGGCATCTGTTGGGCACCACAGACATATAGTCTGCAGGTGTGTGCTGTATGGACACACTACCATGTTGTCCCCTGTGGATCCGATCACCCTTACTGCCTGTGCATGGCTGGGACCTGTGGCAGCAGTTGGCATCATGGTGGTGCCATCAGTGAGCAGCATATGTCCTCCATGTCTGGCAGTTTCTAAGTGTCATCCTTCATATGTTAGAGTTGCACAAGCCAGCTAATGCCACGCTAACACCGATGCAAGCTATTTGCCCAGGTTTAAGACCAGCTTTTCCTGGCAGTAATTTGTACCACGCTATGGGTCGTGCTAAGTCATGCTAAACACCTTAGTCACTGAATATCTTATTGCACCTGTATTCATGTTCACTTTGCCCTTGCGTATAATTATGGTTTGCCCGGCACTAATTTATTTATTTAACCAGGTATAGCACACTAAGCTGAAAGCTTTTTCCAGGAGCAACCTGGGAGCACAAGGAGGTTAAGTGACTTGCTGAGGGTCACACAGTATGCAAGTGGAAGCTGTGGGATTCAAACCCAGGTCTGGTTTGCTGGATATCATCAAATTTGCAGCTCAGAGCCTTAGACCACTGCACTATACTGCCTCCAAACTGCTAATGTGGTTTGCGTGCACTATTTGGCCTTTTAGAATATGGCAGACCCGTATAATCCAGTGCTGGGCTCCGCATAAATGTTTTTTGCCCAGCTAAAGCTTTGACTATTTGGTTCAGATCTGTTAAAGTCAGAGTTTTGTCGAGAAGCAGTTTGTATTTTTAAATTATTATGAATTAGGCAGCTTGAAGAGCATAGTCATAGCTGATGCACTCTGTTTAGTGTTGCACTGCTAGATCGAGTTTTACAATCTGCAGCAAAGGCATGATTTTAAGAGAGGCATAGCAAAGAAGAAGTTGATTGACCTACTTGAGAGCTAATGATTGCCAGGGCTTTCACAAATATTCAAGTTGATAAGCATACCTTGCATGGGAGTGATGGGCTAAATCCAATGGAAACCGAAAAAGAGTAAAAGCAAAAGGAGGCCAAAACAGTAATGGACAGGAAACATAAAAACATAGAAACATAGAAACATTGAATTTGATGGCAGATAAGGACCACTTGGCCCACCTAGTCTGCCCGTTTTCCTACCTAACAGATAAGCTGCAGAGCCTAGTTAACCAACAGCTTACTTCCTCCTGCCCCCCCACTAGGACTGCCTTATGTCTGTCCCATGCATTCTTAAATTCCCCACTGTTCTTGACTCCACGACCTCCTCAGGAAATTGTTCCGTGCATCCACAACCCTCTGTGAAAAATACTTCCTCACATTACCCCAAGCCATCCCCCTGTCTTCAAATTGTGCCCCTTGTTCTTGCACATCTCTTTTTCTGAAAGATGCTACCCTCTTGGACTTTGTTGATTCCCTTTGAGGTACTTGAAAATTTCTATCATGTCCCTTCTCTTCCTTCTTTCCTCAAGGGTATACATATTAAGCTCCTTTAGTCTTTCTTCATTATGTCTTCTGGTGCAGACCCTGCACCATTTTAGTTGCCCTCCTCTGGACAGCCTCCACTCTGTCTATGTCTTTGCAGAGATGGGGTCTCCAGAACTGCACATAGTACTCAGATGGGGTCTCACCAACTGTCTGTACAGAGAGATAACTTACTGTTTTCTGCTATTGATGCCTCTCCTATGCATCCCAGTATCCCCCAGCCTTCCTTACGCCTTCTCACATTGCTTGCCCACCTTTAGGTCATCTGATACATACCCCCAGGTACCTTTCCATTTCTACTGTTGTCAGTATCTCACCCTCATTGTGTACACTTCCCTGGTTTTTGTTCCCCAGGTGCATTACCTGCACTTCTTTGCACTGAATCTGAGCTGCATAGAAACATAGACATCAACATAAAGTGTGGTAGAATTGATGGAGGGCACTCTGGGAGTCGGATAGAAATGCAGAAGAAGCCTGACTAGAGAGCTCACATTGAGAGAAACATAGAAACACAGAATTTGACGGCAGATGAAGACCACTTGGCCCACCTAGTCTTCCCATTTTCCTTCCTGTTTATATGCCACTGATCCTAAATGATCTGGTGCTTACCCTCTCTTTCCTATCATTAGAGTTTCTTAGAGTCTGTCACATGCATTTTGAATTCCCCTACCATTTTGCCCATACAACTTCTGCCGGAGGCTGTTCCATGGACCCATCACCTTTTCATGAAAAAATACTTGCACATTACTTTAAGCCTACTCCCCTCTGTTTTCATATCATGGCCTTGTTCCTGACATCTTTTTTTTTTGAGAGGTGCTACACTCTTGTACCTTATTTACACCCTTGAGGTATTTGAAGCCTCTATCATATCCCACTGTCTGTCTCCCCTCTCCTCCAGGGAATACATATTGAGATCCTCCAGTCTCCTCTCATAAAACTTTGGTGCAGCCCATGCACTATTTTTGTCACCCTTTTCTGAACCGCTTCTACTCTGTCTATGTCCTTCCTGAGATGTGCCCTCCAGAACTGGACACAATACTCTAGATGAGGTCTCACCAGTGGTCTCGGCACAGGGTCATAATGTCAAGGACTAAACTGCACAAATCAAGACCATGCACAAACAATAGTGTGTAGCAACACAGCAATGATACATAATGCCAACAGCAACACGATTGCAGCACACCCGAAAGGTATTTTTTGGTTTGGGGGCCTTCAACCCTGTACCTCCCACATGGTGGTTTCACCCCCACCCGGAACTATTATAAGCAACTCCAAGGGGTGTGGACACAGGGCAAGAAGAAAATCCCTATCCGCACTTGTACACAGCACACAAAAATAATAACATAAAACATTCCCTAGCAGAATCAAACCCTGATCCTCTCAACCCACCTACTGTTGGGTCAGGTGCTCTAGCCACTCCACATGGGGGAGTCCAACTGAGCACCTGACCGCAGTGGTTAATCCACTCCACTCTTCTGTGGAGAGCATCAGGGTAGCTATACTTTGTATTGCTGATATTCCCATCACCTAAACCCATTCACGCTACTGTCAGCACAGTTCTTCATACGTGGTTTAGTCCATGACATTATGACCTGGTACCAATGGTCTATGCAGTGGCATTACCACCTCCTTCCATCTGTTGGAGATACCTCTCCCTATTCACCCCAACATTCCACTGACTCCTCACAGCCTTCTCATATTGTTTGGTAACCTTTAGATTATTAGATATGATTACTCCCAGGTCTCTTTCCCTGTTTGGTGGCCGTCAGTACCTCCTCCCCAATCATGTACTTCTCCCCGCATTTTGTGTCACAAGTGCATGATCTTGCACATCTTTGCATTCAGTCTTAGCTGCCATACCCTAACCACTCCTCAAGCTTGCTTAGTACCTTCTTATTTTCTCTACCCTCCTGGAATGTCAACCCTGTTGCAGATCTTCATGTTGTCTGCAAAGAGACACACCTTGCCTTCCAGCCCTCTGCAATGTCGCTATGAAGACATTAAAGAGGACTGGTCCAACACTGATCCCTGTGGGGCCCCACTGGTCACCCCTCTCTTCAGATTGAACTCCATTCACCACCACCCTCTGTGTCCTATCGCCTTCCAAATTTGTACCCAGTTTACCCCCTAAGACCCACTCAGGCTGCTCAGCTTGTTTACTAGACTCTTATGTGGGACAGTGTTGAAGGCCTTGCTCAAATCCAGGTAGGCTACATCCACCACCCTTCCTGATTCACCTTCCTAGTCACCCAGTCAAAGAAATCTGTTGCATTTGCTTGACAATCTTCCCTCTGTGAATCCATGCTTCCTTGGATCATGTGCTTCCTTGGATTCAAGCTATATCACAAACCTTTCTTTTATTAGTGATTCCATTGGATTCCCTACCACTGAGGTCAGACTACCTAGACTGTAATTGCCAGCCTCCTCCCTGCTCCCACTATTTGTGGAGAGGGACTACAGTCAACTCCTCCAGTCCTTTGGTACCACACCTGTTTCCAGTGAATTGTTGAACAGTGCTGTCAGTGGTGCTGACAAGACCTCCTTGAGTTCTCATAATACTTTTAGAGATGTATCTCATCTGGCCCCATTGCCTTGTCCACTTTCAGATTAGCAGAGTTCCTTAGACCCTCTCCTCCTTAAATGGGCTGGTGTCCATCTCCCTCTCAGTGGTGCTTCCATCACATAACTTTGGTCCCTCCTCTTCCCCTTCTTCCATGAATACTTAACCAAAGTACTTGTCCAGAATTTCTGCTTTTTCTTGGTCCTCTCTGCACACTTCCCTCCTTGCCTTTTTAGTCTCACAATACCACCCTTTAGTCTTTTTTCTTTCACTCAACATACGTGAAAAGTTCTTGTCCCCTTTGTTGTTGCCTGGGCTATTTTTTCTTCTGTTTGTGACTTTGCACTCTGACAGCTTTCCCACCTCTCTCTGCTTTGCCAGATACAGTTCCCTGTCGTCTTCCCTCTATGTTTCCTTTACCTCCCTGAATGCCACCTTTTCACCCTTACCTTCTCAGCTACTTCCTTTGAGAACCATAGTGATTTTTCTTTCTCTTTGTTTTGCTTGCTTGCCTAATGCAATGGCTTTTTGCCTCTGCTATGGTTCCTTTAAGATTCTCCCATTGTTCCTCCCCCCTCTCTTTTCTCCTTCCATGCCAGTGATTTCCTAAGACATTCCCCCATCTTTGTAAAGTTGGTCCACCTGAAATCCAGGACTCTTGCTTTCATGTGGTTTGACTCTTCTGCTGTTCTCACACTGAACCACACAATATTGTGATCACTTGATCCCAGCTGGTTCCCCACTTTTATGTCTGTAATTCTGTCCCGTTGGTGAGTATCAGGTCAAAGTCCCTCCCTCTCAGGTGGGATCTGTCACTAGCTATCTTAGGCATGCCTGCAGGGCTTCTAGGATGTCTGTTCTGGCTGAGGCTGCAGCCTGGTTGCTCAAATCCACATCCAGCAGATTGAAGTCTCCTACCAGCAGCACTTCCCTTTAGCTATCATTCTGCGGATATACTATACAAGTACCCTGTCCAGCTCCTTCACTTGTGTGGAAGGTTGGTAGAGCACACTAGTGTAATGGCAGTGCCTTTTCTCATCTCCAGGATGATCCACAGTACATCCACCTCTCCTTGTATTCCCTGTACCTCAGTTGCCTTCATTCCTTCCCAGCGTAGATAACCACTCCACCTCATGTTTTACCCATCCTGTACCTCCTGAATAGACTGTAACCTGGTATTGTCAGATCCAGTCATGGCTCACAGTAAACCATGTCTCTGTAACAAGCAATAATGTCCAAGTCCACCTCAGCCATCAGGGCCAGTAGGTTTGTGATATTGTTCCCAGACAGCGGACATTTGTGTACATAACCTTCCAATTTTAATGCCTTCTCTCTAATAGCTCCCATTCTATCCAATGCCTTTCTTTCATACCCCTCTTATCTTTACTCCCATTCTGCCTTTTCTCTGCATTTTTACCTATTTTTGGTTTTAGTTATCTTTGGTGATTTCTCAACCTTGAGTCCTCTCTGCCTTATTTATCATTTTGTGGAGGGGGCTGTTTGCTTCACCCAGCTTATTTCTGCCAGCCCCATAGCTAGTTTAACTGCTTGCTGATGAAACATTTAAGTCTCTCACTGAGGATCCTGGACCCCCTCCCCAGGCCATTACCCATGTACAGGTCTGCATCCCCAGCTGGAATCCCAGTCTCCAATGAAGTCAACCTCCTCCTCTGTGCACCACTCCTGCAGCCATGGGTTGAATATATTGGCATGGAGTACTCTGTTCTCCCCTTGCCCTCAATGGGTAATACCTCTGAAAAGGTTACAGAGCATGCCACCTGTATAGACCCCTCCCAACTCCCTGAACTGCTCCTGCACTACCTTAGCCTCACCACCTGCCAGGTCATTCATCCTCAGGTGGACAATGATGTCTAGCTCACCCTCCTATCCTGCTCTGTCCATTCCTCCATCCATCCCTCCAAGCTGTGATGCCAGATAGGCAATTGACCTCCCTTACTCCCTCCCCTTCTGTACCTAATCCTGTCCCCTGATGATAGAGTCCCCACTAGGGAGTTTCTTCCTCCTCCCACAGGATTCTCTGCCTTCCACTGTGGTCTCCACCATGGAGGACCCCCACATCCTCCTTGGTTGCCACTACTCTCTGGGACAGTCCCACCTACCAGAGCAGCATAGGAGTTGTGGAGTAGAACCATGGGAGGATGTTTCTCTTCCCCACTGCCCTCACCCTTTCCAAGCCCACCATTGTCTTGCCACTACTCTTCCTTGGCAACCATTGTGGTGGTGGGTGGGCTAGTGGTGCCTGGGTGGGGAAGAGGTCCCTGAATCCCAGCCAACTCAGCCTGGAGATCTAAATTGTGGAGTATTGAAAAACCCAAGTCAAAACAGACTCATAAACTTTCAGCTTATTTTTAGGTGTATTGCATCTTTGTTTGAATTCATATTTCTGCTAAATCTTAAAATGGTATACACATTAAGCAGCACAATGTCAGTGGGAATTGAAGATGCTGGTAAGATATTTGGATAATTGAATTAGAACTGATAAACATCAAAATGGAAACAAGGCAAGCCAACAAGAAGTTAGCAATAACCAAAACCCTTTAAAATAAAAAGTGTATCAAAATAAGAATACACTCAGAAGTAAATACTAAAGAAAGAAAAATCACTAGTTATATATCAGAAACTGGGAAGAAAATAAAGCTGGTGGGCAATAAGGAAATATTTTGCATCCAATGCTCCATTATCCCTCCATTAATTTCTTCCTCACCAATAAATATAAAATAGACATTTACTAATGAACACCCTATAATGACAGAAATAGGAGTACTAGAAAGGGAAAATACTGGGGAAATAGGAACGGACAAGGAAAAGGATAGAGCTATCTAAGGGAGATTAGCTGCAAGGAGTCATAAGAGATTAACATAACCAATGGTATTCAGCTAGTTCCAAAGATACGGAAGTTTGCAGAAATACATCACAATAGGACTCACAGAAATGAGCATGGTAGTTGTACAAATTTAGGGGACGATCATAAATCCTTCTTAGAGGAGTTCAAGGACTTTATAACTCCCTACACTAATATGAGCAAGTTATATCCATCCGCCTAATACCTCTGAACATCCCACATTTGTGGAGCTCTTATAATAGTTTAAATGATGAAGCTGTAACAGGGCAACAACAAAAGGAGTGGAGATGCAATACTAGGGAATTAGTACATATCCCCCCAAAAAGATTGATGAGGAAATAAACTACTGAAGGAGATGTTAAATTTGCTGAACAATGCCTTCCTGGATGGAACTTTGAACAAGAAAGACACACTAAAATACAAAAGCTAAAGGATAAGGACAAGGAAAGAAGACAAAGTGAGGAATATTGAAAAGGAGGAGAATAGTAAAAACAATTAAAGAGATAACAAATGAGACAGGTATAAAGGGGGCAAAGAGATAACTGAGCTGGTGGAAGAACTGAGTGAGAATAAGAGCAAACAATATCTCCAGAGATGGAAAAATCAGAAAGAAAAAAAAACATTATTCGGAGGTTTAAAAACAATAGACATAGGAATAGGAACAGAAAATAACAAAGGGTAACCAAAAAGATAGTATAAAAGGTTGGTTATTCCAAAGGGGATGGAAGCATCTGAGCTGGACACTGAAGAAATGAAAAGGGGACTTGGTGGTTATAAAACACAGCAAGGAAAAGATGGGTGGAGAAAAACATTGAATAACAGGGATTATAAACATAGGGAAGATCAGATACAAGATGGTCTAAGGCCCAGGTTGTGAGGCCCTCGGAGCCTGCCCTCCCCACATCAAGCCGGACCCTCCACCATGGAATCGCCAGCAGACAGCAGGTCATGAGGGCCTTGAGCCTGCCCTCCCCAGATCAAGCCAGACCCCACCATGGAATCGCGCGGCAGCAGGTCATGAGGTCCTCAGGAGCTTGCCCTCCCCACATCAAGCCAGACCTCCACCGGGAATCATTGGCAGACAAGTCATGAGGGGCCTCGGAGCCTGCCATCCCCACATCAAGCTGAACCCCACTGTGAATCGGCAGCAGACAGCAGGTCATGAGGGTCTCGGAGCCTGCACTCCCCACATCTAACCAGACCCCCATCATGGAATCATCGGCAGACAGGTCGTGAGGGCCTCGAGCCTCCCTCCCCACATCAAGCCAAACCCCCACCATGGAATCATCGGCAGACAAGTACCGCTTCAGCCGTGAACCTGCAGCTTTTCTTTCCTGAACTACCAGACGCCAGCCTGACCTCAGGTAGCGTTGCTCAAGTAGACTTCACACAGACCCCTTCGGAGTGTAGAGGTGCTCAGATTCAAATGTGTCACCATTTGGGAGTACCATGCCACCTCTGTCAGCGTAGCAATGCTGATAGTCTTTAAAACTTTTAATCCTGGACTTTTGCTGTATGTGTGCTAATTCTGGAGGGTGCTTTAACTGTATGTGTGTGCCAAAGTGCCTGTAGAGCTTAGAATTCCAGCACGTTTGTGCATGATTCTGCAAAGTGCCTTAATTGATTTTGTGCCTAGATCCCATAAGTGTTTCTGAAGCCAGCAGCAGCTGGAGAGCCTAATCAAATCGGGTGTGTCTTATTTTGTTTCTACTTGCTGCCCTGTTAATTTACTTAATTAGTAGAATTCGGAAGGTGCTTGTTATTCTTTGATTAATTTGTGAAGCAAATCCTCCAATAACTCGTGAGGAGCCTGATAATTTACTGATAATTTTGATTTTGAAACTGCAATACCCTTAGTGCACCTGAATTAACTACTGCTGTCTTAAAAGTACAAACCTCCATTTTACTTGGGAATAACTGACTCCTCCTTCAATCTACCAAACTGCTGCTGGTTTAAAAGTACAAACTGGGAATAACTGACTCCTCTTAACCTACCTGTGTCCTGTATATAAGTGCCATCATCTCTCTCTTTTCCTCAGCAGGTCATGAGAGCCTCAGAGCCTGCCCTCCCCACATCAAGCTGGACCTTCCACCATGGAATCATCAGCAGACAGGAACGCCTGCTTCAGCCCTGAACTGTCAGCTTTCCTTTCCCTGAACTACCAGATGCCAGCCTAAATTAGGTAGCCTTGCTGGGAGACATCTGCCCAGACCCCTTCAGAGCATAGAACTGCCCAGATGGTGCTCCTTGCAGCTGTCCAACCACTTCCACCACCACCCTAGGTCAACTTGGCCTTATATAGATCAGCAGGATCACGTGGTGCGGTGACACTGAATGAAAAAAAACTATCTGACCTTTTTCCATTAGCAGCTTATCTGCTCTTGCCTCTAGTGACACCACTGCCTCTTAACACTGATAATTGTGTCTCAAAACCAGGTCTTGTCTCCTAGCCACTTGCTACTCCTGGATTACCAGTCTCTAGGGTGCTCTTAGGCATCCAACTAGCTGGGAGGTCTAAATTTACTTCTTCTGTTAGATGCACAGTGTGTGATCTCTGAAGCTGAGCTCTAATAAACATAATTATCTTCCTGCAAGCCTGTGCCCTGTCACTAGCTCCTGCATGCCTGCATTATAACCCACCTCACTTAGACGGGAGCAGTATGAAATATCGACTACTAGAAGGTCTGGTGGGCCCACCCCTTGATCGTCCTTCTACCTCAAAGGGTCTCTGTTAGAGAGTCCCAGGAACTCTAGTCAGTCTCTCCCCCACATGGGGGCTGGACATGACAGCCTTGAACCAAAACTGCTCAACCTGGGGGCTCCCCTCCTCACCTGGCCAGTCTCTCACATCTTTAACACTTTCTTATCTCGGGATCATCCCGACCCATGTAAGGTGGCCAAGGTTGTCCCTGTTTACAAACATGGTGATCCCAAAGATATCAAAAACTATTGCCCCATCACCATACTTTCCACAATCTGTAAGCTCCTTGAAAAGGTAGTTGCCATACAACTCTCCCACTACCTTCAGGGCCATGCTCTTCTCTCCCTGATCAACATGGCTTCAGGAAAGGGTACAGTACATCAACTGCACTTGCCGTGGTTACTCCGAGATCAGGTCGCGACTGATCAAGGCAATCTGACTGGTGCCATCTTCACAGATCTCTCAAAGGCCTTCGATCAGATTGACCATTCCTCCTCTGCTCCACTCTTCAATCTCTTGGATTCTCCCCCAGCCCTTGCCTGATTCTCCAACTACCTAGTGGGTAGGCAGCAATACACCAGCTTCAACCCAGATCCCCCAGGAATCCATCCTTGGACCCATTCTGGTTTCCCTAGTCATTAATGAACTGCTCTCCATAACAACTCATGGGCACTCCACACCTATATCGGATGATCTCGCCATCCTGACCAGTTCCCTGGATATTGCTGCCATCAACTCCAGGCTTAACTCTGACTTTGCACTTATCCAGAACTGGCTAGAGGGCACAAGCTGACCATCAACCTGGAAAAGACCCAGGCAATGTTCTTTGGCTCTGTGGCCAAGACCTATTCCTGCCCTGCTCCCTAACCATCTTTGGTACAAATGGCTCCCTCCTGCAGGTCATGGACTCTGTCAAGTATCTAGGAGTTACCCTTAATCCGCAACTGGATCTCACCATGCACCTTTGGAACATATGTATGTACAAACTGCAAGCTTGGACTTGCCTACAGAGCAAAAGTTGCCTCACCCCGCTGCACCGGCTTGCCCTAGCCAGGTGATACTTCTTCCCATGCTCTGCTATGGGCTTGTAGCCTTGCCCCAGTTCTGAATTCTAGTCTTGTGAAATGGGACACTGCTTATAACAATATATGCTGCTTCACACTCTCTGCCCTTGCCTAACACATCGCTGTGAGCTCTGCTCATGGCTGGAGGCTCCCCCGAAAAGCACCATGCCTTTGTCCTCGCAAATTCAGAGAAAACATAGTGAGAATGGCTACTCCTTCCGTGCTTGCCCTTCCACTCAAACATGGAACCCCAGCCTACCACTTAAGATCTAGTGCTGCTCAGGATGGCCTGGTTCCTAAGACCCACACCTATATGGGGATCGTGCCTTCTCCATCCACATGCCTAGACTGTGGAACTCCTTCCTGCTTTAGTTCATGTCTCTCCCTCCCATCCATGCTTCAAAACATCCTCTGGAGCTTCTTCAAATCAGCTCCTGCCTGTCTATGTGCCATATAGACTCCCAGCGAAGCCTCCCTACCTCTTTAACTGATGAAGGGTGATGCCCTTAGGGTCCAATGATACCGTCCGATGTTTAAATTTTTGCTGATAACCTGCACAGGCACTTTCTGCCCTTCTGTTGAAGGGGCAATGTCATATCTGTACTTGTCTGTCATTTCAATAATTTGAAGTTATTCTACATTTTGATGTTATTTAGATGTTATTCTACTTATCAATTCTGTTAGGTATCTTGGTGCTGTCTGCCTACTTAACCGCTTTATGCCTGGTGTCCCATATGCTGTATGCTGTATTGCCTAATGTCTATGCGGAGACTTCTGTATGTTATGACTCTGTATGACGTGTGTATGTACCTGTAACCTTCCCAGGTTGCAGCTGAAAATAGGCACTTGGCTGTCTAGTGTGCTACCTGGTAAACAAAAACAAATAAATTAATCTATCTCAAGGGAATTCCAAAAACAAAAATGAGAATCACGATTCATTGAAGATTGCAGTTTATAATATTTGTAAAGTGGTCCTGGGGAGTAGATTTGCTTGGTCTGATACACTTTCAGTTTATAGATACAAAGTAAATAAAGAGAAAGGCTGGGTTTGTCTAGTTGTAAAAACAAGAACAGTAAGATAATTGATATTAAAATGTAAGGAAAAGTTTGATTTAATTGGTGTGTGAGCAGAAACAACAATTTTACAATAGAATAAACAAGCTGAATATGATATGGTAACAGAGAATACTAAAAGAAACAAAATATACAAACAAAAATACTGTTAAGGATTACTAAATATCTGGCACCAGTGGAGAGAATTCAGTGTCTTAGCATCTGAAGAATAAATGATTCCACAAAATAAGAACAGATATATGAGAGGTAGAAAACAGAGAGGACCTAGAATAAATAATTGTTTAATACTGCAAGAATCAGATGAAGAAAATACTGCATAAAAAGACAGTTGGTCCCAGATTGACTTATCAACTGATGGAGATGGAAGACTGTTAGCTCGTTCACCTCCTCAGAAAAGAGATAGAGTTGGATTGACTGAAAAGGTCAATTATTGGAAAAAAAGGGACATTCATAAGAATATTAAGCTGGAAAATTGCTGAAGCTTTAGAAAAATTTAAAGATATAGGCTGTATGGAATTCTTGAAACAGTTCCCTATAATTATGTTACAGGAAACACGGGTAATAGATACAGATAAATGGTTTATAGAAGCTTACAATGCATGGAATATTTACACTCACAAATTTGTGAAATACGGAGGAGCAGCAGCAGGTAGCATTTGTACTCTAATTGATGTCTCTTTGAATTTGAATGCAAGACATATATGGGCAGATGAATGTCAGTTATTATTTTTTTGTAAATATTCAAAGATAATATACCCAGTTGTATACTGATTAATGTATATGTAACTCCCAACTCCGGAAATCTCAGATAGCTAAAACTCTTAAAGAGTTGGAGAAATTACTTTTAAATCTGCAGTTAAGATACCAAGGGGTCTCAATTTTAATAGGGAGATTTTAATATAAGAATCTGGAAATAGATAAGAGGATACTGGGAATGCCTGGAACCTAGGTGATGCCATAGACATTTCATGTAGGGTCTCTCTTGATAAAAATTTTAATAAATAAGAGGTACAGTTATTAAAAATTTTAAAATTCCAACATTTTAGAATCATTAATGTGGATTCCTGGAGATTTAGTAGGTAACTGGACCTTTCCAAAAAATAATAGGAAATTGACTGTATCTTTTCTAATTGATATTTTCATTTTTCAAGATAAAAAATATGAACGTGTTATCAGTGTGGGATAATGATCATCTGCCACTAATGGTAAAATTAATATGAAATGGTATTTCAAGCAAAACAGTGCTAAGCAAAGAGTTGATGGAGATGAGCATATGATTATATTAAATCGAAGAAAATCAAATGGACTCCATACTCAAATTATTCGGTACAGTTACTATTACAAACAGAAAATAAGTAATGAAAAAGAAAATATAATATGGTCCATTATGAGTCTAGGGATGGGCAAGTCACTACCTTAGTCACAAGGATAATTATTTTGAGATTATTGGGATGATATCAAACCTAAAGACTTATATTATAGATAATTTAGCAGGTAGAGTAGGAGAAAATCTGAAAAACCTAAGGGTAAGGCAAATTGGTTTGATGCACAATGCTTTTATATGAGAAAGATTGTAAACAAACAAGGGAGAGAATGAGAAAATACTTAAGTTATTAAGATAGACTTGCCTTTATCAACTTAAGAAAGGAATACAGATCACTAACTGATATAAAATATATATATATATATATATATATATATATATAAGTCATGGCTTTGGGAGATGTTACAAACTGCAATAATACAGCTAGATGACAAAACTTTTGGAATTTACTTGCTCATGGTATAGATAAGTTGAGGAATAATGTAGAAGCTCTGATACACCCTGATGGATGGCAGCATCATTTAAAAAGTTTTAAAGTTGAGCAAAATATCACAGTAAAATGTAGGGAGGAAAGAGAAATAGGACTACTGAACCTATTACAAAGAAGGATGTCTGGTGAAATTTCACTGTACAAGAAGAAGGAGGCCCTCTTGAAACAAAAGATGAATAAAGCACCAGGAATAGATAACATGCCAGCAGAGACATACTAAGTGGATGTTGGTTGAGTTCGACCTGTTGACCCCATTATATCATTTTATGTCAGATAAGGAAATTATTCTGAGAACTGGTTGTTAGGATAGTGGTACCAATACATAAAAGGGTTCAAAGCTTGACCCAAATAATTACTGACCGATAAGATTACTATTCATAACTCTGAAGGTATTCTTAAAATCATTACTAAATAGATTACAGTTATGGATGGATGAGACTAAGTTATCCACATTCCAAGCTGGCGTAAGGCATGACTGTTCTACTTTGGACCAAATTTTATCTTATAGTATATATTAGATACTTACATTACAATAAAAGGGAGATATGCAGCATTAATAGATATAAAGGTGGCTTCGATAACATCAACAGGAATGTACTATGGAACATTCTTGAAAGGAAAAATATAAATAAAAATGTGTTGCATTAATAGAAACATAATATATCAATACAGCATTTGTGATCAGATATGGGAAGGATGGAGCCTTGACAAATCCATTACCAACCTGCTCAGGTGTCAACAACGCAGTTTATTGGTGCCAGTGCTATTTAATATCTACATTGAAACCATGATGGTAGTACTTCACCAGTTTGATACTCTCTCCCCATTAGTGAATACGATACCTATACAAATTTTACAATACGCAGATGATGGTGTTATTCTTTCACAGACTGCCCTAGGCCTTATGAGGGGCATTAAGTCAATAATTAACTGATTAAAGAACTTAGATCTTGAAATAAATTCACACACAAAAAAAAAAGATCATGGTTTTGGAGAGCAACAACAAGGAATGCTCTACAATATTGGAATATTGAGGAAGCAAAGTTTCAGGTGATAAATGCCTATAGTTATTTGGGAGTTATTTTTGACAAAAAATTAACCTGGAAAAAGCATATAGAAATACAAAAGAAACAGCATCTAAAACAGGGCTGACAAAAAATCAATTTGTTTGTACTGTACATTTGGAAATAACTCTTACACCACTCAGAGATGGAGTTTTGATGCTAAAGTGAATGCTCAATTTGTATATGGATCAGAAATATGGAGTGTTAATTCAAATCTGAGTGAACTAGAAGTAATACAGAATCTATTTTGAAATTAGCACTGGGACTCCTAAAGTATGTTTTAAGTACAGTTGTCAAAGCCGAGTCCAGAACAGTGGCTCTAAAATAAGGACATTAAAAGGTGCATATCATTTTGGTTAAAGAGTATTTCCTTACCAATGGATAATCTTATATATTATTGTTGGAAAGAGGCAAGGTATAATAAAAAGACAATTGGTTTGTCCTGTTAAATCAATCATTAAACAAATATGGTTTAAAACAAACTACATTTCTGAAACTAATGGGTATACAGAAAGGTGTGCTAAAAAGAGCTGTACAGAGAATTTTAAGCCCCTTTACATAGCAGGCTCTGCACCACATTTATTGGTGCAGAGCAATACTAAGATTAATTTCATTGTCATGTGGAGGCCCCAGTCCCACATCCAAGGTGAACATTAACTGAAGTGATGTTCCCTGTTGTTCTGGGTTTGCCGTTTCAGTGTATCATTATACACTGCATCCAGTGGTGTGTAATCACCTGGGAGCACTCACAGTTTTCGAAGTACTTTTCCCAGGCTGTGCATGACCATACCCTTTCAAGGCTTGTTTGTGGATCTTACACCCAAGTTCAGCTAAGGGTATCTTAAGATACTAGAAAGACTACTGAACTCAGGAAATAGGTGCATTTTCAGAAAAGAGGGCTTTAGTACTTAAAAAGTGCTCCAAATGTGACACTTATGCATATTCATAGTCTTATCTGCATAAGCACATGCACAATATGATGGCTCTACTTTTGGAGTGCTTTTAAGTAGTTTTTGGCCCTTGTTACTGTCAATGCTCCAGTTTCCCAAGTTCAGCATTCTTTATACTATCTTAAGATGCCATTAGCAGAGCTCGGGTATAAAACAGAAATTCCAGAAATATTGGTCTCTCTTGGCTAGCTGGAAACTCTGCCAATACACCAGAAAACCAAAAGAGCAATGCCGTGGTAGGCATGTAAAGATGGCATGTAGCACAGCATGGAGACTGGTGTGAAACACTACCTAATCGTAGCATTTCAGGTAGGTGCATAAAAGCAGCAATAGACGCGGCAACTCAAAAGATCTGGCTATAGTACAGGAATCTATGGAATAGTTTATTAAAAAGATCATGTTTGAAACAAGGAAATGTGGTAGCCCTGTTAGTCCAGTCAACAATGCAGAGAGGAAAAAAATATGTTGCAGGTGATACCTTTTATTGGGCTAACAAATTATTTCTGATACTAGCTTTTGAGAGATAATACTCTCTTCTTCAACAATACTCTCTTCTTTTAACAAACACCCTCTAATGACAATATTCTCTTATTTTAACAAGCACCCTTTAATGACAATAGGATTCTTCTTGGTTTTTTTCACAAATGTGAATTGATGGTCCAGACTAAAATGTAACTGTCCTTTGGTTTTTAAGGTGGGCTCCTTAACTGACACAGTCAATTGGCAGTGGAATTCTCCCTGCCTGTTTGTTAGGAATGTGACGTGATTGTAATGTTTTGATGTGTAAACTGCTATTCCATGTCTTGAATCCATATCCAACTTGTATATGTGTCATACTATCCAGCTCTGTTTTCACTGACCTGACCTAAGAGACTATTATATCTCAAAAGCTAGTATCAGAAATAATTTTGTTAGTCCAATAAATGGTATCACCTGCAACATATTTGTTGTTTTTCCCTCTCTGCACTGAGAAAAGATCAAAACTAACTTTGCCACAGAAAAGTATCTATTATTTGTGAAAATGCATCCCATCGTGAAAGCAATATGCAGACTAAGGTTGGAAATGTTATGGCATGGTTAGAAACCTTTTTATGAATGGTGAGAGTCACCATGCATTTGTAATCTAAATACAGATTAACTGCATTTACTTAATTATTTATACAATCTAGGATTACAATTACCTTTGAGTGATAGGAGCTCATTTACAAAGGTTCCATGTCAATAGGGGCGGGGTGTTACAGATCGATAAGAGAAACAGACAAGTTTCATATAACAATTAAGCAATAGGTATTATAATACAGAGTATGAAAACAGCATTAAATCCACATTAGTTTAGCATGTAATTCACAGCAGAGAGTAAGAAGAAGAAGAACTAGGAGGGGGAGTTACAATCCAAGGAAGTGGGAGCAGCCAAGTAGCATTATCAAGTTAGCAGCTAGGATAGGAGGGAAGGAAAAGCAAAATGAAGACGGGGAGAAAGGAGTAAAGTAGAAGGGCTGGAAGGAGAGGAGAGGAGGGGCAAGACAGGGAGAGAACAGTGGAAGAACAGAGGGGGGCATATTATATTTGAATGTAAAGCACTTGATATAGAAACAGATACATGGTTGGCATCAATTACCCAAAATATTAAGGGAAAAGACATAAAAGAAAAAATATCAATCTGTTGATCCTGCATGAAGGAGCCATATTATATGGATTGGGAAATTTTGCACATATAGCTTTAAGGAATATTAATAGGCCTCAAAATAGTGACAGTGTCCAAAGGTCATTTATCGTGTATATCCAAAGTGGCTCTTATGACGTCTAAGGTAGTCATGATATATATATATATATATATATATATATATATATATATATGTTTGTGAATTATTAAACTGCTTGGTTTGGAAGGGAAATGACACTCTGTTTTATATAATTTAAGCTGTACTTGTAAAGGCATTTGATTTTAATGAGTCATATGTAACATATATTTATGCATACTTTAAACAATATATAACTTTACTTGATCTGACATTTGAAATTAGGGATGGGGAAATATGGAAGGAAAATTGGTAACAAAGAAGAGGTCAGATGACAGAAGGGGTACCCATCCATCAAATTGTGTCTCTGTAAACTAATATTATGCCTTAGGAAGTTTTCCATATTTGGTTATCTCTGGTAAAATGGATGGTAAAATGTATCTAGTTTTCTTTACATTGGTGAGTGCAGCCTTCTTTTCAGGATATGTGCTGTTCCGTAAACAATCCCTTTTCTGTATTCAACCCATGTCTGAATCCAGTACCAATCCATTTGTATGCTCTGAGCTGAGACTTCTGAGTAAAGCAATTTGCATAATCTGTAGATTTATGAAGCTTTCAATCTATATTAATCAGCTGTAGGGTGGCGAAAGTTGCAAATTCCACTTTGGCAGAACTTCAGAGAAATATTGCAAATTTTATGGAACTTTTGGAACTTTCGCCATTAGTGAAACTCGGATGTTCAGTGGATTTAGCCAAGTTCCACTGACTTTTTGTGAATGCAGAAAATGCAAATAAACTGTGGAATTTATTATATCCACAGTTTTATGAACTCCAATAAATGAGTGCCTGCTTGTACAACCATGCATTCACTGACAATTCAGTGGGCAACTGGTATTGGAGGAGAGTGGAGGGCTGCACTGGTGGTCCACTCCGGCGCAGAGTGGGGGAGTGGGTGGTAGCGGATGAACTGTCAGGGTGGGGGTCCACTAGACACCAGGAATTGGGATTTTTTATAAGGGATCGGGATGGGGAAGTCCACTAGACATCAGGAATACTGGGATTAGAGGGAGATGAGTTGGTGGACTGCTGGCTGTTTTTCTGTGGATTAAAGAATCCAGGCTAGGGAGGGGCCACTAAACATCAGGAAATAAAATGTTTTGGGGCCATGATCAGTGGGTGGGGGCCACTAGGAACCAGGAGGGTCTGGGAAGGTATTAGAGATATTTATTTATTTACTGGGACCCCTGATCAGCGGGGTGGATTAATGAATTAAAACTGTGGATAAAAAGTATCAGAACTGACCACTGGCAGTGATCCTTTCTGCAGATTTTTCCCGCAGTTTGTATATTTATTCTGTAGTTATATAGCAGAATTTCCATGAAAGTTCCAAAATGATTTAAAACTTTCATGGAAGTGAAATTAGACTTTAACAAAATTCCGCTGGCAGAAATATTTTTGCACACCCCTAATCAGCTGACTGGCTGTAAGAAAATCAATTTGTGGTATCAGAATTTGTCCATCTGAGCAATGTGTTCTCACCTTCTGCACTTTTATAGAGTATTTTCCTGTGTAAATCTACTGGGAGACTCTGAGTTGAGACAGCTGAACAAGTTCATCTCACATTCTGTACATCTGTAAGTTTATCTCTATTATGAGTCAGTTGATGGTGTTTCAAGTAGGACTGCTAAGCAAAGTTCTTTTACATTTCATTTTCTTAAGGTATCTCCGGTGTGAGACAATTCTTGAAGTCTGATGTGGAACTTCAGAGAATAGTTCTTCACATTCTATACAGTCATAAGGTCTCAACAAATTATTGGTGGCATCTGAAATGGGATTGCTCAGAAAAACTCTTCTCACATTCATACATATTTTAAAGTTTTCCCAATGTTAATTTGCTGATCATACTTCTCACCTGTCCCACATTATGATGAATGGTTCTTCGTTAACCTCACAAAAACCATCCGTTGAATAATGATGTCCTGAGTAGTAAATACATGATTGACTGACAATTTATCCAATCAAGTGTTACCACTCAAGGTATCATCATTCATTCATTCATTCATTGAAGCATTGAATAGAAGAGAGCTGGCCACTCATATGACACTGGTGGCACCTTCTCAATGTGGAACAAGGGCTGCTATAAAGGAATGCATCTCCTAAATTTTCTTAGGGGCTGATTACCTTTATCATTTTGGGTGCTTGTGGTGGATCGAGGAGGCTGCATGCTACAAGGTGGTAGTAAGGGGGTTCTCATGAAATATGGGGGTCAGGGTGATTTATGGGGTAGAGGAGGAGGTGATTATTTGGTTGATGTGTAGGAGATGGGATTTTTTATTGACTGGCTCTATACTTTTAATGGAACTCCATCAGGACTGTAGAATGGGACAAGGGAGATGGATGCTAGTTGAGGGATGCATGTGGGAGATGTGCTAAAATAATTTTGGAGGTTGGTAGGGAGGGTGATGTCTGCACAATGGATGGGAGCAGGTTAGGTATTTACAACAACTTTTCATTTAATTTTAGTTTACACTTTGTGTAGTTCTTCACTGGTAAAGAGATACTTCACCCAGTAAAACTGCTCATAATGGCCCTTGCCAATACTTCTGTTGGTGAAGCATCACTACATATAGACTTCACAGGGTGAAATGAGCCCGTAGCCAGGTGAAGAACTATGCAAAGTAGCATTTGGAACTACAAATTTGGAAAAAAATGTAGAAGGTTTGATGAAGCAAAGTTTTCCAACTTTGCTCACATCTCACGGGGCAACAGAGGTGCTCAACAGTGACCTCTGTGAAAGAGGACCACATTTATTTCTGAAAACAGTTCAAAAGAAGCTTGTCTCCACCTATTAGTTCCACATTCTTCTCCTCCTCCAGATAATCCTGCACCATTTTGTTTGCTGGCATCTCAGGCACCACTAGGTCAAACTGGGAATCAGATCTTGTGGCTCTGCTACCTCATGGTGACTGGGAAGAGGAGTCCTTCAGAAGAATGCAACTCCCTCCTATCATCTTGAGAGACTCCAAGCTGCACCCGCTTTCAGTGACTGTGACAATTGGAACCTAGCCCTACTCTCGAAAAACCTTTGAGGAGGCAAAACACAAACAAACAGGAAAACCCTAAGGGATAAACCAGGAAGCATCTCCCCAACCCCTAACGCAGTCCCCTGGGGGCAAATGGTTCCTTATTGTATCCTAGCTGGCCCAGAACCCTGCTTTTATAATTTTGGGTGGGTGGGAAATCTTTAGTTGGAGGAGAGAGTGAGAGGAAGCCTCAGGTGGAAGCCTTTAACCCCTCACTCTCCTAACCCAGTTGCAGGCTCTTTTAACCAATCACACTCATCACCTAACTGGCTGCATCCACCTGTAGGTGGCCCAGTGGTCCTTCACCCAGAGGTGGTACTAGGGCAACTCCACCACCCCCATTAGTGGAACACTATCTGACTTCCAGGATGACACACTGGCCCACTGAGGAGAAGAGAGAAGAGCAGGAATCACAAGGCTGTCTTTATATTTAGTACAAGTATGCCACCATTACCTTACCTCTAAAGTTGTGTGATTCTTTCTGCACTGACTTGTGAGGTCAACCTCCCAATGTGTATGTCCTGCTGCTGCTGTTTTTTTTGTTCCCATAGAGGCCAGGAGTCCGAAGGTGGAGGAGCCTCTTGTAAAGGGAAGAATGAGAGCTCTGCAACGAGCCAACCGTAGCAGAACCCACACAATTAACAGCACAAGTACTAAGAGAAAATTTATAGCTAATGAATTCTAACTGGGAAACAAGATGGGTAAGAAGGATATGAGGGATACTTTGATTTGGAGAAATTATTTACCCATTCCATCACTGTAGTAGAACATGAAGACACTTAAACAATCAGAAGAGGAGGAAAAACCTGTCTGGCTTTTTAGAAGTTGCTTTCTCACTTAGTTTAAAACTTAAACTTTTGTTTGAATTGCAGGTTTTTGAGGTCTTAGTTTATTCTGTTGAAACCTGACAGCCCTGTGAGATTCCTGCAAGCATGAACTGAGGGTCAACTAAAATTAATATAAATTGTATAAACTGCAGCTGTGCATTCTTTGTACTATAAAGAGTGTGTAGGAGTACAAGGGTGAGAATGGTGCAGAAATGGACACAAGTCCCTTTACAGAAAGGGTCCTGAAGGAACTGGAAGTAGTAAGAGTTGATAAAGCAATGGGGCCAGATGGGGTACACCCCAGGGTCCTTATAGAACTAAGAGAGGTTGTGGCTGAACCTCTGGCTATCCTGTTTAGCCAATCACTGGAAACAGGGAGGTACCCAAAGACTGGAGGACAGCAGATGTAGTCCCCTTATACAAAAGTGGGAACAAAGAGGAAGCAGGGAACTACAGACCAGTCAGCCTCACCTCGGTAGTGGGAAAGATCATGGAAGCACTACTGAAGGAGAGATTGGTGGAACATCTGGTTGTCAATGGACTACAGGACCCAAGGCAGCATGGTTTCACCAGGGGAAGTCATGTCAGACCAACCTCGTTGAATTTTGACTGGGTGACTAGGGAGGTGTATCGGGGAGGGCAGTGTGCATGGCCTATCTGGACTTCAGCAAGGCCTTTGACACTGTGCCACATAGAAGACTACTACACAAACTGGGGAATATGGGTGTGGGCAGGACAGTAGTGTGGTGGGTAGGTAACTGGCTGGGTGGCAGGACACAGAGGGTGGTGGTAAATGGCTGTCACTCCACAGAGGGAAGAGTGACCAGTGGGGTACCACAGGGATCAGTGCTGGGACCGGTCCTATTCAATATCTTCATCAGTGACATTACGCGGGACCTAGAAGGCAGAATTTCACTGTTCACTGATGACACAAAGCTCTGTAACAGAGTAGACACACCAGAGGGTGTAGACAGAATGAGAAGGGACCTGCATAAACTTGAAGAATGGTCAGGGTTTGGCAGTTGAAATTCAATGCAAAGAAGTGCAAGATAATGCATATGGGGCACAAAAACCTGGCACAATATATCAGTTGGGAGGTGAGGATATAGCATGCACCAAACAGGAAAGGATCTTGGGGTTATCATCTCTGATGACCTCAAGGTAGGAAACAGTGTGACAAGGCAGCAGGTAAAGCAAATAGGATGCTGGGATGTATAGGCAGGGGCATCACCAGCAGGAAAGGGAGGTCATAATTCCGCTATACAAGACACTAGTGAGGCCTCACCTGAGTACAGTGTACAGTTCTGGAGACCATATATGTAAGGACATAGACAGGATAGAGAAGGTTCAGAGGAGGGCAACAAAGATGGTGCATGGATTGCATCACAAGTCCTATGAAGACAGGTTGAAGGAACTGAACATGTACTCCCTGGAGGAGAGGGAGGAGAGAGGGGATATGATAGAGACATACAAGTATCTCACAGGGAGGAACAGGGTGCAGGAATACACTATTTTTAAGCAAAAAGATGTACCAGGACTAGAGGGCATGGGATGAAGTTGGAGGGAGGATGGTTCAGAGGAAACATGAGGAAGAATTTCTTCACAGAACAGGTGGTGGACAAGTGAACACCTTGCCAGAGGAAGTGGTGGGGGCTGAAACAATCACAGGATTTAAGAATGCATGGGATAGACATAAAGGAATTCTGGAGGTCAGGGTAGGGCAACAGACTTCTAGGAAAACATAAACTGAACTTACAAGCTCAAATGGGCAGACTGGGTGGGCCATAGGCCCTTATCTGCCGACACTGTCTATGTATCTATGTAGAGTGCTGGACTGTATGCAAATGGGTATAGGCAGATAGACTTATATTTTCTTTTCTTTTTTATTTTCTTAAATTTGCCCTTTTTGGTCCCTGCTCCTATAGCCGAACCATTGACCCATCACGGACTCCAGTTGCAGCTTTCTCATATTGTAGCCATCCTCCCTGAACCCCTGGTTTGTCCCCCCAAGGTGGGAAAGGTGGGAGTCAGGCTGACAGAGCCAATCTGCAGCTGGAGTGGGCATCATCAAGGCATTGGGAGCAGAGTATTTTTCCTCCCATTTGTGTGGAAGAGGCGGGAAGTGCAACTGCATCCTGTGTCAACCCCACCTCCCTGGAGTTGTTTGAGTGCCAGTAGCTGCAGTACCCTGGCCTCCACCAAGGGTCCGTCTAGCACCAGACACTATCCCACCCTCCTCCAGAGAAGGAGAACTGTCCCAAGGATGATCCATCATTCTCCCTGGCTGGCCCTCCAGCGACCTGGGTCCATTCCCGAACCTGGGTTGCCGGTGTCGCAAGCAGAATTCCAACCACTGTGCGGTGGGCCAGCAGACTTATATTTTAGCTAAAATATTATTATAAGTACTTTCTTTTAAATCTTTTAATTTTGTTTTTGCACCATGAATCCTGTGACCATCTACCATATAACACATGCACTGGAGTTCTGAGTGCAGTATCATCATTTCGGAGGAGACTGAGAGGTGTTAAGATGCATTTAGATTGAGCTGCCTGGCTGTTGCATAGAGGAATTTTCTTCTCTATTTTACTGATGTTTTACCTGGAATCATCATTTTATTGCCTGTTTCTGCTGATAACCACATTTTCATAATTATTCTGGCCTCTGATTTAATCTGTTTGCACAATACTGGTTTATTTTTGGTTAGGGCTAAGATCAGAGGAGCCATAGAATTTTGTTTTAGAAATTGCAGATGGAGTTTGTGGTGCAGCATTTGTGCTTATATAAGTGCTTGGATGCTGAGTGTTCTCAGAAGGATGACCAGAGGTAAGTGGGTTTTTAAATAATTTAAATGGGAAAATTATAAGTCTATGTCTACTCAAGTTTATCTGCATTCATATTTATATGCACTCCAATTTGTGTCTCTGTTAATTTCTGAATTGTTAAAATTGTTACTATTACTAATACTGTTTAGACATTCAGGCATTAGGGTCTGCACTGCAGTGGCCTAACCAGTGTTAAACTTTCCCCTTTTTTAGTGTTACTACAAGATATTGGACCACAGTACATAAGATCATTTGGTGGAATGCTGGCCAAGAAAGAACACTTAGAAACAGTCAAAACAACTACAGAAAGTGAAACTCTATCAAGAACCAAAGGAACATGGAAATTCAGTAAGGAAGAAGGAAGAAGGAAGAAGAAAGAAGAAAAGATGCGAGTAGAGGTACTGAATCTCTACTTTTCAGATTAAGGACTGAGAAACAAGGACTATACATTTTTAAGGTATTAATGAGCAGCTGACACTGGAATATAGAGGCTTTTATGAACTGAACATAGTTTCTTATATTTCTTCTTACGTTAAGGCTGTTATTTTTAGAATATTTACTATTGTTAAGTGAAAAACAAGAGCTATTGTAATTAGCAGTGATATGTGACTATGTATGAAATATACCTGAATCTTATTGTAAAATGGTGACTACACAGTTGCAAAGAGAGGCACAGGGGATTGTTCACCACTACTAACAATTCTAGTTAAATTTAAAGAACAAAAACAAAACTGCTTTAAAAAACAGTAAAAGAAATTACTTCAAAGCAGACAAAATAACAGATCATTAGAAGTCAGAGGAATATCATTTAGGGAAAAATCCTCAACCCCAAAAATTGAGATCCAGCAGATCTCTTCTTCTGTTGCATGTTAATACAAATATGAATAGTACTTTAGAAAGAAATCCCTGACCGCATGCTGTATAATATAAAAATTCTAGTTGTAATCAAAGTATTGTCCAAACTGAAGGAATAGTTACCTAGACCTACCAAAAGAGAACATACCGAAAGAACAAATGGAGCAATTACTGAATTACACCACAAATGGAATACAAAATGATTTGTTAATTATGTCTGATGGAGAATTCAGAGAAGTTACTATCAAGTTGCAATACACAATTGAAGGTATTAAACAAACTGAATCTAAATATGAAGCAATTACAGGGAATGACACAAGCTCATCTAAATACTACAGAGAAAGGAAGAATGCTCAAGAACAACTTATTTACCTCCCTCCCTGTTTAGCGAAGACTTAATAAATCTATTAAAGAACCAGCTCAATGCAAATTTAATGATAATGGAGCAAATGCTGGTTCTAAAGAATGAAAATAGAGTCAGCTAGATATTATACAGCAATAAATGGGGCTAGATTAGATACTATCCTAAGGAATTTAGATGAAATGTATCCATCAAAAGAATCTGACTCATCTGAAAATGAAGTATATCATAAGAACGGTGAAGATCTCCTGTGTATTTCCTGAATATTGCAGGTTTAGAAAATAAATTCTCTGATCAGGTTTGGTTAAGTTTTATAAAAAAAGGAGGATATAATATGCTACTTGGAAAAATGGCATCATACTATAGATACTATTGCCTTAAATGGGTACCAAATACTGTAAATCATTGCCCTGAAACACAGAATTATAAACAAGGAAGGCCATCAGGAGGTATAATTTCATATTTTAAAATTGAGCCTTTCTACCTTATAAAGCATTTATATTCTCATAATAATTTCATTACCACACCTGTAGTACAAGGACAAATAGCATTATTGTAATAAATACTTATATTCCCCAAGTACCTCAAAGTATTGTCATGAAGACATTTGGAAATTATTTGATAACTTACTTGCAACAACCACAAATAAATATCCCCAGTTGAACATAATAATATTAGGAGACATGAATGCAAGGATAGGCGACTATGATGAGCTATTAGATAAATCTTTCCAAGTATTATGGGTTTTAAATAATTAATTAGCAGTTTTTTCTTGGGACTGTACTAACTGTACAGAAAGTATTTATATAGATTTTCTAGAAGTGCTGTGTTTGTTAAACACAATGAGGCAAGAACTATGCATTTCACAAAGATTTAGCACTTTTATGAGCAAACGCTAATCAATTTTGGAGTTAAATAAATCCCTGGTATACATTAATACACTACCTATTATTCCCAGGAGATACATTAAAGATCAAAAGTTGAATAAAGCAGAGCTGATAATTGTTAATTTGGCCACATTTATAATTTATTCCCACTGAATGGAAGGACAGAAGGAGATCTAAAGGGAACTGTAACTGATTTACAGCAACAAGTCCACACTTACTGATCTTGCATTTTGCTCAGGACCTGTAAATGTTTGGAACAATTGTAATATACCAACAAGACCAGAAAGTGACCATCTGCCTATCTTGCTAAGAGGAACCCCTTTAATCCCTATGGGTAATACACTGGTGGGACTGATATAAATGCTCTGGACTTTGGAACATTAGAAATAAGAAGGATGTTAAAATCACATGGGACTATAAGCTTGGAACACTGGTGGGGATCTAATTCAAGAAAAGATGGAATTTCCATCTTGGGGACAGATGGATATTCTCATGAGTATACAACTGTGGACCATGATTGACAGTATATGCAGCACAATTAGTCAGAAAATATATAAACAAATTTGTTATAATCTGATGGAAAACAACCAAATTCCTGGTTTGACCAGGATTGTGTGAGATATAAAGCCTTAATAACAACACAAATAAGAAACTAAGTTATCTAGAGAACAACAAGAGTACAAAAATATATAAAAAGATCCTAAAAGGAAAAAATTAGAATACCAGCATAGAAACTGGGATAGTATACTGCAAGCCATACACAATAAAGATTACAAAGCCTTTTGGTCCCTAGTAGCAAGAGGAACTAAAGATTACAAAACTCAACTAAACTCACTTTATTTTAAAAAGTGCAAGTCAAAAATTATCCAAGCTCTTGTACAAATAATAAAAGATACAGCAATTTAAAACACATACACAGTTTAAAACATATAGTCAACAGTATTCCAAGAACAATAATTTGTCCACAATCCAAGAAGGCAAGATTAAACAGATGGGTTTTAAGGCCAATTTAAAGCTCTCCAATGGTCAGGCACTCCTTACAGACAGAGGTAGAGAATTCCACAGGGTAGGGATGAAAATGCCCTGACACCAGAAGTCTTCAGGTAGACCCTGGGAATCTCTAGCAATCCCTCATCGGTAGAGTGGAGTGGACGCTAAGGATGCAGGAGTTCTTGCAGGTAGTGCAGACCCTGTCCATGTAGGGTAATATAGGTCAGCAAATTGAAGTTGAAGGTGACTTGCCACTCAACCGGCAGCCAGTGCAGGCCATGGAGCACAGGCATAACGTTACAGGTTCGAGATAAGCCAGTCAACAGCCTAGCCACTGCATTCTGCACCAGCTGCAGGCAGGGAATGTCAACCAAAGGGATCCCTAGGTACTGTATAGAGAATTGCAATAGTCAAGGTGGGAGGTCACAAAGGCGTGGACCATTGTTGAAGGTCATCGGGGCACCAGGTGTTTAATCCAGGTGATATTCCTCAGAAGGTAAAAGAGAATTTAATGACAACTGACACCTTGGATTTAAGTGTCAGCCCATCATCAAAATAAGGCCCAGATTGCGCATCTGGTCCGAGGTCAACAACTGATTGCCCCGAGCCAAAGCCCAGGAGAGTCACCCTCCACTAGCCCCTCAGCTCAATGACTGATGTCCACAACCAGCACCTCGGTATTGTCAGGGTTCAACCTCAACTAATTGGCACTCATCTAGTCCTGGATCTCGTGAGGCAGTTCTTAAATACCAAGACTGCATCATCCGCTCAGGCACAAAGGACATGTAGAGCTGAGTATCATCTGCATAACAGTGAAAACCAGCCCATACCACCTCACATATCTCCCAACAGCAGCATATACACCACAAATAACATGGGTGACAACACAGAGCCCTGGGGAACCCACAAGGCAGGTAGACCGGGTCCAAGAAGAAAATCCTAGACACCACTTTCTGAAACCTACCAGCGAGTGCAGAATGGAACCACCTGATGACCATACCCAACAGTCCTCAGATGAGCTGCAGGTACTCTAGTAGCACCCCATTGTCCACGGTGTCAAATGCTGCAGAGAGATCATGGAGATCCAAGATGGAATGGGTTCTCTGTTCTCTTGCTATTAGGAGATCATTGAGCACCCAAACAAGCCCTGTCTCAGTACTACAGTAGTAGCCACAGACATTGCCAGCTATTTCCCCAAATTTATGTGATATTTCTAGAGAAATCTCCTGCTTTCTGCATTTCCACAGTAGGGGCAGCAGAGAAAATGCTTTAGAAATTTTGCTAAATATCTGAAATAGCTGGCAATGTCTGTGGCTAACTGTATGCCTCTTCCTAAAACATGACCGGAGAGGATCATAGATCTCATGGATAGTAAGATGATCCTCCAGATGCAGCCTGACCACCTTCTCAATAACCTTCCCTACAAAGGAAGGTTAGAGACAGGCCTGTAGTTAGTAAGACAGTCGGGCCAAGAGAGGATTTCTTAAAGAGTGTTACTACCGCCTCCTTCAGGGTATCCAGAAAACATCTGTCTCTAAAGAACACCTGACTATCTCCGCTAGGACTGGGCTGATAATGTCAATGCACCCTACTAGGAGGCGAGTTGGGTCCGGGACCAAACTACAGCAGGTTGGCCGCAAACTCTGTATGATCCTCACGATGTTAGTGATCACCAACTGGCGAAGTCAGACCAGATGAACCAGAGAGCAGCAACCTCCCACTGACCATCACAATCCCCATTAGAGAAGGCCACAAAGATATCAGATCTGATGTCATGACCTTATCTGCAAAGAAACGAGCAAACTCATAACACTTTCCTTGTGACAGTGTCTCCATGGCTGGAGACAGGCTGGATTGCACAGTCTGTCTACATTCTGGAAGAGCTGGGCTCATCAGTTCTCTGCAGCAGCAATCTCCTGGACAGGAACTCTGCAATCTTATGGGAGATAGCTGACTGATAGTCCTTTAATGGACATCAATCTAAGACTTTCAGCATCCAAGCTGAATTTCTGCCTGCACTACTCCAGCCTTTGTCCAACTCACCTCAGCTCCTTCAGGGTCCCATCAAATCAAAGTGACCGAGGGTGAAGAATGAGTGGACAAATGCAGACAGGAGCTACAAAATCCAGAGCCTCCATCACAGCCCTATTATAGATCTGCAGCAAATTCTCTGGATCCATGCTTACAATCGGCATGCCAGGTAGGTCCAGCACTCCAGACCATCTCCACAGGGCAGGACTATTGGGAGAGCCTGAAATTGAACCTTATGGTGTGATGGTCAGACCAAGCGACCGGCTCCACCGCCATGTCAAGGTCTCGGTTCCATATTAAAATAGTGATCGCTAATCGTGACGTAAAAAGTAAGCGAGTCATAATTAATAGTGTCTGTACAGAAACAGTAAAATGCAGCGAACCACAAATTAGCAATCATGGCTTTTTAGCGATCAGGACTCTTCATAATTTCTTGCCTTTCCCTCTTTCTGTGAGCCAAGTTTGTTTGCTGTGTTAGTATTTTTTCCTAAATGTCGCCATGGGTTACCAGTTGTTCTTCTCCCAGAATGTCTTCACCCATAATGCCTTGTCTCTGTTCTGCCCGCAGAATGCCTTTGTCCCAATGGTGTTGTCATGGATACTGTTTAAAATTGCAGTTACTGGTGCTCGGTCTCTTCAGTAAGGTCTTTATACTGGATAGAGTGATGGAACTTGAACTTATTGGACTTCCGGTTCGGTCACCTAAGGAATGGTAGCTTGATCACAGACCACGAGAACCAAACCAGGACAATCCATCAAAATCCAGTCCAAAAAATAAAGAAACTGTCGAGAAAATGTAGCATCAAAGAGTATATGATGTCCCGAAAATAAAACATAAAGAAGGGACAAGTGGGCAGCATCCAAAACTTAACTTTACCAACTCCAGAACGCAGCAGCAGGCCAAGATCCGCGCCAAGATAGCTGAACTAATTGCACAGTCAGAGATGACACGGAAGAGAATTTTACTATTACATCTAAAACACTTTGCACCACTTTACAACAAATTAATGATACCTTAACCAGGTTGCAGCAAAGGTCTTCTGAAGACAGGCAGCAGATAACTGAACTAGCGGAGAAAACTTCACAATTGGAAGAGACTGTCTCAGAGTATACAGCCATCATGGATATACATAATTCAGCCCTACAAGATCTACATCGGAGGGAACTCACCTTACAACAGCAGTTAGAGGACTTGGAGGACCGTAACAGAAGAAACACTCTCCATTTGCATGGTCTTCGGAGGGGACAGAATCGGGCAAATGTCTCAGTTCATGAGCAGCTTTTGAAAGAAATCCTTGGCCTTGAGGGTAGTAGAGATCTGGGTATTATAAGAGCCCATCGCTCACTGATAATTAAACCTAAAGACCCAAAGGCAAGACCCGTTCAGTAATTATGGCTTTTGGACTACAGAATAAAGGAAGAAATCCTCCGTTTGGCATGGAGCAAAAACAAGTGTTATTTGGCGATGTCCAACTGTATTTGACCAAGATTATGCCCCTCAGACTCTAGCATGCAGACAGAAGGCATATGGAGTGGTAAAAGCATTTAAACAGATGGGATACCAGGCCCATTAAGAGTACCCAGCAAGAGTCAAAATAAATACCTCGGAGGGATGGCAATGTTTTCCAGAGCTGTCAGAGGCCGTGAAATGGGCGAAAAGCATGGCTTCCTGATCCTGGAAGAAAGCACCAAATTAGCAGAAGGTATGGATAGATGAGTGGCCTGGCAGATGGGGGCCTAATAAATCGGCAGTGGCATGTTCGGGAGACACAAATAGTGTGGGACAAGGTGTGTTCCAAAATGGTCCCCCAGCTCAATGGAACTTTCTCGGTTCAGCACGAGCTCCTGGGCAGGACAAGCGGTTACCTGAACAGATGACTACGCTGGGCTCAAATACTACTGGTGACTTTGTTTAGTGATGCAGCAAGATGGAGGATGGTATGCCTGGGCCTCATCCCGACGATTCATCTTAGAACATGGGAAGCGAACGGACAAATGCTATTTGATCATCTGTGACTGCGGCTGAGTGGGCTTCGCCTCTCTGCCTTGTTTCTGTTAATTATCATATTGCCCTACTTATCACTGGATTTCAATTATTAGGAGCGGGGGATGAGAGTCCAGGGCGAGGAGAGGTGACCCGTCAATCGGGAGGGCTGAGAAAGGACTTGCTACATCTACAACAAAGATAAAGGGCTGGATTTGAAGGATATATATGAGTGATAAGGGGTGAGATGCCCGGGGTGTCTCCTGGGGGGTGGCTGTCTGGGGTAGAGCCGGGTGGAGGAATATCTTTTTCAGAAAGTGAGTTTAGAGGGGTCTGAGGTTCAGACTTGATTCAGGTCCGGGGACCCATCAGTTCCCTCACCCTGTCTTCCCGGGCAACATACCTCCTTGGACATAAGATTGGGGGCAGTTCCCGTCCTGAGATCACACAAGTAATTACCCAATGCCTCATACCCAAGTAAGAGTCATCAACCCTGCTCAAGGAGAGGATGTCTAAATGGGAAATGGCGAGGAGATAGCCTCAGTCCAGCAAATCAAAATAAGAGGGCATTGGGTTATAGAAGGATTATGATGGTGGTTGAGGGTCCTGGTCCTGATCCCAGCATATATGGGAATCCAGGTGTAAGTCGCGGGGGCCTCAGGTGGGTAGGTGGGGTCGGGGGTTGCAGAATAGGAGAGAGTAGCTGCTTACCGAGGAGGAAGGGATATAGCCCCCACGGTTTTGAGAGAGGGGTGCCCCGGAGAGTTTGGGGATGATCTCCCTCCCTTGGGACAGAGTCGGAATCCACTGGGGTCTCTTTCATCTCCTTGGTTTGGGGTACCTCCTCTGGGGCAAAGTCCTCGGGCAACACCTTGATCCAGATAGACTCGGATAGAGACATACCATATCCAAGAGCCTCTCTCAGCCCCTTCGTTATGTAGGGATTTCTTTAATGGTTTTGGTCAGTAGCTTGCTATTAAGCCGGGTGACCACAGACAACCCTGCTGGAACATGCCACGTTGAAGGAGGCATTTTCTTGCTGGGAGGCTAAGTTTCTGGTCTCCAACCTCACTCCCTAAAGATTCTGGGAGAGAGGAAGAGGGTATAGTTACACCTTGAAGTACCAAGAATGACTAATCTGCTATATTTATGGCACTATGTATATAGTTTGGTTACAAAATGTTATGTTGTTATATATACCTGTTACAGTTATCAACGCGGGCCCATAGGCATCATTAAATGATTCAACGGTTTATGGACTTAACACAATGGGAGACCTATGGATAGTTTCCTGGAATGTCAGAGGGATCAACAGCCCAGTGAAATGAGCCAGAATACTACAAAGGCTGCAAAGACAGCAAGCCTCTATTGAGTTTCTGAAGAAACACACTTAGACAGTGAGGAACATAAAACGTTTGTAGAGGATGGGTGGGAGGGGTCTATGCAGCTGAATACCAACATCACCCCAATAAAAGGGAGTGGCTATATTAGTAAGCAGAGACATCCCATTACAGGTAACCCAGGTGGAGTCTGACCCAGAGGGAGGTATGTGAGGCTTAGGGTGAGTACAGGGGCCAAAATGTACCCTCTTAAATCTTACACCCGAATATTGAACAGGAAGGATGCAGTTTCTAAATAAATGCCTTTTGGAATTGGTAACAGATCCATAATTTGGTAGTGATGGAGGGACTACAATACGGTCATGGACCTCAGGCGGGATAGAGTGCGCTTCAAGGCAGAGGACTCGGCCAGAACTAGTAAGGTGCTAGCCAGATTATGTACAGAACTGTCCCTAGTGGACGCCTGGAGATTTGCCAACCCAAGAGCAAAAGACTATACATACTTTTTCAGAAATACAAATGTATTCCAGAATCGATTTTTTTTTTTTTAGTGTCACACAACTGTCTACAATACTTAAATAAGACAGACATTGGTAACATTGTTTTGTCGGACCATGCCCTGATTTCTTTAAGCATGGAATTGTCCCCAGACCTAGAGAGACAACATGGCATTTAAATGTAAGTCTCCTAACACACAATAACTTCAAGAATTAATCCAGAAAGCCACCACAGAGTTTTTGGAACATAATCCACCGGGGACATGGAGGTGGGGTTAGATGTGATGCCCTGAAATGTTACTTAAAAGGGCATGATTAAATATGCTTCCAGATATAAGAGATCCAAAATTCAGGAGAGGATAGAATTGGAAAGGCAAATTTCTCGGTTGGAACAGAACCATCAGAGATCTTTGGATCCAGAGACTAAAAGGAATTAGAGGAATTAAAAGATAAATTGAATATAATTTTGGACTCACAGGTGGAAGGCCAGCTAAGGTATTGTAGACAAAGGTATTATGAACAAGATAACAGGGCAGGCAAAGTACTGGCCTGGCAAATCGAAAAGAAAGCCTGAGAGCTGTCCCAAAGATACGATCACCTGAAACTCAGAGCCTGATTACATCCCGATTTAATAGCTGCCCAATTTAAAAAATTTTATGAGACCCTTTACCAAGCAGATAGAGAACCAGGTCATCTAGAGAACACACTTAAGTACCTAGAAGGCGTGATACTCCCTAAATTTTCAGATTCACAAAGATCTGAGTTGGAATCTCCTATCACCACAGAAGAGATCTTGCAAAAAATCAAGCAGTTAAAAATGGTAAGGCCCCTGGATTAGACGGGTATGTGGCAGAATTCTATAAAGAATTTCGGAGACATTGCTCCCCCTTTGAAGGAGGCTTTTAATGAGTTGTTGTGGGAGAGGGGCACCCCAGATCTTGGAATGAGGCACAGATTTCTGTGATCCACAAACCAGGAAAAGATCTGGAGAGTTGTGGTTCATACCATCCCATATCCCTACTCCCGGTGGATTCCAAAATTTTCACCAGAATAATAGCAACCCATTTACAGAAAGAGATACAGACCCTGGTACATTGTGACCAGACTGGTTTCATATCGAGATACTTGCAAGATAATATACGTCGATTCCTAAACATAATCTCAGCCCAAAACACAAGAAACAATTCCAAGTAGCCATAAGCATGGACACCGAAAAGGCCTTTGACAGGGTAGATTGGATATTCCTAGGAAACTCTTAGGAGATTTGGGTTTGGGGACAAATTTGTAACCTTGATCGGGCTCTATATCAGGCACCAAAAGCTAGAATTAAGGTGAATGGTTATCTTACGGACAGCTTCCCTTGGGGCGGGGGACAGGACAGGGCTGGCCCCTCTCCCACTGCTCTTTGCGTTGTCTCTGGAGCCTCTAGCAGTAGCCATCAGGACAAATCCCTAATAAGGGAGTGCAGGTGGAGGGCCATCCCCAGAAAGTCGCCTTTATGCAGGCGACTCTTTGTTTTTCCTTTGGAGCCCGAATGTCATTACCAGCCTTGGTGGCTGAATTAGCAGAGTCTGGCAAGTTAGCAGGTTATAAAATCAACAACTCCAAGTCAGAGATGCTCATTTTGAGTGGCAACCTCCCAGGAGTTTAAGGCATCCTTCCCATTTACTTGGGCAAAAAAATGTTATAAAATACTTGGGATTAGGATATCTGTTGACTTGACCTTACTTTATAAAACAACTATGCTCACCTGTTCCAGCAGATACAAGCTGACCTAGCTAGATGGCAACTGTTACCACTAACTTTATATGGTAGGGTCAAAACTATAAAGATGAACGTCTTACCTAGGCTTCTTTTTCTTTTCAGACCCTGCCCTTGGGGATCCCTAGGATTTTTGGACTAACTTACAACAAACAACACAACGGTTTATATGGAATAGAAACGTCCAAGGATTGCCCTGACTACATTGCACACTCCGACAGAGCAGGGTGGCCTGGCTTACCCTCATTTTTATTTTTACATTTTGGCAGCTAGGGGACTCAATTGTGCACCTGGGTGAACGCAGAACAGATCCGGGGTGGTACCTCCTGGAAGAAGACTCACTGAAAGGATGGGCACTTTGGGCCTTACCTACTAACACATTACCACCCAAGACACAGGGTTGGGAATTAAATCCATGGGTCTGTCACACGCTGAAGATATTGCAGAAGCTTAGGAAGATTACATACACCCCAGAAGGGCTGGGACCACTCTCCTTGATATGGTTTGAGCTCACATTTATGCCACCTAGGTTCGACGCGGGTTATAAAGTATGAGCTGCAAGGCATTTAGCCACCTTGCCCAATGCATAGAGAACAATTCTCCTCTATCCTTTGCACAACTGATCAATAAATTTCACTTGCAAAAGCAAGACCATTTTAGATTTCTACAGGTATGTCATTACATATCTACAGCAAACAGAATACAAAAATAACTAGGGATAGGATAGAGTTGGAGAACTACTTCTATGGGAACATAGTGATTAAAGGGAAAACACACCCAATATCACAGTTATATAAGATATTACTCCATAACCCTCCTTCAGGCCTAGACAAACTTAAACTTAAATGAGAAAGGGAGTTAAAAGTTAACATATCACAAAACATCTGGGTCAAAAGATTCAATCGGGGTTGGCAGGTTACGAGCTCTCCTACATGGCGAGAGTTTCATTGGAAGATTATTTGGTGATTCTTCCTCACCCCACGAAAATGAGACACTTTGATAAATATGGGTCCGCACTGTGCTGGAGGGGCTGCGGAGAGACTGGAACGCAAGCTCATATTTTTTGGGACTGCCCACGGATCCTCCCATTCTGGAGGGAGGTGCACACTCTAATATCTAAACTTACAGGTCAACAGATACCCTTTTCAGAGGAGGAGTTGATCTTGGGACTTCCTACATTGATTAGTGGCCTAGGCAGTCCACAAAGTTAGCTCAAATTATGAGGTTGGTGGCACTTAAATGCATTACTGCCAGGTGGTTATCTTTGCTCCCCCTCTATGCAGGAGTGGCGGTCCAGAATGTCTCAGGTAGAGGCCATGGAACGGATTACAGCAACTTTGAGGCTACAAAGTGAAAGGTTTGCTCAAATTTGGTCCCCCTGGCATCAATATAGGTAAGAAGAGGAATTGATCCCAACATGAAATTTTGGTAGGAAAACAGAAAGGAAACTTATGTTTTAGTGACAGATAGATAACTAAGGTACCTTGGTAAATAGATGCAATTTTGTACCGCCTTTAATTTTAATTTCAATTTTAATTTTAACTGTAATTTTAATGTTAAAGTTTAACTTTAGAGTGTCAAATGGTTAGGCTTTTAAACTGATAACAGAGTGTTTTTGTCTAAAGGGATTTAGAAGTCTGGATAGACCCATAGTCTTAAAGAGTGGGCAACCACAGAAAGAGCAACAGTGGAAGAGTCAATTATGGGATTGGTACAGAACATAGTTAACTGTATTTGTTGGTCAAAAGTTGGTGGTTAAAATGTTTCTGTAGCAGTTAAACCTTACTGTCCAGCTGTAGAGTCAGGTAGATTTTTAATGTGAGACTCAGAAACATGATCACTATATTTGAAAAGAAGATATTTATCACAGCCATACCAAAAAACTCTAATAACAGTAGTTGGACTGCTCTATGTTGACAATGTATAATGCTGAACGATGATCAGTTTGATGTTTTAAGTAACCACTAATAAAGCTGGGTTAAAAAAAAAGAACTTGAACTTATTAACAGCCAAAAGGTAAGTCCTTAGCCTTGTTCCATGGTTATCTGTACAGAAAGGACAAGGAAACCGCTGAAAAATATACTGGTGGTGTGTGGATTTGCATAGATATAACTGTTTAGCCTCGAATCACACAGTGGGTAATGAGGTTGTTAAGGAATGCAAGAATCACGATCATGTTGCTGATGCTGGGAATGTGGGTGTCAGGAGAGTCATGGCAAACATTAGGAAAGAGCTAGAAGCAGCATTGAGACCACTTTGCAGGTGGTGGTACAGTGTACTGGTTCAGCTAATGATGCCCTAGCTGGTCATTTACCCACGGTCCCCTTAATCAAGAGAACAGTGCAGTGAATCAGACAGGTTGAGAGAGGTTATCCTGTTACTCCTGCTACTGTACAAGATCTAGTAATAACAAAAGAGTTTACCCTAACAATGTCTGGTGAAAGTTTCTTATGCTTTGACAGTGGAAGCGAGCAGGACAGATTCTTGATTTTGCAACTGAGGCAAACAAATAGCTGCTGAGGGAGTCAAGTGACTGGATGTTTGATGGCACATTTAAATCTAGCCTTACTCTGTTTGAACAACTGTACACAGTGCACTGCATTAGGTCAGGAAAAGTTACTATAGCAGTATATGTTCTCGTGAGGTCACAAAAAGCAATGCCTATGTAAGGGTCTTCAAAACACTTAGTGAGCTATGCACTGCATTGTCCCCTGACAGCGATTATGAATTTTGAAAAATCTGCTTGGAAGGCATTCAGTGATGTGTCCCCAAAACTGTTGTCCGAGGCTGTTTTTTCACTATGCACAGGTGGTATGGAGAAGGATCCAGAAGTACCCTGATGTTCAAGAAAGGTACTGTGCAGATGCTGATTTCTTCCTACACCTATGAATGCTGCTTTCACTAACATTCTTTCCTCCTGATGATGTGGTATCTACCTTTGATGACATGAGACAGTGGGAATTTTTTTTTCAATTTAAAATTTTATTGATTTAAAGCGCAGTATCAACACTTACAGTAATACAGAGAGAAGCATATAGATAGGAAAATACAAACTTATTGCAGATAAAACCTGCATAACAACCAGATAAAATAATTAAGTAAATACATACCAGGAGGCGCCACCCACAATAAAAAAGAAAAACAAACCCCGCCTCTATCTCCCAATATAAAACTATAAAACAACCCCATTCCAATACCCTAAACCCCCAACCCCTCTCAAGGTTACAATCACTACTAAATTGAAAAACACTCACACAGAAAGAGAGAAAAGGAAGAAGAGAAGTCAAGAATAGGCAGAAAAGACAAAGAAAGAGGAAAGCACAAATACATTGCTGTACCACAGTGCATTCAATTAGTATTTCAAAATTACTTAGTAATAAGCCAAGACGCCCCACTTAGTCATATATGCATTCGGTTTGCCTTGCATGTAGGCTATATGTTTCTATTTGCAACGCTAGCATACATTCCTCGGTGCCATTCCAACATAGAAGGAGATCCCATAGATGACCAATGCCTAAGAATTATTAACTTCATAACCGCAGTAATAAGTGAAACATGGGCTCTCAAGCTTTGAGGCCATGTCGGGAAAGATTAACAATAAACAAGTTTCCGGCGTGTTCATACTGAAGGAGCCATGGATAGGACGAACAAGTCTTCTGCTGATGTCCTCCCAAAGCGAGCAATCTTCGGCACTCCCACAGCATATGCAATAAGGAGCCCTCCCTAAACCACAGCGCCAGCATGCTGGGAGCACCGTGCCTTCCATCAGAATAAATATGAGAGTCAGATAGAGATGATGCATAATATTAAATTGGACCATCCTAAGCCTATCTTGCTTGACATATTTATAAACAGAGTTCCATAGATTCTTCCAGAACTCTGGAGAATCCCCAATCCCCAGCTCTCTAGCCCAATAGTAACATACCCCAGAAGGAATTTTCTTGTCCCATTCTAAAATTTTTCCATAAATTTTGGAACCGCATGGGATTGGGTTGCTACCTTCCAAAGTTCGTCCATACTAGAGGGATAATCATGCGAGGCGTGGACAGAAAAGACCCTTGATGGACAGCCTTCTTAAGCTGCAACCATTTAAAGAAACAATTGTCCGCCACCCCAAAGGTCTGTTTCATATAGGCAAACGACCTAGGTACCTTCTGATCTAAAATCTGCTGCTGTGATATGACTAATCTGGGGCCAGAAAGAGGGAGATATTGGGAGACCACCAATCTTAAAATGCATATTTTCAAAAATAGGCTGAGTGTCTGAGATCCACCACTCAAAGCCTAGGTGCTGTTATATTGGAGAAAAGCCTTCAAGGACCATCCCATGGGATGGTCCTTGAAGGCCCTCAGAAATTCATGGGAAAGGTATAATAATGACCAGAGCGCATATGCGATGCCCTTAGCCAGGTCTGCCTCAATATCATACCAGAGAGGTCTATAGTCCGTGGGCTGCACCTTCCTAATCCACCAGGCAAGTTTACTAACATGCTGGGCCAAATAATAGGCAAAGACCGAGGGCAGCCAAACCACCCCTGTTTCTAGGGGCAGTCAAATTATTAAACGACCTACGAATACGCTTCCCTTGTCCTATAAAGGAGACAAACAACTTCTGCAGCTTAGCAAACCATCTTTTCAGGAGAAAACCCCCAACATTCCCAACGGATACAGAAACCTGGGCAGGACATTCATTTTAAAAGATTTATCTTACCCCAGAGGGTCAGAGCAATGGGCATCCACCTATTCAGATCCTCTGCTACCACTTGTGTAAGGGTGCCAGATTCTCCTTAATCATCAAAGCCAAACTATTATTAATCTTAATGCCCAAGTATAATAAGGAACTAGATTCCCAACCTAAGCCTAAGGGTTGCAAATCATCTCTTATCACCCTCTGATTTAAAGGGAAAATCTTAGTTTTAGAGTGATTCAACTTATAACCCAACATCTTTGAGAAATAACTAATTTCCTCCAATATCGATGGGAGGGAAACACTTGGCTGCACCACATGCAAAGGACATCATCAGCATAGGCTGAACAAGCATAGGCTCTACTACCCACTTTGATCCCTTGATCAGTGGGTTTCCCTGTAACCTACGTAGAAATGGCTCAATATAAATGTTAAATAAAAGCGGGATAACGGGCATCCCTGTCTGGTGCCCTTCTAATCTAATAGCTTGTGAGAGGACTCGCTACATTTCACCCTGGCAGATGGAAACGAATATAGTATTTTGACCCATTTTATAAACACCTCCGCAAACCAAAGGCCGACATTAGCAAGGAACAGGTAGGACCAGGAGACTCTGTCGAAAGCCTTTTGGCGTCCAATGACAAGAGTACAGCAGGAACTTCTGAGTCCCTAACCTCTGCCATAAGGTGCAACAGTTTTCTCAGATGGTCCTGAGGCACCCTACCCTCATAAAGCCCACCTGCCCCTGCATATCAATTTATCCATCACTTTCGACAACCTGACAGCTAGAATTTTCGCCAGTATTTTAACATCAGTATTTAACAGGGATATCGGACGATAGCTATTAAGATCAAGTGGGTCTTTGCCAGGCTTCAAAATTAGTGTGACTGTTGCCTCGAGAAAATTGGGATCTGAGACCCCGTGCCTGTGCCAGTACTCAAAAACTTCCAACAAAATAGGAGCTACCTGACTTGAGAAAGCCCTAAAAATTATTGGGATACCCATCAGGCCCGGAGATTTGTCCGGAGGCATCTGCTGGATAACTTGCGGACCTCCACAAGAGTAATGGGAGCCGTTAGATAGTTGGCCTCATCCGTTGAAATTTTTGGGAGACCCACAGAGGCTAAAAGTTACAAATTTCCAAATCTGATGACTCAACCCGGAGTCCCATGAATAAATTTTTGAAAAAAGCTCAAAGGCCTCAGCCATCTCCGTCGGATCTGAACATACTTGCTCACCCTGAGAGAGGCAAATTCCACTTAATATGATGCACTAAATCCAATTGCTTTAATCGAGTGGCTAACAGCTTTCCTGCCTTTTCCCTGACTCTAAGTATTGAAGTTTTGTACGGCGAATGCAAGCTCCGCCTTTTTTGAACCAACCCTGCAAATTGGGCCTGTAACTTATGCAGCCTGATCCTCTCAGAGTCGGGTGAATGTTGTGATATATTCAACTCCATTTGCTTAATCTGCGTTAATAAGGAGTCTATCTCTTTTTTCTGGGTATGATTTCTCCTTGCAGCAATCTTAATTAACTCCCCTTATGGTACATTTTAAAGCAGCCCAAACCAGATCTTTCGGTCACTGAGTGCTGATTAACCAGCAAAAAGTATCAATATGCTCACTAATTGTCTGCAATACAGACTGAGCTTTTAATAGTTGAGTGTTAAGCCTCCATTGAGTGGAACGTCGAGCAGGAGTCAGGAAGAGCAAGATATACTTACGGGGCATGATCAGAAATCACCCTGACAGAAATATCTGACTGGATTACCTCGGGGACTAGTAGGGCACTAACTAAAATATAATCTATCCTTGAATGGGACTTATGTACCGGGAGTAAAAAGAATACTGACGACGCTTGGATTCAAAATATGCCAGACATCAAAAGGGCAGCGCACTCCATAAGACCCTTTTAACGCCTCTGGGCAGGGATAATCCTTTACGCTCTATTGAATGTCCTGTCTAGGTCATTTTGGAGCACAAGGTTCCAGTCCCTCAATAATAATATCGGTTGGTGAGCCAGCCAATATCCTAGATAATACCTCCGTAGAAAAAAAAGGGGGTATCCTCATTAGACCATAGATTGAGCCCAGCAAAATCGTTTATGAGGCTACCTGAGCCAGAACAAATATAAAGCGGCCTTCAGGGTCCCAGTGCTCTTCTAGTAATTTAAAAGGAACACTCTTAGCTACTAGTATAACCACCCCAGCCCTTTTAGTTGATGCACCAGCTCCAAATACTTGAGCTACCCAGGTCCTCCTAAAATACTGCACATCACATCTGTTCAGGTGCGTTTCCTGAAGGAAAGCAATGTGCCCCAAGTGATGCAAATGCCTTAAAATTACTTGTCATTTAGTCCTATCCTTGGCTCCTTTTACATTCCATCTGATAAGTTTCAGAGTCTGAGTCATGTGAGAGTAAAATATAAGGTTCACTGAGACCTATCATAACACCTAGACTGATTACCATCAGCGAGGAGGCCCCATCTTGACATAGGAACATCTCTAAGCCCGATGCATAGGGGACTCCCAGTGATTTGTAACCTTGAGCATAACTAAAGCCCACCCCTAAAAACCCCAGGCCACCCAGCACCCACCTCCCCTCCCCAACCCAACACAAGTATATACACACCACTTCCTCCCACCTAAAGCACTTCCCCAGTTCCAATGAACTGCCTCCAACCTAACACTAGCCACATGATAAACATTCTATCAACCCTGAACCCCCAGCCACCGCCGGAGCCCCCCTCCACCATAATTAGTCAACATGAACTCAATCGACCCAACTGCAAGCAGTAGGCCTTAGAAAATACATAGAACCAATGGAGGACCCTACTGCGAATAAAAGCACTCCACCAGTAGCACAAGTCCAATCGTTGACTGAACCAAGCGATCACAAGCAAGCCCTTGTCGAGCACTGCAACCTCAGACCAGTTTGAGCTTCCCAAGTAACAGTCCAGATCATCCAGTCCAAACTGCTCAAGTGGGGACCCCAACCAGACCACAGGCCCGTCTCCAACAAGAGTCCATCTTCATAAAGCGGACCACCCTGTAGAAAAAGGAAGATAAAAAAAAAAAAAGAGAATACTGTCCATCTTCCAGCTGGGTAAGAAAGTATTCCATTCTCCTCTAGTCTCCCTTTATAACCAGCAGGGGACCTCCAAATAAATCCACTTCTTCACAAGGAAAACTAGGCTCTTCCTGAAATATCCCATCAGTCCATAAGAACAGCAGGCGAAAAACTCACATCCCTCTAACTGAACCACCATGACCATCACACATACATGCCTGTACAATGTCACTTGAACAGGTCAGGGAGCAAACGTTGCAACTCCTGCTGAGCCTCAGAGCTAGTATCGAATGAGAGCCACTGTCCATCCAGCTTGACCATCAAAATAGCGGGGTATCTCACCCAGAAAGGTTTAGCAGCTGCCACCAGTTTAGCTACTATGGGATGTAGTTCTCGCCGTTTCATCCTAACTGAATGAGGAAGATCCTGTATCACACGAATGCGTTTGCCCTCCCAGAGCAGGTCTTTTATGCCTTTGACTTTGTTCAGAATGTGCTGCTTATCCAGATAATTGAGAAACTTTATAATAAATGGCCTGGGAAGCTGATCTGGACGTAGGAGGAGGCCGCAGGGCCCCATGCGGCCTCTCGATTATGTAATCCCTCCACCGGGGAGAACCTCGATCTTAATGCAGAGCCTTTGAATAAAAGTTATTGGAGCACTACCCTCTTCTTTTCAGGGATACCAACTATCACAATATTATTGCACCTGCTGCCCCTCCAAATCCTCCAGTTTATCCTCCAATTTCTTGAATCTCCTTTTACCAGCACTAATTCAGTTTCCTGAGAGGCCAGCTTATTTTCAAGTGAAACCACCTTAGACTCCATATCCCGACCATAACCGATAGTGCATCCACTGATTTTTGATTGTTTGGACGTCTTCAGCTACTGAGGCAATCATTAACTGCAGCGGCTGCATAAGCTCAGAAACCCGCTTCTGATAGCGGGGCGTCACCAAGTCGGCAGGCTCGAAAGGCTAGCAGCCTGCTGTTTTGCCCTCTTCGCAGCCTTCTGTTTCTCCGGTGTCTGAGGGAGGCGAGGGCTTAGCCTCGCCTTCACAAACCCATCCATGCCGAACCCCACTGCTAACTCGCTCCGCCGCTTCCTCAATGTCTCCGAGCTCTAAAAATAGGGAATTGTGCAGTAGGGAAGCGATTGAGCCGAAATACAGCACTATTTTCCGGCGAACGGAGAGCTCTCGATGGCTGTCTACGCTCTGGCTGACATCACGTGACTCGGGAATTTTTATGGCCAATGAGGAAATGCTGATGCCACTACTCGATTATTTTGAGACCACCTGGATTGGTAGACAGAGAGGTCATACTGGCAGAAGAATAGCTCATTTTCCACCTGTGCAGTGGAACTGCTACGATGCAATGACCAGAGGCATAGCAAGAACAAATAATGCCATTGAAGGATGGCATAGGGGGTTCAATAGCTGTCTGGGATCCTGACATCCCAGCTTGTGGAGGCTGATCGACTGCCTAAAAGAGGAACAGAGGCTGATAGAGCTCACAATAGAGCAATTGGTGTCAGGGGCTAGCAGTTCTGCACTGAAAAGGAAGTACAAGGATTGAAACAGTCGCATCAAGAAGATTGTTAGTCAGTATGCTACTCGGAACAGGTATGATTACCTCCGAGGGTTATCATATAACTTCCAGTTCCAGCTGTGAAATGTGAAATGTGTACATGCAGAGATGACTGATTTTAAAGGACTACACAAATGAAATAAAGGAATGTGGTCACAGTCCTCATGATTGTGTTTTTTTTTCTTTATTCTTTCGCTATTTTGATGTTGTCCATGGCACGAAGCAGAATATACTCTCTGTGCTGTATAATATACTCTCTCTCTCTCTCTGTGCTGCCTATCTCTGCTTATGCCCCTGTGCTTTTGTTCTCCATTCGGTTATCGCTAATATGTCTTGCTAGTATTCAGTAACTTTGCTATTTTAACATGGTCACTATTTTTAACATGTTGTGGTAATCATTTTGCTATTCATCACTCGCTATTTTTGACTCGCTATTATTCCACACTAATATCATGGGATACCGAGGTCTCCATCCCCAGTAGAAAGACCAAATCCAATGAGTGACAATGAATATGGGTCACAAAGGTAGTAACCTGTGTGAAGCCCAACAAGTTCATTAGTTGAGGAAGTCCTGACCAAACTGTGAGAGTTCATCATTGACCCAGGCATTAAAGTCCCACAGCACCACCCATTGGGGCACTCTAGCACCACACAGATGAAGAAGTCTGTGACTTCCTGCAGAAACTCTTCTCATCCCGGGTGGACAGTAGATGAGAAGGATCCTGTACCCCACACTGCACTAATGATACACTTAAAGGACCTGGTCTCCCTCACAGGGACATCTATCAGGCCAAGTTCCATTCTAAAACAAATGGCTAGACATCTGCCCTGTGATCCAACCTCAGGCAGTGTATCACCAAAAATCTGGCTGGAACAGCAAAGAAAGCAATATAGACTCATATACGACAGAGAGACAATGGGTTAATCACTTCTCTGGGATATTCTATGATGCAAATATAACAAACACTCATACCTCACTAAGTCAGATATCAGTAAATAATATCTTGGTTACATACTCTGATGTTTTTAGCAATAAAAACACTTAAAATGAACAATCAATCAAAATTTATTTAAAAGTCGCTTTTCAACATATCAAAGCGCAAGTACAAAACAGCATCTTACATAATAAATAATAACATAAAAACAATAAAAAGCAGCAATAAACCTATTCAAATGCTAATTCAAGTAGATAACTCTTCAGGAACACCTTAAATGATTCCATGGAAGGTACTCTCTAATCTGATGAGGTGAGAAATTCCACAGGGTTGGAGCCATAAAAGAAAAGGCTTTGGCCCCATATGACTGAAGACAAAGCCTGGGAATCTCTAGCAATCCCTCATCAGTGGAGCAGAGTGGGTGGAGAGGGCAGTAGGGTTGAAGAGATCTTCAAGTAGCCGGTCCCTGACCGTGTAGGGTTTATAGGTCAGCGATACGACCTTGAAGGTGATTCTCCACCTCACGGCAGCCAGTGCAGTTCGCGCCTTTGGGAGTGATATGGCAAGTTCTTGGTAGCCCAGTCAACAACCTGGCTGCAGCATTCTGCAACAGCTGCAGGCGACGGAGATCCACCCCTGGCAAACCCTAGATATAGAGCATTACAGTAATCAAGACGCGAGGAAACAAAGGCGTGACCAACACAGGAAGGTCATCATGTGGAACAAGGTGTTTTATCCGGGTGATATTCCTCAGATGGTAAAAGGAAGACTTGACAGCGGTAGATACCTGAGTCTTCAACGTTAACTCGCTGTCAAGAATTACACCCAGATTCCGCACCTGTTCAGAAGGTCTCAACTGGTTACCCCTAACACAAGGCCAAAGAAAGACCCAGGAGTCAATTTCTCTACCGATGACCGGGTCCACAACTCAACACCTCAGTCTTATCCGGATTTAGTTTCAACCAGTTAGCACTCATCAGTCCTGAATCTCAGCAAGGCAGTTATTAAAGACTGATAATCGTCATTCTGTTCAGGTAAAAGGACATATAGAGCTGAGTATCATCTGCATAGCAGTGAAAACTCACCCATAGCATATGTAATACCTTCAAGCGGCAGTATATACACCATGAACAACATGGAAAGCACAGAACCTGTGGCACCCCACAGGACAGAGCAAAGGGAGCAGAGGAAAAAATTTCTGAGACTACCCTCTGACTTCTGCCTGTGAAGAAAGAGTGGAACCATCTGAGGACTGTCTCTGACAGTCCACAGAACAACTGCAGAGTGATCTAGCAACATCCCATGGTCCACGGTGTCAAATGCTGCAGAGAGATCAAGGAGGACCAAGATTGAATGGCTCCTCCGATCTCTCGCTTTAGGAGATCATTAAGTACCCAAACCAACGCTTTCTCAGTACTATGCCTCTTCCTGAAACCAGACTGGAGGCTCATAGACCTCATGGGTGGTAAGAAGTCACTGAGCTGCAATCGACTATTTTCTCAATAACCTTGCCCAAACAGGGCAGGTTAGAGATCGATCTGTAGTTGGCGAGACAGTCTGGGTCGAGGAAGGCTTCTTTAAAAAGGGTGTCATGATAGCCTCTTTTAAAGACTCCGGAAAGCTCCCTTGGTCCAAGAAGCACCAGACTATCTCAGCAAGGACTGGTCCGATCACATCCATGCACCCACAAGGAGGAGCATGGGACCAGGATCAAACTACAGCAAGTCGGTCACAAACCCTGGACAATCTTCATGATATCCATGATCGCTGGCTGGTCAAAATCTGTCCAGGAAGACTGAGGGCCTGTAACCCCATCAATCGCTGCCACGCTCATTAGAATGCATGGATCTCCGACCTGAGCAGTGGCACCTTATCCTCAAAGAACCGAGCAAACTCATCACACTTTATTTGTGAAAAAGCTCTCTGACCCCGCAGACAGGCTGGATTGCACAGTCTGTCCATGGTCGGAAAAGCTGAGCTGGTCGATTTCTTGATGCAGCTATCTCCGGGACAGGAACTCTGCCTTCTTACGGAGATTTCTGATTGATAGTCCACATAATAGGCCATCAATCTAAGTCTGTCACCTTCCAGGCCAGATTTCCACCAGCAGCGTTCCAATCTTTGCCCCATTCTCCTCAACTTCCTCAATGTCCCATCAAACCAGGGGCACCGAGGGCAAGGGAGAGGGACGAACATGGACAGGAGCTATGGAATCCAGTGCCCTCAGCACCATATTATTATAGTGCACCACTAAGGCATCTGGTTCCATGCACTCCATAGGCCAATTTGATAGGTCCAGCACTGCCATCAGACCCTCAGGGTAACTCCTTCAAAGGCGGTACTGGACCATCTCCAAAGGGGTAGGTCTCGTAAGGGGTGCAAAATTGAATCTTATGGAGTGATGGTCAGACCACCCTACTGGTTCCACCACCAGTTCCGTGATCTCCATCCCCAGGGTGAATACCAGATCCAGAGAGTGACCCTGAATATACAGTAGGTAGCAGCAGTAACAACCTGTGTGAAGCCCAACGAAATCATTAATTGGAGGAAGTTTTGACCAAAATGTGAGAGTTCATCATCGACCCATGCATTGGAAGTCCCCCAGGACCAACCACCTGGAGGACTCCAACACCAGATCGACAATGAAGTCTGCAACTTCCTGCAGAAAAACATTCTCATCACTGAGTGGACGGTAGACGGTAAAATTCTGCTGCTCACACCTGCTTCCATGATACACTCAAAGGATCTAGAGACACCACTGGAACCTCCACAAGACCCAATTCCGATTTAAAACAAATAGCACCCCACCCCACCCTTCAATCCAACCTCAGGCGATGTATTACGAGTACCCGACTGGAACAGCTGATTCCAATATGGGACCAGCATTCTCATCCAGCCAGGTCTTGTAATGCAAGTCAGGTCAGATGACTCAGCAAGATCAGCAATAATTGCTGTCTTGTCTTTTATAGACCTGGCATTGCATAACACCGCCGGGTTGGATGAAAGGCCTCGGAGGAGTGGGCCACTTGCTCCTCTCAGTGGAACCCTTGGGTATGGGAACCAGGCATGCACTCCCCTATCCTGGACCCATTTTGCCCCAGGGCGTCTTCTGAACCCCATGACCCTTATCCACCCTCCACTCCCCTCGCGGCCGAGGAACTCCCTCCCCTCAGCCTCCTCCATGCAATCCCCAAGGCTCGACAATGCCTATATACGATTGGGTTGCAACGGGGGCTATCAAAGGGTGCAGGTCCCTCAGCCTAGAGGGGAATACTGCCTGACCATGGAAGCCTGGTCCCAACACATGCTGCCAAATATTTAAAACAAATATTAATCAATCAACCAATTTGATTAATATTATCAATGCCACAAACTTATTTAAATATCTTAAACAACAGCCCCACTTCCCATTTCTAACACAAAATAAAAACAATTATCCATTTCCTTCAGGCAAACTGCCCAGAAGAAGTCTTAAGCAGTCTGGGTAAATTTTAACTCCTAAAGCAGAGTGTATAACAGTATAAGCATAAAAGTCTCAATTTCTTTCAACCCGTACATCGCTGAAAACTAGGAATAATGAAGAAACCCTCAGAGCTCTCACCCTGAGAATTTGTCCCAGGCCTATCTCTCACATAGGCAAGTAAACAGTCGCACAATTTGTTCTTAATACAAAGCGAAGCACTCTCACTGCTTCACCAAAATATGCAGGAAGAAAGAAAAGAACAATCTGACCTGGGATAATCACATCCTTTGCTGAGCAGGAAAATAATACAACTATTACAATGTCGATTCTTCCAACGAAGCCCCTCCAAGCAACCCGGCATCCGGAGAACTACCAGTTGCTCCCAAAGCTTTTAGCAGCAAATAACTAAAAATCCAGATAACTAAAAATGGGAAATAACAGGCTCCACTCCCAGCATCCACAACTGAAAATAATTGCTGGGGTACTTCAATGCACAGGGAATGACTAGCCCTATAGCCAAACCACTAGATTCTAGGAAAACAAAAGGCTCAGCAGTCAGTTCCTAGGCTACTCTAAACCCTGTCACCTGTAACCACAGCAAAAACCAGTCGCTGGAACACTAGAGACCTAGGCCCACCCATTACTGTAAAAGGTCAATCCATCAGAATAATCCAGGATCCTCGTAGGCACTCCACACCACAATCGAAGTCGGAAAAGCACATCCTACAGCAGAACAAAGCACCATTCCCTGATAATATGCCACCAAATATATATCTGTCCAAAGTATATTTATGGACTAGTACAATGGCTGCATTTTAAAAATGTATCACAGAAAACTTTCTACCACCTACATGGAAAGGAGCTATAATAGTCCCAATTCATAAGAAAGGAAATTTAGCAGACCCCTTAATGTATAGGCCTATCAGCCTCCTTGATGTCAACTTAAAGATGTTCTCTAAAATGATACTTTGGGAAAATAAAACAACAAATACTGTAGAAATGACAGGAGGTTTATATAAATACCATGTGGGGTTTAGGAGGGACTATACTACTATAGGAAATTGCTTTATAATAAATAATTTGGTGGAGAAATGCCTTAAGTTAAGGAAACAAAGATTATATGCAGCTTTTCTCAACTTAATGTCAGCATTTGACACAATGTCAAGAAATACGCTGTGGCAAATAATGATTTCAAGAGGTATCGAAGCATAATTGCTTAATATAATTAGCAATTTATATTATGGCACCTGGCAAAGGTGAGTTATGGTACCCATAGGGTTCTTTCCTCACCATAGGTGTAAACAAACAGAGGAGTTCACCAAGGGTGTGTCTTGGCAACACTATTTTGTCTATACATAGAAAATTTGATTGAAGGAATAGCTCAAACACAGTCAGATTCTCCAAAAATGCAAAAACCTTATGTCTGATTCTGGTTTATCGGATGACATTATATTGTTGGCCTTATCGAGGTGGTCTCCAGAAAAACTTGATGCCCCAGAACTACATACAAAGAAGCTTAAATTACAAGTCAGATTGTCAAAAACTCAGGTGATGGTCCTTGAGAATTGTAATGAAAAGGATCTTGGAAACTAGAGCAAAACAAATTAAGCATAACATAAACATGTACATTTTGGTTTAGTGTATCAGGCAACAGGCTCCTGGAGGAGTCATGTGGAAAAAGTTAAATTAGTAGCAAGCAAAACAGCAATGACTTTAGGCAGGTTTAACTTTTATATGGGGTCTGTCTATAAAGCCACTACTGATGCAATATGTGCAAAATATCTGGCTCAACTGCTGTATAGGGCTTTAATATGGGATACTACGACCAAGAGAGAATGTCTGATGGTGCCTATGCATAAATTCCTGAGGAAATCATTAGCACTTGGACACACAAGCCCAGCAAGCTATTTGTGGGCAGAATTGAGCCTAGAAAATATAAATGCTTTGTAGATACAAAACATTAAATTTTTAGCTACAGATGATCAAGTTGGAGCCCCACCAATTAGAGTGTAAGTGTCTAATTGAAAAACAAAAATGGTCTTTGTTGGGATGTTAAAAATCTGAGTGGTACAAAACCATACTTGTTTTATTGGAAAAGTACGATTCACATATGCTTTTACAATATTTAAATAAGAATGTTAGGTTGAGTTAGGCATACAAAAATATATATAAAAACAAAGTAAAAATTATTGGATACGTAAAGGACTTACAATTAATCAGGAACTCAAAATATTCATTATGGTATGCTCAAAATATTAATGTTTATTGAGTACAAAACAAATCTCACTGTTTTTAACAGATCCTATATTAAGAAAAACTACACACTCTATAAGTTGGAATTATTTCCAAGTAATGTTTTGCTTGTTAGATATGGGAAAATTCACCAAATGGCAAAAACTGTTCATGTCCCTTGGTGATAAAGAAGATCTTTTACATGTACTATGGCATTGTCCATGGTGCAATAAAACTCATAAATATTGGCTTGTACCATACATAGATTAGCAGTATGGTTCAATAGAGTTAGACTTGTTAACAAATATTATAATGAATACAAAGGATGAGGACACAATTAAGAGGATGGTAAACTATTTTTGCAATTGAAAAGATAAAAAAGATTAAAGCAAAACAGGCTGGTTAAAGCACTCAGGATAAAAATAAGGGCTAGTAAACTGAAGCAGATTTGTTTACAGTGAAATGGAATCAGTGTGTTTATTGAGTATGTGAATATGCACTTTATGTATTTATTGTATGTCTGTATTTGATACTGTGTGCTTTTAAACATTGTTAAAATTGATTATTTGTAAGAGAAATTGTAAAGGTTTTAAGTAGAACAAATGAAAGATACTACTGCTACCTGACTACCTGGATGCCATGTTTCAGGAGGGGCCAAACACATTGCTTCATCTGCTGCAGAGCTTATGCAGACTGCTTATTATCTTGATAGGCCCTCATCACCACCCCCAGACAAATACACACCACACAAGTCTTGGAGGAAATGGCTGCATCTATATATTTGTTAAGACACCATCCTAATATATACATATCTGAGTGACATGCACAGCTTGGGCATCTTACTAAGACAACCTCAGAACCTCTGCACCCTTCCATGAAGGCCATACCCATGTGTGGACTGAGGGAGTAATGCACCTGTTTGAGTTTGAACTCAAATATCAACAATTAGGGAGAGTTAGTGGCCAGGTGGCAAGCAACCACTCCTGTTTAGAGGTGATGCACCCTCCTGGCAAGCTTGGTGAGGTTGGTCAAAGCTACTCGAACTGGGAACCAGGTCTTGTAGCTGACCCTTCATGCCAACCAGGGAGGGAGTCCAGAAGGATGTGACTTTCCTTTTCCCCTTACACCATCATCTTGATAGACTCCTTAACCCACAAAGAATGGACAGATGCAGTTCAATTCCCCAGGCAGCTAACTCCAAATGATTCTCCAAAACCTGGTGTGTAGAATCTAAAACAAATCCACCCCTTGTCAGACAAATGTACACCATCTTTAGCATAAAGTCCCTAGAAAGATTATTAATGTCATTTTACCACACCACAGACTCCTGATAGAATCCATAAAGGTCTGCATCTCTCTATGAATGCATATATACACGTTGCTCATCGTCTGATGATTCTCTGCATAACACCAATTGTGCCTATGGATGATATGAGACCAAATAATTTTGATCTCATGTCACAACCCATGAATGGATTACAAGTCCTTCTTCATCCTGAGCAGCAAATTGATGGCCTTTTGAGTCCCAGGTGGTTCCCAGCCAGATAAACCAGTAATTTCTCAGGCAAACTTCTTTGGTAGAGCCTCCTTCCAGCCTAGGAGAACTTCCCCGGCACATGCCCTCTGACCCATTTAATGTATCTGACCTGTGTTTAGTTGAAATGCCAGGTTTCTCATCCCAGACCAGTGTCCTGCTTTCTCCAGTGTAAGAAGGAGTATCCACAAATCCAAACCCACTTGGAACCATCAAGGCAACCTTTAAAACTGCAATGACAATGTTAGAGTATATATGGCTTCACATACCATAAAATACCTGGACCTCTACCTGCCAAGGGCCTGAATCTGCCCTTCAGTAAGTCCCTGGTCCTTTGCAATCATGACTGCTCCTATTTGAAATCAGTGAGTATTGAACTCCTTTAGGTTCAAACCCGCCCTTTGCATGGATGAACTCAGTATGAGCCTAAACTGATAGGCCATGACTGAGTGCCAACTACATACCACAGGAATGCCAATATGGTGGGCAGGTGAAAGTCCATCTTTTCCAGTACCATAGCCCTCATATCTAACACCAACCCATGGGGGCTTGCAATGGCATCAGCAGCCCATACCCCCATGGTTGGTATTTTCCTGTAGAGCCATACAAACATGCCTTCAGGTGTCACAGTCACATCTTATACTCCAGGCCAGAGGTAACCCCATTGTTTACCAGTGCATCATCTCTGAGACCCAAAAGGCCCCACAGATGGCAAGCAAAATGAAATTGTGAATATCATGATTACAAACTGTGACCAGAAAACCAATGGCAGGGCCTCCAACACCTTCTCCAGCTGTGGGTGAACTACCAGTCAGCCTGCTTTGGGCTTCACTGCTCCAGTCCTTAATGATCTTTCAAACTGTAAAGGCTCCGAGTACTGTCCATAAACACTAGCATTTGAGTGAGCCATGACCACATCACCAGGTGCTGTCCAACCACAGCAGGTGTCAGCACCCTGTGCTTCACTATCATATTGAGCTGCAAAGCTGTTGCTTAGGAATCAGCCAACTGTTCAGTCAACTGCTTCTGCCCTGATGATGTAGAAGTGTTCCAGTTCTCAATGATAGGCCCCCTGCCTGGGGTAAGATGGAGTTAGTTATCCACTTCCAGGCCTCAGGGTCATCGCCTCCCAGAGGAAGGATGGCAACGGACAGGGATCCTGGTCCTGTGCTGCAGCCAGTTCCCAACTCTTGTGCCACTGTGAATGAAATAAAGTATTAGCAATACCATTCTCAACACCAAGGAAATTAACAGCTTTGAAATTGATATTAAGCAAAATGCACCTGAGGATGAAAATCCTCATCAGGTCACCCAGTGGGCACATGGCCCAGCTGCCCATTAATGGTATGGACAACATGAGTGTATTTGGAGTGAAAGATAATCTTTCTGTCTCTCAACTGGTGACACCAACCCATACTGCAACTATTCTAGGGAGAAACTATAGCAGGCTGACCTGTAGAAGTGGGTGAAGTGGACAAAATTCACTCAGTGGAGTGATTTATGATAGCAACTGGTATCCTGAAGCCCTTTGGAACACGAAGGGGTACTTAGCATTATAATGGGGAATGCAAAGTCCATTGAAAACAATTACTTCATGCTATTCCGCCTTCACAAAACCACTTCTCCACCAATTTTAAGGCGAAGTACATTGAAATTAATGTGCCACATTATTGCCTTGTTATTGAGCTCCAAGGCGAATTTGCAGTGCTTCATGGGATTGCAGGTCACATGGGCTCTAGATTGTTCTGCACAGCCTCAGTTCTGTGTAGTGTGTGTGTAGTGGAAGATGTAGACAGTTTACTCTCAGAGCTCTACGATTCAAATCCTCTAAAGCTGTTAAAAGCCTTTTGAGCCATTTTTTCTCTCAAAATTTAGTGGATCAATTGTAGGAAACCTTCCTGTGCTCATATCATTGAGTGTTTATTGTTTGTGTGTGGATTTTAATGTTAATTTAGAACAGTCAGTCTGTGTACTGTAAAGTGTGCTTTGGGGAAGGGGTGTATCTGTGGTGTAGGTAGATTAACTGGGAGAAAAAGGCAGTCTTTCAGTTTTGGTTATATTTTCTTGTATAACTGTGTTAATGTACACACAGTAATATTTTCAGTAATTCTTGAAATTTTTTGCTGATTGTAGTGGTGCAGAAGTGTATAATTTCAGTTTGTTTAAAACATTTGGTTATATTGCTAAAGGTTTTCAATTTGCTAAACAATACTTGTAGTGTGTGTGTGAGTGTGTGTGATGCTTACCATTAAATCAGACAACTTATATTGTGCCAGAGTAATTGCAGCAGTGTGAACCTGCTATCCACCACACCTGCATGAATTTTTATACTGCTTTGTGGTATCTTTACTGGTAGTGGACTGTTACTGCCGTGCACTACCAACCGGCAAAGGTATTCTTCTCTAGATTTGGATTTGTGACTTGTGAGCACTGGTTAGGTGTTGTTTTGCCTTTGTATCAGACTCTGTGTCTCCTGAGTGCCCAGTGCAATCTCAATCTGTCTGTGCATTTGCAGTACACCATTAATTATGGGAGACTTTGCATTTTTGTTACCCTATCATTTCACTTCATCAGCACTGGGAATTTTCTGGACACAAGACAGTAGCATTTTGGGAATGCAAATTAATTCTGCTGACTGTGTGTGGCCACTGCACACATGACGGAGTGCACCATTAATTCTGGGAGACTTTGCATTTCTTGTTACACCCTCATTTTAGTTCATCAGCACGAGAATTTTCTGGACACTAGACAGTAGCATTTTGGGGATGCAAATTAATTCTGGTGACTGTGTGTGGCTACTACTCGATGACAGAGTGCACCATTAATTCTGGGAGACTTTGCAGTTTTGTTACCCTCTCATTTCACTTTGCCATCACTGGAATTTTCTGGACACAAGACAGTAGCATTTTGGGGATGCTAATTAATTCTTGTGACTTTGTGTGACCACACTGTGTGCATGACTGAGTGTGCCATTAATTATGGAGACTTTGCATTTCTTGTTACGCTCTCATTTCACTTCAGCACTGGGGAATTTTTCAGACACAAGACAGTAGCATTTTGGAGATGCAAATTAATTCTGGTGACTGTGTGTGATCACTGTGCACATGACTGAGTGTGCCATTATTCTGGGAGACTTTGTATTTCTTGTCATTCTCTCTCATTTCACTTTGTCAGCACTGGGGAGTTTTCTGGATACAAGACAGTAGCATTTTGGGGATGCACATTAATTCTGATGACTGTGTGTGGGAGAGGCACTGGGGGCTGCCAATATTGTTACCACTCTGCCTTACTTAGCGTTAGGGTGGAATGACAATGCAAAATAATAATTACAAGGCGAAATGAGCCTTTCCTATTGGCCACTCCAAATAGCGGAGTGACAACGCCAAGTGGCCACTTCATGTTCACTCGCCAGTGGAATTTAATTTTGCTGCATCTCTTCTGACCTGCTTCATGAGCCCTGCTTCCATCCAACTTGCTGACCAGTCTGAGGCAGACCAAGCCACCTGAAATATGCCCTAAACTTCAACCCCCAGAAGCATCTCTAAAAGCTCCAGCTCTTCACTGTTCATGATCATGGGCCAAATTGAGAGTCCATTGAAGTGCATCAGAAAGAGGTGCCAGATCACAAGGTCTTCCCAAAAGCATTCCATTCGCATATCAGTGGTGAGGCTTCTGGGCACCTGACCCCAATTTCGCCATGTGTAGAAATGTTCTTCTCATTGGGATGAACTTGCAGGTGATGTACAGGTGGCCCATGAGCTGTTGCAGCTCCACTGGGGTAATATTCTTGGTTGTCTTCACCTTACCCAGAGGAGTCATGAAAGCCTCAATCTTGTCCTGGGGCAGCAACATTCTTGTGACTCTGTATACTGAATCAGTGACCTTTCATCTTTCGACATTGGTTTTTAGTTCCTTCATCTGTAGAGTTGGACAGTAGCTGTAAAGTACAGGTCTCTTAAAATCATGGGAGCAAATTGTCTGGGGCGGGTTGTCATGGGAGGCGGGGTGACATGGGGCTAATTGTCGGGAGTGTATTTGGTGGGAGCTAATTGTCGGGAGCAAATTGTCGTGCTCCGTAAATCTTGATGCTTAGGAAATACATTATGGGATTAGGGGCTTCCACTTTACTGGGAGCCAGTGGGACCTCAAAACTGTCACAGCTGCAGAATGGTCACTAGCCTGAGTTCACAGTCTGGAGAATTGGCTGGGCCTATGAACTATAAATCATCCAGGTAGGAGACAATACTCCATCTGCCTGTCTCCTCAGCTGCTACCCAGTGTAAGAATGTGCTGAAGCATTTAAACACTGCACAGGCAACTGAGCACCACATCAGCATACAGTTGTCAATATAGTACTGCCCTTTGAACTTCATCCCCAGCAAATACCAGTTGTCTGGTTGGATTGGGCAGCAGCTGAAGAGCTGACTCAATATATACTATGGCCATAAGAGCCACTGGGCTCATTGTGTGCATCGCCTCAACCACTCTGTCAAATGATGCATACTGATCCATGGTAAAGTGTGGGTCAACATGATCATTTACTGAGTCACCCTCAGGAATCGACAATTGGTTGATCATGCAGTACTAATTTGGGACATTCTTGGGCAACAGGACAATAGTGAAACCAACAGAGACCAGAAACTGGTGGGGAGGAATAAGGCCCACTGATTCTGGCTAGACTCAACTCCTTCTTGAGTTTATCCCACAATACTTGAGGTCTGTGCCAGGCTAACTTTAGGTTCTCTGCTTCATCTCCTGCTGGGGACCCTTGATCTGAAGCCAACCATGAAGCTGTACACCAGTAGCGGTACTACCCCATGGTCCAGGTACTGATCCAGCCAAGGCCTAAGCCTGTCCACCCTTAATGCAGTGGTTAGGCTTGCCATGATTGGGATTGCTTTCTTCTAAAAAGCCAGTGCCTACCTGGTTTTGCTTGCTACATTTGCACTGAGTGAAAGGATGATTTTGTCTGCATGTCAAACACTTGTGGCAATACTTGCATGATGTCTTGTTGCATGACACATGTTAAACCTAAAGAACACATGTGCCTTGGACTCTCTTGGCTCTGCTCTCTGGAACTGAGCCACTCTGATAGAGCAACCTATTATAAGTGTGAAGGGCTCCACCACCATGCACAACCTCAACCACCAAGGGCATGTCTGAAATGCCCCAGTCCTTCAATGAGTCATAGTGCATGTACTGTCAGAATTCCTCTTCATACTTGAGTCATCTGGAGCCCCCTATATGCCTGTGGGTGCACCTGATTCTGATTAAATAACTGAACAGTCCAACACTTTTCTTGAGGGCCACCTGACAAATTGAACTGGTGAAAACTATGAACCCTGCAACCAACTGTCAAATATTCTGTCCATCTTGACCTTCTTATGTTCTGATGTTCTGGATCATAGAAACATAGGCAGTGATGGCAGAAAAGACTATTAGTCATATAGTCTGCCCATAAAACCCTAACAAACCCAGGACTTATTGTCCACACAGGGCTCTAACAGACTCTATCCACCCCATGCTCCTTACCCTACCGCTAACACCCAGAGCAACCTCTAAGTCCTTTACTCTGTCCCATCCGTGTTTGAAACCATTGATAGTTTTGGTTCCCACCACATTAGCTGACAGGTTGTTTCATGACTCCATCACCTTTTCTGTAAAATAAACTATTCTCACTTCCCTCTTGAAGCCCCCACCATCAGTTTCCACTCATGCCACCATATTCTTGATCCACTGTTTATGCTAAATAGTTCCTCACAATTTACCATGTTCATTCCTTTCAGGAACTTGAAGGTCTCTATCATATCTCTCTCCTCTCTCATATGGCCTCCACAAGTACATGTTCAGTGTCTTGAGATGATCCTCATATGATCTGCCCTGCTGGACATGGATCATGTTAGCCATCCTTCATTGCATTGTCTCCAGCCTGTCCTTATCTTTCCTTAGGTGAGGACTCCAGAACTAGGTGCAGTACTTCAGTGGGCCCTCAGCAGTGATCTATAGAGGTAGTAATACCTTTCCCTTCTGCTGTCAGTACCCTTACTTCTACTCTCCAGCATCCTGACAGTCTTAATGTAGGCCTTGTTACACTGGTTTGACTCTTCAAGGAGTCACTGATTATGACCCTTGGGTCTCTTTCCTCAGTGGTCATGCCCATCTTTATCCCCTCATCAAGTACTCTGTGCTGGGGTTCTTGTTCTCATGCACCACCTTGCACTTTTGGCACTGAATTTTAACTTTCAAAACAGCAGAGTAGCTCTATCAACCAGTTAGCCACACTTTAGGTTTAGATTCCATTTCACATATTCATCATTATTTTCATACTTTATTTGCATCCTGGCCATTGAATTTGCTTGCCCCAACAGTTTCACTGAACCCCTGCCAAATGTTTCAAGGGAGTGGTCCTATGAATTAAAACTATTTACAATATATGTTTAGATAAAAGTTCAGTGTGATAAATACCTGTTGCACTTTAAAAACAGGTTACCAAAAGTATTTATATTATTTCACATTTTATCTTATTTCAAAGCATTAAGGAAAGGTGCTTACCAAATCAGTATTTAATTTTAGCTTTTATTTCTATCTAGCAGCTCACACTAACCTCCTGGAGATCTAATCATGTCTTTTAAGCCTTTTTAAAGCTGGTTGTACAAATGATTTGTCAGTTTAGATGGTATTACTCCAAGACTGCTTATTATTGCATTCACATACCAAGGCAAACAAATTTCAAAATTATCTGAAATTCATGCAATTAGTATACTACTTTACTACTGAATGCCCACGGATGTCCCAGTTGAAAACATTTCTTATGTGTAGTTCATAGCTCAGTGCTTGTGCATACAATAGAGCTGAATGATGTAGTTGTTCTTGATACATAAGCCAAAACCAGTAGGTGGGACAATGCCTGCAAGGTATAAGTTGTATGAAATGATTAATGCTTAGATACTTCAGCACAGACATGAGCAAGTCAGTAATTGTAGTACATATGAGCTGGATAGTATATGCATAGTGTTTAGGTGCTTGACTGATGAGTAACTCGTAAAGACTTAATGTTTTGGCCTTTCTCTGTATCCCACCTTTGGAAGGGTGCTTGAGTCGAATAGGATGAGACCCCAAAAAAATAATGATTGCAAATACGATTACCTCCTCCAACTCTGGACAGTGTGGCCAGTAGCATGCAGGAAAGGAAACCCCCTTGAGGGAAACCTCTGAGGACCCATGGCTACAGACCTGCCTGTCCTTCTGGGCATACTAAAGGAGAATAATCCAATGATCAATATATAATCGGATAGTCTGAAACCCCAAAGAAGAAGATCCGAAGGTGGAAAGAACAAGGAATCCAGGAACGATGTTGAATGTCCAGTGAAGATGGTAACAGATCCTGAGCAATGTCCCAGACCAAAGTCAAAGTCCAGGATAAACATCGACAGAGGTCATCAGGAATCAGTGGAAGCACAGACAAACTGGAGCGGTGGTCTGAGTTCCAATAGATGAGGCGATAGTGCTTAAGTCATGAAGGCGAGGCGAGTAAGCTGAATGCAAGTCGGGCAGCTGAAGAAAGTAGAGCAAAGGAACCCTTGATCCTGAGGGCAAAGCAGTAAATATACAACAGACTGGAAAGCTCTGAAATCCTCCAATCATCTGGTGAAGCAAGTATGGTAAGGAACAGCATCCCCATGCCCTGAGCTGGAAGAGGCAGGTGCAGTGTAGAAAGTTTCGAACCTCCAGGCCCCAAAGCTGGGTGAGGCAGGAGTAGAGTAGAATTCAAACCTCAGGCCCGATGCTGGGCGAGGTAGGTGTAGAGTAGAAAGAGTTGAACCTCTAGGCCTCGATGCAGAGGCGAGGCAGGCATAAGGTAGAATAGTTGAACCCCAGGCCCTGATGTTGGGTGAGGCAGGTGCAGACTAGACCCCCACATGGCCAGCAAGAATGTCTAGGCCCCACGTAGGCCAGGTGGAAGTGATAGGGAATGTCCAAGCCAGCCTCTATGAAGGCTAGCAGGACTGGGGAACACCGACACGGAGGGCCGCCCAGAGCAGCAGACGCCCAGAGGCTAAAACCAAGGTGGTGAAGGTAGGCAAGCAAGATAGCATAGCAAGAGTGGCCTGTACATAGGTCAGTAAATGGTGCAGCGACAGCGGACTTGCATGAAGGTCTGCAATTGTAGTAGCACTGTAGTGTTAGGAAGGATTGCCAAGTCTGAGTGGCTACTGAAGCTGGGTGATCAATATGAAAGTGAACCATATGGCCATTACAGAGAGTCTGTGGGGCAGCATGAACCATGCTGACAGACCGTACAAGCTGAAGAAGGAAAGTGGAGGCTGGATCTGATGAGGTCCATCGTGAAAAGGTGCAGCCAGTCCAAAGGGGCAGAAAGAATTGCAGGCAGGAAAGGAGTGGAGGAAATAGGGGCTGAGCCATGGCACTGTAATGTCCAGGGAAGTGGTAGCAGGAATGCAGCTGCAGTAGCACAAGCTGGCAGTCCAAAGTGGGGAAAGTGGGACAGACTTCTCAAAGTCTCAGCTTAGGATGCCCTAGATGGCCTCGAAAATGTCAATGTCCCCATAAGGTAAGGGCATACCTCTCAACCCCCAGCAGTAAAATCATAACACTAACCTTCAAAAATCAGAGCAAAGGGTCAGAATGCGGAGGACTGTCTTATTCAAACAATATTTTGTCTACAGATATCAGACCCCATAGAACAAGTGAGAAGGAATGGTTCTATCAGCTGAGTTCAATGCAGAATAGTTAGTGTGTCCGGACATAGCTCTAACATGATAAGGAATATCGATGAAACTTGTGAGGAGCAAAGGGAACTTTGAGGAAGAATACATAGCACTATGTAGAAGTCATAGAAGTTGAGAGGTATGGGTATGGGGACATAGGCCCAAGCTTGCAATAATCGGAAGCCACAATCACAACGATAGCAGCAGAAGGGGAGGAGCAGCAAATCAGCCAAGGAGCAGGAGGTAAGGACAGTGCAGGCTCCAGGCAGCAGCAGGAGGTGCAGCAGGCACTAAAGTGGAGCAATCCAGGGCCTCTCCTTGCCCCGCAGATCTGAATGGAAGGGCGGGAAACAACAAGGTAATGGTGGCGGTCCAGCCACAAACAAATCACTGAGGAGCTGCAGACAGTAAGAGCAAGTCTGAGGCACTACAAACAGGGAGCAGACTGCAGGAGGTGACCTGTGGAGGCAGCAGAACTAACTGGTGCAGGAGCAGCAGCTGCCGGAGGAGACAGGAGAGAGGCAGAGGAGTGAATAGAGCAAGTAAGTAGGCAGTCAGAAAGTGAACAACAAGGGCAGAGGTTAGAGTGAGCAGCTATGGAGCACAGGGCACTGTGCAGTAGGAGTGGACCACAGAAAACCCCAAGTGAGGACGAAGGATGGAGCACACGGGTCGGAGGAGGAAAAAAACAACACGCAATGAGGAAACAAAAGAACAGATAAGGAGGGGGCAGAAGGCCCAGGCATGAAGATTAACAAGGAAGGAGGCAGCCGTAGACCAGCAGCAACACAGCAGTGTGTGCGACTCACTGTAAGCAGAGCGGCAGAGCCAGATGCATTATGTGGGATGCGGGTGAGGAGCTCTTCCCACATAGCCACAGGCATGCACCTTTCAATATACAGAAGAGGCCCTGCATATAACAAGCATTTAATGTTTATACCTGGAAAGATTAGACAAATAGGTACTGTAATTAGCCTAAGGTCATACAGTAAGAAACTATATATGCTGGAATTCAGTGTACACATTTGCTTAGATCATTTTCCTGTAGCCAATGGATGGAATTAGCAATCCAACATTAGATGTGGAACAAAGAATTCAACATGTTCTGCTCCATAGCTTGATTCACAAATTGACAGTCAATGAGTCAAACCCTCCATTGGGGTAGATTTGTACATTTTTCTTTATAATAGGGCTGTGTCAATTTTGTATCACTCACTAAAACAACTGACCAAGTTTTATGTTTTACACTTTTCTACAAAGGGAAAAAGTTAAACTTCATCTTTCCTTAAAAGTGAAAAGCAATTTCCAGCAGCAAAGATTTCCCTTTCAGTTTTGTTGACTACTCACTAGAAGCCAGATACACTTTTCACCAGCAGTTTTACATGACCACTGTACACAGAAATTCGTAAAATATCATGGTTAGTAATGATTTTTCAGTTTTTTCTAAAATATTGTCATTTACCTTTCAGAAAACTCTCCCGTCCACCAGTCAAGTGTCTTTAGTCCTATCCATATCTAAACCCTCTGATTCTTTAGCTGTTCACCCTATCCATTCAGCATGTTTTGTTCAGTCTTTTCTGTCCAACTTATACAGATATTTCATCTCTCTCTCACTTTCTGTCCTCTTTGCCCAGCTTCATTGGCCTTCCATCCCTTTTGTCTTGTTTCTGTCATCACCCTTCATTTATCCATCACTTTGACTATCTTCCTTATAGCTTTCCAGATTTTGGACATCTCCAGATAATTTCCACCTTTAGTACAGCATCACTAACCCTATCCCTCCATCCAGCTATTACTTTGTTCACTCCATAATCTCTAAAGTTTATTTGATCTTTGTTGTCTCAAATAAGATTACTTTACCATCTCCCTATCCAGCTTTATTATTCCTCTTACCCTCTCTGCGTAGCTTCATTGACCACCTCTTCCAGTGTGTTTAACTCTTCTGTCCTTTTATTCCTCTATACAGCTTTTGTCTTCTTTAATCTTCCCTTTACTTTACTTTTCTTTTTTTTTTTTCATATTATTTCTTTATCTCCATTTCGGCCTCGCCCACCACTCCTTTGGGCTTACCTAGGTCCGACCTCCATCACTGCCTGTCCGTCCTGAGTTCTCTCCAGCTGCATATTGCAGCCGTCCCTGGAGTAACCCAGGCGTAACCCTTTGCCAGGTGGGTTCCCTTCCTCGAGGGGAAGGCACCAGAGGGGAAGCCAGCACATACTGGCCCCAGGGTTGCTGCTGCAGCTGAGAGGCTCGTTCAGGGCATCGGCAGCGACAGAGGGACAGGTAGCCGTCATCTGGTCGGTTGCCAGTCAAGTTTCTGCTTTCTCGATGTTCCCCATCGTCACTCACTGCAGAGGTCCCGGTCTCCACTGGGGCCACTGCAGAGCAGCTCAACCCACACCTACCCCAGGAGAGGAGAGCAGTCCCTACGGATGCTCAATCTCTCCCTCCCCTGCCAGCCCCCAGCTTCCTGAGTCCGTTCCTGAACCCGGGTTGCCAGCATGGCGCGAGGTGTGGCGTCCAGTGCCTCAACCCTCAGCGCCACCAGGCCGGCATTTACTTTACTTTTCAGTTTAATTGCTGCCCTTCTGATTTGTCTTTCTTTGTGCATCTCACCCTGACTGACCAGCTTACCAGGATTCATTCTAGGAATAATAGATATACAGAAGGCAACAGTCCATATAAGTACATCTCCAGAAGCCTGGAAACATTTATACACAATTTAATAAATATTTGTCAAGGTTTGTTTTGAAGGTGTCCTGGTTGGTTATATCTAGAAGAGACTTGGGTAGGGCATTCCAAATAGGGTTGATTCACTGAGTGTAAAGGGAGCATCTAATATCTGTCCTCAGATATGTTAATGTTAACTGAAAATTATGACTTCTCAAATTACACTCTCTTATATTAAAAGTCATGCTGAGTTGAGATATGAGTTCTGTATCTTTGGATATTTTGAACATTAGCAGACGATCACTCCTTGTCCTTCTTAGTTCAAGCAAACTGAGAACCAGTTCCTGTAATTGTTCCTCATAGCTTTTGCCTTGTATTGTCTATCATTCTAGTGACTCTACACTGAACCCTCCAAACTGTTAATGTCCCTTCTAAGATAGGGACTCCAAAGTGGGAGCAATAATCCAAATGAGGGCATATATATGCTCTGTATAGTGGAAGTATACATTCTCTGTTTCTAGAGACAAAGATCTTTTAATACATCCTATTAATCTATTAGCTTGATTTCTGATATGATTGCAGTGAGTGCTAAATGAGAGGTCTGATTTAATAATGACTCCCAGATCTGTTTCTTCTACATAGAAACATAGAAACATAGACTTTGACGGCAGATAAGGACCGCTAGGCCCATCTAGTCTGCCCATTTCCTACCTACAGGAAAGGCCTTGAATCCTAGTTAACCAACAGCCTATATCTTCCTGCCCCCAAGAATTGCCTTATGTCTGTCCATGCATTCTTGAATTCTCCACAGTTTTAGACCCCACAACTTCCTCAGGAAGGCTATTCCATGCATCCACTACCTCTCTGTGAAATAATACTTCCTCACATTGCCCTGAACCGTCCTCCTTCTATCTTTAAATTGTGTCCCCTTGTTCTTGCAAGTCTCTTTTCTGAAAGATGCTACCCTCTTGGACTTGTTGATTCCCTTGAGGTACTTGAAAGTTTCTATCATGTCCCCCTCTCCTTCTTTCCTCAAGGGTATACATATTAAGCTCCTTTAGTCTCTCCTCATATGGCTTCTCTTGCAGACCCTGCACCATTTTAGTTGCCCTCTCTGGACTGCCTCTATCCTGTCTATGTCCTTGCGGAGATGGGGTCTCCAGAACTGGACACAGTATTCCAGATGGGGTCTCACCAACTGTCTGTACAGAGGGATAACAACTTCCTGTTTTCTGCTGCTGATGCCTCTCCTATACATCCCAGTATGCCCCTGCCCTCCCTACTGCCTTCTCACATTGCTTGCTAACCTTAAGGTCATCTGATATGATTACCCCAGGTCCCTTTCCTGTTTTGTTGTTGTTACTACCTCCCCACCCATTGTGTATTCTTCCCTGGGTTCTTGTTTCCAGGTGCATTATTTGCACTTTTGCATTGAATCCTAGCTGCCATACGTCCTGACGTCTATTATCGGTGTCAGCTTGTCTGCTTGTTCACTCTACATTTCTGGTCTTCTATCACTGTGTCCAGGTTCTTTGGCCCACTTCCACCTAGCTGGCTTGTATGTCCCTTACCATCTACTTTTTGTCTGTCCCTTCAAACTTCTTTGGCCCTCTCTTCTTCTCACATGCATCTTTTACTTTAACTCCCTGTTCCTATCTTCTTTGTTCCTTTATTATCCAACTTTTTCCGCCTCTCTCAGCCCTCTGATTGTCTTTAGTTGCCTTCTTCTGCCCTTCTATCATCCATGTCCCTCACTGAGTATTTGTTGTTTTGGCCTTTCCCTACCAGTCAAAATTGTTTGTCCTCTTCCTTCTCTTCATGGCTGCATACAGTCTCATTTGAATCTGTCCTGAATCTGAATCAGCCCATTTTGCCAAGTCTTTTACACCACATGGATGCACACACATGCACACACACACACACATAAATGCATCCATGCACCCATGCACACAAAGTGTCACACATATTCAGACTGTTATTTCTTTAGCATACCATACTGCCTCTATAAATGTCAGCATTATGCATTCCAGAGAAGAAGTTTTGCAAACTAGTGTCTTCTCTGCCTTTTTCAACAAATGGGTTTGCATGCTTATACAAAGTAAAACAAAACAATAATTTTGATTGTATGAGTGGTTGTTCTTTTAATTGTATTAATACCCTCCCTTTGCTAAGCCTCTTTTGCATCTGATAAAGCTGGTGCCACTTTTCTCCACTCCACACACTTGCAAGGGATATATTTATGACATTCTGCAGTAACAAGCATTCTTCTGTTCAAATTTATATCAATTAGTTGGGGACAGTAATTGATTGGACAGCTCACTGGATGTTGAAAGGCTTGTGACGATGCCATGGTGGCGACCTTTTTCCTCCGCCTCCCAGCCAAAAGCCATTTTTTAACAAGGGCTCTAAAAGAACCGCACTTTGATAATTAGTTATTGATCATGAACAATGTGGTGTTGAATAATGCTGGATTAGCCAGACACCAGCGGTAGCGAAAGGAGGACTCCTCCCTTATCATAATAATCTGCTAAAAATTTATATATCACAGACTAATAAAAGTTCCTCCTTTTCTGGCTTTGTTTATAGTGCCTCCAAGCATGAAAGGTCAACAGGGTTGGTCTTGGTGGAATAGAGCACAACTGATCGAACCTAACCTTATTAAAAAAAGCAGAATGAAGCAGTTCTGTGACGCCAACTAATAATCCTGTTTAACTGAAATGTAGCTCTCTCCACTAAGTAGATTTCAAGAGTGCATAAATTGCTTTGAGACAACAATATGTAAAGTCATGTTGATAAATTAAACCTGCTTTCACCAGTATTCCACTTCATTCAAACCACATTAGCCTTCTGTGCCCACTGAAGTTCATTAGAAACAATTGAATTATGAATAGAAGTAGATAGTATTAGTTGCTGACTGTATTGTTGAACTGGAAGACATATAGGGGTCTGCACTCTGCATATGTTTAGGAGAGTAATATACAGTAGGTTATGCATGGAAAAACCTTCTCAAAATCATGTTATACAAGCCTATTGTTGCAGATTGGGAGTTAAAGGAGCACAGACCCTCTGTTAAAGACCCGTTCATAATTTTACATAGCCCCAGCACTTTGTGCCAGTACCATCATGATTATGTTAGCAAACTTGAGCTCCCATGCTAGCTGTCAATAGCATGCATAACATAGACATCATCTACCCACCCACTTGGGAATGGAGGCTAGTGTAAGACTTAATTGGTCTGAATTTGTTTTTACTTTTATTTATCCTACATAGTAATAGATAGCTCCTGATGCATTTATTTCTTTTGCCTGTTTGCAGTCCAGCCCTGTTTTTTGGCTAAGTCCTTCTTGAGGCACGCTGATAAGGTTATCAAAAATCTCTGATTGATGAAATCTTGCCAGGCATATCACTCTGCTTTTACTCCCAGAATTGCAACTTTTAGCTTCACTGTCCTTCGTTCTGGTGACAAGCAGCCTTACAGGCTGTCTTCAGTGTCCCATATCCTGGGGTCATAGTTCAGAAATATGGCCACAGTAATTTTAATTTACAGTTAGTTTTGTCGATTGGAGGTGGCTCTGGCCTCTGCAGATAGTATGCCCTGTCAGTGTGGTTGCCATCTTGTCCAGTCCCTCATCCTGAGCAACTGGCTTGGTCTTTGGTCCTGCATTGGTGGCTCAATAGCCATGATCACAAATTGTTTGCAGCTTCACAAGAACAGAGTTTGCCAGCTGGAACTGAAGACAAGAGCAGTGCACCTTCTTTCTGCCTAGTCCCCATTCCCAATGTCTGTTGGGACTGGTGAAGAACAATGTCATAGGCGTGGTGAGGTCAGATAGGATGTAGTGGCTCAATAGAGCATGACAAGTAAGCACCAAATTGGGAGGTATTATATCATGATATGTACTATCATATGTGACAAAATTTGCATGATAAAGCTCAGAGGAATCATGCAGTATTGACTGGGTAGGAGCCTAAGCCCCAAATCATAACTTTATCAGACTTGTATTGGATATTGTTTGTGAGTGGTTCCTGGCTGTGCTGCTGGGTCAGCGACAGGGTGCAACCAGCTTGCCCGCCCCATCAAATTGCAGTTTGGTCTTCATGACATGCAATGTGTGCCCTGCCTGGCCTGCTTGTGGGAGCTAGAGCCCATACCCTAATAAAGTCTTGTGAAACTCATTATCCAGTTGCAAGTTAGTCTTCATGACAGACAGTATGTGCTGTGCCTGGCCTGATGCTAGAGCTGGATCCCTGTTCCAAAAAATATTGTGAAGCATTTTATCCAATTGCAGCTTAGTGTTTGTGACAGGCAGTGTGTGCCATGCCTGGCCTACCTACTGTAAGGACTGGTGCCCCAAAAAATCTTGTGAAACACTTTATCCAATTGTAGCCTAGTCTTTGTGACAGGCAGTGTGTGCCGTCACCTGGCCTGCCCTGTGGAGCTGGAGCCCCCAAAAAAATCTTGTAGAAAGTTAGCTTAGTCTTTGTGTCAGGGACTGGGTGCCATGCCTGGCCTTCTTGTGGGAGCTGGAGCATACCCAAAAATTTTGTGAAACATTTTATCTGACTGCAGCTTAGTCTTCATGACTGGAAACATGAGTGCTATGCCTGACCTGCCTCTGGAGCTGGATCCCCCCACCCCAAAAATCTTGTGAATCATGTTATCTAATTGCAGCTTAGTCTTCTTGACAAGTAGTGTGTGCCACACCTAACCTGTCTGTGGGGCCGAGTCCCCAAGAAATCTTGTGAAACACTTATCCAATTGCAGTTAGTCTTTATAACAGGGAGTGTGTGCCATGCCTGGCCTGCCACAAAGCTAAAAGCAAGGATGTCCTGAAAAGGAAGCATAGAGGACTGGGAGGGAAGAAGGAGCTGCAGAGAAAGATTCAGTATGGTACTCATCTCTACAGCAAGTAGCAGTTGTAGCTGTGTAACCTACAGTAGGGCTGTGCAAATATCTTTTCTGAATATTAGGCTGAATATTTGGTATTCGATTGCCCAGGTATTCGGTATTTGGATGAATATTCAGTATTCAGGTTCTAAAATAAACAAAAAAAAAAAAAGAAAAAGCCTAGCCCAAATCCAGTTTACATATAGAAACCCCCACCATCAGCACCCAAATCCCACCATCACCCACCCCCAGCACCATGTTCTGACAGATTATGTTTAATTTAGTAAAGTAGAATAATGGGCGACCGGCACAATCGTCCACCTCCATGGCAGGCCACTGAATTTCATTAGTGCTTTGCAGCCAGTAGAATGACTATTGCCCCCCACCCCAATGCTAGAAGCACCCCACACCGAATGTAAATCAACAGAGAAGAAGGTGACTGACACAGTCTATCCTCTGCCATGGCGGCCACTTTCTTCTGAAAGAAGGCACTCATGCGTGCTTGTTCTCACTTGCACTTGCTCATATTCTGCTATCACGTGCTTGCTCACATTCTAAAAACAGCTGATCAAGCATGGTAAAACTAGCTGATCATATGATCAGCTGGTTTAACTATGTGAAAGTAAGTGTGTACAAGTGCCTTCTTTCAGAGAAATTGTGTATGGAGAAAATGACACATTGTATTGAGTAGTCTTCTTATCTTTCGATTTATGTTTGGTGTGGGGTGTTGTGGACAACAGTCATCCTACTGGTTGCAAAGTACTAAAGAAACTCGTCAGTTGGCGTGGGCAGGTTATGACAGTTGCCCATCATTGTAGTTTTACTAAACTAAACATAATCTGTCAAAATATGATGCTGGGGTGAGGAGGGTAGGATTTGGGTGCTAACTGAGAGTGGAAGATGGGGCTTCTATATGTAAACTGGATAGAGGTGAAGATGAAGATAGGGGCTGTTGGCATTTTCTATTTTGTTTGTATAGTGTTTCCTGAATAGGTATTCATTAATCAGGATCTGAATCCGAATAGCATAAGGAGTGCATTGTTAAGTGGTGATAGGAAAGATTATTCAGACTATACAAAGCTATAGCCTACAGTGGGAGCAATGTACATGGTGAGGGTGATGAGAAAGAAGGACAGAGACAAGGAGCAGCGTTCTGACTGGCTATTCTGCAGCTAGTAACGACATAATTGCAGTGCTGATTCATTTTGAGTTTACCTGTCAATCGACTCCAGACTTGAGCTTCAAACTGCTGGCAGTCAATAGATCTGTCCCGTCCAGTCTGTTCCACAGAAAGAGGCCTGCTGACATGAGAGATCCCGAGATGGATTCACGAGCACATACCCTCCGAGGCAAACCTGAAGGAAATCAGGCAGATGTTCTCAGAGATCCTACAAAAATGGATAACATGGATCTCACCACAAAACAACACATGGCAGACATCCTGGAGCTATCTCAAACAGCCTGTATCATGGACCACAGGCTGTTTGAGATGGAAGATCACTGACAAAAAACAATGCATGGCTGAAAGAGCAGGATCAAGTCATACAGCTGCTTTGGTCCAGGGTCAAGGATTTGGAAAACCGCAGCTGCTGAAGTAACCTCCACTACATGGGGTTTCCAGCTGCCTTCACTGCTGGGCTATCTGCTGGGGGACCTGCCAGAGACAGATCAGGCCCATAGAACTCTGGCCCCTCGGCCTGCCGAGGGCTGCCCATCACTATTCTGGCCCAGTTTCTGTGCTTCCAATGGGATGCCTAGGCTTTTGAAACACCAGAGACCATGGAACAGTTCACTGCAGCCTACTCCCTAGGTTAAATTAGGACAGGCTCCATGACTCTAGCCTGCCACCAGAAGCCCGCACTATGTCTGCCCCATGGAAGTCAGAAAGCAGAGAAACCACAGAAAAAAGAAGTTCGGACCCCACATCTCCTCCAGAAGGCCCACAGTTCAAGCAGGATCCAGCACTGACCCTCAGAGGTAAGAGATGCAACAGGAGATGGCAGAGGAGGGAAGGGGTCCAAGTAGATAAAATGCCCAGCTGCTGTTCCAAGAGCCACAGTATGAGCCCTGACTCTGAAAATCATGGAACCCAGATTCTGTGCATCTGGGAAATAATAGTTTTGTGGCACTCATGGATTTACCCAGAGATGAGCCCCCACACCATCTGCCTTTGCCTCCTAGATGCTTTGCAGCCCCCTTGGCAGAGGCACACAGGAACAGACCCATTCCTGGGCCACTGAGGTGGAGAATGCTGTGCCACAGGGCCTGCCACATGCTGACCATCAGGTGGTCCCACTAATGCCAATGGGGTCCTCCCATACCTCCATCCGACATGGCACAGGAAGGTTGAGGATGCACTAATCTAGTGTTGGATGAAATTAGTTTGGATTCACTCTTTCCTGGCCGATACCCTCCTGTGGAGGCTTCAGGTGCACTGAATTATGCTATGCAGTCCCCAGGGGAGAGGGGTGATTTGGCCCTGAGCTCAGGGCAAGTTAACCTACACCACCACCCTCTCTCCCATAGAAGGTGGATCTGCTGGTTTCCTCCTGATTTGAAGTTCCTGCAACATGAGCCAGGCTATCATCCAAATAGTTGTCCATGACCAGCCCTCCAGGCTCATTCTCGGACCCAGGGTTGGAGCTGGGTGTGCCCCGTGACATACCTTTGCTTTGGGTTTCCTGAGAAGCATATGGGTCCCCCACTGGCCTGATTATTTATTTATTCTTTCAAGATGCACAAGGGTCCCCTAGCAGGTCAAAATGGGATGGAGTAGCTAGCGGCCATTACTCGTCATCCCCATCCCTGGTTCAACTCAGGGTTCTAGGCTGCTCTGCCCTACCCCAGAGACCAGGATGCTGGGTAAAATCTCCTTGTGAGGCATATCTGGGTTTTTCTTTTGAATATCCCTCCGTCATTCCCTCCATCATGTGTATCCTGGGGGACCGTATATTTACCTCACCTCTGATCCGATTGAGGGATGCAGAATGGGGACTTGTGAGTTTCTCCCAGACTCCCATCTACTCGGACACTTGGATCAAGGATCGTTCACAAAGGGGCCCTGGATGTTGCCTTAGGGATCCCACCCTGGAAGAAATATTCAGACTTCATCGAAGACGTAGTTGAAAAGCTGTAGAATGGGTCTAGGCACATCGGGTAGGGTCCATGGAAGTAATCGTTGGATGACAGGAGCTTTCATGCCCCAACTGGAAGTGCACCCCAGCAACCCCGCAATTATCTGGGCTGCTAGTCAGATGATGATATACAAAAGCTGGTCACAACCAGGGGATTCTGGAAGGGAAGGAAGGGTGGGGAGGTGTGGAGTATTCTTGGCACTGATGTTGTTTGTTTGGGCTATGGTGCAGGGAGTTCTGCCCCCTCCAGGTCCATGATCCTTGAATCTGGGCTCACTGGAAGGTGCGGCTACTCAGTACAGTACATACCAGATTGTATACTACTTTTGTTCTGTCCTCTGTTGGGACTTCTTATCTGGTTACAGTTACTTAATGTTGATAAATTTGGAGTGCTTGTGTGTAAAGGCAATCTCTGTGTTTCACGGGGGAGGGAGTAGCGGGGAGGGAGAAGGGATCTGGGCATGGGGCTTCTGCCCCGTGGTGGAGAGTGGTAGGTTGGAGAGTCCCACCCAATTTTTGAATCCACAGTCAGACTACCCCCTGATGGAGACTAAACTGGTATTCTGGGATGTTCAGGTGCTCAATTCTCCCATCAAACATAAAAAGTGCTATTGCATTTAAAAATATTGAGCCCCAAATTGCATTCCTTCAAGAAACCAAACTCTCCTCTGGGAAGCTAAGAAATTATGTCAGGGATGGGTGGTGAAGAGATCCACAGTGCTGCACCCTCCATAAAAGAGGGGTGTCTATACTCTGCCACAAAACACTGGGCTGGAAGCTAATGCCCAAGGCCAATACAGAGGTTGGTGGATCAGAGGGTCCACTTATCTTGCTAAATCTATACGCCTTAATCAGGACTGCTCACCCTTTTCCATGATCTCAACCAAGGGCTTACAGTCTTTAATTTAAACAGGGTTCCAGTGATAATGGAGGGAGTGGGGATTTCACCTCACCCTGAATGCCACTATAGATAGAAAGCAATGGGTGCCCAGAACCACATAAACAGGCTGCTAAATCAGTCTTCTGTCTCATGGAGGAGCATGATCTGCTGGAGGCCTGGAGAGTGAAGTACCCAGCGTGTGAGACATCACGTGTTTTTCACAAACCCATGGCTCCTCCAGCAGAATTGATTTTGGCTGGTGTCCAGTTCAGCCTATAGGAGGTCTCCAACATTCAATCACACCCATAATCATATCGGACCATGGTCCCCAGGAACTGGCTTTACAGCGAGGATAGAACAGACCCAACCGAACACTTGGAGGCTAGACACTCTCTTATTGGATGATAGACAATTTCAGGAATGGTTAGGCCCAGTAGAGGACTATTGGTGACACTATGATAATGTGGAAGTTTACGGCTCTACATTATGGGAGGCCTTTAAGGCCACCATTCAAGGTCAGATTATTGCCTTCACTACAGCAAGATGGCACAAGAGGCTAAACAGTTAGACCGGAAAAACAACTAGCCCTTGTAGAGGCCCAATACAAGAAATGTGGCCCCAGAACCCCTCCAGGGATTTTCGGCTCAGCTAGCCAGCATCAGAATCCAGCTTGAACACACGCCTGACCTGGCAGGTGGAACTGAACCAAAATGATTGCACCATGCCTCTTGAGGGAGAGGAAAGGTCAGCAAATTGCTGGCCTAACAACTAGAAATTGGCAAGCAGCCAGAACCATACATGCTCTTACAGACACCAAGGATATTAAACATCACACCCAGACGGTATCAACACAATCATGGCACAGTCCTATGAAACCTGTACTTCTCCCCACGCCGCAAGTCCCGGACAAAATTAAAGCTTACTTGGCCAAGCTCCTATAATTAGGATATCAGAATTGGCAGCACAAGGCTGGAGACACCAATCACCATAGAGGAGGTAGAGGGTGCCAGCTGTGCTATGAACCCTCAGTAAGGCTCGGGGAGGGATGGCCTCCCAATCAACCTGTATGATGTTAAGGGGTACACCTTGCCCAATATCTGGTATGGGTGTTTGTGGACTCTCTGGGTAAAGGCATAATCCCACCCTCGTTGAGAGAAGCGACTATTATGGTCTCCCAAAAAGATAAAACCCCACTATCACCAGGCAGTTACCTCCCATTTCCTCATAAATACAGATGTTAAGATTCTGGCAAAGCTGCTGGTGGGCCACTGGAACTGCTTCTACCAGGCTTGGTACATCCTGTCTAGGCAGGTTTTGTTAAGGTCGACTTGGATCTGACCGTCACAGAACCCTCATCACTCTATGCATGAAACCAGGTCCTCCATACCCCCTCAGCAGCCTTCACAATTGACTTTGAGAAGGTCTTCGATTCAGTGAGTGGCCCTTTCTGTTACAAACCTTGTCTGTAATGGGCATAGGTCTGGGTAAATCTCATGAGTTAAACTTTATATACCTCCCCTCTGCCTCTGTTTTGACCAACAAAACAATGTTTCCCTTGTTTGACATACAGAAGGGTACTCAGCAGGGTGTCTCCTTCCCCACTACTTTTGTTTTGGCCATAGAGCCCCTGGCCATAGCCATCAGAGAATCCCAAGGTATCCCAGGAATTCAAGTGAAGAAGCACACAATTAAAACTTTCCTGTATGTGGATGACTTGTTAATAACCACGGACTTACAACACTGAATTAACAAATGCGCCTTAGGAGATCCACCACGGCTACTGAAAAGTCCCCACTGTCACACTTCACAGGACAACGCCTTTTGCTTATCGAGCCACTCTGGTTCAATGGCCTCAGACCAACCATCTCCTCTGCCCCAACTATTGGTATGTTTAAAACTATGCTCGGGACTATCTCACTACCAACAGCTCCTGTGACTGCCCAACTTAACCTTGTTTCTCCTTCCTTTCTGCTCTAGTTGTTCTCCTCCCTCCTCACTGGATTCTATCCTCACATCTTGGTATACCCAATGCTGCAATTTTCACTCTCTTGCCACCCTTCCTACATTCCTCCCCACCCTCTTCCCTCTCCCTATGACTCTGGCACTTATCTGTTGTCTGTTTTCTGACAAATGCCGCTGGCTGCCTTGTTACAATGCTACCCTTGAACTGCATTAATCTGTACTCTGTTTGCAATGTCCACATTGTTGTAATGCCTGTCTTGATGTTCCCATAATTTGTATTTCTCTGACGTGGAACCTTTGTAAAAGAGCCATGGCTCAAAGGTATTTGTAATCCTAGACTTGATAAATAAATAAATAAATTACACATCCCAGGTGGTTCAGCCAGTCCTGGATACCCTAACTGGCTTCATGAAGGTCTCCAGCCTTTGAGTAAACCAGTCTAAGATGGAGATCCTTCCTCTGAGCCGAGCAGTGGCAGAACACTTTGTTACGGCACAGAGGCTCAAATGGTCACTCAAATGGTATTAAGTATTTGGGCATTATAATTCACCCCAACATATTCAAGATGATTTCAATGAACTTCCAGAGCCTGCTAGAGTCCCTCAGGAATGATTTGGACAGATGGAGGGCACTAAAATTATCCTTGTCCAGCAAGATAGACTCTATAAAGATGATAGCCTCTCTGTATTTCCTATACTTCCTTGCCCATCTGCCGGTGCAGATCCCCCGCCCAAATGGTTCCAGAAGCTGGATACTCTGATTGGGAATTTTCTTTGGGAGTGATGTCCACCCATATTTAGTAGGTTAAATCTGAGATAGCACTGGAGCAGAGGGGCTGGGGACTCCTGGTTCCAAGGATACCACAAGGCCTTTATCGTCGCCCAGGATGGTTAGGTGGTTTATTCCAATAGATCATGTTTCTCCAACCTGGCTCCCCTGAATCTGCCTGTGTAGGGTCCGTTTCAGCCACATAATTTATTATTTACTATAAAACTTAACCCCCAATGCTGCCTCCCCTGGGGCCATTTTGACCAAATACTAGTTAAAGATTCACTCTATACTCCACCATACCCTACCCATTGGAAATTTATGCCAATATGGAAGAACCCAGCACTAATGGTGGAGAGGGAGCACACCCACTGGTGGGCATGGAAGCCCAGGAATCACCCTAGTATGTGGCCTGCTGATCTCGGGATCCAGTACTCTGGAGTCCTTTGTGAACCCCTGGACCAGATTTTACCTCCTCACTAGCCATTTTGGAGGTATCTCCAAATAAGAGATGCCATCACTCACCTCCCAGGGCCCCTTTATCTACTGATCTAAACCCCACTCTCCAACCACTAGGTATCTGGCTGGGCATGCCCAAGAGTAGGGCAAATTATATTTTGCCACCATTCGGGATGTTCCCCGACACTACACAATCAGCTCGGTCCCAATGGGAGGGGACTTAGGCTCTCCCATATCAGAACAGCAGTGAGCTCACAGTTGGGTGAGATTACACAAGGCCTGCAGGGACAGCTGTACCCATTTCATTATGAATAAGACATTGCTAAGATGGTACTATACCCGGCCAAGCTCCACCACCTCGCGTCTTATGGATGACAAGTGTTGGTGTTGCAGTCAACAGGGAGCCCACTTGCACCATGTCCTCTGGGACTGTCTTCAGCTCCATGCCTTCTGGACAGAGGTGAGAACCATGTGTTGAGCAATCCACCACACAGTGCCCCTGATCCCTCCCTGCTCCTGCTAGGCTGTGAATGCTCAGATCTTCCCAAGGACAACCTTGGAGCAAGATAGATCATGGGGTAGGGGCAGCCACTAAAGACTGATACTTATGAGATGGCGAACACTGGATAGTCCTAATGTCTCTGAGCTTCTTCTCTCCTTAGCCACTTTTGAGAGACTATCTAGCTATGCTGCAGGTACCTTGGCTGAGTATTCCAGTTGCTGGTAGCCATTTCTGGACTCAGCATATTGCCACAGGTCAGACCTAGACCCATGCTAATTCCCATGATGGTTCCTCTCCCTTGGTTCCCTCTTACAGGTATCCGGCCCCATCCCATACATTCTCCTCCCCACCCAAACAGAGAGCAATACAGTTTCATCCCTCAAGGTGATTGCCTACTGTATATAGTTGAGTTATGTAGTGTGTTTAGGTTTAGTAGAATGAGCATGCATAGAACATGCTAGTAGTTCATCTTGGAGTACACATATCCTAATGTAGATAAGGCTGTGGTATGTTAGGGGTATGCCTCTGTAGGCCCCCACTCAGTGCTGACAAAGGATGCAACTGATCTCCCTTCAACTTGAGAAGGGAGGAGATGGGGCTTAGGACCCCAGCAGATGAAGACCTACTTTGTGTTAAGAGGTCCCCACTGTATGATATTGTTTGATTCTGCATCATAATCAACACTGTACAAGCTCTGGTGCCCAGAGCTTCCAGCCTTTCCAAAGGTCATCAAATGTTGTGGTGTACCCGAGGAGTCTGTATCTCTTTGTGTGCTCCTTTTCCTGTTATAACAATAATAATAATAATCTTTAACTACAAAAAAAAAGAAACTAATACAAAAAAAACATTGCCATGATGTTTGGTTCTAGACAGAAACTGCCCACCTTCCAGTCTCCCCAGTTTTCTACTTTGTACAGTTCCCTCTAGAGATGGTCTCAACTTTTAAATACCTAGGGATCTGGCTGGATTTCCAACTGGATTTCACAACCCACATAGACGCCATTGTTACCAAACTCTGACCTAAGCTTGCAGTCCTCTATCATCTCAAAGATAGTCTCCTCTCCCCACCCATCAGGAGTTGGTATCTAAAATGATTCTACCAGTCATTGATTATGCTGATGTGGTCTGTGGCACTGCTTCAGTCAGATCCCTCTCCAGACTGGACACACTCCTAAATTCTTTTTGCCGTTTCACTACCGCTATCCCTCCGCTCACACACCACTGTTTCCTATACTCTGCTCTCTCTCTCTAGTACCATTATCACAAAGAAGGATGGTTCACTGTGCCTCCCTTGTTGCTAGGTTCTCATTTGGGACTCCACCCCACCTCTCCTCCTGCCTTTCTCAAGCAACCACTTCAATGTACTCTCACACCATGAAGACCCATGTACCTTCTCTATCCTCACCCACATTCTGTCACTGGACAATCTGCCTTCTCCTATCGTCTCCCACTACTCTGGAACAACCTTTCCTCTGATCTTCACCTATCCTCCTCTTTCTCCTCCCTCAAAAGACTCCTCAGACTTCTTCCCTCCCACAGTGCTCAAAGTGCTTTCAATTCCCCGCTACCCAAGTCTCCCCCTAGAAGTCTGTGCTCTGTGGTTTACCTCTCCCAACTCCCATGTTCTGGTGAAGAGCTGAGTATTCTGCACCTGCTAAAAATTAGTCAGAACGCCTAACAAATTTGTTACTTACTGTCCCACACCAATTTGTTTTTGCAATCCATATCTGTATTGTGATTATTTTTTCCTGTATTATGATTTATCTTACTATAATAGGACTTGTATATTGTGACCCTTTCATTGTTTTATATCACTGTTTATTCATATGTTACCATTACCTCGGGTTGCACCTGGAAATGAACCTCAGCTCAGTATGCCTTTCCCAGTTACCAAATTTTAAATAAAATAAATATGCAAAGTGACTACTTTACATGTATTATACAAACATTGTATTAATACTGTTTTTATTAGCTGTCTTTTGAATTATTTTTAGGCACAAGTAAGTAAATGGAGCACTACCTCTGCCAATGACACTGGAAAACTTTTGTTCAAAATAGAACTTGTAGTTTATTTGGCCATCACCATAATCAGCAGTCAGGATATCTTACATTTGACCCCATATCCTGGGGCTTCATCAGAGAATGCACATAGACAAAAAGTTGACTCTTTATACAATGAGTCATAATACACCAACCAATCAACAGTTACCAAGTGCATTTTGAATGTCATGTGGTACAAAATCAATTAAACTTTAAATATCAAAGGCAAGATTTGTGAAAACATGTTTAAGGTTATCAATTTCATGACCTATAATCTGCTCCATTAAAATCACATCCATATATCTTCAGTTCCTTATCCGGGACAGACAAGGCATCCTGTAGCATCTATAAGGGAAACATCAGGAGCATGAGACACCTATGTATTACATCTATATTATTTCAAACACTAATACTACCAATCCATTTTCAATTTCATTTATGATCCAGATTAAGTGACTTATTTTTAGGCACATTTTAACATTTCCTACATTGCCCATTTGGTAAGATCAGTAAGGCACTCCAGGGTGTTTCTGTTGTAAGATACTTGCTTTTCCAAATGTTCAAGTGCTAAAGGCACTAGACCTATGGTCTTATGTCTCACTACACACCTGGGGTACATTTATCACATGACAACCACAACTATGGAATGTTTTTTTCTTGTATTTATTCATTTATTTATTGTCTTGATTACCACCTTTGAGCTATAAGCTCATTTACAAAGGTTCCACATCAGAGTGAGCACAACAATAACAGGTATGAGCAATTACAGTGAATGGTACAGCAACATGTGGGAATTTTTACATAGAATAACAAAAAGCAGAATATAAAACAACAGGATCAGGTGGCAATAAAGACTAAAACAATAACACAAAGCTGCAATTATGTTAGCCAAAAGTATTACAAGGCAGGTAATTCTGTCAGAAAACTGAAAAGAGGGATTAATGTGCAAGGGACAGGAGGGACAGTAGAGAGGGAATTTGAGGAGAAGGGTGGTGGGAGTCTGGATGGAGGTGGGGAGAGGAGAGGGTGAGGAATCATTGTACAATCCTAGTAAGAGCAGCAGGTTGAAAGGGAGAAGGGTGGGATAGGTGGAGGTGGAATAGGGGAGGAGGTAGATCAAGATTAGTAGTAGGGATACAGAAGGAGAGTAGCAAGTGGGGAAGTGGATGGAGTGTGAATATGGGAAGGAGAGGAAGGAGAGGGAGGTAAGGGAATGAAGTAGAGGGGACAGGTAAGGTGAGTAAAACATCGTGAGTGCAAGGTTGATTAGAAAGGCTAGTTCAGAAAAGGGAGGTAATTAGGAAAAAGAAAGAAAAGGGGGTTGGGGTGGAACTGAGAGTCGGTACTAGGGATAGGGCAGGGCAATAGTGCAAGTGGCAGGAGTGGAGCAAGGATAGTGGTAGTGGATATCCATACCCATGCTACAGGGAGGAGGAAGCAAGGAGGAGAAGTGAGAAATCAAAAGAAGGGGGTTAGTACGAGCAATCTCATCTCCCTAGCTCATAAAGGTGCCATTTAAGATCTTTTGAATAGACCGAGTTTGGAGTTGTTTAGGATGTTGGCTGGAAGCTCATTGAGCCAGAGTGGGGCCTTATAGGAGAAAGTCCTTTGGGCAAGAGCAGTGCGATGAAATGGGATGTGCAATGGGTTCCTAGCCTTGCCTCTGGTCCGATGAGAATTGTGTGCTGGTATGGGTAATTTATGGATGGTTTTCAGGGTCAGACCTAGTAGGGCTTTTTTTCCAAAAAGGCAGACTTGGTACTGTACTCTCCCTTGTAAGTTTAGCCACTTTGTTTGGGTATAAAGATCTCACGTATGAGTGAGGGCATCTGCACATAGCACCAGTCTACAGGCCTTGTGTTAACGTGGTTCTTACTCTTCAGTGCATTTTCATGGCTGTGCTGTACACAAGACCATAGTCTACAATGGAAAGAATAGAACTGTTTACTGCTAGGGTGAGGACCTCAACAGTGAAGTAGGAGTGGTGCCTATATAGCAGTCCTAACCTGGAGTTGACTGTTTTATAACTTGGTCAATGTACTGTGTGTAGGAAAGGGAGCTATCTAGGGTGACAGTCAGGTATTTAAAGGTGTTCACTTGTTCCAATGGCTCAAGCCTGCTGTTGTTATTACAGTGGTAAGATAGTTAGATATGTTCTTGCTCTGGTTTGTAGAACAATGTTTTTTTTGTAGTACAAGAGAAGTTTATTCTGGATGAACCACCCTTAACCCTTGATAAACTCTCTTGTAATTCATCTGTTAATGTATAAAGTGGTATTACCACCAGAGTTGATGATTGTGAATGTAGGCTAATGTGTCTGGATAAATATGATGAACACCGTTACATAGATTCTCTTTTGCACATATGATTGCTCACCCTCCTTTAAAGCAGTAGTACTACTTAGCAAATCAATTTTGTCTGGATTTCTACCTTTTTAACTGCAAAGCATTCCTGATATTGACTTCATTCCTTGGTATTTTAAATGCATTAAGATATTTTAAGACAGTTTTAATTGCAAATGTTGTCATTTGCATGGATTAAGATGACAGCCCAAGAGGCATTTAAAAATATTCTCTATTTAGTTCATCTTTAACTGCATCCTCTGTATTCATAATGTTGATTAGTCAAGATGTTGCTAGTACACGGTTCTGCCGAGCAACAGCACAGCCCTTTACTCATCTCCTTACCTTCATCACAGTGGGCTTGGTAAGGAGCAGAAGCTTTCTATAACTTCACAGCCATCTATCTCACTTTAGGAATAAATCTGATCAAAAGAAAAAAAATATAGTAATGTTTTTATTGGTTCTGCCAACTCAATTATGTACATTTTTGTTTTCTGCTGCTTTAAATTGAAATAATTATTCTACAGTATACTGCATGGGTTGTTACCCATGGTTTAGTCCATAAAGTGAAGGTTTTAGTAGCTTTTAATGGGATACAACTCCTTGCCCCCACACACACACACACTGACCCCACATGCCATGCTTGGCTCATTTAAAATATAATGGTGATCTGACACAACATTTTAAGCAGGATATTTTCTGTATTTAAAGTTTTGTGAAGAGGTTTAGTTTTCTTAAAATGTAAAAAATAGGGCAGGGCATCACATCACTTAGGGCTGTCAGAACCCACTGGAGTTCAGAGTTCAGAAGACCAGTCTGTTTGCTGATGACAAAAGATGGGAGCAGTGGTGGACAACCTAGGGGATAGGGGTTGCAGGTTGATCTGGCAAAGCTAGAAACCTGGTCAGATACCTGCCAACTGGGGTTGAATGCCAAAATGTTCAGGTGTTGCATTTTGGGATGAAAACCCAGTTACCAGCTGGAGGAGTGCAGCTAGCTGAGACAGAGGAGGAGAAGGATCTAGGGTTGCTCATTACGGAGTCAATGAACAAATCGGCACAATGTAGGAAGGCAGCTACAAAAGCCAACAAAATGATGGGTTGCATTGCAAGGTATATCCTCGAGGGGAGGTGATTCTGCCACTCTACAGATCATTAGTTAGACTGCACCTGGAGTGCTGCATGCAGTACTGGTGCCTGTATCTGAAGAAGGACATTAAGTTACTGGAGGAGGTGCAGTGCAGGGTAACAAAGATGATCCAGGGGCTGAGGGACTTACCATAGGAGAGGAGGCTGAGGGAGATGAACATGTACTCACTGAAGGAGCAGAGGAACGGGGATATGATTGAAACCTTCAAGTACATGAAAGGAATAAACAAGACAGGTACAGAAGGGGCTGTCCAAAATAAGGGAGAGGAAGGACATCCAGGGGTCATATGAGGCTGAAGGAGGAAGGAAGGTTCAGGAGGGAGATGAGGAGACACTTTTTGCAGAGAGTGGTAGCTGGGTGGAATGCATTACTGGCAGAAGTGGTATCCAGTAGAACAGTAGGCTGCTTCAAAGGGGCTGGGACCAAGCAAGGGGAGGGTCAAGGGAGGAGGGAGGGAGGAGCAGCTGCAGGATAAGAGGTGCTAGCTGCACATTAAAGCAGACTTGTTAGACCATTAGGCCTTTATCTCCTGGAAAATTTTGTATGTTCATATGTCCTAGTAGAAAGGTGTCAAAATAGTTCTAGAGTTCTAATCTTCTTTAGAACTTTTGTTTACGGGACTGGACAGAAGGACAGAGGCCACTGTATTCAGCCAGTCAGGCATGTGCTGCACTTGCACAGCAGCAGCGATAGCACCAGGACTGGAACATATGGATATTCAGACCAAACTCCAGGCACAGCACTGGTGCAAACACTGAATATAGGGCAACAGTACAAGTGAGTGGCACAGTGCAGCAGTACAGAGCAGGGCAAAAGCACAGCACTGGGGCAATGAATATTGCACAGCACTGGTAGTGCTGAATATAGTGTGGCATAGACCACAAGCACTGTGCAAGTAGTGTGTAGGACTGCACAAGGGGAAGGGATGGGCACCAAAGAAAGACACACACTACAGCAAAGATAGCAAAAGGAGGATTTACTGTTAAACAGAAGGGCACCAGGCAGCTCATGTAATAGTTATACAAATGGGCACCCACCCTGTACAAAACAAATAAAAGGGCACCTGGCCCGCCCCAGATTAAAAGGGATCCCATCTGGATACAAAGGCAAAAAAGGAAATGCCCTTATACAAAAGTTCAAAGGCTCCTTGCATCTATCAGGAATCTGCCTTTGGGTGCTGCTGCTCCACTGCATCATTGCAGATGGCGTCATCAGTTCTCACACTGCCTGTGCTATATCAGTGACAGCCATCTCAATCACCACCAGCTGTCTGTGCACCAGATGCAAAATCTGAACCTGATGCCGCAGGAGGTCATTGCTGCTCTCTGCCTTCAGCACATACCCTCTGGCTGCACTCCAGGCACCTGTGGAAGGAAAAGCACATAACTCAGCAGAACATGTGACAGGATGAGGGAAACACGAGTGTCATACTGTGCATAAGTGATGTATAATTAGACTGCACATGGCACATATATTGTTGAATATCATATTCATGCCACTGCCCCCTTATTAGTGTGAGTAAATTATGGCAGACAGGGCTGCCATATTGCCTCTTATTTGATGCAATGCTAATACAGCAGACCATCACAATCTGTGTTAGTTCTGCATGCACTAACTCAGTTAATGCTGCCTTACCTTTTGAATATGGGGCCAGAGAGAATTACTCAGATAAGAAAATACAAGTGGAAAAGGACATGCAACCTCCCAGAACAGCAACAGAATTCTTTTAATTGCACTTTCAGAAAAGAAAGAAACACTGTGCAGCATTTAAAACAAAATGCAGAGAGAGACAGACATATATTGGAATGGCTTGTGTCTTGCAGTTGGGTATTGCACATTGCTGTTGTTCATAGCAAATGTAATTGTTCTGATTGAGAGACAGGGCGTATACATACAACACATTGAATAGCACTCGCAACTGTGATAGCATATGCACAAAACCAGCAATGTAAAAGCAATGTCAATGAGCAACAGAGATCTGAATACCTGGCACAGTCACATACTGAAAAAATTGCAAGTTCTAATGGCAAAATAGCCAGCACAAAACAATGCTAATGGAAAGCAAGTCTAGACCGCTAGGAAATGGCAGTATGCAAGAACTGCATCTAGTTGGCTAAAAAGCCAACCATGACTGAGGCAACTACAGCCACATCATGACCCAGTATGTGAAGCTGAACCTGAGATCCTTAGTAGGTGGATAAGGCAGCAGTACAATGCTGACACAAACCCAGGAGACCCCACCCTCAGCAGTTTGCCCCAAATAGAATATTCAGGACTTAACACACTTTCCTGGAGCTGCTGACCAGCAGATAGTGGACAGAGTACCTTCCAAGTACTCTGTGATGATCACCAGAGCACCACATGCCAGAGCTGGGTGTGTCAGTGGAACTGAAGGTCATGGCTGCATTTTTGCTTTCTATCCACTGGCATGTTCCAATGTTATGTGAGACATTACAGGCATCACATAGTCTGCAATGTCCCACCTATTGACTCAGTTTTAAATGCTCTGACTAGGAGGTTTGATGGCTATGTCATATTCCCCATATGACAGGGTGAAAGTAGAAAAAATGCAGGCATTCTAACAGCGTGCAAACTTCCCAAGCATGTTGAGTGCTATAAACAACATACACATCACCATAAAGCACCACATGGGAGGGAGATGGATGCTTTGTTAGCCACAAGGGCTTACACTCTTCAATGTCTTGATGTTATTTTATGCAGCCAGTTGCATCACCAATGTAAGCGGTAAGGTATTCTGGTGGAAAACATACAGCTTTCATCTTGCACAACTCCTCCTTGTGCTGTATGTGAGAAATTGGGCAACAAAATGTGGATGGCTACTTGGTGAGTATGAAACCCCTACCTCCATGCAACCCCACACCCCAAACAGCTACAAATGCATTTTCCCACACATGGGTGACAGTGCATACTCTGCATCCCTGGATTGTGACAACAGTGTTGCTGCCAGCCACTGTGGTTAAGAAGATTACAGTGAGATCTCACAGGGCCACTAGGAATATCATATAATGGGTATCTGGAATAATAAAATGAGATTCTACTGAGTGAACTGATCTGGTGGGGCTCTGCAGCATAGTCTTGTAAAGGGTATGCAAGATATTCCTGGTCTGATGCAAGCTCAACAACATTGCAGTCCAAGGTGGAAAACCACTACATGCCCGAGGTGACAATCTGAAAGATGATGGTGTAGACTCCAAGGATCTTCTACTAGTCCACCCCTGACTGGCAAGACGTGCCAGGGAGTTAAGGAGCATGTGATTGTCCCAAACCTCACAGAATGAAGATAATATGTTATTCAGTTGGTAAGAAAATATTTACATAGATTTATTCAAGCTGGAGTACCATCCTGACCAAAATCAGTAGTAAGGGTGATTGGGTTAACAAAACAGTCCTCAATCTAGAATATAATTAACTACAAGACAACAAACTTCCCAGAATGTATCAACAATGGATGGTGCATCATGCTGCACTATGGTCATGTCCACCTTCCCATGATCAGTGCCACGTGCACTACTACTATCTACATGGTGATGTGTGACTGGTGCAAAACCATCAAGCAGACCTACAGGGAGGTGTGGCAGGTGGAATATAGGCACTGGCACCATGCCTGATCAGCGTACTGCATACTGTGCATGTATCCTATGACTGTGGTGATGGCAGCAGACATGGAGCATGACAGGCACTAATGTTTGCCATGCAGGCGTGCCTACACATCCCTGTATATCTTTGCTCTGTGTATTGCCACATGTGCCAAGAGTATCTGCAGATGGCAGGACACCTGTCCCCAGTGAATGCAATACACATACCTCAGCATTCTGCACCATCGAAACTACCTGCTACTCAGCTGACACAGTTGTGTGAGGCAACAGGGTGACATGACACTGCATCACGGTGTGTAGCTCCCACACAGACTGGTTGAGGGTATGTGTGATTTGTTGTTGCTATCCAAAATCCACTGTTATACGTTCACCCTGTGCAATGACCACTTTTGTCAGAGGCCATAGCTCCATGGCCACACTCTACTGTACCACAACAACCTAGTTGTATAGGACTCTGTACTTCTAGGATATGTCCAGTGGCAGGGCTGGTGATAATGTGCATAGTGAGCGCACGCACATGGACACATATGCATAAGAGCAATGTACATGAGTAGCTGTGAACAGGGCCACTATTTTATGCGTGATCCAGTGACATGCACAGCATGCATTTATATGTGATACAAACCTTCTACCACTACTCAGACTATGCTCCTGTGTGTGAAAAGTCACATTGTGCTATACGAACACACCACCATGTGCATCACTTTTCTGTGACATATGCATAATGTATACACTCACCACACCAGGATGGCCCTGCTGAATGTCAATACCAACCTCTACATCAGTGACCTAATGTGCTGTTTAATTTTATTGTGTTGACCAGGTAAGATACACTGGTGCCAAAGGGCCTTTTATAGGTACAGTAGACAACCCAGTGTACAATAGTACAACATACAATAGTACAGTATACATACAGATAAGTTACTATATGAACATGTAATACATTGGATAATTAAGACATAAATGCAACAGAACAGGTGCCAGGTTTACCCACTATGAAGTCCTCCTCTGGTACCATCACTGAGATGACTGGTTATTGCCCTCTGCCAGTCCTATACTGGCTGCAGCATACCATAATCAGTTTCTAATGTTTCCATTGCCTCATGCCCTAGTAGCATTTCTTCACCTCCTCAACACCCCTGCTCCCTGCACACTCTGCATTAATAGTTACTGGATGTCTGTGCAGGACTTTGCCTGCACTGGTGCTGGGACATTCCTCCTGCATGATTCCTCCATGACCACATATTTCTTTGCCAGTGTATTTGGTTCCTCAGTGCAAAACACTTATGTCTGTGAAGTCTGCCTGATGTAGGTTTTGACATTCTACAAAACAGTGTTGCAGTGTTGGGTGACATTTGTAGTACTGTCATTACTAATATGGTCCTGTGTGACACTTAGTGCAGACCTGGAAACACTTTGTATGTCCTAGTCCAAAGCAATGTGTTGTGTGTAGCTCCAGCAGGCACATTCCTTTGTGTAGATTGATCCTCAGTATGGATGTGTCCACATTTAATGGGCATTTAAGAAGTGCATAATGACAAACTAATGACAATTCATTCATTGACTCTCAATAAGAACCATTTGCATATTATGACCCAGTATACATAGCTTTTGAGACTCACATATGCTGATAGAAAGTGTTGTCACAACAGTACAGCGTAAATGCAGGAACATGATGGCAATCAATGATGTACAGTGGCATGGCACACACAAACTGTGGTACTGTAATGTGCTTGCAGAAGATGCACAATAATAACGCCCACAAGCACTCACATACTGTTGTTATGCTGCAGTGTGCATGTATACTGTAGTATGATGTCCTTGACATGAACACAAAAGTATTCCTGTGCCTGAGATAAAAACAAACACATATGTAAGTTACAGTGGATTGCGTGCAAACATTGATGGAATCATAAGAGCACAAGACTGTGGTCAGCACCTTGTGTAGCAGTGCAGTCATTCCTGGAAAGTTAAAAGGGTGAGTAGATGGGACCAGCCAGTGGGTCAAATGGTTTTCTGAGGAGGAATCACCACCTTGGTCAGTGAGGGACCAAGAAGAAGGGTCACTCTTCAGACTGAGTGAAAAGTCAGCATCCAGGGATGATGGTGGCATAGTGTGTATCACCAGCTACAGGTGGGCCCTGGACATCTGCACAATGCCACCACCAGTGGGAAAACAATTCAGCAAAGGTGACTAAAGGGGATACTGGAGGAGGAATTCAGTCTGTGCAACCAGCAGTAGAGGTACAGCTCCGACACATGCATGTGTGCATTATGTAATAGATAATACTGTTCAAGGTTTGCAGGAGTAATGACCCACAGCTGATCTCTGGTGGTTGTGAGACATTCTCCAACCCTGTACCTCATCCCACTGTGTGCCTGATTTTCTCCGTTAGAGGAGAGGAGTATTCCCTGCCAGCTCTGCCATTAGGAGAAATCAATGTGGAAGCCACCTGTTAAGTAAAAGGTTGTCAGGACTGAAAGGTTATTGGCGTTACCCAATGGAGGGCATCCATTCAAGGAGTATTAACAACTGTATGGTAATATATTCAGCAGATGACTGGTTAACAGTACACCTTTAAAAATTATTATTTAGCTTACAAAAGGTAAAATAAACAACAATATAAACTACAACAAAGGAGAACTCCTAAATTCTCTAGTCACTATTGCACTACAAATTAAATTCTTTTTTCTTGTTGTTGTTGTTGTTGTAACAAGGGCTACCTAAAGTCTTCTAGTGAAAGATATTTTGAAAACATTCGTGTGGGTTCAAAGCCATTGACAATTATTCTACACAGCCCTCTTGGAGGATAATTTCTAGATTGCCTTTGTCATCATCATCCTATTGCCCTTTGTCCAATCCCATTTCATAGTAGTTTAACTGTGACAAGTCAATATTTCCCCAGAATCATTGGTCTTGTTGCTAAGCTGGCACTGTGGGACATCCTAAAAGAATTTGGAAATGTTTTTTATCTCTGCCTTGTGATGTAAGTCTGATTTTGGAAGTGTTTAGCTCTAGCCTGGCTATAGACAATTAAAAATTCTACTCTTAGAACTGCAACCATTCCTCACTTTGATAAACACATTTAAATAGCCACAATCGTCTCATCTGTCACGTTTATCATTAGCATTCCTGTGCCAGACTGACAGATTTTTTCCCTGCATCTGGATCAGTGGGACAGGCTTTCCACCCCTTGGAAGATTCAGTCACATTAACTGGCAAGGTGGAAGCAGGATGAACAATAGAATGCTGTCAGGCTCAGCAGCAGGGCACGGATGTATGATCGCAGAGCTGACAGCGAGGGCCTCGGAGGGTAAACTGCTTTGCTGGAACTAATTAAACAGATGAAATTATTACATGAATATGCAGATGTTGTTTACATTTTACCATATGGTATTATTTCAGGTAATAACTGTGGAGGAACCCTTCTTCTCATCAAGAGGAAACAGGCTGAAAAGAAGGCTCAACATGTCACCATTCAGTTGCTAGGCAGACATGAAGATACCAGGCTCACTTTCAAAGATACAGAGAAACTCTAATAGGATTTCACTGGGAAGTCACACACTAAAAGGGTGATGTAGCAAAATGGGTTAATGGCTTCATGAATGTTTATTCTTTTACTGTCAAAACAGGTAATTCGGCTGTAAACTAATTCTGCAGATTAGTTGAAACTGATTTTTCAGCAAGAAATCAGGCATATTTTGGAGTTTAACAGGGATCTTTGTAATAAATAGGAAAACATAGTTGGCACAAGAAGTCTTCTGCTAAAATGTTAAACCTGATATCTCTGCTTATGGTGTGCCATAGTTAGTTACATTTGCTGACCATGAAAAGAGGGCTAGGCAATTCTGCCTATTTTTAGCCTTGTCCTTGGGGCTGGGAGAGGGAATACAGAGGTACCTGTAAACTGAAATATTGAATTAGGTATAATCTATTGATTGCATTTTTTTTCTTTTTAGTGAATGGGAAAATTTGTCCAGAACACCAGGGAAATTCCCTTCTCACTGGTAGGGAGCTGCTGCTCAGCTCTCTACATGTCTGCCAAAGATGGGAACCTGACTGAGGAGGAGGAGGATGGAGTTATGTTCCACCTGTCCTCTAGCTCTGCTCTTTCAGCTGCTCCAAACTTACAGATACATACTTTGCTTTTTGGTGATGCATTGAGTACCTGCCACACCTTATGGACCAGAATTACCTGCTACTGCCTCTGCTATGATTTCTTCTCACTTATTCCAGCTGCTGCATGTTCGATCCCTGAACACTAATCTCATCACAGGGTTGATGGAATTGCCTTCAGACTGAATGCTGATGACATTGCATTATGAACTGCGATGAAAACAAACAATGCAAACTGCTCCAAATGATTGCAGACAAGGAACACACTTATCAGGTAGCCAATGCTTATCTTAGGCTTTGTTTTGTATTACCTGCTGTTACTTCATTTGCTTTGACCTCGCTACCCAGCACTACAGAATCCTCTGCATTGATGCCACAACAAGCTCAGATCCGAGCTCTGCTGATCCCTTGGCATCCATCCAGCAGGATGTGCCTGCCTCATCCTGCCATGCTCCAGCTACTGTTTCACCCTCTGCCACTGCTAGTCTGCCTCAGTTGGTGCTGACTGCTCTGTGAGGTGGGCTGGAATAAGACCACAACAGGATCCTGTACTCCAGATCCTATTGTCCCACTGACCCTGTGGTGGTATGATACCACAAATGTTACCCTCTGCTGCCCTCTTTCCTGATGTTAACTCTACGGTCATGCCACTGGACCATGGGGCTGCCTCACTTTCATATTTAACTCCATTGACTATCTCTCTATGTTACAGGGGTTACCTACACCAGAAACATGGGAGAAGACTGCTTCTGTGATCCCCTGTCCTTTGAATTTGTCCTGGCCCCCAGTTCAAAATGTTCCTACTGTGCCTCTACCCATACCTGTATTGCCCTTGAGCAAGGAGCCTGCTGACCTCCCAGTCGGGCTGACTGAGACCACCCTTCAAGACCCAGCTCAATGGTCCTTTCTAGAGCCATTGTTTCTATGTTGGACTTGTTTAAGAACAGAAGTGAGCCAGTGCCCCACAGAAATGCCATCAGACTCATGTTTAAAGGTGGCTTAGAATTTCCACGTAACTGCATCTACTGTATGTTGCTAGATCATTGTTAAAAGACTCCTTAAATTTAAGACATCTGAAGTCTTGGCCTTAATTCATACAACTAATTACAACTTTGATGTTAGCTTTAACAGCATCCGCCACAAACTGGTTCAGTGCCTACCACAAAATAGGAACCCAATCCACTAAAATAGCTGACTACACCTCCCACCTCCCTATCACCACCGGGCGTTCCCCAAGGTTCAGTTCTTGGCCCCATCCTCTTCTTCATCCTTCTAAATAATCGGCCTAACTCTTGCTCCACTACCGCAATCTAAATGTATGTGATGACGGTCCTTTTAACTCTGGTCGGACCTACTCAAGAAGTCACTCTAAACTTCAAACCAATTGCAACAAAATCCAACACTGGTTCAACACCAACCAACACTCCTAAATGAAAGAAACTGTCTCTATGTCTTCGGCACTAGACAGCATCTATCCAAACTCCCTCTGATCTTCTGTACCCTAAATAACACCATCCTTGATGAAGTGCCCTCCTTCAGGTATCTAGGGGTTTGGCTGATCACCACCTCTCCTTTTCCACACACGTGGATGCCATTATTTCAAAACTGCACCCCAAACTTGGTGCCTCCATAGAAACCGCACTAGTCTCCTCGCTACCTGTCAGACGGAATTAGTCCAGAAAATGATTCCCACCCTCCTCGACTACTGTGATGTTGTTTACAGCTCAGCTCTAAGACCACCCAGCCAGACTGGACTCTCTCTTAACTCTTTCTGCCACTTTGCCCTCAATGCCCCCACTCACATCACTGCATGCTCTACTGTTCCCTGGCCCTGCTGTCCCTGAGTAACCAGCACCTACTTCATAGTGTTAAATTCACTTCCAACTTCTGGCTCGGCTCCCTCCCTCCCTCCCTACCTCGTATCCTCCCTATCTTCCCCATCTACCCCACCCATACCCTCAGGTCTATTGACACTAGGCTATTAGTCATCCTCACTGGTGACCACCGAGGCCAATAGGCCTTCTCTACCTCTTCCCTAAACTCTGAATGGCCTGCCGCCAAGATCTGCCATTCTTCATCCAAACACTTCCTATCCTCTGCCCTTACTAACTTCCTTGGACCAAATTACAACTGCCCCTGGCCCCCCACTGATAGACCTCTTCCCTGTCCTCCTTATGCCTGACCAGTGGCTCGGCCTCGCCTAATTGTCTGGCTTATACACTGCCATACGCACTTACACTCTTACTCACTCTTATTCACTCCTAATATCTCCTTCCTTTCCCTCCTTCCTAAATAACCCACGCCTTCAGCCTTACTCACTGCTTCTCTCCTTCTCCTTCCCCCACTGCCTAAAGCACCCCCTACACACTTAGTGTTTACTAGTTCACCCCTCCCTCTACCCCCTATCTTCGCTCTCCAATTCCTACTGCAACTTGGTGCATCTCGCCTTCGCTCAAGTTCTGTTACTGGCACTCAAGTTCTGTTACTGGCACTTATGTAATCATGTATTGCCCTCGTTATGTACCCATGATATGTATACCCTGTCCTTGATGATCATGTTTTCACTGTTCTCCTTATGTAACAAGTTCAAATGTAATCCCACCCAACTATGTTCATTATCTGTATTGCTCTCACTCCTAATTTCAACTGTATTATGTATACCTTCCTCCACTGTAACCTCTTCCCAAGGTCGCACCATGAGACGAGCATCTTTTGCTCAGTGTGCCTTTCCTGGGAAACATTTTCAATAAAAAATAAATAAATACATTTAAAACTGTAGAATGTTTTGACAGATTTTGGGCCAGTATAACTCTCTAAAGACACCCCTCTTTGGTCCACCATTTTGCTGTCCTATAACCAAACCTGCAGTCCGCATCGTTACGGTCTCTTTAGAAATGAGGGTGCCAATGACTCTGACATTTTGTTTTGGCTCAGGAAGAGATGCTAGGTGCTTGGAGCAACCTGCCCTATTATTGACTTAGAACACAGATTTGGACAGGGAATGGTACATTAAGGTGAAATTGATTATGTCAAATAACTGCATTGTGCACCTTCACAGCAGCTTCTACCTGGGTCATGATGGGTGTTTTGTTCTACCCAGGGCAGTCTAAATCTTACCACAAATGTGGCTGTCACCTGCAGCTCAGTAATGCCTGTGACACACCCTGTTATACACATGTCTGGATTTTGGCCACCTTAGCACTGCTTGTGTTAATCTCTTCAGATGTAACTTATGTGAAATAAAGGGTCACTCAATGTTCTCTGCCTTTGGGCCTCCCACACAATGACAACTGTTCATCACATGAAGCCCTAATCACACAGACATAGATGTAAGAGGCTCAGCCTCCTTTGAACCCATGCCTGCCACCCCAAAGTGGCTCCAGCTTCAATCTCACAACACAGTCCCTGCCCTCTGCAGACCAGCTTCACTGCCAGCACTCCCTGCAATGGATTGAGTGCACCTGCCCTTAGTGTGCCAATTTCGGGTTCACCACCCCTTCCCTGAGGTCCACCCCCTGGAGTTGGTATCTTTAGTTAGATGGCGGAGGCAGGGGCACAGCTCTCAATGCAACAGGGAATTCATTGTGGAATTCCTGTAGCCCTGATGCAGGAGCACACTCCAGGCTGGCACTATTACCACCTGGAACTGATCAGCTTCTACCAGTGGCCCCAGATCCTTTCCCTGATCCTACTTCACCACGATGTACTGAGCCTCCTGTCTCGACACCACCTGATGCTATTTTCATGCCCCATTGAATGGCATCTTTTCAGCTGGTGAAACCAAGAAGAAGCCTCGCACCTTGCAAGGAAAGGGAAGCTGCCCAAGGGCAAAGACAGAAACCTCTCCCCTGCTCCTGACCCTGACAAGCTTCCCTTGAAAACAAATTAACACCCTTAGCCTCCTCCAAGAATTGGGGTGACACTGAGGAGGAAAATGAATTTTCAGATGCTTCCTCCATTGCTTCGTCCATGAAGGACGTATCCTCCAGTCAAGAGGACCTAGTCTTACTTCCTAAAAGATGGACAACAATATCTCAGGAGACCTGATGTATGCATTATAACCCTAACTTTCCAGTCTGATGTCTTTTATCCTTGTTCACACTTAAAGTAAATAGTATCAAGGGCACAACAAAAGTCTGACTGCTTTTTCAGAATGCTGTGCTTTTTGGTGTAACATTATTTATTTGCCATCTGTCAGACTGAAAGTCAAGTTGATATCTCTCAGGTCTCTAAGCTGTGGGATGGCGAGCTGCATTTTGGTCTGGTGAGGACTCCTTTGTGATGGGATTGGCATTCAGTTTAATAACGAGCACTTAAAGGTATCCAGGTTTATAGAAGTTGACTCTGGCAGAGCTTTTTGCTTGATAGCCAATATGACTCTGCAAGGCTCCAGCTAATTTCAATCTATGCCCCACAAACCAAATCTCTGAGGTAACACTCTTTAAAGTCATGCAGCCTTATTTATTTATATCCAGGCTGATTATTTGGGGATTTTAACTGTGGTGTGCATCAGTCTGATAGGGGCCTTAAGACTCAAAAATGGTATTACGATACCAATGCTTTGAATAAGATTGTATACAATGCTCATTTACAGGATTCCTATCGAGCATGTTATCCTATTGGTGGGATATATACCTCAGTGGCAATTATGCCACTAGAATTGACCAATTTATTTTCTCCCATACCTTAACAGGCCAGGCTGTCCAAACTGTACCCTTTTCCTTTTCAGACCTGACATTCATTGGGGACTTCACCTCATTGTAAGAAGGGTCCATTGCACCTCAACATGGCCTTTCTACCTCTCTGATGTACAATACAAATGGTGTGCCTTATGGGTGGCAAGGCTCTCCATACTTTACATGTATAACTCCAGTTTGAGGGGTGGGAGGACTTTTTCAGAAACTCTGGCACTAAACTTGCTTTAGACTGCTTACATATTTACACTCCAAAAGCAGCTCCATTTGAGCCTTTTGAATGTTGAAATCACAAATCTTGATTTTGGTTCTTAGATCAGTACTTTGAAGAAAGAAATGTTTAACTTGCAGTATAAAAGGGCTATATCATTACACCATGAAATGATGTTTGGTACTCGTGTAGGCAATGAACCTTTGACCCTTTTAGGGATTGCAAAGCGAGAGCTGACAAGAGAATTTTTACAGCATTAAAATTACAGTGTCAGTGGCTCAGCAGGTAGCACACTCACCTCTGAGACCAGAAAATCAAGAGGTTATGGGTTCTATCCCTGCACCAGACACTTCGGTTAATATCCCAATACTGACACTTTAGTGCAACTTGAGGAGGGTGCTGCATGCCTGAGGTGTCATCTTTCAGATGAGATGTTAAACCAAGGCCCCATCTGCCTGTTCAGGTGGATGTTGAAGATCCCATGGCACTTCTCAGAAAGAGAGTGGAATTTTTTATTAAAACTTGAAATTAAAAGATATACATAAATTTGTTACTTCACACAAAATCAAATACAAAGAAGACAATTAGAACAGAAATAAGCATTCCATCATACGTTCAGTACGTAAGTTACAGTCATCTAGTCCCAAAGCACAGTAATAATAGTTGGAGCAACCCCCAACTAAAGGGTAGGGAATTTTTATTTAAAAGAAATACATTCCAAATAATGGTACCCACATTAAATCATAATACAGAAAGAAATCAAAAGGAGCATGTTGCCGGCCTGGTGGCACTGAGGGTTGAAGCACTGGACACCACACCTTGCGCCATGCTGGTGACCCAGGTTCAGGAATGAGCTCGGGTTGTTGGGGTTGGCAGGGAGGACTGGGACTGAGTGTCAAGAGACAGCTCTCCTATTCCTGGGGTGGGATGAGGACTTTACATCCCACTGTGGTGACCCCTGGGATGCCCAGAGTACCACAGGCAGCAATGTAATGGAGGGGGACCACAGTGGACATCTGCACGTATGTGCATGAACATCATTGCATGTCTGTGGTCCCAATGGGGAAAGAACAAGGAAAAATTGCAGCACGGGTCTGAGGCAGCTTGATAGCCACAGCTCTGTTGGCCAACGATGCCTGGAGGCATGTGCTGGTACTGGTTCCTCACTGGGTGCGGAGGGCTATGGGGAGGCCCCTTTGCAGGTGTAGTTGCGCCTGCCAGCTGGGCATGCAACTCGGGGTCGGCGGTGGAGCCGGAGCGGTGGCTGGATGTAAAAAAAAGCAGGACCGTGTGCTGCAGAAGGAGAAAATGTTAAATGTTAAAAAAAGAACATGTCATCATACATCATACATCGAAACCAAAACAAAACTAACTTTGCTTGTATAGAATCTCATATCTGAGTATTAAATGCTTAAAATAAACTCCTCTTCTCTCCCTACTTAAAGAATAATGAGATGTTTTATTGAAATCATAGAACTAATCATATGTAATAAATATTTACAGTATACAGAAAAGTTCAAAACATAAATAAGTGTTTCATCATACGGTAACCTCAAACAGCATCAAGAATGTTGTAAACAGACCCCCTCCCTCCATTAAAGGAGTAGGGGACAGTATTTTGAAGCTTTCAAACAAAATAAGCAAACTATTAGTAACACATACAAAACCATAAGAAAGGAAATGGAGGAATAAGATGTATTACTTCATACAAATACATAAAATAATCAAAGACAAAATAAGGTTATATAACCTATAATAACTCTACTAACAAGTAATTCATGTTGTTACTGTAACCCTACCTCTCCACTAATGTCCTAAAGTACTGCTGCTGAAGCCCGGCCAAAGAGTTAAGTGAGCTTATAAACCCATAAAGAAAGTAAAGCAATATCGCTATTTAAAGTGAGGTCACTTGGCCTCATTTCTCTTCAGAACAATGTAAATGTAGCCAATACTGTAACTATACAGTGTGGCTACATGCCTTGTTTTCAGTATATCTAAAATGTCGCTATTTTGGAGTTATGATGCAGAAAAGTTCTTCTACTGGGATGACTTGCTGCTGAAGAACAAGCCTGCATCGACTGCTCCATATCCAATATAAAAATGTAACATCACTATACGAATGGTGCTATCATCATAAATCACATCCATGTGAGGAATAATCCAATAGTATAATAATTCCAGATCAGGGGTATGGAGACAGCCTATATTTCCATTTATCTTTTACAATGTCTCAAAATCGAAGAATATAGGGCAATGAAAATACATGTGGTCCATGGTTTCAATTTGCAACACACAATGTTCCTTAGGTCAATACCCCCCTGCAACTCTTTGTGTTTTTGGTTGCCTTTCATATTGATCTAACCATATATCCCTAACCAAAACGTGGCCACATTTTGTCTGGGATACTGGTATCCATTATATAAGCAGAAATGCAATCCTGGTGTGCCTTTGAAAATCCTGAAAATGGGTGTTCCATAAAGCACTCCAATAATATATCTGAATACAGCATTCTCCTAGGTAGATGTAAAACCGTGCATATTGAATGTTCCATTTTTTAATATTATCAAACACCCCTCCCACATTCTTACTAACCTCGGATGCCTTTTGTTTTTGTGCATACATTTTATGTTTTCCACTCTACCAAAATACCTTGTACTGCCATAAAACCCACTTCATCCAAACTTGAGTACACCCTTCAACATGGAACAATATTTGAATATAAAAGTTGTGAAAAAATAGAATTGGGTTAGGCATTTGTACCCTCCATCTTTACCATCTTTTATAACACATTGCATTTAATGGGGTTGAGCCTGCTCCCCAAAACAAGAAAAAAACATACCATAATACTCTAGTTTCCAACATTTTGGTACAGGAAAACATAACTGAGGAACAAAAATACTGAATCAAAAGTTCTGATCATATATTACATAATATGATCATTGGGAGGCAGTGTAGATAAGTGGTTTAAGGCTCTGAGCTACAAATCTGGAGACCTGGGTTTGAATCTCAGCCCCCATTTACATACTGTGTGACCCTGAGCAAGTCACTTAACTTTCCTGTGCTCCTAGGTCACACCTGTAAACAAGCTTTCAGCTTAGTACGCCACTCCTGGTAAAACAATTAAAATATATATGTATATAAAAATCCTCTTCTTTTTAGATGTTTTTCTTGAATTCCAGCTATTCACTTTCTCTGTCCCCACAATCATTTTTGTTCCCAGTTAAACTGAGTAACCTCTCCCCTCAAAATAGATCCCCAATATTTTACAGGAGCTGTAACCACGGTATGCCTGCTACCTCCTCCTGTGTCTGTGGAAACCCCTGTAAACTAAGGCACTTCATTTTCCCTAGATTAAATTTAGCCCTTGTCACAATACTTAGGGCTTCTAGTAGGTCATATGCCCTCTGTATTGACCTCGCGCCCAACCAGAAGACATAGATCATCAGCATAGGCAATGACTTTGACATCCTGGGAGACTTCCTGTCTGATTCCAGTAATCAGGAGGGATCTCTGGAGGATCCTTACCACTGGGTCTAACATAAATACATATAACAATGAGCTCAAGGGACAGCCCTGTTGTACTCCTCTCATGACCCTACCCTGGTACCAAGTCTACCATTTTCATAAGGTTTAACAAATGCTAAAGCATAGCATCAGAAGCCACTGAATAAACTGTTCTGGGATCCCATAGATGCTCAAACACTGCCATAGAAATGCATGGGAGACCCTATCAAATGCCTTTGCCTGATCCATACTTACTACAAAACCTAGTTTGTGATCTCTATCAGTTGCCCCCAATGCTGTCAGTTCTCTTAATAATAATAATGCATTTGTGATCCACCCCTGGGATGGAACAAAATTGGTTGGGGTATATCAAGTCCCCATGATTAATGCTAACCTATTCCCAGAAGCTTCACAAAATGTTAAAATATGTGTTTAAAAGTGTAATAGTACGCCAATTAGTAATATCTGACTGTGCTCCAATTTAAAAAAAGAAATAGTGAGGCTCTCATACATTTGTGTAGGCAAATGTCCTCTTCAATAAATGAATTATAAACGGCAAATAGTTCCTGTGGTATAAGTTCCCACAAGAACTTATACAGTTCCCGTGGAAGTCCATCTGAGCCTAGAGAGACATCGCTTTGCAGGGCTTGAATCACCACCTTTAGTTCTACAGCTGAAAAGGGACTAAAAGAGGTGCCTTTTCAGGAGCTAATTGTGGTAAGTTTGTAGCAAACAATTGTGGTGTGAACTGTGAATCCGCTACAGGTTCACCAAATGTTCACTAATATGTGCTCCAGCTGACCCATAATACCAGCATTATCTCTATCTACCACTCCCTGTGGGAAACCAGCTGAACCACTGATTTTCTTTCCTTCTGTTCTTTCAGTCTAAAATGGATTAGTTTGTTCTGTTTTTCCTTGTGTCCCAAATGCTTGTTCTTTTTGCATTGATGTTAACCTGTTGTATTGGTATTTTGGCATCTTGTCTTTTAATAAAATAATTTATTCTGTTAGGTTAACCAGGCCTGTATTTTTCTTGAAAGTAATAGTTGCAACTCCCACCTAAGCTCCAGATACCGACAGTGTGAAGTTTTAGCATGGGCAATTGCCTTGTGTTGAAAGAAAGCAGTCAAACAATTTTCAATTCTTCCCACCACTGACTCATACAATCAAAAGAAAATAGTGGTGATCCTATCTTGCAGTATTTGTGATAATTCCTGTTTGATACATGGGTCCAACAATAAAGTGGTATTCATTTTCCAAAACCTGTCCCTGCCTCTCTGGGTGGTACAAGTAATACATGATCCAAATTAATGTATGGTCTGAAGTCTCTATGGGCATGTTTACTGTATAGAGAACTGGTAGTGGTGTCTTAAAAAAATTTATGTGCAATGACACTGTCCCTTTATTAAGTGTGGGATCTGTCTCTTCCCAGAGCAGTGTGTATCCTATAAACTGGCTTGAACCACTATATTCTGTAGAAAGGATTTGTCACAATAAACTTTATACTTCCTACCCTCTTGTACCCTCTGTTGTAAGTTAATATTAAAATCTCCCCAATAAAATCTGCCTACTAGTGTGTAAGAAAGGCTGAACTTTTGTCAGAAGCTCAGTTCTGTGTGCCTTCATTTTGCGTCCATAAATATTGATCAGTCTGCACTGTACCTCATTTATAACCACATCTAACAGTAGTGCTCAGCCAGTTTCTATTTCCACAATACTAGACATACTAGCACAGATAGGCTCAAACAAAGTACATGTTGCCACTAGAAATGGCAAAATACTAGATGTCATATTATCTAATATGGGCAACAGTGTAGCTAATGTTACTACCACGGCACCAGTGGGTAATAGCAACCACTCGTGTGTGAACGTGACAGGTTCTGGGTCAACCTAGGCAGACTGGGACTGGGGTTACTGAAAGATTAAACTTCAGAAAGGCTAATTTCACTAACATAAAGAGTAATATGGCCCAATGAGACTGGGCAATTGACTTTGTGGGCCACTCAGTTGAAGGGAAATGGGATTTGCTGATTTCTAAATTAAAGGTGAGGTCCTTAAGAGCATACCAAGCATAAAAAATACACAACCAAAAAAAACCCAGTTGGATGAAACCCCTATTAAAAGTTAATCAATAAAATAATAGATTGTTTAAGTGCATTAAGCATGGTAATCATCAAAAATTCCAGCTTATAGGGCATTGGTTAAAAAGTTAAATCAGTTATTAAATTAGCCAAAGCACAATGGGAAATAATCCTGGCTACTAGGGTTCAGTATAATAAAAAGCTTTCTTTCTCATATAAGTAACTTAAGAGGAACTACAAACTCAGTAGGCCCTTTTACCAATAGTTCAGGATTACCTGCCAGTAACAAAGAAATAGCTATATGCAAAATAACTATTTCTGTTCAGTGTTTAATAACAGTGCTGCCAAACATCAGTGGACATAACATTACCCAAACCTCGATAGTTAAACATAAACCCAATGGATGTACACAAGAGACTTAAAAACTAGCTATTAATAAATCCTCAGGGTCAAATGATATACACCTAGAGTTTTGCAGGAACTTGTTGATTATATATTCTACTCCTCGACTCACATATTTCAGCGCCCCTGGACTCAGGCGAATACCACTGGGCTGAGGGATGCCACTGTGGTGCCCCTCCATAAAAAGGACTTCAAACAAAACCTGAAAATTACAGACCAATCAGTTTGACATCTTTAAACTAGGGTAAAAGGGTAAACTACTGGAGGGAATAATTAAAGACTATATACAGCAGCAACAACTGACACTTGGGCTTACTGACCCCACCAACATGGATTCATACGAACATACGGACATATGAAATTTGCCAGCAGATAAAGGCCTAGAGGTCTATCAAGTCTGCTCGAATGTGCAGCTAGCACCCTTATTCTGCAGCTGCCCTCCTTCCACCCTTCCCCTTCATTAACCCTCCCTTGTCCTGTCCCATCCCCTTTGAAGCAGTCCACTGTTCTACTGGATACCACTTGCAGGTAATGCATTCCACCCAGCCACCACCTCTCTGTAAAAAGTGTCTCCTCATTTCCTCCTGAACCTTCCTACCTCCAGTCTCATATCATGGCCCCGTGTCCTCCCTCCTTACTTTGAACAGCCCTCTGTACCTGTCTTGTTTATTCCTTTCATGTATTTAAAGGTTTCAATCATGTCCCCTGCCCCTCCTGTCCTCCAGTGAGTACATGTTCAACTCCCTCAAACTCCTCTCATATGACAAGTCCCCAACCCCTTTATCATCTTTGTCTCCTGTGCTGCAACCTCCTCCAGTAACTTAATGTCCCTCTTCAGATACGGGCACCAGTACTGCACGCAGTACTCCAGGTGCAGTCTAACTAATGACCTATACAGTGGCAGAATCACCTCCTCAAGGATATACCCCTTGCAGTATAACCCAGCATTTTGTTGGCCTTTGCAGCTGCCTTCCTACATTGTGCCGAGTTGTTCATTGACCCTAAAAATAGATCTTGTCAGACAAATTTATTGGCCTTTATGAAACTGTGAACAGGTAATTTGATAGGAGAAACCCTGGCGTCCATTGTATTCCTGGACTTCGCCAAGGCCTTTGACAAACTGCCCCATTCAGATCTGGTCAAAACTCTAGAAGACCTTAAGCTGTGTACTAATATCATGCACTGGATTACCAACTGGCTGGAGGGGCATCAACAATGAGTGATAGTTAATGGAGTATTCGAATGGGCCAAAGACACCAGTGTGTGGTACCACAGGGTCAGTCCTGGGTCCCATTCTTTTAATATATACATTTCTTCACTTGAATTAGATTCACCAAACATTTGGTTGTCAAAATTTGCTGATGACTGTCGTCTGGGAACAGTAGTGAATGGATTGACAGTACCACTGCTCTGCAGGAAGCTTTGGATTATATCTTCACTTGGACTAAACATAGTAAATTGGCTCTAAATATTAGCAAATTCAAAGTCATGCACTTCGTACCCACAATAAACAGCATAATTACTTCTTGAACAAAGAATCTTTAATAGCAACACACTGTGAAAAACCTTGGTGTGACCATAAGTCCTGACCTTAAATTTGATATTCACTGCAGTGTCCAAGTGAAAAAGGCCAGCCAAATACTGAATTGTATCTTCAGGCATATTTCAGTCGATCTAAGGAAGTATTACTCCCCTGTATGTCACATTGGTCAGGCCCACCTGGAATATTGTGTCCAGATATGGTCCCCATATAGTAAAGAAGATATTAATAGGGTTGAAGCTGTACAGCGAAGATTGACTAGGTCTATTACAGGTTTAAAGGAGACACCCTATCAAGAAAGACTGAAAATTCTTAACCTATATTCATTACAATACAGAAGGCACAGGGGGGACTTGTGTATGCTTTATAAAACAATGGAGGATAACAACCTTAGATCTGAATTTGGCCTTGTGCCTAATTATGGCAGAGATAGCAGTAGGAGACTCCAAACAACTCTATCTAGAGAAATGGAACTTACTACTTAGGAAAAACTGGTACAGCCAAAGGGTGATTACAGTCTGAATACTCTTCCACTGGAAGTGATCAAAAGTAAAAATATGAACACTTTTAAAAATAGGTTAGACAAAGTTATGAGTAATGAGGTCAAATTGGGGTTAGTTAAATGTACAATAGCTAGATTTAGTTAGATATTACCATAAAAGGCAAGCACTAAGGACGTAAATCTATGACAAGCTTGTTTTGATCTATGCAATCTATGAAAGATGTAATACGGTACATTTGGGATTGCAAACAAAATCCCACCCCACTACAAGTGTCAGGACCAATTGACCAGTAGGATGACCCTCATAGCCATTCCTGTGTAGCTAAATTTATGTCCACTATTGTATGACACCTGGTATCCTGTAAAAATACATCATAACATAACTGTTGAAGAACAACAAAGGTGGTAGTTCTCTTAACAGATGCTTTGATAATATTCACATTTAGGCTTGCTAGATGTAAATGCTCAGGCTGAGGGAGGTTGATGCTGTTTCATGCTGGATCTCATGACCCTATTTTGTGGCTCCACACTTTTATGATTCCCATTAATCCGCTTCTGTATCACTCCCTGATTGATCAAATGGAGAGGTAGCCATAGCCTCTACTGGTCTTCTAGTTCTACCCTATCTCCATGTTTTAAAAGCTTTAAATCTGTTCATTAGAGGTAGAGGTGATAAAGCCTTGCCAGATCTCTCATCTAGAGTCACCACCAACGGGGAGAGTCTCTTAGAGCTGTCTTATCCATCCCCTCCAATTGTTGCTCTTCAGTGTCTAATACAGTGTGTTTGTCTGAGTTAACTGAACTGAATGGTTATCTGAACAGTTATCTAGGCGTAAATCTCAGGTGATTGAAAGGGCTTGATAGCTGTGCAGTGTAAATTACTTGTAGAAAGATCTAGTAAGTAGGGAGTGGCTTAGCTAGAAGGAAGCTAAATTTAAAGACTGCCTTAGAAAGATTCTGTTAGTAGCTTGGCAGAAGCGCCAGGAAGAAGGAGTGCTGTGTGACTGGACTTCTCTAATGGGACTAAAGTAGAACTCTTGTACTTAGACCTTTAGGGTAGGGTATAAAACAAACTAACAAACAAAAAAAAAAAAATTAGTGTGTTTGTCTGAGTTAACTGAACTGAATGGTTAACTGAACAGTTATCTAGGTGTAAACCTCAGGTGATTGAAAGGCTTGATAGCTGTGCAGTTTAAATTACTTGTAGAAAGATCTAGTAAGTAGGGGGAGTGGCTTAGCTAGAAGGAAGCTAAATTTAAAGACTGCCTTAGAAAGATTCTGTTAGTAGCTTGGCAGAAGACACCAGGAGGAAGGAGTGCTGTGTAACTGGACTTCTCTACTGGGACTATATTGCCCTCCTTCTCTCCCCTCCACCCCACCCAAAGCTAGTTCTACTTTTATAGGCACAGGATTTGACTGATATCAGGAACTTCCTGTTTGGGAGCAGGAAGTGAGTGATCACAGAGCCACCAAAGACCCACCATCCTAGAAGTGCAAGAGTAGCTCTCCAGCCTCCTCTAGCTGCTAGAGGTCTGCCTCTGAGCAAGTAAGGGGTCTACTGAGAAATATAGGATATTCTTGTCTCAGAACAGGACAATCAGGAGCTGAAAAGGGCACAGAGGCAGAAAGTAAGTAGAAAGAGAAAAAAAAAAAACGAGGAAAGAGTAAGGATTCCAAACAACAGTTAAGAGGCCAGAAATAAGACATGATGGGAGTGGTGCAGTGCAGTGGCTGTGGAGCTGCAGTCTTCCAGGAGACGTTCTGGAGGATGTGGTGTTGTCCCATCTGCAGGCACCTCTCTGGGCTGAGGGAGGAGTTGCTTATCTCCAGGCTGAGTTGGCCAGGATTTGTGGGACCTCCTTTTCCATCCAGGGACCACCAGTGCCACTGCGTTGCCTCAGAGGTTGCCAAGAAAGAGGAGCAGTTGGACCACAGTGGGCTCAGGGAGGGTGAGGGTGGTGGAACAGAGGAACAACCCTCCAGTTGTACCTCTCCACAATTCCTATGCCATTCTGGAAAAGTGTGGTTCCTCTATGGAGGCATATGCAGTGGAGACCAAGGAGGATGCTTGGAACCTCCACAAAGGAGACCCACAGGAGGGTGGCATGGGACCCCACAGGGAAGGAAACAACTCCTGGTGGGGAGTCCATTGTTAGGAAGGTAGAACTGGGGAGGAAGGGAGAGGAGGTAATGTGCCTGCCTGGCGCCATGGCTTGGAGAGACAGGAGCGAATCCTCAGGATTGCCGGAGCAGCTGCACAGGGAGGGAGCTGGATGTCATTGTCCACCTAGGGACAAATGACCTGGCTAAGAAAGGGATTAGAGCAGTGCAGGAAGAGTTTGTGGAATTGGGGAGGGCCTTAGACAAGTACTACACGGTAGCACCTTCTCGGAGGTGTTACCCATCTATGGCATAGGAGAGGCTAGGGTGCTCTGCACCATGGGATTCAATCAGTGGTTGAAAAACTGGTGCAGAGCTCAGGGATTTGGCTTCATTGGGGACTGGGGTCCACCTGGAGTAATGCAAGCCTATACTATCATAATGGGCTACGCCTGTCCAGGAGGGGAACCAGGATCCTAGGTGATAGGTTTAAATGCATCATTGCAAGCATTTAAACTAGCCAAGGGGGAGGCACTGGAAAAGAGCAGGGAAATCCTAGCCCCAGCAAAAAATCATGGTAGTAGTGCGATAAACACCAACATAGAGGTGGCTGATAGGGAGAAGGGCAGGGGTTAATGGGGAAAGTGACAAAGGCAAGAAGGACACGGATGGGGCAAAAGGGAGTAAGGCTATCAGGAAATGGAGGGTAAGAGTACCAATGCCCATGGTCTGGGCAACAAGCTCCCTGAGCTGGTGGCCTTGATGGAAGAGGATGCCTGGATATCATAGCAGTCACAGAAACATGGTACACAGAGAACCATGACTGGGATGTTAATATACCAGGGCACATAACCTACAGGAGAGACAGGCAGGGGAGAACAGAGGAGGAGGCTCTCTTGTAAAGGAAGGGATAAAAGCAACTGAACAAAAGGGTAAACAGGGAGGAGAGGAGGCTCTGTGGGTCACCTTGGGGACTGGAAAAGGCACCACAATCCACACAGGGGTTGTGTACAGACCCCATGTCAGGGGAGGGAATGGACAGACAAGGATATGATAGAAGGCATTCTTAGGATGGCAGAGAAAGGGAGATACTGTTGATGGGAGACCTGAATATGCCAGATGTTAACTGGAGCACATTTGCTGCAGCCACATCCAAGAACAGGGCCATTCTCGATGCCCCACAGGTGGCAGGCCTCAGACAGCTAGTTTCAGAACCCACCATGAGGGAGCAATCTTAGACCTTGTACTCTCAAATGGGGCAGGAGAGGATCTCAGATCTAGAAGTGGGTTGCCATCTGGGAAAAAGTGACCATCAAACAGTGTGGTTCACGTTAAACTCAGCTACAGAGTCAGCCATACAAAAGTGGGGTACTGGACTTCAGGAGGGCTGGCTTTGGCAAGATGGGAGAGTGCCTCAGAAAAGCACTAGCAAACAGGCTAGAAGGAGGGTGGAGCAACAATGGGGAATCATCAAAACTGCCATCACAGAGGCAACAAGCCTTTGTGTGAAGTAAATAAACAAATCAAAATGAAAGAAAAGCCACTATGGTTCTCAAAATAGGTGGCTGGGAAAGTCAGGGAGAAAAGATAGCATTCAGGAAGTATAAGGAAACACAGAAGGAGCAGGACAGAGAGCTGTACCAGTTAAGGCAGAAGGAAGCAGGGAGGGAAGTCAGAATAGCAAAGGCCCAAACTGAGAAAAAGATAGCTAACTGAGGTAAGAAGGGGGATAAACCTCTTATAGGTACATCAGAGAGCGTAGAAAGACAAACTGAGGGATAGTGAGGCTGAAGAGAATGAATGGAGGGTGGGCGGAAGGGACAGTGAAAAGCAGGGATACTGAATGAATATTTCTGCTTAGTATTCACTAAAGAGGAGGAAGTGCCTAATCCAATTAACAGAAGCACTCTTGATAGGGGTTGATCCAGCCCATTCACAGAAGAATGCGTTCTGCAAGAACTCCTAAAACTGAAGGTGGACAAAGCAATGGGGCCTGATGGAATTCACCCCAGAATTCTAAAAGAATTAAGGGGGAACCAGTGAAACCACTGACTACTCTTTTAATAAATCATGGGAGGATGGTGTGGTACCCGAGGACTGGAGGAAGGCAGATGTGATTCCCTTCACAAAAGTGGGACCAAGACAGAGGCAGGAAACTACAGACCTGTCAGTTTGACCTCTGTGGTAGAGAAAGTGATGGAGTCACTCTGAAGGAAAGAATTGTTGAGTACCTAGAGGCCAGTGGGGCACAGGACCCAAGGCAGCATGGGTTCACAGCGGAAGGTCATGTCAAATGAATCTAATAGATTTCTTTGACTGGGTGACCAAAGTAGTAGACCAGGGAGGGGCTGTGGTCATGGCCTACCTAGACTTTAGCAAGGCATTTGACACAGTCCAACACAAAAGATTAATAGGCAAATTAACCAGCCTGGGAGTGGGTACCAGGATGGTAGCCTGGTAAAACATTGGCTGGACAACAGGACACAGAAGGTAATTGCAAATGGAGTCCACTCTGAAGAAAGAGGGGTTACTAGTTGGGTACCGCAGGGTTCAGCACTGGGTCAAGTCCTTTTAATGTCTTTATAAGTGACATTGCAGAGGGACTGAAGGAAAACTATGCTTCTTTACAGATGACACAAAGATCTGCAACAGGGTTGATACACAAGGAGACATGAAAAGGATGAGAAGGACTTGGCAAGGTTGGAGGAATGGTCAGAAGTATGGCAGCTTGCATTCAATGCAAAGAAGTGCAAAATAATGCACCTGGGAAACAAGAACCCAGGGGAAGATTACACAATGGGGAGGTAGTAACAACAACAAAAAGGAAAGAGACCTGAGGGTAATCATATCAGATGACCTTAAGGTTAGCAAGCAATGTGAGAAGGCAGTAGGAGGGCTGGGGATATACTGGGATGCATAGGAGAGGCATCACCAGCAGAAAACAGGAAGTTGTTATCCCTTTGTACAGAGAGTTGGTGAGACCCATCTGAATACTGCGTCCAGTTCTGGATAGCCCATCTCTGCAAGGACATAGACAGGATAGAGGCAGTCCAGAGGAGGAGCTAAAATGGTGCAGGGTCTGCAAGAGAAGCCATCTGAGAGAGACTGAAGGAGCTTAATATGCATACCCTTGAGGAAAAAGAAGGGAGAGGGACATGATAGAAACTTTTAAGTACCTCAGTGGATTCAACAAAGTCCAAGAGGGTAGCATCTTTCAGAAAAGAGACATGCAAGAACAAGGAGACCCAATTTAAAGATAGAGGTGGGCGGTTCCGGGCAATGAGAAGTATTTTTTCACAGAGAGGGTAGTGGATGCATGAAACAGCCTTTCTGAGGAGATTGTGGGGTCTAAAACTGTGGAAGAATTCAAGAATGCATGGGACAGACATAAGGCAATTCTTGTGGGAGTATGAAGAAATAGGCTGTTGGTTAACTAGGATCTAAGGCGTATCCTGTAGGTAGGAAATGGGCAGACTAGGTGGGCCAAGCGTCCTTATCTGCCGTCAAAGTCTATGTTTCTATGTTTCCTCCACAATGGCTACTGATGGGGTGGGGGACTGAGACTCATCTAAGACCATATTTGGCATCACTCTTTGTGGAGAAAGAGAGGAAAAGTTAATTTTGTAATGAAACTCTGTTTCCAGCTGTTACTGTCTCCAGGTGTACAACTGTTTCTGTGGGTAGTCCCTTGCTGTGGTCGAGGTCAGGCAACCCTTCAGCTTGTGAGGCCTGTGACCAAGGTGGCTCAACTGTGGTCTGTGCCCCCAAGCTTCCTCCCTACTTTACCTCTCCTCCTTATATGGGTATCCTGTCCTGGGTCTTCTCATTCAGACTACTGAAAAGGTAGTTTTGTTTGGTACAGAAAATAGTCTTGAACTGAGCTATCTTCTGAATTATGAGCTGCCAACAGACAGTCCCGGAAAGTGTGCTCATCATCGCCACATAAATTACAGACTGTGGGGCTGAACAATGGGCTGCTGTATGGCCAATTACCCCACATTGAAAACACTTAATCTTATCACAATCCTTATTCAAATGAGATAATGATTCACATCAATAGCAGCTTTTAGGTTGTCCAGAATAAAAAAGATGCCTCTATCTATTCCCAGAAAAAGGAACTTGGCAAATGTTGAATGTCTTTCTCTGTCTGCTTTAGCTGAATATGGAAAGTCCACCCCTAGTCCAAAACCCATTGTCATCTGTTATGGGATTGGGTGGCCAAAAATAGTACAGCATTTTTCCAACCAGAAGACTATGTCATTTATGTTCACTCCTTCGCTCGAAAGAGGAGTGTCACTGTTTTCTTGTAGGCTTCATGATAAGAATGGCCAAAAAATCTTTCCACTTTCAGTGTCCTTTATATCATAGTACACCCTCCAGAATTTATCCAATGATGTGACTGTGCAGAAACTAATATCATAACAGTGGTCCCTAGGGGAGTGAATGAAGGCATAAACTTCTGTGGGGTAAACCCCATGGAATCCTTAATCAAAGTTTTACCGACCCAATGTCTGTCTGGGGATAAGCTCTTATAGCGAAGGTGTACAACAAACCTTCCTTTCACCGCCTTTGCAGGTTTGTGAAAAAGGCCTGCATAAGATTTGGGGTGTTGATTTTCACTCTGAGGAACCCTCTTCCTTCTCCCATCATTACCCCTAATGTTACCCACAGTCAGTGTACCTGTCTGAAGAAGCGGAGCTCTGCCTCTTCTCCTCCACCTTCCAAAGAATGGTAAGAAATTGATGACACTATTGAAGATTTCCTTGAATGTACATACACGGGTGTCCTACCTGCAGGAGCTCAGCGTCTGGTGCAGTACCTTGCTCTAGTGCCTCATCTCCAAGTCACACAGCTGCAGCAGGGACCAATACCTTCACTGTGCTTACTGCATCATTGTCCAACACATCTATACCTTCTTCTGGTTCTATACAGGTACTGACCTTACTTTGTGTTTCTGGGGAGCTGGGGAGAGGGATGACTGGGTGGGACCCACTGGTTATTATGAAATAGCCATCCAGCTTGTTGCAAAGCACCTCCTGATGTCCAATCTGATGGTGTGCCACTTACAATAATATTGTCTTCTAATGACCCAGGGATTTCCATAATGTCTGCTAAAACTGCTGCTGCTGCTTGGAATGTCTCAATCCTGTCCCTACTGGTAATCATTTGCTAGTTTCTTGAATGGAACTGGCTGCTGATCTTTCTTTTCTTTTCTCATCTTCTAATTTTGTCTTGCCATTCAGGCATTTCTGTTCAGCAGCAGACAGCATTGTCAAAACTGTGATTTTTTTTGTTTTCCAGTTACATTTTAGATGATCTTCATCAACCAGCATTTCCATATCTCGGGATTAAAGGTTATGCAGGACATTGTGGTTCTTCAGTTGTTTTTCCTCATCATTCACTTCCAAACCAGACTCCTCTGTTGATTCAGTCAGTAACTTTGGAGCTCTTGTAATAACTCCTTCCCTTCCAAGATTCTATCCGTGATTTGATCCTCCATGCTCCTTGCAGCACTTACAGTGCCCTTTGCAGCAGAATAGGGAATTGTGTAAAGCTTATTCCTCACAAGTTCAAGGAAAAGGCTATCCCTTTGAGTGGTTAAGCTAATTTTCAATGGGGTCCATAACATACAAAACACTTTCATAGAAATACATATAACTCAATAAAAATCCATACCTTACAAAATAATACTGTGTCATACAAACATATAACTTGTTTATTGACAAACAATGACATAGGTAACAGAGTTTTCCTTTTTTTATTTTGAAAGTGCATGGTCCTAGCAATAACCATACTTCATTTGCAAAATGAGTTGGAGAGGTAACCATAATAATAATAAATAGTGGAGATTGACCATAAAAGTGCATACTTTAGCTATGACTGCTATTAGTTGGTTGAATAGGGCTCTGACGTAACCATCTTTTAATCACATTCCATGGGGCAACTATCATTGTTCTCAAGTAGTCTGGTAACCCATTCCAAAGTTTGGGCCCTCTTAACTTAATGCAGAATTTACTTTTTGCTGTTCTAGTTTTCAGGATTACCAATTCCAAATTTTGTGACAATTGCAAACTACTTTGGGTGTACGTGTTTTAAACAAATCATCCAAATAGGGTGGGGTCTTCTTTAAATGTTGATGGGTTAAATACAATATATGCAAATTTATGTGCTCTGTAAGGCTAGTCCAATTAAAGACACTATACATAGTGCAGATGTATCAAACGGGGTGTATCTAATGCAAACCTTGCAAATCTATTCAGGGCTGTGTCCAGCCTCTGTAGTAGAGTTTTGATGCACCAGCATACACTACATCACTGTAGTCAAACAGTGGAATTATTGTACTATTGATTATATCTAGCTTTCTTTCGTGATACATATTTTCAGTCCGTACAACACCCTAGTCTACTGTGCAATCTTTTAATCAGATTGTCTATACGCATTTCCCATTTTAGGTGTATATCCAACCATACTCCCAAATAGCTATACAAATTCACCTGTGTTATTACTTGTTTAGTAGACATTTTAATTTGAAATGTATTTGTTGTAACCACCTGCTTATTTCCAAAAGCATAACTTGTTATTTTTATTTAATATTAAATTTCGTGACTTGTAATACTCTTGTAGGATATCAAAGTCCCTTCAAGCACTTTCTGATTGCCTGAGGGAAGCACCTTCTGCATACAGAATCACATCATCTGCATATGGGTGCCCCACACCCTTATGAGGGCACCGGCACCATTCCTATACAGATTAAACAAAGTGGACCCAGCACTGATCCTAGAGGACCCCAGATTTAACAGATGCAAATTGAGATGTAAACTTTCTGGTAGCACGTGAGGTGAGCTCCTGAATTAAGGTACCATCCGAAACAGCGGCGTGATGTGGGTGAAAGCCTGAATGGTGATGGGGTGTAGGGTGACTGGATGTGGTGGGTGGGCGATTGCAGGGACAGGATGTCGCTGTATGTACATGCACACAGAGGGGGACGAGCATGGAGAGCATGGGCTGGGAGGGGCAGAGGAGATGTAGGGGTGGCGATGCAGTCAGCTGCTGAGCTGCACCATGGCATAAGGGGTTGGCCTCCGCTTGTGGTGCATGGGATACCAGGTTCAGGTCTGGGTCCGGGCGCTACTGCATTTTTGTTGTGCCTGGCTTGAAACTTGTGTGTGTTTTTTTTGCTTTCGCCCCGACATGCACCCCCTGGGTTGAGAATCTTTTATTGAGGGATGTGCGCGGGAGTGAAGTCCCAGGGCCATTCTCCATGCACCAAGGATGTCAGGGTGGCGAAATTGTTTTCGCCACCCTGACTCTTGTCTCGGTAGCTGTTCAGCACTCACTGTCATTACATAGAACCAAACTTTCCTAGCATAACTTCCTGAGTCCTGCCAATCAGATATTCCTTAAACCAGTTAGGTCCACCTGGTCGGGGTCAATGTCCCTCAGTGTGTTTAACAGGACTGTGTGACTAAACATATCAAATGCTTTAGACAAATCTATAAATATGGCCCCAACCAGGAGGCCCTGTCCAGTGAAGACTGAATGTCAGAAGTTACCTTTATCAAAGCTGTTGTTGTACTATGGATAGAATGAAAGCCTGACTGATAAAACTTATATATTTTATTTTCTCTAAATAAGACTGTACTGCTTCCTTCAACTTTTCAGAAAGTTTAGTTATTATTGGAAGTAGGGATATAGGTCTATACTTCTGAATTTCATTTTTGTTTATCAGATTTGTATACCGAGATTACGTTCACCTTTTTTCAGGTGCTTGGATATGTTCCAGTAGTCACAGACAAATTAAAAATGTAAGAAATTTGTTGTGCTACTACAGAAGCCAGAAATTTCAGCAGTAAAGTAGATATGCCGTCTAAACCTGAAGCTTTTTTCACATCTAATTTTAGTAGTTCATCTATAATTTCTTTAGTGTTAACTGGACAAAAGTAAATTCTGGTTTGTTTAGTGTTTTCTATTTTTATCTTCCTTTAGTGGGTCCTGTTTGTTATCAGCCTTAGTTGTCCCTAGCTCTAAATCTTTCCCTGTCTTACTTTTATCAACATCCTCTGTTGGACTTCCAAAAACAAAACCTGTTAATAGGAATTGCCCCTGATCAGATATAGTAATATTCTTTCTGCCAATACTAAAGATCCATGGAAGTCTTTTGGTTTTTCACCTTTAGTTTGGAATATGATGTCCATAAGTTATGAGGGTCCTTTATGTTCCTTGTCTCAAACAGGTTATTAAAGTAACAACCTTTAGCTTTCTTGACCTCTTTTGAATAGTGGTTTCTTAGTTGATGGTATTTACCCCATGCACTTTTTGTGTTTATCCTTTAGCCTTTCTCCATAATCTATCCCTATTTCTCCTGATTACACCCAGTGTCCCATTGTACCATTCTGCACTCTTTAGTTACACTCTTCTTTTAAAATTGGAGCATGGGAATCACATACTGCTGTAAATTCTATATGTAAATATTCCTGGTACTTTCTACACCAGGAATTTCCTGGTGTCCTGGCCAAATGTCCCATCTATTAAAAATACCACCAACAGCTTAATCTGGATCAAGGTCAGTTGGCATTCATCTGTATCCCCTCCCCAGGTCATGCCTGCAAATAGGCAGAGTCTGTCTAGTGCACTTACCGGTCAACAAAAACTAAAATAAAAAATAAATAAATGTGCCAATGGGACTAGTGACTCCACTGTTGATGGACTGTTATCAATGGTTCACACCTTTCTCTCCCAGTCCTTTGGAATGCAGCAACCTATGCTTTCCTTGAACTTGAGCTAGAACAGGAAAGATGGAGATGGGCCTGTAATTGTTAAGGTCGCAGGGGTCACCTGATTTAACTAGGGGCAAGATGTGACAGATTTCCAACAGGAAATGACGGTGGCTTAGGAGATGGCGAGTTAAAGATATGAAGGATTGGTGCAGTTAGATAATAGTAACCTGGTCTAAGGAAGATTAGGACGATGCTATCAGTTCCATCCCTTTTTGATATCAAGTTCACTAAGGAGGTTCCCTACTTATTTATAAGTAACCAAGTGTAACTGGAGGGATGTGGAGCAGAGGGCTGGCAGGTGTTGAAATGTAAAAGGGAGTTTAGATGCCCTGCATAGGAGGAGGAGGAGTTGAATGCGAGTTCAGCAGTGGCAAAATGAGAGTTCAGTTTTTATAGGATGAAGTCACGCTTGTCTACATGACTCCATTAAGAGATATCTTGGTGGGGACGGATGGGGCTTATCTGTATCCCTCAACTGTCTTAATTGTTTGCCAAATCTTAGCAGAGTTGTTTGGCATTTTGAGGATTCTGTGTAAAGTTAGTTTTGGCAGATCATATTAATTTTACGCACATTCCTAGCAGTTCTAAATAAAACCATAGAAACATAGAATCTGATAGACAAATATAGAATAAATGCCTGCAAATTGGTCACACACTTTGTGATCCTTGCATGGGTCTATAATTTGTCCTGGTCAGTTAATGCTGCTTTTGGTCTGCCATGAACCAGGGGTGGGAATGCTTACAAAACCTGGATCTAATGTATGGAGCATGTTTATTGGTGAGCTGTGTTAATGTATTGTTAAGATAGGTGACAGCCTGATCCACTCATTTGGTGAGACAGAGGTTTTGCCAATTTACATGTTTGAGTTCTGAGATGTATCTGTCATTGCTGAATTTGTGAAGCTACATTTGGTGACAATTTATGGGAAGAGTGATGCTTTTCATGGTTTCTGGTACATACTATGATGTTGTGATGACAGATGTCATTACAGAAAACAGCTGTATGCAGGATGTTGTGAGGACTGTTTGTGATAATTACATCCAGAATACAGTTATTGCGTGGTTTTGGTGTTTAATCATGTTGGCTCTGCAGTGAGTTAGGTCAGTCCAAGTTCATCACAGAATTCTTTTAGAATACTTGCCTTAGGTGAGAAGCCAGTCAAGGTTGAGATTGCCTAGAATGATGACCCCATTGTTGATGGGGCAATCGGATTTTTGAAGGTCAAGATTAGTTCAAGACCACGTGAGAGGGCCTGTAATAATCTAAGACATTAAAAGCTTCTGATGAGGATATGTGATTTTGATAGCCACTTACTCAAATTCTTTGGGCTTGGATATTGTTTTGATGATAATGATGTTTAAGGTGTCTTTCATATAGATGCCCCCACCCTGTAGGGCCTGTCTGCTCTAAACAGGTTGTAGGAGGGGTGAGATCTGCTATCGAGATCGTACACTTAAGCCAGGATTCAGAGATGATTATCTGGTCTGGGTTAGTGAGGGCATCCCAGACCCTTAATTGGTCTAGTTTGCTTAACAGATTCTGCACATTAATCAGGGTCATCTTTAAACCTGAAGCGGTAGCGAAATCAGAGAGGGATGCTAGGGGTTTGGAGGGCCTGGGTTCGGCGTCTATGTTACTGGAGCAAATGAGTAATAACAGGATGAGTTTTCAAATTATTTCTTGATGCAGTACACTCTATCTTACAATGATGCTTGTTGCCTTACAAAGGCAAATGGTTAACATGAGAGGTAGGAGACACAGGGACAGACCATTACTATGAGGAAAGCATCCTAACTGAAAGGAGGGCTGATAGTATATCAAAGGACACCTGGGATGCCCAGGCAGGAAGCTTTGTAGTTTGGCCAAATATGAGGGCTGCTGCAACCCATCGTACTGGGGGTTGGGTACAGTTAATGGCACGGGCCGTGAACTAGCCAAGGGTGGGAACCTTAGCTATGGTCAGGAACAAACAGAAGCTAGTGCCAGATGAAAAAAAGTATGGGTGGATTTGAATGGGAGGATGATGGGGCATTAGAGAGAAAAGTCTGAGCTGCTGATAAAAGATGAAAAGCTTGAGCAGTATTGAACTGTAGAGATGTGGTAGCGTTAAGAACCAGGGTGAGTGCCAAGGTAGAGAAAAGATTAGAAAGCACTGTGTATGTGAGGACAGGAAAAGAAGATATAAGATGGAGTTTTAATCTAGATGTTATTCCCTTTAGGAAGGGCAAGCAATCAGCAGTTGGATAAGGTCACCTTGTTACAGAGTCAAATTTTGAGGTTTTGCAGTCCTGAGAATAAATTGCACCTGGCCCTTTAAGCAGTATGTACTGGTTTGTGGGATCAGGTGAATTGAGCCAGCTGAGGTTGAAGCCAATTTAATAGAGTGCCAGGGTGGGTATGGGAGATTGGGCAGAAAAATTCATGCATTATAAATGTAAATAATTATTTTTACCAAAAGCACTGTAAGTAATTAATTTAACCAAAAGCACTAAAGTAGCTGCAGAAATTAGAGAAAAAAGAAATGTGAAACAGTAGTAGGCTGCTGTTGTAGCTTTGAAAAGGTGCCATAAATCCTTGTTCTATTTGGGACTCAGTACCTTGCTTTGGGGATGGACAGGCAGGTGAATAATGGGTGAGTTTGGGGATCAGGAGGGCCACTAGACAATTGGGATGGGTGGTATTTATGTACTTATATGGGTAAATTTGGAGATCAGGGAGGGGTTCACTAGGCAAGATGGGGGTATTATCAATTATATTTAGGGGGCCATTGGGGATCAAGAAGATGGACCACTAGACCATGGGGAGGGTTTTATGTAATGTACCAGGGATTGGAAATGGGGGACCGCTTTCCTTTGCTTCACTGAGCCACAGCAAACCCCTCCCATGCATTGTGTGTTTGTCACAAGGAGGTTGCTGCAGGTGTGGAGACTTAGGCACTGGGACCCCTCCTGTACTGGACTCTAATACAGATCCTGGCACACATGTTTGTGCAAGCTGCTTTGTCATAGCTTGTGCCGATCAAAATCCTCTTTGGAGAATCGAGTCCACAGTGTTGATATCATTAGACTAATATCCCAAAACAGAAGAATTAACTAGTTTGCTACTGAAGACTTTTGTCCATACTATTTATTTATTTATTTCCTTTTATTCAGTGTGAAAGGAAGGCTAAGAAAAACTTCTGTGTTGAACCTCAACCTGGGGAAGGGGATGCAGATGCAAACTGACTGATATTGAAGCAGGTTAATCTGTTGGTGGATTTAGTGAATGGGTGACATTTGGTCAGGACACTGGTGAAACTATGTCTTTGAGAAGTCCGAGATCTTTTACATCCAATTGAACAACTACCAGAGCAGGTAGATGGTTTTAATGTCTCGCTCAGAAAGAGGGCACCATTGACAAAATAGTAGAGTATTGGTATGATTACTTTTAAACAAGAGGAGGGCGCCTCTTGCAGTGCTATCAGCACCCCTCCCTGCAGTTCCTGGTATTCATTAAAGGGTGCTATCCTACTGAATAGGCCTGACCCTACTTAGCTTCAGAGATCTGATGGGATCAGGTCTCCAGTGTGGTAAGACTACAGGCATGCAAACATATGGTTTCTCAGATCAGTTTTAAAACAGGAAAGTGCATAACATACAGTGCTTTACTGTACTTACTGTATTTACATTTAGCCTTGGGAAACATTTTTCCTGACAGACGTTGTCCATGGTAGCAGTAGTACTCTATAACATGGGTCCAGGAATTGTGGCAGGAAAATAGCCAAATCACTACAGGGTTCATCAGAATAGAAAACTCTACTCTACCCACATTTTTCCTTACATGAATATATGCATTTTCTCCAAGAAGAAATGAAGAGAGGTTAGAATCTGCCAGGAATAAAACAATTAAAGGAATACCCAATTGTCATAACCAGCCACTGGAAAATTAGGAAACAGTTACCCAAAAGTGTGGAGCTTTTGCAAAATTGCAGGAAATTGAAGGAGTTCTACTATTGACTCTGGGTGCTTCACAATAAATATTTTACTGTTTTCTGCAGCATGTATTAATCAGTATAAACTTCTTAATGAATACACTGTCACTTGAATATATTTTAAACATAAAGAAAAGCTCATGTTCCTAAAATGAATACTAAACTGATAAGCTATCATAAGCATTGCCTATCTTCCAAAATGTAAAAACATTTGCCTCATACAGTGCTAAATTGATTCTTTAAAGTGAGCCATAGCAAATCAATATTAAATAAATCCAGAATAAACATATTTTCTGTTTGTGGATGTAGAATAATGAAGCCTGATCAACAGCTGTTTACAGTGCTCTGTCAACTATTCACCCAGTTTGGTACAAGAAAAAATAAGCAGATACAGTGGCCAATTCTTAGTTAATTGTGTTAATGTTCATAAATTGCACTGCAGTTACTGTACACTATTTTTGAAATAACATATTTAAACATTAAATCTGGGGTAATTGGGGCTGGCAGTATAGCCTAGAGGTTAGAGTAATTAACTGTGAATGAGCTGGGGCAATCTAGTAGACCTGGGTTTGATTTCCATAACCTCCACATGCAAACTGTGTTACTATCAGCAATTCACTTAAAGGACACTGTCAACCCCTTAGGCCTCACAGTGTCCCTAGTTTAAAAAACACATTTTATGGTTGTTCACATTCTATAGAGACTGTTGATAAAACTGGTTATTTGGTTCAGACTCCTTTTCCTTTTAAAAGTGAAAAACTAAATGTCCACCATACTGCTGTTACCACACCAAAACATGTTGCCATTGAAAACAGGTACTTATGCCTAGTGGACCTTACCCGTTACCAAAACATATAAAAAAATACCAATATATTTTTATGCATCATACAGTATTCAGTGTACCCTATAATTTACTTTTGCTTTACTCTGGCTACAATGATTTTGTTTAAAGATAAATGTTCAGATAAAATGTTCTGGGCCAGATATTTAAAGCTCTGCATGGTCCTCAAACAGTTTAACGTGGGAATAGTGTGGGATTAGCGTGGGTTTGCCTATTCAAAGGCCAACTAGCATGGGTAAACAGTAGTAGCGCCGGGCAAAGCATAATGATATGCAGATGGCATAGTGAACATGAATAAAGGCACTATAAGATATTCAGTGACTAGCGCTTGAACTAAGAGTATTTAGCGTGACATAGCATGACCCTTAGTGTGGTACAATTTACTGCCCAGGAAAAGCTGGTCTTAACCCTGGCAAACAGCTTTTTACATCATTGGTGCATTGTACGGTGTTTGCGTGGATTGGCGTGGTTTGCTGGACTCCTAATATAGAGTATGACATGTAGACAATGCCAGACATGGAGGATACATGATGCTCACAGATGGCACCACCATGATGCCAGTAGCTGCCACCAGTCCCAGCCAAGCACAGACAGCAAGAGGTAATCCAACCTACAGGGACAGCATGGTAGTGTGGCCATATACACACCTGCTGACCATACGTCTATGGTGCAGCACTGATGCCAGCACACACTGCAGGGTTGGTGGGCATGGTGGCCAGTGAGGGAGGGGTATGGGTGGCCAGACCTCACCACAGCCTGGGTGTGGCCACAAGGCTGGGACACATCACTCAGTGCACATGGGCCAGTAGTGGGTGTATGCCACCACCTGTGTGAGTGTCAGATCTTACATGAACTCCCAGCCACCTCCCACATAACTGTATAGATGCCACAGCACACACTGCCGGCCATGTACATGACACTGTGTGCATCCCATGCCACAGGTGCAGCATCTGCAAATCACACAACAGCGTAATAGTACTGTCCACTGTCAGTACATACCTGCAAGCCGGGCCTGTCACTGTGTACAGTGTAGTGGTCATCACTGCCCCATATACCATAGGCATTGCTGTGTCCTTCACACTACCAGCTCCCTTGCTACTGTAGTGTCTGCTGTGTACTGTAGCATGACCTACAGTGTGATGTTTGCATGCAGCACCACCACCACCTGTGCCTATGCTGTTTTGACCCCTGAGGTATGATATGCTATGGTATGCTGTACTGTTCACATGTAGCCTGCAGCTATCATTGTGCACTGCCTGACTTACCTACAAGTGGAGCTGCGGTCAGACCTGGCCAGCCCCTGTACTTCCAGACTGACCTACAGGTGGAGCTGTGGAGCCTGCAGTAATGCTGTGCAAACTTCATGCAAATCAGGGCATGATGAGATGCTAATGTGCTGCTTGCCCAGAAACTATCTAAGTAGGCTCATTGCATGTCACTTTTCGAATAGGCAAAGTTTAAGCGTGGCTAACATGTTTGCACCGGCAAACAGCTTAGTTCGCGTTAAAGTCAAGGCTAACATGTTAGCGCAGCGCCAACAGTTCGGGGAATATTATACAGTTTTGATCACTGTTATTTCACCGTCTGCTTCTGCCTGCAGCTGTACTGGGTCCACGCATTTGCTGGCACACATTGGCCATATAGTGCATCTCTACCTGTCCTCACGCGCTGTGCACTGTGTTGTTGTTGTGGTTTGCACTTCCTGGTTGCTATATTCAGTGCTGTCTTATTCCAGGGCTACATTTGCCCTGCACTCCCAGCCCAGTTTGCACGGCCTCATTTCCATGTTACATTCAGAAGCTGTTTGCCCTGGGCTATGCCTTTTGAATATAGCTTGCTTTGTGCTCTAGGCTAAGTTTGCCCACCAGGCAGTGTTAACTTATCCCAGGGGCAAAGTTTTGAATATCTGGCCCTATGTGTTTTATCAGCTTGTTTTCAGACTTTAGTCAGGTTTTATTGTAGTCTTTGCATGTGAGCATCTAGGTGGTAGACTGCGGAGAGCAAGATTATTGTTACCAGCTAGCTTATTCAAGTTTATAATCAGCAGAGCCATCCAAAGTTCTCAGCTGTTTGAATCAAAACTAGTCTGAATGAAAGTTTGCTCACATTGAAAAACTGTCCTACCACTTACAAAAAGCTTCATAGTTAGCACCTCATTTAGGTGAATGGTATCATTTGCAGCTTTTCTCCATCTTTTGTTTCAGTCTCTTTGGCAACAAAAGTTTTCTGATAGACTACTTCAACAGAAGCCAAATGTTAAGTGTTTAAGTATATTTTTGTGACAGGGAGCTCCTGCCACTCTTGAGGACTGACCTTTCTTAAATCTGTTGCATAAGTTCTATTTCTTAGCCAAATCTATTATTTACAATTTCTAGTCCATAAGGTTGACCACATATGGGTACCCCTTCACTTTCTTGACTATGTTATAGTGTCCTCTTTAATTTTCCTTTTCCCTCTTAGGTCTTCGTACAGGAGGTTATTGTGGTGACCTCCAAGCTCATGTAAAACAGATTGGGCCAGATATTCAAAACTTTGCCCGGGGCAAATTAGCACTGCCCAGCGGGCAAACTTAGCCTGAGCACAGAGTACACTATATTCAAAAGGAATAGCCCAGGGCAAACAGCTTCCGAATATGGCATGGTAAAGAGGCCATGCAAACTGGCTGGGAGTGCAGGGCAAAAATAGCCCTGGAATAAGACAGCACTGAATAAAGCAACCAGGAAGTGCAACCCACAACAACAACACAGTACACAGCAACATGAGGGCAGGTACATACGAACTACGTGGCCAATGTGTATGCCAGCAAATGCATGGACTCAGTACAGCTGCAGGAAGCAGCAGATGTGAAAGAACAGTGATCAAAACTGTATAATATTCCCGTACCGTTAGCGCTCGCTAACACATTAGCCTGCATTAGCGCGGAGCTAAGCAGTTAGCCTGCAGCAAACACGCTTGCCCGGGCAAAATGTGCCATATTCAAAGTGCTATGCAAATGAGCCTACTTCACGTAGTCTCTGGGAAAACAACCGGATTAGTATCTCATTATACCCTGATTTGCATGCAGTTTGCCCAGCGTTACTGCAGAGTCCCACAGAGCCACCTGTAGGTCATTCTGGAAGTACAGGGCTGACCAGGTTCAACCTCAGCTCCACCTGTAGATCAGTCTGGCAGTGCACGATGATAGCTGCAGGCTAATGTAAACAGTACAGCATAGCATAGCATATTATACCCCAGGGACAGGACACCATAGGCACAGGTGGTGGTGGTGCTGCATGCAACTGTCATACTGTAGGGCATGCTACAGTGCACAGCAGAAACTACAGTAGCAAGAGACCAGTAGTGTGTGGACACAGCAATGCCTATGGTGTGTGGGGCAGTGATGATGACTGCACTATACACAGTGAGAGGCCCAACCTGCGGGTGTTTACTGACACTGGACATTACTGTTACGCTGTTGTGTGACCCACAGATGCTGCACCTGTGGCATGGATGCTCACAGTGACATGTACATTCCTGGCTTTCTGTGCTGTGGCAGTTGTACAGCTGTGCGGTATGTGGCTGGGGGCATATATTATCCAAAAGGCACACTGGTGTTGGGGTATTTCCGATACTGACCCATGTACACTGCATGATGTGTCCCAGCCTGTGGCCACACCTGGTCTGTAGCACAGCCTCGCCCCATACATGCTCCCTCAACATCCTCCATGCCCAAAGTGCTGCATGTGTGTGCTGGCATCTGTTGGTGTCCACGGAAGTGTGGTCCACAGGTGTGTGCTGTATGGCCACACTGCCGTGCTGTCTACTGGTGGCAGGGTCACCACTTACCGCCTGCATGGCTGGGACTGGTGACAGATGATGGCATCATTGTGATGCCATCAGTTAGCAGCATGCTTCCTCTATGTTTGGCTTTATCTATGTGTCATATTTATTTGTTAGGTGGCGCAAAACCCGTGCAAATGCCGCGAAAGCCATAATGTCGCGCAAGCTGATTGCCCAGGATTAAGACCAGCTTTTCCTGGGCGGTAATGTGCACGTGCTAAGTGTCACACTAAGTCGCACAAAACCACTTAGCACGGCGCTAGTCGCTGAATATGGCATTGCGTCTGTATTCATGTCAGTTTGCCCTTGCATACATTATAATTTTGCCGGTGCTAATGCAGTTTGCCCGCGCTATTTGGCCTTTTGAATATGGCAGACCAGCGCTAATCCGCGCTAAACCTGCACAAATGGTTTTTGCCAGCGCAAAGTTTTGAATATCCGCCCATTGTGTTTATCATTGTCTTATTTAGTATGTAATAGCACTATGTCATAAAATAACTTGATGTATATACCTTATGTTTATGAAACCTGTAAATGTTGAAAATACCATGGCACAAGGTGTTTTTGATAATGGTAAAAGTACTAGGTGACTATTATAGAAATTGCCCGGATATTCAAAGGTTGCGCATGCGCAACAGGGTTGATGCGGAAATCCAAAAATGCGCCATTTTGCGATATTCAGAAGGAGGCAGCTGCGCCACCGAAAACATGCTGAGCAGCAGCGCAATGAAAACGGAGACGCGCAACTGAAGGGGTGGATCCATGCATAAAGAGCGCACGCGATATTCAAAGACTTCGCTGACGCGCAATAGTGGCACAGCTGGAAATTGCGACTAGCGAAACAGTGCAAAATAAAAAGGCTCAAGGGGCGCAAGAACGCTCAAGGCTGCCAAGTGGGGGAGAGAGAGACAGACAGACAGACAGACAACAGACAGGCTAGGGCAGGCAAGGAAAGCGTGGGCCATAGGCTGTAGAGGCCAGCGGGGTGCCGGTGCAGTGGAAGTAGCAGTGAGGACAGCGGGGGTAACACAACAACAGCAGCCAGAGGGGTCAGAAGCCAGGGAGATGGACAGTGGCAGCTTCCACATGGAAGCTGTAATGAGGGGTGAGAATGCATGCTGCAGGGGGACATGGCCGTGGAAGGCCCGTCGGCGATATGCCCCAACAGGCAGTACGTGCCCGCATCAGCTTTGAGCTGTACACAGATGTAGAGATCGTGGGCGGTACCGCCTGAACAAGGCACTACTGAGACGGCTCTGTGAGCTGTGCAGTGATGTGATGCAGGCACCTTCACGCGGAGTCACGCTGTCGGTGGAGACCAAGGTGACAGCCTGCATATGCCTGCTCACCGGGCACCGTCCAGAGGCTGACAGGGGACACCACAGGCATCACACAGTCGGCCTCGTCATGCATCCTCACCCATTCCTCAGCGCACTGCCGCCACATGCTGCAGAGTACATCCATTTCCCCAGCACCGTGGCAGAGTGTACAGCAAACATGCAGGAGTTCACAGGGTGCCGCGTATGCCTGGTGCTAGGGGCCATAGACTGCACCCATGTGGCCATTCGCACGCCACCTGGCCCGATGGGCTCGCAGATATAGGAACAGAAAGGGCTTCTCCAGTGTCAACTGCCAGGTGGTGTGTGATGCCATTGGGCGCATAATCAATGCCTGTGCCACACACCCTGGTGGAGCACATGATGCCTTCATATGGTGTCAGTCCACACTGTGCCATCGATTCGAGTGAGGGACATCCCCACAGGACATCTAGTGGGTGAGTACACATGTATGGAATGCAAACTCCGGGCAAGGGTGGAATGCCACAGGTGCCATAGTAGTGGCACACAGGGATATGGGCAATATGGACCTGAACATGAGACTGATCTCCACTATCTCCACACAGGTGACAGCAGATACCACTCTGTCCCTGGCTGCTCACACCATACCGGTGCCCAGCCCCACTCGCAGCAATGCTATAATGAGGCACATGTTTCCACCACGCAACATCATAGAGCGGGTGTTTGGGATGCTCAATGCACGTTTCGATGCCTAGACACCTCCCGGTGGTGCCTACAGTACAGCCCCAAAAGGCCTGTGGATATTCCTGGCCTGTTGCATCCTGCACAACATGGCCAAAGACCATGGGATAGCCATACTGGTTGAAGAGGGGACAGCGATGGGGACGCCAGTGGCACCAGTGTTGATGGTGTTGAGCAGCCCCCAGGATGGCGGGACCCCGACTGATCCAGCAGGCCCAGCTGCACGGGACACCATCACAGAGGAGCACTATGCACAACACAGGTAAGTCAAGGGACATGTGCAACCAACACTGTCCATGCACAAACCACAGGCACACAGGGGAACACACCAGGGGTGCATGGCGGTCAGGAGTGGAAGGGTCCAGGCATACAAACACATCATCAGGGAGGTGAGCACTCATATGGACACACACACCAGGCACAGAGCGTACATGGGCAGATGCACAGCACAGCAGAACCGACATTGCTAACACACAGCACCACCGACCACCCCCACTACCTGTACTGTCCAAGTACATGTGTCAGATTCTGGGCACCCTTGCACCTTGTGTGTACAATACAATGTAGGCATCATCATGCACATGCACCTGTGGACAGCAGTTGGGAGGGTGTGCAGGTGGTCCATATGTCGGCGTGGTGAGCAGAGCACCCAGCAGTGCACTGCCCACCATGACACACATTACACACATGGCAGCACCAGACAGGGCCCGCACTGGGAGACAGGTTAGTCATGTAGCACTGTCCCACGGCCACCGCGGATGCGTGGCGGCCCGCCGAGACTCAACAGCACTGGCAGCTGAGCAGGGGCCACATGGGGTGGCACTGTTGCACCACCAGGGTCCCACTGTGCAAGCGCAACCTTGCCCGCACAGGGGTCTGCAGCATGCCGAACAAACCTGCACCAGGGGTGCTCGGAATGGCCACAGCAGAACCCAGCTGACAGGCCTGGTGTCACACCGACCGGAATGGGGAGTGAGAGTGAACTGTGTGGGTGTGCGGTGCAGGGCACCTGACTGTGTCCAGTGCATCACAACAGAGACCACTGCCTGGGTCAGCCTGTCAATGGCAGCGTCACATCTGTCCGCATCTGAACCAGCTCTGCACAGTCCAGAGCACACTCCCTGCTGTGCCGCTCCACAGCCACAGACAGTGCCTCCACGGACATTGTAACCCGCCTCTGCAGCTGTACTGATTCCTGCAGCAGGCAGGTGTGCTCGTCCAATGGGTACTGCCCCAACGCATCCTGTCCCCAGGGTGTGGAAGGTCCTGATGCACAACACCCCTTGAGGTGGGCACTGTTCGCCAGGACCAGGAATGGGTGGATCAAAGGGCGGCGGACATGTGCCACCACTTGACACTGTACCCCAGACCTGGTGGGTGACTGCTGCTGCTGCTGCCCCACCAACTGCTGTGCCCCAGGGTCCACGTTCCACCGCTGTGCTAGCAACAGTGCCAGACACCTGCACAGCCACCGGTGCTGCCCACGGTGCTGACAGGCACAGCCTGGGACTGTGCCAGCATGCTGGTACAAGGTTGGAACCAGAAAGGCCCAGGGGCATGTGCTGGCCTGCTGTGTGTCCATCATGGGACACACACCTATCACTGCCCATTGCAGTCCTTGCTCATCAATGGTGCAGGTACGTGCTACAGCCATAGTCACAGCGCGGCTGGCATGCTTACATGCCAGACTGCTGAGACACAGGCGTGCACCCCCGACCAGATCACCGACACCAGAGTTGGGCGCCCAGCGGCATATGCTGCAGTGCCTGCTGGCTGGTGATAGAGGTGGATGGACCTCCTCCATGTCCAGAAGGTCATCAGTCATCATCACTGCCTGGACCCACCACCACCGCCTCCTGAAGACGAACAGGATCTGTAACAGAAAAAGAGTACATGTGAGTGCATGTGAACAACCTTCCCCAACCCCCCAACACCAGCACCATGTCATACCTTGCAGTGATGGGCTTACACCTGTCTGGAATCCACCTCCTGGTACGCCTCAATAGCTCTGCTGCATTGATGCAACCAGTGTCTCCTCAGCCGGGTCAGCTCCAACACCACTGGCGGGCCCCCACCAGTGCCAGCACATGCCGCCCTGAAGGCTGCCACCTTCTCCTTCAACCTCCTGCGGTCTGTCCCCATCTTCTTCTTGCATTCCTGCACGGAGCACTGGTGGCTTCCGTGCAGGTCACGACCAGAGCTACCCCCTCCCATGCAGCCACACGGGACTGAGGGGTGCCCTTCTGTCCACTCAGTACGGCTCCTCATCCAGGTAGGCCTGGAAGAGGGCCTCTGTCTCTGCTGGGGTAAAGTTGGGCATCCTTCTACGCCCACCATCCTCACCTCACCCTCACCTTGGCTCTGCTCGGTCATGGCGATCTGTATGGGGCAAGTGGACACCTGTCACTGTGCAGTCTACAGCATTTTCCCATGACCATTGTCGAGAACATCATACAGCATGCAACTCACCTCTCACCTGTAGTTAACCGAATCTGGCCAGCGCAGCCCAATGTTGCACATTTATAGTGCAATGCATGCAAATTAGAGTGGAGCAACTGAGTAATGACATGCAAATCGTTCCACTGCACCTTTGAATGGCAGATCAGATGATTTGCTGTGTCGGCTGAATATCGCGAATTTGCACTTGCGCAATATGGTTGAGTCGGCTGAGCCAATGGTGCAGATCTGTGACTGTGTGGTACACTGCATTGCGCATGCCCAGATAGCTTACGCAGCATCTGCCACACTGCTGACGTGCTGTCACAATCGGCAATTCAGGCCATGGTCACCATTGTGCCAGTGGCGCTACAGCACTGGGCACTATATGGCACTGTGGCACTACTGCGCAATAGTCCACTGTGGCACTGTGCGCCGCGCTGGTCGGTCGTGCAGGATGCATATCGTCAGATGGCGCTGTGCGTGACTTGCGTCGTGCCCATGACCTTGTGTCCGACCTTTGCCCGCTGGCCCTGTTCAGCTGCCATGTGTCATAGCCTAGTCTGCGCTGTCTGGTGACAGCGCTATGTAAGTAACAGCGCTGTTCAAACAGCGTGATTGGAACCTGTGGTGGTCTATTGTGCAACATCTCCACGTAAGGTTACGGTGCAGTGGGCGCCATATTGCCTGCTGTAAAGTTGGTACCATGGCTCACAGAAGAGCAGTTCAGTGGAGCCCAGTCAAACTGGCCAAGCTGGTGGCCCTAGTGGAGCCCACTATGGGGCACTTTATGATGAGGTGCCCCTCACCATTGCTAGGATGCAGGTGTGGCAGCAAGTGGCCACTGACCTGGTGGGGTCACTGGGACGTGCCGGTCAGCTGAGCAGTGCTGGCACTGGTACGGTGACCTCCATCGGAGGGATCCAGATCTTCTTGATCAGCTGCGGTCATGTGCCAGGTGGGGCGTGGTGCCTGGGCCAGGTGGGTGTACCATCTATGCACCTGTATTCTCTGTAGGGGTGTGAGTGTGTTTTGGTGGCTGTGCATAGGTGATGGCTCTGCCATGGTTGGCTGTGTCAGTGTGTGCAGGTGTGAGATGCTGGGTTTGGCTGTGTGGGCAGGCACTCTCACTGGGGCAGGGAGCAGTCTGCTTTGAGTCACACATGATGTTTGTCTCAACATATGTCTCCCACAGGCCGGGATGTGAGGATGCAGGCACGGGGTGAGGAGGGCCGTGCCAGGGCCCCCGGTGCCAGTGGGTGTTGCACCCCAGCAGCAGCAGCAGCAGCAGCAGCGGCAGACCCAGCTGCTTGAGGAGTGTGAGTATCATTACTTCATGGATGCTACTGCATGCTGGGAGGGGGCAAGACCACCAGCATGCACAACACAACCATGCAGGAAAGGGAGGTCATAATTCCACTATACAAGACACTAGTGAGGCCCCACCTGGAATACAGTGTACAGTTCTGGAGACCATACCTACGTAAGGACATAAACTGGGTAGAGAAGGTTCAGAGGAGGGCAACAAGATGGTGCATGGATTGCATCACAAGTCCGATGAAGACAGGTTGAAGGAACTGAACATACTCCATGGAGGAGAGGAGGAGTGAGGGATATGATAGAGACATACAAATATCTTACAGGGAGGAACAGGGTGCAGGAAAACACTATTTTAAGTGAAAAAGATGTTCCAGGACTAGAGGCATAGGATGAAGTTGGAGGAGGACGATTCAGAGGAAACATGAGAAAGAATTTCTTCACAGAATGGGTGGTGGACAAGTGGAACACCCTGCCAGAGGAAGTGGTGGGGGCTGAAACAATCACGGATTTAAGAATGCAGGATAGACATAACGGAATTCTGGAGGTCAGGGTAAGGTGCAACAGACTTATAGGAAAACAAAGTGAACTTACAAGCTCAAATGGCCAGACTGAGTGGCCATAGGCCCTTATCTGCGGCACTGTCTATGTATCTATGTATGTATGCACACACAGGTGACATGCATCACTGTCCAGTATCACAGCACGCCTGTGTATGCGCCACTGGTGGTCCATGCATGCACTGGGCACATAGCTGTGTAACTGGCTCGCACCACATTGCCACGCCACTGACAGCCTTGTTTGTGCTGTGATGGACATGGCAGTGTGTGTGTGCAGTGGTGCACATAGCTGGTGCCACCTGATTGTGATAGCTATGTGCATGTTCACTGTGGGTGGGTGCATGCCATCACAGGTGCAGGACATTGGGCTATATGGCTTGCAGGTTGGGTGGTGTTCAGGGTTGTGGTCAGTCACAGCCATTGACTGTGTTCCCATTTTCCTAGGCCTCGAAGTTCTCAGAGGATACATAGGGACATATGGGGCCTGACACAGGTGTCCCTGGATAACCAGGCCATCCTGAGTCCATTAGAGACATGGCCTGTGGAGGAGGCATCACAGGGGACAGTGGAACCAGGCAGGATGACCAGCCAGCTGGGCCTTAGGCCAATACCCTTCCCACTTCTCCCATCCTACCACCCTGCCTTCCCTCTCCAAGTTGTTCATCCCCCCCTTGAACACCCATTACCTTGTACCCCCCCCTTGTAAATAGTTCTTGTTTATTGTTTTGTTATTTACTATTTGAAAATTTGAAAATACATATTTATATTTTGATACGAATACTGTGTTGGTCTCTGATTTGCAGCTGGCTATGGGTGCTCAGTTGCAGTGGTGTACATGCCATCTGGGGTGGTATGGTCCTGAGTGTGTGTGTGTGTGTGTGTGTGTGTGTGTGTGTGTGTGTGTGTGTGTGTGCATGGGGAGGTATCTCCGGCATGGCAGTGACTTTCTGTTGGTCTTGCCATCTGCTGCCACCACTGCTGGGTGCACAGGGTGTGTCTGGCTTGCATGCTTCTCTGCTGCACAGGGTTGGCGTGTGCTGGGGGATGCATGGTTTCCTGCAGTGCCAGTCACTGCACATGGGTGGTGTCTTGGGGTCACGGTGCAGGGTGTGCTGTGCGTATGGGGGCTGATGTGCACTGTGGTTGTCAACCCTGTGTGTGGCACTCTCAGCCTGCCAGTGGTTGTGCTGGGGTGTCATGGCTCTGCTGTGCTTTGTTGACTTGTCCCCATGGGCCAGTAGATCATCCGTCCACCCCCAGTGATGCTGTGCTTGGGGTGTGCAGGTGTCTTGTTGGTTCTGCAGTGTGGTCCTGTGCCCATGTGTGGCGTGGCTGGTGGTGGGCCCCAGCCTGCCTCCCTGGATGTGCAGTTCTATTGCTCTGGGGGGGCTCTGCTTGCGCTATGGCACCTCTGGACTGCTCAGCTGGGCTGCCCTGGTTGCGTATGCGCTAACATTTCTGCTCAAGCTTCTCCTTCCTGGTTGCGCTATGGCACAGTTAGTGCGATATTCAGGACGTTGGCTGCTTGCGCAATTTGTTCTGCTCCATGTTTGAATATACGCACCTGTTGTGCATATGTGCAATTGGTTTGTGCTTGCTCCTGCTGTTGCGTACATTTTGAGCGAGTTTGAATATCCAACCATTAAGTTAGTTGTGCCATTTTAAATGCATGTAAATTGCTGTAAACTGAGCAAGTCTGAAATGTTGTGGTGATTTGCATATATCCAATGATGCTTTGCATTATAGAATTATGTATGATGTTGTATTTCATCAAAATTTGATTTGTTGCCAATGCCCTTTGGGGTAACCCTTTTTCAGTGATTCTGCATTGAGGTTCTTTGTCCATAGGTTGTTTTTTTTCTTTTTCTTTTGAGCCTCCACTACCCAAGCAAACAAAGCCACATAGGGATGAAGGGTTTTCACTAAAAATGTTTAGATCAGAGATCAGTGTCAGTAGGTGCTGGCTAAGTGCAGAGAAAAGACAAACATAATTTGTTACGGCAAACTGTTGTACTGAAGAAGGAATATGCTATTGCTGAAGCTTATTTCCTTTACTTTGAATAAACATCACACAGAGATTGTGTGTTGAACTTGAAGTTTGGTGTCTGGTCCACCTGTTATCCCACAACCCAGCCACAGACTTGGTGTCAGCAGTAGGATAACTGCTGGAAGCATCTGGACTGGCTGAAGAGGGATGTTTTCTGGGGAATACACCCAGATATCCCAGGTGGACCAATCCACCAGGAGTTGCGGAGAAGAAAAAGTCCATGGAGTTCTGACCAGAACAATGGCTGACAGATGAGAGAAGCTGCTGCCTGGACTGGACTTGGGAGCTTGAGGAGACCAAGCCTAAAGATGATGAAGAGATGCAGGTCGAGGCAGACTGGAGGTGCGAGAGACAACACCCAGGAGGTGGAGACCTGATGCAGATGATCCACTGGATGAATGGGCAATGGCTTGAGGCAGACCTACTATGCTGAAAGGTGGAACACTGTTGCCAGGTGCTCAAGAGGTTCCTGCCAGAGATTTTGGATAAAAGAGTTGGAGGATGATTTTTGTGGGCTCAGTTTGAGAGGATTCCCTGACTGAGCAGGATATTCTTTGTTTACTGTGTTCCCAGGATGTTACCTGTTGGAGATTGGAGATTGGAGATAGAAGTGTGGAACTTGAATGTGAGACCCCAGGTAAGACTGTGCCTAGTGATATTATGCTGTAGCTGAAGACTCCAAGCAAGCAAGAAGAAGCCTATGAGGCTGAAGGGACTTTTCTTGTATTGATGCAGCTAAATCTATTAAAAGTATTGACTGTGGTATACTGCAGGTTAAAGATACTAATATTGCCAAAATGTCACAATATGTTAAGATCAAGGAGGTGGTACATGTATTTTATTTTTCTGATGAAAACCTACAGTGGAGGAGGTGGGTGGAAGTATATAGGAACCTGTGTTGGGTAACACCTAGAGTGTCTACCCTCAGGTGTCTGTATCAGTAGTAAATGAAATGAATGAATCAAGAGACATAGTGGGTTATGTAGAGGGATGAACCTAGGAATGGGCCCTCTTAAAACTGACATGTCTGGTGGGGTTGGGGCAGATAATTACACACCAGAGAAAGTCTTCTATGGTACTGGACTTTACAGCCATCCAGATTTTTGGTTAAAATATATGACAGGCTTTCCCTAAAAGGAGATGAGAAGGTACCGTTGGTCTTTGTTGAGAATGTGTTAATGCCTCAGGGTAAAGAATGATGATACCCACTATGTTTATGATAGAATGTTTATCATTAATAGGGACCCTGAGACAGAGCTTCTGAAAATGGATGGGTGGAAGCTCCACCCCTTCCTGAGATAGGAAGGTGGTAAGCAGTCTGCAATAACTGCTTTCCTCTTAAGGTGGGGGATATGTGACAGGGAGCTCTTGCCACTCTTGAGGACTGACCTTTCTTAAATCTGTAGCAACGGTTCTTCTATTTCTTAGCCTAATCTATCCTTTTCAAATTCTAGTCCATAGGTTGGCCACCTATGGGCACCCACTTATCTTTCTTGACTATGCTATAGTGTCTTCTTTAATTTTCCTTTTCCTCTCAGGTTCTCATACAGGGAGGTTATTGTGGTGACCTCAAGCGTATGTGAAAAAGGTTGTGTTTATCATTGTTGTATTTAGTATGTAATAGCACTATGTCATAAAATACCTTGATGTATATACCTTATGTTTATGAAACCTGTAAATGTTGAAAATGCCATGGCACTGCGTGTTTTGATAATGGTAAAAAGTACTAGGTGACTATTGTAGAAATTAAGATAGTTGTGCCATTTAAAATGCATTTAGATTGCTGCAAACTGAGCAAGTCGGAAATGTCATGTGATTTGCATACCTCCCATGATGCTTTGCATTATGGACATATATATGATGTTACATTTCTTTGAAATGTGATTTGTTGCCAATGCCCTTTGGGGTAACCCTTTTTCAGTGATTCTGCATTGAGGTTCTTTGTCTATAACTTGTGTTTTTCTTTTTTGAGCCCCCACTACCCAAGCAAACAAGGCCCACATAGGGATGAAGGGTTTTCACTAAAAATGTTTAGATCAGAGATCAGTATCAGTATGTGCTGACTAAATGCAGAGAAAGGACATGCATAGTCTGTTACTGCAAACTGATGTACTGAAGAAGGAATATGCTATTGCTGAAGCTTATTTCCTGTTATTTCCTGTATTTTGAATAAACATCACACAGAGTTTGTGTGTTGAACTTGAAGTTCAGCGTCTGGTCCATCTGTTATCCCACAACACCTCCACACTTATGCTTGGCCAGTGGATTTTGAAACCAAACAAGACAAGGATTTAAAAGAAAGCAGTGTCATATAAAACTCTTCCTCTACCTTGCACTGCATTGTTTCGCCAAACCCAAATCTTCATGTATAATTGTCAAACTATTTGACTGTATTGTATTAAAATGTTAACTTTTACACAGTTCAATGTAAAAACTCAAAAATTGCAAGAACTTGTGGAACACGTCAGTTTTGCAGGAATACTGAAAATTGCATATTCGCAAAAATTGTGGTGCAGTTTTAGTGGCCCTAGTCATAACTGGAGCATTCCATCTTGGCCAGAAATGTTAAATATCTGTTTAAACCTGAGTGACCTTAACTGAAAATCCAGTTACAGTCATCAGTTCATGAGAGGCCAATATAATCTCATATTGCAAAGATAAAGAGAGTCAAAAGAGCACACATAAGTTTAGAGACATCATTTTGAGAAAGGAAACCGAAAATTGGAAAAAAATGTAACCTTAAATTTTTAGGTACAATAGATACTAGCACACAGGTGAAGCATTCATTTTGTGTTTAAACAATGAAATCACAAATGTTGAAACCATTTAGATTACCACAGGTCATGCATTCATGGTACCATTTTCATTCATTTTTATAAGGTTTTCATGAGACAATCACAGCATAACACAATACTGCTGGAATATGCAATAGGTGATGGCCTCAGGGATAATTCCTGAAGTGACCTGAAATTTAAACATAGATACATAGATACTGTTGGCAGATAAGGGCTAATGGCCCACCCAGTCTGCTCATTTGAGCTTGTAAGTTCACTTTATGTTTTACTAGAGTCTGTTGTACCTTACCCTGACCTCCAGAATTCCCTTATGTCTATTCCATGCATTCTTAAATCCCGTGATTGTTTCAGCCCCCACTTCTTCCTCTTTCAGGGTGTTCCACTTGTCCACAATGTGTTCTGTAAAGAAATTCTTCCTCACGTTTCCTCTGAATCGCCCTCCCTCCAACTTCATCCCATGCTCTCTAGTCCTGGAACATCTTTTCACTGGAAGATAATGTGTTCCTGTACCTTGTTCCTCCCTGTAAGGTTCTTGTGTGTCTCTTATAATATTCCTCTCTCCCTTCTCTCCTCCAGGGAGTACATATTCAAGTCCTTCAATCTGTTCTATTAGGACTTGTGATGCAATCTCTATACCATCTTTGTTGCCATCCTCTGAACCTTCTCTACCTGTCTATGTCCCCGTAGGTAAGGTCTCAGAACTTTACACTGTACTCCAGGTGGGACCTCACTAGTGTCTTGTATAGTAGAATTACGATCTCCCATTTCCTACTGATGATGCCCTGCCTATGCATCCCAGCATCCTACTTGCTTTACCTACTGCCCTGTCACACTGTTTCCCTACCTTGGGGTCATCAGAGATGATAACCCCTAATGTAGCTTCCTGCATGGGGCATGCTATAATCCTCACCCCCAACTGATATGTTGTTCCAGGGTTTTGGGGCCCCATATACATTATCTTGCACTTCCTTGCATTGAATTTCAACTGCCAAAGCTTTGACCATTCTTCAAGCTTCTGCAGGTCCTTCTTATTCTGTCTACACTCTCTGGTGTGCCCACTTTATTACAGAGCTTCATGTCATCAGTGAACAGGGAAATTCTGCCTTCTAGGTTCGAGCAATGTCACTGATGAAGACATTGAATGGGGACGTGTCCCACCACTGATCCCTGTGGTACCCCACTGGTCAATCTTCCTTCTGTGGAGTGACAGCCATTTACCTCCACCATCTGTGTCCTGCTGCCCAGCCAAATACCCACCCACCACACTGCTGTCCTGCCCACTCCCATATTCCCAGTTTGTTTAATAGCCTTCTGTGTGGCACAGAGTCAAAGGCTTTGCTGAAGTCCAGATAGGCCATGTCCACTGCCCTCCCCTGATCCACTTCCTTGTCACCCAGTCGAAAAATTCAATGAGGCTGGTCTGACACGACCTCCCCTGTGAAACCATGCTGCCTTGGGTCCTGTAGTACATTGGCAACCAGATGTTCCACCAATCTCTCCTTCAGTAGTGCGCTCCGTGATCTTCCCCACTAGTGAGGTCAGGCTGACCAGTCTATAGTTCTCACTTCCTCTTTTTCCCACTTTGTATAAGGGGACTACATCTGCTGTCCTCCAGTCTTTGGATACCCTCAAGATTGGATGAACAGGATTGCCAGAGGTTCAGTTACCACCTCTTATTTCCTTTAGGACCATGGGGTGCACCCATCTGGCTCCACTGCCTTATCAACTCTTATTCCTTCCAGTTCCTTCAGGACCCTTTCCGTGTAAAGGGACTGTGTCCATTTCTGTGCCATTCCCACCCTTGTACTCCTTTCAGGCCCATTACTCATCTCTTCCTCAATAAAAACTGAGCAAATAACTGTTCAGTATGTCAGCTTTACTGTTGTCATCCTCCATGTGGCCCCCATCCTCCTTCAGTCTCAGTATCCACTCCCTTTGCCTTTCTTTTTCCTTATGTACCTGTAAAAGGTTTTCCCCTCTACCCATGGATTTTGCGATGAGCTCTTCTATCTGAGCTTTGGCTTCCCTTACTGACCTCCCTGCCTCCCTTGCTTCTCCTGATACTTTCCCTATCCCTTCTGCCTGTGTCTTTTGTATTGCCTGAATGCAATCTTTTTGGCTTTCACTTTCTCCGCTACCTCCTTGGAAAACTATAATGGCCTCCTCCTCTTTCCCCTTGCTAACCTGCTTAATGCATAATTCTGTTTTCTTGAAATCCCAGTTTTAAATATTGCCCACTGTCCTCAACCCCTGATTCCAGCCCCATTCCCATTAATACCTATTTCAAGCATCTCCCCATTTTCCCAAAGTCTACGCCCCTAAAATCTAGGATACGTATTTTTGTCTGCCGGTTTAGTTCTGCCTGTTCTGTGGTTTCAAACCACAGTGACTGGTGGTCACTGTTCCACAGGTGCTCCCACACTGTTACCCCATCACACTGTCCCTGTTTGTGAGCATGAGGTTCAGTACTGCCTTGCCAAGTTGGTTCCATGACCAATTGCTTGAGAAAGGCACCTTGAAGAGAGTCCAGAATAAATCTGTTCCTGGTTGATGCTGCTGCTGGGAGGTTCCAGTCCACATCTGGAATATTGAAGTCTCCAACCAGCACCACCTCACCTTTGTCTGCCATCCTTTGGATGGGTAGTATCAGCTTCTTATCTCTTTCTTCCTCCAGAGCTGGTGGTCTGTAGACCACCCTTGTGTGGATGGCTGACTACATTTTCCTTTCCAGCTTAACTCACAATATCACTCCCCTTTTTGTTCCTCCTGGATCTCTGTGGCCTTTATGCCATCTTTCACATGAAGTGTCACTCCTTCTGCCTTCCTGCCTGCCCTGTCTCTTCTGAGTATGTTGCAGCCAGGTATGGTCATCTCCCAGTCATGGCTATCGTTACACCAGGTCTCCATGATGGCCACAATGTCCAGGTCCAACTGCACCATGACAGCCTCCAGATCCTCCACCTTGTTGCTAAGGCTCTAACATTGGCACACATGGCTTTCCATGATTTGAACTCCCTGAACTGTTTAGCTGTTCTACTCCAGCCCCCTCCTGGTTGTATTTTATCCCTGGTTCTCCCGCTGTCTGCCCTTCTGTTGAATTTTGTCCCTTTCTGCCTATTCACCTTTGGGTGCTTATCTCCATCTTTTGCATACTGCTTTGTAGAGATATCCACTTCTCCTGTACATTGGTTCCACTGCTAGCTGTGGGGTGGCAATAGATACCCTCCTTGCTAGCCTGCCACTCCCCTTAGCTAGTTTAAATGCTTGTCTATGTAGCATTTAAACTTATCATTGAGTCTTGGATTCCCTCTTGGATGGATGCAGGCTGTCAGGCTTGAACAAGCCTCCATTCCTCCAGGAACAAACAAATACACAGACACACAAGCAGTCAAACAGTGTGTTCCTACTCCAATCAGCTCCACATGTCCATCCAGGGCACCCTAAATTCAGCCATTCCACCTACTGTGCTGTGATTCCTGTTTCCTTTCCTACTCCCATATCTGACTTGAAGCCCCAGTATTACAGTCCAGAACCAGGAGCCCATCTCCAGTGTTAGCACATACTGGGCCTGATTCTCAAAGCTCTTGACGTGACACAAGGTGCCTGCATCAAACAGAAATGATGCAAGAGGCACCTTGCATCAAACAAATGCACCCGAGTTATTCTGAAAAGCAGCCTGCATCAAACACAGGATGCATGTACCAAAGGGGGCTTTGACAGCCTTGCACCACTAAACTGGCTGCAGCATGGCACTGTTAGGGATGTAGCAGATGCAAGCTGCCACATTCCTTATACTGTGATTCATAAAACTGTCCCAGAGGGCAAATTTCTAAGTACTATTAGAACAGGCAGGGCTGGTCTAAGGATACTTACAGTAAGTCCCTCTGGGACCTTTTAGCAAGTTGTGTAATGTGCACAGTCCCCTCCCAGCCTTGATCTCCCCTTATGGTTAATGTAAACTCCCTGGTGGTCTAGTGGCCCCATCCACAATCCCTGATGTCACCCATATTAATACTTAATAAAACCCCTCTTCCCTTGTGGTCTAAAGTCCCCTCCCCAATCCCAAATGTTGCCTGTATTTAATAATTAATAAAACCCACACCCCTTGTAGTCAGTGGACCACCACCCTCCACCTCAGTTGGTAGTGCCCACCACCCTGCTCCACCCATTCTGAAACAGAGCCGGCGACTGGCACAGCCCTCCCTCTCACCTCTGTGGCCAGTCACCTACTGAACTGTCACTAACGTGTACTGTATAGTATACATATGTGCTCATTGATTGACAGTCAGTCAATGAGTGCATACACTATACAGTACATGTTCAGTGGCAGTTCAGTTGGCGGATGGCCCAGACAAGAGAGGAGGGCTATGCCAGTCTCTGGCTCTGTTTTGGGATGGGAGGGGTGGTGGGCACTATCTGGTGGTGTGAGAGTCCACTAGATCACCTGGGAAGTGTTTTTATTAATTATTAACACAGACTACATCGGGATCGGGAGAGGGGCCACTAGACCACCAGGGAAGTGTATGTTTATTAAATGTTAATACAGGTGACATTGGGGATTGGGGACAGGGGACCACTAGACCATTGGGGAAGTGGCTGTTTGTTAAATATTACTATGGTGACATCAGGGATCAAGGGGCCACTGGACCACCAGGGATGGGGTGTTTATTAAGTAATTACTGGGTGACATTGGTGATTGGGTAGGGTGGCTACTAGACCACCAGGGACAGGAATTAATTTATCTTATCAGGAGATCAGGGATGGGGGACCACTAGTCTTTGCCATATGGAGCCTGCAGCAAACCCCTCAAGAGTACCTTGTGCTTGTCACATCAGAGAGGTTGCTACATGTGGGGACTTACCCGCTGGGACCCTCCCTGCACGGGAATCTGGAGCAGAGTCCCTGGTGCAACTGGCTTTGGCACACACTGCAGTTTGCCACAGCTAGCGGATCTAAGCTCTCTTTGAGAATTGAGCCCACTGTCTCCCAACATGAACTGCAGAACTAGAAATATATCCTTTGTGCCACCAAACAGTAAAACCCCTCCTTTCTCCATACTACTTTCTACCCCAACCCTACTCCATCAGCTTCACATCCAGTAGGCCTTCCTTTCTTCTTTCAGCCCACATTGTGGGAGCAGCCAGAGCCCTAATGTTTGCCTCTTTGGCCAACCCCAGTCTAATTCCCATTACCACAATTTGGATCAGAAATGAAATAGAAAGGTTTTAATGGAGCCTTTCTATTTCATTACTAAATGCAGTTTGTGATAATGGAAGTTAGAAGTTAGGGAGATGAGAGGTGGGATCTACCAGTAGCTGTCAGGAAGGAGGATTTCCATAGGGCTCTCAGGTCCAGTAAGCCACTGTCAAGAGCTGATGTCCTGGATTTTAAAGAGGTGGACTCAATAGGCTGAGGTAACTGATCAGGGTATATGTTAGTTGGGGTGAATAAACAGATGGGGTGGAAGAGAGGTGGGGAATTAAGGGCCATTCTCAAGGCATCTAAGGTATGCATGAGAATGATAACCAAAAGAACAGGTTTGAGAGACCATTATGGTTCTCAGTAAGGGTCAGGGAAGTGATGAGGGCCAAGAAAAAGCCATCCACAAATATAAAGAAAAGCAGAGGGAGGAAGAAATGGGAGCATATTTATGAAAACTTAAGAAGGAAAACAGGGTTGTTAGGAGGTAAAACAGGCACAGAACTGCTAATTGTGTAAGGATTCAAGAGAGGAGAATAATAGTTCTCAGATATACAGTATTAGAGAAACAAAGAAGAAAGGAGGGGAATCATAAGACTAGGAGAAGGGGTAGGGTGATAGAGGAGGACTGCAAAGGCTGTGGTCCTCAATGAGTACTTCTGCTCAGTTTTCGCTATGGAGGTGGTATGCCCTCACCAGAGAGTCAAATCAAACAGCCACCAAGAGGATCCCAGAGATGAGGTACCCAAGATTTACTAGTGAAAGGTCCAGAAAGAGCTGGTAGCCCTAAAGATATAATACCATAACTGAAAAATACCTGTGCGCTGTTTTGGAAAGGTTACACTTAATCGAGACCTGTAGGACTCGACTTAAAAAACAATGTGTCCTAATAAAAACGTGAGCAGCTTATGGAACGAGCACTTAGACCCTCTACAATATACCCAATACAACAATATCAATGGACTATAAAGGTTTTATTTTATATATTCACATCCACCGGTGTTTAGAAATAAGGTACAAAGTGCAAAAATGCAAATACAAAGTGCGAAATATAGATATTATCACAGACTTACTTCAATGATTTCACAAGTCTGAAAAATGTTCATCGTAAGCAATATTACCCAACAGGGTGGGCATTATTGGGAAATACTGGACCGTAGGACGAATGAGGCCCGGACGCACAGGTGGAGGGCCTTTAGCCCCTGGAAGGTCTGGTATTTCTAATAATGCCCACCTGGAGGGTATTATTGCGCTAGAAAATGGCCCATCGGAGAATGTTACTCAGTTAGATGCACTTGACTGGTTTGCTTTTTTAGCTGGGCATCTATTAAAAAATAAATGCCAGCTTGGAGCCTGTCTCAGCCAGTCAGGTTTAAGGATTGATTGTTGCCATTTTCTAACACACACCAGTCACCAGAAAAAATACAGAGCTTTGGCTCTCACCTTCCTCATGGGGTGTGGCATTATTCAACCACCACTCCTTTTTATACTAAAAGTGCTTGTGCTGCAAAATTAATGCAAATTGATTAACAATATTCACATTTTCCTCATGCCCAATAATTATTTATACCGCATAACATTGCTCATGATCTATATTAATCATACCATTAAGATTGAATAATTAACATAATGAGATAAAGTAACATCTATGAAACAGGTGTAAAGACATTGGCGGATAGTCAAAGGGGTTGCACCCTGCATTCGCCCCTGGTGGGATATTGGAAAGCCTGCCAGTGTGGCACAAATCCTGATGCACCAGGCGCAATGTAATTGTATGCGGTGCAGATGCAGGGGCGTGTCTGTGCATATGCAGCACATTCCGATATTCAGCCTGGGATGTGCAGCTCATATGCTGGTGCAACCCTGCAGTGAGTCGCATAGGGGAGCTCAAAGTTGAGCCCATGAAGAGTGGAAACAAATCCCAGTCACTCACAGGTGGGCTGCTGTATTGCAGGGTGTAACACAGCAGCCGCCAACCGTGGGTGGCCACCTCCCACCCAGAACACCATCCTCAGCACTCACATCTCCCTGGTAGTCTAGTGGTACTCCCCTCCTCCTGTGTCCCGATACATGTATATGAATGCATTCCCAGGTGGTCTGTGGACCCCTCCCTCCCGATTCTCTGATCACAAGTAAATGTAGAATTATTCATTCCATGGTAGGTCTAGTGGACCCTCTCCTCCTGATTTCCCGATCAGTGGTAAAGCTCTGTAACATCAATCCCTGGTGATCCAGTGGCACCACCCACCCTCCCACTGACACAGGACCCTTTCCCACCCGCCTCCTCCTATCATTGGTGGGTGGCTGCAATCTGCCAGCAAACTGCCCGCCACCCGCCAACTGACAGGTACAGTACTTCATTGAATGACTTCATTCACATATTTGCAACTGTCTAGTACAGTATGTCCTGCAAGCCCATATTGTACCTGTCAGTTGGTGGGTGGCAGGTGTGTGCAGGCAGGTTGCAGCCTCCCACCAATGATGGGGAGGGGTGGGCAAGGTATCCTGTGTAGGTGGGAGGTGGGGATGCCACTTGATCACCAGGAACTGATGTTACGTGCATTATAGGCAATCAGGCAATCGGAAGGGGAGTCCACAGGGAATGAATAATTCTACATTCACCCAGTGATTGGGGACTCAGGAGGAGGGTACCACTAGACTACCAGGGAGCTGTTTGCACTATGGTATTTACCACAATCGTGGCTACGGGTGTGGGGATGCCCTGGGACCCCCACTGTGCGACATTATGCTGTGCAGGGTGCAAGGCACAAGTCATCGGGCTACCCTGTGCAAGGCATGCAAATGGGGCCATAATGACATGCAAATAGCCCCATTTGTGCCTTGCATATATTATTGCCACATTTGCATGTCTTCTGCTGAATATCATGGGTGATGCACCTAGCACAACTGCATTTGTGCTGGCACATCCCGTGCTCCTATCTGTGGCTTGCACCAGTGCAGAGCCACTGCACTGTCTAGTCCATGCCATATTCAATGGTGCTGCACCATGTTGTATCACTGTTGAATATCACCTGGTTCTGGCCCCAGCGCATCCCAGTTGTTCTGTGCCCAGGCTTGTGCCACTGCCAGACGCAGTCTGAATATCCAGGCCTTTATGAACATCAAATGGCCTTTTGAAAAATTAACTTGATCAAATATGGATTCACATAATTCCTATCAATCCGTTCTGTGCACGAAACTCCTAATTATGCTTAATTAATACATTCATTTAGGCTTTACTTAAGACATTTAGTGCAAAGATGCTTATTTTTTACAGATATTTAGTGAACCATATTCCATTGATCCAAACTACAGTCCTTAATATGCACATAGCTTTGACTTAACTTTATAGTTTCTGCTGCTTTAATTCTTGTGACGTCAAGTGCATGGAGCTGCTGTAGGGCCATCAAGCAAATCCTGTAGTTCTTCACAGGAAGACACTGACAAGGATGCATAAGCAAAGTAATAAATTCTTGAAAAGTACAAGAAAGGAAATGATTACTATGCACAGGCTCATATCACACAATATTTAGCACAATCCCTTACTTATGTATCTTTTATTTCTTACAATACTTTATATATTTTGTCCCCAAATATATTGTACTTTCATCTGTAAATCATATACATATTGTACCGATTCCACCTAAAATATTTTGCAGAATCACATTTATTATCATTTTAGAAGCAGTAGTAGAATATGTAAATTCAGGATCTTGTTCGTTAAATCTGCCCTTTATCTTTCATATTCCAAAATGGTTTTAGATCTAAGATGTCATTTAACCCCTTTGGTTTTAGACTTTCCAGCCTCCAAATCCACATTGCTTCCAACTGTAACAGTTAAGTTTTTAATGGTATCCTTTTTTTGTCATTTCTGCACACTCAAGACTAGCAAAACTCAATCCCCTGGGTTTCTCCATGGGCTTCTTTGAAGCACACTGCAATTTTCATATTTATTGTTCTTGGACAAAAGAGGACTTATTTTTAAATGGCCTTTTTTGTTCTTCCCACATTCATTAGATGCCTGTTTATTCATTTCTGTCAAGATTAATTATGCATTCTTACCTCTAAATACATGTCATTCAAGACATCTAAAGTCATACTTTCCTGACTCGTAGATAGTATTTCTCCATTAGATGTGTCCATGCCTTCAATAAATTCCATCTCTGCTTCACTCGGATTGGTATGTATGTTCTTGGTTTCAATACATCATTAGTATCACATTCCATTTCTCTTGATGTTTCTTGTGTGGAAAATAATCACGCAATTTGATTTTCCTGTAAAATTTGAAAAGATCAGTATATAGTATATGGTTACCCTTTGCTATGGATAAAAATTAGCCTGCTCAAAATCCTTCTTAAGCACATTCTAAACTGTTGTATGCATTCCAAAGTGCTGTTATGTACATTCCTAACAGTTGCTATGCACAGTTCAAAGGTCATACAATTTTAAATTTCTCATTTATTCTACACATAGTTACTTGCTAACCACCTAGTGCTCAAAGTCATACCTTTTACCTTTCAAAGTCTGGAAATTTGATTTTGTTATGTAAGTAGAACAAAGAAATTGCAAGATTTTTTTGTTTCATTTCATTGGTGTCTGTCACTCTACCGTAAAAAAAAGCATATACTATCAAAAATACAAATATGGTCAACCACACACAACTTGGTATGTGTTTCCATCTTGGGGTTGAGATGACAGCATGGACCTCTCTAGCTTCACTCTCAAGGTTCATATGCTGTCATCTCTAACCCCTCAATGGAAACACAGCCATGTTGTGTATGGTTGTCATACATTATTCTCTTTTGTTACCAAAAGCATAATTTTAGAAGTTGGTACAAATGAGAATCCCATTTCCAGAGCTTGTTCCGTGGAGTTGTTAATATCTGGTCCAACAAGTCCACAATATTTAATTCTTGCCTCCTGCTTTCCTGCCTGAGTGTTGTAGTGCCAAATTTCCTGCTCCTTCCTTCTCATTCCTCCTTCGCTTTTTCCTTTGTGGCATAGTGTTGTTGGCCACTATTCTTTGCTGATCTAAAAAGCCCTTTTGTATTTCCATTAGGCTGGGTAACAGACACAGGGACTTCACTTTATTGATTTATCTCATTAGTAACACTAGTACCCGTGTCTCTTCATTAAAAGTTACCATTTGTCTGGTACGATTTCTACTTTGATTTCTAAAATATCTTTTTCCTTGACAGCGGCCTCCTCTACTTTGACATCTATCATTCTCTCTTTTGGCCAATGGAAAAATCTTTTTCTTTGCCCCTTCATCCCTTGCAAGTTTAATCAATTTTTGTTGTACCAATTTAATCTCATAATTATCCAATCTATGGTTAAGATCTTCATCGAGTTCTTTCAATTTAGGGTCATTAGGGTAATTATTCAATGATTGTTTAATGGATTATTTTTTTTTCATTAATTTTCTTATATTTCACCATATCAGTTTTTATGATCAGCATAATAAATACTTTTGTGAATTCCTTGCTGCAGCTTCCACTCTTGTTTAAATTCAAAGAATCTATGCCTCCAGATGGTGTTCTTAAGACATGGAGTCCCCTGGGGTAGAGGTCTTTCTCTAAATATGTCTTGAGGGTGGAGCTATTGTATGCCATATTCATTTCATTAAACAGCCAATTTTCCAGCTCCCAGACCACTGCTTCTAAATCATTGTCAGTGTCTGGATTCTCCCACTTCAGTCATTGTAACGCATTAAATTTCTGTTTATTGTAATTCAAGTGACTGTAGATTCATTAAAATAAAATGTATTTTTCCTGCAACACTGTTATCAGCAGTATTAATTTTTTGGCTCATGTTTTATCGTTATATAGGAAACTGATCTATTGAGAGCTGATGTCATGGATTTTAAAGAGGTGAATTCAATAGGCTGAGGGAGTCAGTCAGGGATATGTTAGTTGGGGTGATTAACACAGGTGGGGAGGATGAGAGGTGGGGGCAATTAAGGGCCATTCTCGAGACATCTAAGGTATGCATGAGAATGATAACCAAAAGAACAGGTTCAAGAGACCATTATGGTTCTCAGTAAGGATCATGGAAGTGGTGAGAATAAAGAAAAGGCCATCCACAAATATAAAGAAAGCAGGGAGGAAGAAATGGGAGAATATTTATGGAAACATAAGAAGGTGAACAGGGTTGTTAGGAGGCAAAATGGGCACATAACTACTTATTGTTAGGGGTCATGAAGGAGAAGAATAGTTCTTTCATATATACAGTATTGGGGAAAAAGAAGAAAGGAGGGGAATCATAAGATTAGCTGAGGAGGGTAGGGTGATAGAGGAGGACTGCAAAAGGCTGTGGTCCTCAATGAGTACTTCTGCTCAGTTTTCACTAGGGAGGTAGTATGCCCTCACCAGAGGTGGAATCAAACAGCCACCAAGAGGGTCCCAAAGATCAGGTACTCAATATTTACTAGTGAGATGGTCCAGTAAAAGCTGGCAGCCCTGAAGATATATATGCTCCTGGACCAGATGGATTACATCTGGAATTGGCAGCAGAACTGGCTGAACCCCAGTTTGGCCTATTCACACAGCTCACTAAAGATGGGGTAGTTCCAAAGGATTGCAGAGTGGCAGACATAGTTCCCTCCATAAGGAGGAGGAGGAGAACATGGAATAAGCAGGGAACTACAGACATGTCAGTCTTAACTCTATTGTGAGGAAGGTGATGGAGTTACTATTTAAAGAAGACCTTATGGATTACTTGGAGATGCTAGGTCTGCAGGATAGCAAACAGCACAGATTTATGGCAGGGAGGTTTTGTCAGACTAACCTGATAGTCTTCTTTGACTGGGTGGTGAGGGAATTAGATAAGGGCCATACTCTGGATTTGTACTACATCAGCTTGATCAAGACATTCAACTTCATGCCCGCAGATGCTTACTGAAGAGGATTGAGGATCTGGGAGTGACTAAGGTCATAGTGAACTTAGTAGGTAATTAGCTGAGGAGGCAGCAGAGGGTTTGTCGTCAATGGGGTTAAATAAAGAAGAGAATGAGGTCACAAGTTGGGTACACCAGGCATGTGTCCTGGGTCTGGTACTCTTCAACATGTTCATCAATGACATTGGTGAGGAATCCAGGAAGACTGTGTCTCTTTGCAGATGGCACTAAGCTATGTGGGAGGGTGGATAGGGATGGGGAACCAGGGAATGCAGAGTGACCTGCAAAGACTAGAGATGTGAGCTGAGAAGTGGCAGTTGAAATTTATTGCCAGAAAGTGCAAGGTGATGCTGGAACAAAACCCCAGGAAAGAGTACTGGCTGGGTGGGGTAAGACTCAGCACTGCAGCTAAGGAATGGGCCCCTAGGGTTATCAGCAACACCCTCAAACAATCAAGTCACTCCAACAAAGTCTACAGTAAGGCACACAGGATGCTGGGGTGTATTGGGAAGGAGACTGACAGCAGAAGGAAAAGAGTAATTCTACCATCTTTGTTGCCGTCTCACTCGGAGTACTGCAGCCAGTTTGGAGTCCTCACCTCAGGAAAGATAAGGACAAGCTGGAGATGGCACAGCGAAGGGTGACTCAGATGATGTGGGGCCAACAGGGCAGGTCTAATGAGAGTGCCTCAAGGCACTGAACATGTACTCACTGGAGATCAGAAGGGAAAGGGTGGGATATGATACAGACCTTCAGGTTCCTAAAATGATTTAACAAGGTGAACTCGAGGACCATTTTAGACTAAATGCTAGCTCACAGTAATGGGTACATGAGTGGAAACTAACTGGAGGAATTCAGCAGGGATATGAGGAAGCTAACGTAAAAAACTTTACTCATGTTCCACTTATTTGGTCTCATGTGTGTCTGAAGTATGTACACTGCTACACTACCACTATAATGGATAGTTTACTAGCATTCACACTTCAGATTCATTTGCTGTCAAAATGAGATGCAAAGCTTTTGAAAATCATGCCCAAACTGTATAGGGACTTTTAATATAATACCCTCTAAATAGGTCTGAATCCTGACCCTGTACTAGAACCAAGAGTACAGTGGCATGGAAATGATAGTACATCATAGTTAATGAATTCTAAAAGGATGGTGGGTCTGAAAAGCAGCCTTGGTGCAGCATCCTAATTATAAAACCAAATTGTTCATACCCCAAACCCTATGCAAGCTACATGTCAGAAGCATCAGGACTAGGTCTGGGTGAAATTTATCTTTCACCAGCAAAATTCTGGTACAATTTTGATTTCACTTCTGCAACAGTTTGTAACATTTCCACAAAAATGTCATAAAATGTTGGAAAAATGTTTGAAAATTGTAATTTCAGTTATTTCTATTTAATTTAAAAGTATTTGCCTCAACTGCACCAAATAAGATGTGATGCCTTACCAGTGTCCATACACATGTGTAACATGTTGCAAATCTCTGTCTTTAAAGGTGACTAAGATATAAAGCTTCCAGATTTTCAGATGTTTTAAAATTACATTTCACAATTATGTAAACTGCAGAATGTTAAGCCACTATAACTTCAAAACTAGAGAATGGAGTATCACCAATTTTGTTAGGTTCACTGACCCTAAATATTAAGCCTTGAGACCACCTTCATGGCCCAGCAACAAAGCATTATGCTGTCATGCTGATGAACTAGGTTTGGAAGCAAGCCTGGAAGTCATGTCAGGAGGCAGGCCTTGGCCAAGACAGCTGACGATCAATACTGTATGTCAGTAGGGGAGGGCTGTCAGCAGGTTCCACAACACAGTGACCCCTGTGGCTGGGACAGGGAGCTTGCTCCTGCTGCAGAAAAGGCTATGGCTGTATGAGACTTACAGAGCACTGACTCCACCTGGGGAAGTGGAAGGAGAAAAATATGGGAGAAAAATGAACCATCTGAATGATTGCTGAATTCAGCCTGATCAGAGTATATCCTGTGAACAGGTTATATCCTGAGAAATGAGCTGCCAGGTGGGAGAAAACCAAAACCAAACCAGTTGCTGTCAAACACTGAGTGCATATGATATACAATATGTGTTCAGTCAGGCGCAGTCAGTGGCTGGCCGTGATGGTGGTGGTGAGCTGTGCCAGTCGCTGACTCCCTTATAGGTTGGGGGAGAGGGATGATGGGGCACTGCAGGTAGAGGGGTCCACTAGATCACCAGGTATTTTGTAATGTCTATTACTTGGGGACTGGGGCTGGGGTGCTCCATAACCACCAGGGATGGTTTAGTATCCATAATGGGTGATCAGAGCTAGGGGGTGCCACTAGACTACAGGGATATTTATACAACTATGAATGGTGATTGAACCTTGGGGGATGCTTCTAGAGCACCACGGTGTTTCATTTATTATAACAGTTGATCCGGACTGGGGGGCACTAGACTACCAGGGAATATCAAATATAGTATATACTATTGTTACCTATTGTTATAATGGACGATCATGGCTGGAGGGGCACTAGACTACCAGGGAATATCAACTACACTATATATACTATTGTTACCTATTGTTATAATAGAAGATTGGGGCTTGGGAGGTACATTGGTGCACCCTCCAGAGGATTTCTAAGTACCATTAGACCAACCCTTAGCTGGTCTAATTGTACTTAGACCATTGATCTTCTGGGAGGGTTTTGAAAATAGCAAAGTTGGGGATGTGGCAGCCTGCATCTGCCACAAAGCCCCCTAGTGCCACACCATACCCCATACCCCATTTTGTGGTGCAAGGCTGGTACACACCCATTTGATGCAGGCAGCTTTTTGAAATTGTTCCAGTCATTTTGTGATGCAAGGTGCCACTTGCATCTTTTATCTTCAGTGCAGGCACCTTGCATTATTTAAAGAGCTTTGAAATTGGCCCTAATATTTTATTATTTGAATACAGTGGTACCAAGTGATGCCAAGCATTGCAACTAGTCATGACTTAGGCCACTGTGACAGAAGTATTTGGATATCTTTAGTCATAATGGCGCATGATGCTGGGAATCACTGCTGCAGGGTGTTGGAGGATCATTGCAGGGCCATGGTGCTAGTGCAAATAACTCTGCTCAGTGCTGGAAGGTGGCAGTGAAAGCCTTCAAGATGCTGGGGTGCATAATGAGGGAGATCTCCTCCAGAAGTAAGGAGGTAGTCCTCCCCTGTACAGCTCACTGGTCAGGTGCACTTGGAGTACTGCATGCAGTTCTGGTGCCCATTACCTGAAGGAGGATGTCAGATTGTTGGAGGGGTGCAGCATTGACTAACAAAGATGATTCAGGGATTGGAGGGCAAGCTCTACAACGAAGGCTGAACAAGCTAGATATGTATTCATTGGAGGAGAGAAGGGATGGGGACATGACTGAGACCTTTAAGTACTTGAAAGGGATGAACAAGATTCAAACAGAGGAGATCATACAATTAGAAGAGGAAGAAACATGAGAGGGCACAGTCTCAGACTGGAGGGGAATATTTAGGAGGGAGGTAAGGAGACAGTTCTTCACATAAAGGGTGGTGGGCAAGTGGAAAACTCTAGCACAGGAGGTGGTGGCCTGTAAGATGGTAGGCAGTTTCAAAAGGGATGGTACAGGGTGATGGGAGGTTAAATCTAAGGGGAAGAGTGGGAGGGGCAGCTTCAAGATGAGGGCTAGCTGCACAATCGAGCAGAGTCGATAGAACATAAGGCCTATTTCTGCTGGCATTACTTTATGTTTATAAGGTGATTCAGTGAAGATAAGTGCCTTGTGAGATTAAATTCCATAAGTGGAATTCTAGTGGCATTACCTCTTATAGCCCCTGAATTTCTGAGCACAATTTTCCAGTTAGTAATTTCTAAAGTGCTATTTACAATAAATGTTGCCCTATGAACCCACATTTATCCAGCTGACTGTAATTAGACTCCCAAACATATTTACTGCAACTTACAATTAACGTAACCAACTACTTCTTTATTAAGCAGTTTCTAAGACTCTTTCTCGAAAGTATGCATTACATTTTCAATTTTCTAGCTCCAAAGATGGCTAAGTTGTAAGCATAGACATATTTTCAGAAAATTTAATGTGAACAATAAATTGTCACATTCAGCATCTATAACATCCCTCCTTATCCAAATATTATAAAACTTGGCATCACTTAGGGTTTATTCAATTAGTATACATGATAAACTTCAGATCTCTAGCTATAAGACTGACCAAGCTAATACCAATGAAAGAATGTTGGAGAATTCCTCAAATTTTTGAAAAAGCTTTGTAATATTATTCTGTGAAATTGTAATCTGCTAATTTCAACAAGCTTTAATCAGGGCATGATAAATTCTCCCCAGTTATTTCTAATTCTACATAATAAAAAACAAAAGAATGATTGGCCACATTTCTTGACCTTCTCTGCACAAGAGTGTAAACCTCCTTTCTCATTGCCGTATAGCCTAAGCTCCAGAAAGTTCACCTCAGCTTTGGCATAGTTATAGTCATTAAAAATGTGAAACATGTTTTGTATATTTTCAGTATTCTTACAAGACTGGATAAATAGGCATTATATTTTTAAGATGAATAATTTAAAATCAAGCAGGCAAGATTAGTAAATCCATGAGTGATTGTATTTTATAAAATGGGACATGAAACTCCTGTAAAACCTCAATGGCAAAAACATGATTCTTGATTATTTTCCAACAAGCACATGCCTCGTTGGAACTACATATTTGTTTATCAAATGAAATATTGTTTATAAGTGGGATAACACAATCCAGGGTGTGCATTCATAAGAGAATAATGTACATTTCAGGTGGTTGTGGTGCTTGACTATACCTCATGCCTGATAACCACCTGAGGTTTGCATTATTCCCTTTACCTGCACACCCTGTCATGTATTATCTGTTACATGAGGCAGTCCATAAGCAATATTCACCACTATGAGATGGATTACATGAATTTTCATTTTTTTATTAGAGCTGTGCAAATCTAAACAATGTGTACAGGAATCAGTTACTGTGATCCCTATGAAATGTTTGGAAGTGTTCCAGTTGTGGTGACTCTCAGCAGGATCATCAGTAAACATAACTTGAGTGCAACTTTTTGTATCTATAAACATGGTGCAATTCTGCAATGGGGTATGTTGTACAAATGGATTGATGAACTTGTTAGAGGTTACCATAAGATTAATCTTTTATTATTTTAATACTTCAAACTGATTTTCATCATAATACAAACACATGATTTTCACCATATTTAGAAGGTTGATAATTTATACTGATGCGAACATTTATAGTGTCTAATGCTGTTTTCCAGTTTTCTTTAATAAATCAAAGAAAGTTGATAAATCAGATTAAGGCATGACATGCAGTATGTGTTTGAAGAGCTAAACTTGCCTTTCAGCCATTGTGCATTGATCTAGGAGCAGTGGTACATCATTTTATGGTCTAGCAAATTAATTTAAAGTTACAAACAACCTAGAAACAAGGTATTAATACATTTATAAGGCTTGCAAATTATTGTAACTCTTTATTCAAAAAGTTGATTTTCCAAAGATCGCAGATCAATCTTAGATCATTGAAAGACCTCTCAAGGCCTAAAATTGATTTTCAAGTCTCTAAATGATTTACCAACTTCTAAGCATGTTCATAAATTACTCACATAATGTTTAGAGCTCAAAAATCAATTTTACAGTGGGTCTCTAAATGATATGACAGTGAGTTACAAACAACTAGTTTGCTTGACCATTTTAAGGTTTGAAATATAGACATTGATGAGGTATCTATCACATGAACAGCAGTGCAGAAATCATTGTTTTCCTAGAAAATTAGTTGCTATTAATAGTAAACAAAATATTATCATTCCAATTAATCTGCTTATGCTCTGCATCATGTATTTTCTGTCTTAAAATTGTCAGCCCACAATGCTATCGTAAGCCAAACCTTTGTCATAGTATAGATGCATACCAATCCATTAGATTGTTATGAAAAGCCACACATTTTCTGTCTAAGCTGAAGAAGTGTAGATTTTTCCATAAGAAGAAAAGTTATTTCAAACATGTAAAATGCTTAAATTCTAGTCAACCTCCCAAATTTTACAAGCAAATGAAAGTGTATGCTGTTTAGAATTATTAACAGTTTAGAAAAGGTAAGGTCAGATTTTCCCCAAGCTTTCCTGCACTGTGTTTGTTTTTTTAATTACATATGCTTGTAACTATAGATCATTTTAAGGTTTCAGAAACAGACTAGAAATGGAAAAGAACTGCCAATGTATATGGGACATTTTAAATGCACAGTTCAGGATTTTTAGACATGGGTGCAATGCCTCCAGACAGAGGTGCAGTCACAGACTTAGGTTCTTGCAGAGCACATACTGTAATCCAACACACCTATGTCCTGTTTTCAAACATTAGTTGATGTTATATTACATGGATATGCTTTCTAGCAGCTTGCTTCTATGTGTAACTGCATGTGGCCAGAATATGCATGAATACGACCCCAACTTTGATGCACATTAATCCAAATAAATGTCGTCAAGTGGGCATCGTTTTGTGAAACTATGGAGAAGAGTGTTTATTTGCTGCAAGTCCCAGGTCTCAAAGGTATGACTTAGCAGGGACTTGTACAAATAAAAATGCACTGAAAATCCTGCCCATAGTATCTAAAATGCTTCACCAAGCAATAGTTAAATACAAGGCCCAATTTAAAGAACAGTGCTGCACTTCAGCATGTACTTTCTTTATATATGGTGTTTCAGCTATTATAATTTACTAGAGAAACGTTTTTCATTTTCAATGTTCCTATCGAAGGTGTACAGCATGTCTTGGTAATCTTTCAAAATTCTTTATAAAACACTTACTTCTCCTTTAACCTAACAGCATCTTTGTTTATTACATCTTAGTGCTCACCATTACAACAGACTGCAATGTTACAAACAACAACTATAAGGTGAAGAGGGAGAGTCACATCCATTTAGAAGGCTCAGAGAAATATGTACTACATTATCTGCAGTATTTAGCAGACCAACAGCGAGGAAAAGTAAAACAAAATAATAAATCACTAGAAAACAAGTTATAACACAAATGGTGTACAAGGTTTTAAGCTTTTATTATGGTACAGAGTTTCTCATTAAAGAGCCTGGAATAAGCCAGGGATTAAGGTCCAGACCCACAGCTGGTATGGTAGTGTGGAAGTGCTGTGTAGCTGATTTAGAGTATGTGCTTTGCCTTAAAATCTGCACATGAACCAGTATGAGATGCATAACCCCAAACCACACCATGTGAAAATGTGTACTTGGAGCTATACATGCAAGCTGTGGGTATGGTAGGGAATGGCGGCAACCACACTATATGGTCTAGCAGTATATGTCACCACAACCACAGCACTGTTTATGCCTTAAAATATGTATATGCCTGCTGCGTAAACTGTGCTATGGAGAGGCTGTAGAAGGCAAGATGCACTGATACAAGCACTGCAATGCCCTGGACCATTTGATAAAGGGACTTATGTTCTGAAATGCATCAGGCAGGTATGGCCTGAGAGTGTGTCTGTTTGTGAATAAAATGCTTTAGGCAGCAACTTCAATGACAGCCCACTGTATCTTTTAAATAGGTGGTGAGTGCTTGACTGTTTGTGTAATACTGAGTTCGGATTGTCTTGAAGTACCACCGAGCCGGTGCAAACCTTTTGGTGACTGTGTACCATTACTTTCTCCCAGATGTAGTGTCAGACATGGAGGTGAGTTGCAAGTCTTCCTTTGTTTGCATTACACATGGACATACCAGTACATGACCACATGGACAAGAGTAAAGTATTGTACAATGTTTATCATAGAGACAAGGCTGTAACAATACAGATCTTCTGCCAGTTCAGCAATGATTAAATACATTGTTCCCCACATCCATGAAGAATATTTGGTTGATTCCCTGGATGCATCAAGGATGCATCACAGCCTGGCTATGCTACAGCACCACTCTGCAGTGGACATCATACAAATAGTTTGCCTACAACCTGTGACCCTGGACCATTGGCACAGTCCTTGATGTCTTTGGACCTGCCCCTACAGTATCTTTGCCTTTTGGATGGGCCTCTGCTTGGCTGGACATGATTAGTGATGTTGGGTCTGTGCCTGTATACCTCTCTGCATCATTCACCATCTAACCACTCATATCCAGGACTTCCTCCACTACCTCCCTGTGCCTCTCATGCTGGAGGATGAGGATGCCAATTTGTCTTGTGGTTGTCTAAAATTACATAAGAAAGGGAATATCAGACATGCAACATGCACTATGCCCCAAAGAATGATGATCATGAGAAACATAAAGCATGATAAGGAAAGGCATATATCCAGGTGAGGACAACTACCCACCAGTGCACTCCTTCCTTCTCACAGTATCAGTTTCACTCAGTGTATCTACCAGGAAGCAGATACATGGACTGGGTTGGACTGGGCCTACAGGACTATACTGCCCATACATCCAGTGTTTACTGGCACAGTGTACTACATCAGCATCTCATTAAGGGTAATGCCTCCCATGTGCCACCCATACACTGCCACCCATACCACCCCCATTGGACCCATGTGGCCAGCCCATTAAGTCTTGTAAACTAGTAGAAGATGCACCGGTGTTCTAGACACATACTCTGCAAACAGTAGATGGCCTAGCAAGTGCAAGGGATAACTTCATTTGACAAAAGTTGCCTCCAGGGCAGCCCTGCTTCTGAGGTAGCATTTTACTGTTGTACTTCTTTCTCATATTCAAGTCCCTTTTCCTTTAAATTTACTTTTCTAACTCTACAGTACCATGGATCACCACTGTAGTGAAATTCTGACAAAAGAAAACTGAGGGATCTTGCCTGGACTCAAACTCACAGGCTCTTGTTTATCAGATTGCAAACCTTTTCACTATGCTACCAAGGTGGCATAACAGAGAAGCTCAGCTCTTTAGCTGTAGAGGTAAAGCCATGCTTGTGAGACAGCCCTGTGCATAATATCTGCCTCTAAGGCACCACTGCTTCGAGGCAGGACTGCCCTGGAGGCAACATTTGTTAAAAGAATCTGTCCCTTGCACTTGCTAGGACATCTGCTGTGTGCAGGGTGTGTCCAGCACATTGGTGCATCTTTCACGAGTGTACAAGACTTTATGGGCTGGAAAGAATCTTTCCTTTACCTAGCAAGTATGTGATGGTACCACACCATGTCAAACTCATAACATTGCAATGTCTTGGCCAGTTCAGGTTTGACAGGGCTGCAGTTTATAAATCATACACATTACTGGCAACGCAACTGCAGATCAGGACATGCCACAGTTATGCACTGGCTGTTTGCACTAGAACACTGACTGCCTCGGCATACTAAGCTGCTGGCTCATTCCAGAAGAAGGTGACAGGCATGTGACTGGTGTTAGCCTGTCATAAGTGTCATGGTGTCTGTCACAGGCAACAGAGGCCCCACTGCTACACTAAAATGCTACATATGCCTGTTTAACACATATTAAACACTGTGAGAGACACAACAAGCATTTGTCAATGCCGAATGTTGTCTCGCTGGCATTGGCATTGGTAGTGCCAGAGTTAGAGATGCATAATAGGAATGGCAGTATTGAAGTGATGCCAACCCACCCCCACCCTGTAGAGACCAACAGGCATGGGGAGTGCCTTTGGGTCATCAGCTATAATGCTCATGCCATTTACCTCACCCTACCCTGTAGACACTGACAAGTGTTGTAGTGTGTTTTAGGGGTCTTTGGGCATTATACTTACCCCATTCCATAAGGAAATACACTGAGGTGGGTGCAGTATAGGAGAATGGGGTGACCTTTGTAGCCAAACAGTGCAAGGCACACCACAATGCCTGTCACTGGCTGCAGGGTGGGGTGGGGTGGGGGATGGAATGGCATAAGCATTACAGCTGAAGTTCCCAAGTCATACCCCTGATGCCTGTCAGTCTCTACAGGGTGGGGTGCTATAGTTGGAAACCCTAACACCATGGCATGTGTTGGTATTCTGATTCCAAATTTTCAACATGGGCAGCCCACCTCATGAAAGCGGCACAATCAGTTTGTAAGCTGAAAGATGGTTTTGCACAGAGGCTATGCCATTTGGTGACACAGTGATGAAAACACATTTTGGGCAGGATGTGGAAAATGACAACTGTATTCTTCTATGAGGAGGCATAAAAAATGGCAACGCTTGAAAATCTGAGGAAAATATGAAAAATTGGTGAAGTCATGAACATGCATAAAAACTGCACAACACACGTCCATAACCCAATTATTTTGGAGAGTTTGTTAACCACATTTTTAACATAAGCATTTTGGGACCTCCCTCATAAAAAGCAGCACTGTGATTTTGTTAGTCAGTCTAAAATTTGATTTACTAGCGACCATGCCATTGTGCACACAGGTGCAGAAACACAATTTGGGCAGGATGTGAAAAATAACAGCTGTACTGTTCATAAGGAGGTGTGAAAAAATGCCAGTGTTGAAATGGAAATATTACAAATTTACAAAGTTACAAGGTGCATGGAAACTACGTAACACATGCTTGTAACACAGTCATTTTATGGACTTTCAGCACCAAATTTTCAACATAGGCATTTTGGACCTCTGCTCATGAACAGTGTCACCGTCATTTCCTCAAACTGTCCCAAAAACTGATTTTGCACAGCAGCAGTGCTATACACTAAAAATACCACCAACAGCTTAATCTGCTTCAAGGTCAGTTGGCATCCATCTGTATCCCTCTCCCCGGTCGTGCCTGAAAAATATACAAGATTTGTCTAGTGCACTTACCCAGTCAACAAAAACTAAACTAAATAAATAAATAAAATAAAATTCTCCACGGACGTGTGAAAACACATTTGGCCAGGATATGTAAAATGACAGCTATACTGTTCATCAGGAGGTGTGAAAAATGCCAATTTTGCAAATCTTGAGTGAAAATATTACAAATTCATGAAGTTCACGAGTGTGCATGGAAACAGCACAACACACGCCCTAAAACAACCATATTTTGGGATTTATTTCAACAAATTTGCAACATAGACTTTTTGAGAACCCCTCCCCCATGAACAGTGGCACTGTCATTTCATCATTCGATCCCGAAAGGTGATTCCACGAGTGACCAATAAATCACCTTTTGGGATTGAATAACACCATGACAGTGACTGAATTCATGAGGAGGATCCCACTAACCCATGTTGAAAATTTGGTACAAAATTCTGAGATATGCACCAAAGTTGAAAAACCCTATTTATGCCATTATACTTCTTACGGCATTTCTTCAGTGCGGTCGGCTTTGAAGAGTGCAGACATATTCCGGTCCACCGAAGATTGTCGTGCCAGACTCTGAAGGAAGTATGGGGTGAGGGGATGGGAGGCAGGGTGCACAGAGGGTGGACGTAGGTTGCAGAAGGGGAGGGAGATGGCAAGGGACCTTTTCTTTTCACAGGGTTAAAAGAAAAAAAAATTGCAGGATGGTTTTATTTTTCAGAGATTCGGCATGCTGGGGTGGGCTCCCAGCATGCCACCTAATATTTTAGGTGCTGTAGCCAATGGAGTTGGGCACCTCCACTGGCACATAAGAAAAGAAGGGGTAGAGCCAGGGGATTGAGCACCCCTCGGCACATAACAAATGGGGGTTGCATTATGCTGATGGGATGGGCTACGTCATCGGCACATACATTGAGACAGGGCATGCTGATAGAGGATTGGGCACCCCTGAAGTTGGCATTATGGCAGGCAGTGTGCTGCCATGTTAAATGTTTTTCTCAGCAGAGAAGCACGTCAGGAGGTCCGCTGCATATGACAAGCTTTGCTCACATTGCAGCAGACCTTTCCTAGATGTGCTCATCACATTATGTATGCATGGTGTGGTGCTGGCATGCAGGCTTATTATGGAATGAAGGATGCACCTACTGATGCATGCCCTGCATTGTCCATCAGTGACTGTGCCTCCAAATCTGCTACATTACCACAATATGTTGGCTGCATGCACGAGCTAACATAAAAGGGCTACCATGTTATTGGCTTCCCAAATGTTGTGGGACCCACTGACTGTACACATGTGTCCATCATGTCACCATCTGAAGGTATAGGAGTTGTACTGGTACTTCAAGGCATATCACAGTATGAGCGTGCAGGTTGTTTTGAAGCCAGTGGGCTAATCACAGATCTACTGTATGTCTATGTGCCCTGGATCCACATGACTCTTTCATACTGGAGCAGTTGTGGTTGGTGCCATGCATATATGTTATGTAAACGATCATAGGTGGCTAATAGGTGAGTTTTACATCAAGTTCATGTTCTGCCATCTGTGTGTTGTTGTAGCAGTACACTAATGCACCTGCCCCCAAGTGATAGCAGACACCCACAATGTAAAATCTCTGACCCTGTTTCTGAACTCTGGTACCCTGCAGGGGCATATACTGTGAGGGCATATAGGCTAACAGGGGTATAACTGAATGCACATTCATAATATTGAAGATATGGATCAGGTGCTTGGATAAGACATTTGATGCAGTGCTGCTGTCACCAGGGATGGTCTGCCATATCTTTGTAGTGTGCTGCATGGTGCATAATCTTACACTACAAATATAGTGGACTACAGTTGGGAAGTAGTTGTGGTCTACCTAGACTTTAGTAAGGCCTTCAACCTCGGTTCTACACAGATGGCTGGAAAGAAGCTTGACCACACAGGGGTTGGTCCAGAAGTAGTCAGATGGGTACAAAACTGGTTACAAGGCAGAACCCAGAAGGTACAAGTTAATGGAGTGCAATTGACAGAAGGCAGGATGACCAGCGGGGTGCCCCAGGGCTCAGTGCTGGGGCCTGTGCTTTAATGTTTTTATAGAAGATATTTGTTGATGGACTGGAAGGGAAGGTGTGTCTTTCTAGATAACACCAAGATATGTAGCAGGGTGGAGATCCCAGAAGGAATGAGCAAGATGGAAGCTGACCTCAAGAAACTAGAAGAATGGTCTGGAGTGTGGCAGCTGAGATTTAATGCCAAAAGTGCAAGGTCATGCTCTTACGAAAGAAAATCCAAGAAAGGAATATTACCTAGGAGGCAAAAGACTGGCAGCCTCAAACCAGAATGAGATCTGGGAATCACAATCTCAGATGACTTGAAGGTTAGCAAGCAGTGTGAGAAGGCAACAATTAAGGCCAACAGAAAGCTGGGCTGCACTGGGAGGAATCATGAGCAAAAGAGTGAGGTGGTACTATCACTGTATAGATCACTGGTCAGGCCTCACCTGGAATATGGAGTTCACTTCTGGAGGACATTGACCAGGTGGAAACAGTGGAGAAAGGCTACACAAATCATTCAGGGTCTGCAGTACATTTCCTATGAGGAAAGACTTGGAACTGAATATGTACTTCTTGGAGCAGAGAATAGAGAGAGGGAACATGATTGAAACATTCATGTACATAAAAGGCATTAACAAGGTACAGACACAGGAACTTTTCACTTCAAGAAGAGCTCCAGGACCAGGGACATGACCTCAGGTTACAAGGAGGAGGTTATCTACCTACACCAGGAAGTTTTCTTCACTGAAAAGTGGTGGCAGCTTGGAACAGTCTGCCCCAAAAGGTTGTGAGGGGTCAACAATTTGGGGGATTAAAGAATGCATGGGATAGACACCAGGAGCCCAGACCACAATGGGAAACTAGAGTGTCAAAATAGGTCTAAAACAAATGGGCAAACTAGATGGATCTAGCCATCTCCTTCTGCCATCAACTTCTATGTTTCTGTGGTCACTATGCCTTGTGTGTTATTGATTTTTTCTGAGTTCCTGCCTGCTCTGTTTTTATTACCTCTTCCTACTCTCATCCTGCCTCTCATACAAACTCTTTAGCTCAGTCCTGCCCACTCCCTGATTGTTTTCACACTCACTGTTTATACTACCTCATATTCTGTTTATCTGGGCCTTTGTTGTTTTGTTTCTTCTAATTTCTTAGCTTCCATGTATTTGTTAGACATCTCCTGTCTATTCTACCCTTTCAGCCTACCTTCTATTCCTTTAATCTTAGATCTTTCTTATCTGTGGTCCTGTCTGGTCCTTTTATTACCCTTTCTAGCTTCCTTTTATCTCCTACTAACCTGTTCCTATTTAGTAAACCCCCGATTACTTCTCACAATTTGCTACTTATATAGACTATTATCTCTATTCTCCTTTTATCACGTTCTTACTTCACTTCCTGCTATTTATTTTTATAAATTGCTCCACAGTGGATATAAATACTGCTTATGTTGCTCAGTGTTGCTATTCACCTGAAGAAGGGACCTGTGAGGCCCCAAAAGCTTGTGTATAATTACATCTTTGTAAAGGCACTTGTTGGTTTAATAAAAGGTATCAAACCTTCCATCATCTCCTGTTTTCCAAGGACTAATGCAGCTAGAATGTCTTTTCACAAGACCATTAACATTGAAACTATGGTATTCACAGGCATTTGAGCATGGTATTGCATCAGTTGCATGACTCAGTGCCCGCCTAAGTATCCATGGCATGTCACTATGCTTGCAGTCATCCCTCCATCCTGCTGACCCACCAGGTCATGGCCTTGTTGGCCTTCTTGTGGGCATAGTTTTGTTTTTCATGATACATCTCTCACTGTTTATCCCTGGTGATCCAGTGACCCTCAATGTCTCATTAATAGTTTTCAAGCACTGGAGTGCAAAAGAATCCCATCCATGTCCACTCCACCATATGGCAGACCAGCACAGTTGGTTCCCTGCTGCTCTTAAACCTATGTTAATAACTGTTGCTCATATAGTGACCTCCATGTCCCTGCCTTATACATGTATCAGCACTGTTAAACTTCTGTCAGACATTCTACAGTGTTGGCCAATATTGCACCTTCAGCATGTGACAGTGGAGCTGGTGACCAGGAAGAGACTGTCATAGCACAATGCTTCATTAACATATTAGCCTTCCCTTCCCTGTGCCTTTGCAATGCAAATTGCATCAGAACAAGTATGCCTTGCAACACCATTTTGTACTGCTCAAAGTGGTACAACGTTGAACCAGTGGTTGCAAAGTGGTCATTGTGGCTGCTTTTCATCACTGAATTGCAGTTGCATATGGGGCTTTTATTTTAAATAGACTTTATGATCTGATTTTTGACAGCTCAATGTTCATACAAGATAGAGTTAATGTGCCTGCCAACATTCTATTATCCAATGTGCATCACTATGTTAAGCAGCACATACATATCACATTTAGTGACAATTAATAGTATTTGGTACAGTATAATAAAAATACTGAAGAATAACTATTTTAGCCCTTTTAAATTCTTTCTAGCAAGGGGACTGTATTTTATTTAGCTATTTGGAATTTGTGCCAGGAAAGTCACACTGAACCAGAATTTGATTCCAAGTGCTATGGGAGGTGACTACAGAGAAGGAATAGTATGCAGTAAAACAAATATTATACAATGGCAAGAAAATTTCTTGGGCTCTGATTGGTCAGTGTGTGCCTGGCACGAGATGTTATCCAGTATAACATCATGGGTGTGATGCTATCCAGTACAACTTCATGAGTCTATTCTCAGAGCACAACTGTACTGACTTGTTGGAGCTTTTCTTCCATCTACTCTTTAGAAACAAAGATATACTGCCTCACTAAAATCTACTAAAAACATTTTTTAAATGTTTTCATTATTTTATATAACAATGAGCCATTGTATAATAGCAATAATGCACTCCAGGGTGAGTGTCATGGGATAACCTTACTTCTGAGGTCGTTGGATACACTTGGCTGTGGCCTCGTGCCCAAACACCCCAGGCATGAGGTTATCCACACGACATACACCCTGTTGTGCATTATTGCTTAATTATGATGCACATAGTTTAGTATCCAGTACAGCTGGGATATGAAAAAAAATAGTATACACAGCACAAAAGTAAATTGCATCAGTACATACATTATCAATATCATTATATGCACAGTCAGAAATATATTGAATTCTGTTGACCCAGTAAGCCCACTGGGCCTAGGAAGTCCCTTTTTCAGGGGTGAGCAGTGGAGGGGGATATAGATGGTAAGCAACTGAATTTGAACCAGATTAAGCTGTTGGTGGTATTTTTAGTGAATGGGAGAAATTTGGCCAGGACACTACAGAAATTCCCCTACTTGTTTTTGATAAGTGCCATGGGATCTTTATCATCCACCTGAGCTACCACCAATCCAGGCAGATGGAACCTTGGTTTAACATCTCATCCGAAGATGGCACCTCAGAAATGCAGCACTTCCATGCTGCACTACAGTGTCAGTATTGAGATATTAACCCACACAATGAGAAATACAAAACATCAGCATGCACAGCAGAAGAAATTGAAATAACTACAACAGATGAAGTCTTTGATAAAGTCACAGCAGTATCAAACTGAAGTACAGGTGTATAGAGACAAGAAATGGGGTAGAAGGATTAAAGAGGCAAGAGAGGGGGACTAGTTACAGGAACACGTATGTGTATACTGTACAATGTTCACAAGGAGGATGTTGAAGACCAGTGATGAAGATGAGGAGTAGAGGGCAGCAGGGAAAATGTTACTTAGAGGAGGAGACATGAAAAGAAAGCAACTTATCCAGCTGAGGTATTGGAGCAAGGGATTGAGGACTGTGAGACAGAAGACCAGAGAAAGGAGGAGGAAGGGAAGAAGGAGAAAGCAGGAAGAAAAGTACAGTAAAAGGGGAGAGGAAAACCAGCACTTGGAGAGAAAGGAAATGCAGTGGAAGAAGACATCTGGCCTCTAGATAAGGAAGGGCAAAGTCTGAGGAGGGAACTGAGGTGAGTGCAGTGGAAGAGGGTCATTTAAGGGTAATGTGGAGAAGGAATGAAAAGGGGATCCAGTTTGGTAAGGTGGACTGTTGGGCATCACTTTAATCCACATCCACATAGTCAAACATCAGGAGGCTTATCCTGATAATGGTTTAATGGCAGGCAGGTAATAGAGGATAAGATTATGCAGTATAATGCACCAAGCTTTGCAAGTAGCTTTTGTGGAGAGCATCAACGTGGGTGGAGAAATTGAGGTAGCCTGATCAAACATTAGCTGAACAACAGGACACAGAAGGTAATTGTAAATGGAGTCCATTCTGAAGAAAGAGGGGTTACTAGTGGGGTACCACAGGGTTCAGTACTGGGTCCAGCCTTTTAATATCTTTATAAGTGACATTGCAGAGGGACTGGAAGGAAAAGTATGCCTATTTGCAGATGACACAAAGATCTGCAACAGGGTTGATACACAAGGAGGAGTGGAAAGGATGAGAAGGGACTTGGCAATGTTGGAGGAATGGTCAGAAGTATGGCAGCTTGATTCAATGCAAAGAAGTGCAAAGTAGTGCACCTGGGAAACAAAACTCAGGGGAAGATTACACAATGGGGGAGGTAGTAATAACAACAAAATGGAAGGGACTAGGGTAATCATATCAGATGACCTTAAGGTTGGCAAGCAATGTGAGTAGGTGGTAGGTAGGGCTGGGGGATACTGGGATGTATGGGAGAGGCATCACTAGCAGAAAACATGAAGTTGTTATGCCCTGTACAGACAGTTGGTGAGACCACATCTGGAGTACTGCGTCAGTTCTGGAGACTCCATCTCCGCAAGGATATAGACAGGATGGAGGTAGTTCAGAGGAGGACAACTAAAATGGTGTAGGGTCTGCAAAGAAGCCATATGAGGAGAGGCTAAAGGAGCTTAATATGTATACCCTTGATGAAAGGAGGGAGAGGGGACATGATAGAAATGTTTAAGTTCCTCAGTGGAATCAACAAAGTCCAAGAGGGTAGCATCTTTCAGAAAAGAGATGTGCAAGAACAAGGGGACACAATTTGAAGATAGATGGGGACGGCTCAGGGAAATGTGAGGAAGTATTTTTTCACAGAGAGGATGGTGGATGCATGGAACAGCCTTTCTGAGGAGGTTGTGAGGGTCTAAAACTGTGGAGAATTCAAGAATGCATGGAACAGACATAAGCAAATTTTGTGGGGTTAGGAAGAAATAGGTTGTTGGTTAAATAGTATCTGCAGTTTATCCTTTTGGTAGGAAATGGGCAGACAAGGTGGGCCAAGCAGTCCTTATCTGTCGTCAAAGTCTATGTTTCTATGTTTCTATGAGGCTTTGATTCAACCATGAACCAAGTTATTTAACGTGGATAACTTCTTCAATGGGGAAGCCATTCTGACTTGTGAAATTGTATATGCATATTTTATGGTGTTATATGCCAGTGGACAAGGGTTGCTACCTAGAATGTTCCATCTGCTGCAGTTTTCAGTGCATAACTTGGGTCTGCTAATGTAGTAGTACTCCCTCAGAAGAATGTAGAGATAGTGGAGGAATATAGCGCAATAGAATGTCACAGAGATGATAGAGACCAGCACATAACAGGAATTCTTATGTCAGAAATAATACCATAAAATTTGCAGTTTTTAAGCATAATCAATTTGTGCTAGTATTCAAGATGTAGCTGCTGAATTCTGTACTATCTGCAAAAGCAACAATCAAAACCACTTCTTAGGGAGAATACCTATAAAGAACCATGTTGACGGCACTAGCATCCAGTCAACACTACAATTTGCAGTATTCTCTCTATATGTAACTTATAATTAATTGAAGATCCAACAAGATCCGGTTTGAAAGGGTATCCCATTGTCAGGGCACCATCATTAGGGAGCAAGGAATCTGAGCACCCGGACTTCTGGGCAAGGTTCACTTTGCTGCTCCACTCCAATATGTCAGGGTGGGGTGATTATGTTTTTTAAGGAGGGGTGCAGGATGTGAAGCCCTCTGCTTAAACCCACTAAAAGCAGTGGTGCAGTCTGTGTCTACACACCACTGCCTTGCTCCCTTAGTCTGGGAAGCATACTGCCAGCACCCTAAAGGACATTGTGGTTCTTAACCATGCACCGTCATGGGTGAATCTTTCAAAAGTGTTCAACATTCCACTAATAACTGAGTCTTAAACAACTGCTGATCTAATACTTGAAGCATGCTTTCTGCTTAATAACATCTATGATCATTGCCAGGCACAGTGCATTAGGATATTTGGAATGCTGAAGGTACTGTTCCACTAAAATTCACATATCAAGACACTTCAGAAAATGTACTGTATTTAATTTTCTTTGAGGTCTTGATCAGGTTGGCTGGGCATAGAAAAAAATAATGTGGATGATGCGGTACAATTATTCAACCAATGGGTAGTAATTTATTCCTAGTTAACAGCTGATCTGAAACATAAAATGAGTGTTAGAGATAAGCCATAGAAGCATCATGTGAACAAACATTTCACAACTTTTGTCTGATGGAAAAGAATGAAATATGTGAAAAGAACATAAACTGGCTAGGTACACAGTTCATAAAAAAAACACTCGACCAATGTAACCAACCCCATCAAATTCTGGAACTCATTCAAAATGACTTACAACCCTGAAGTCAAATCTTCAATTGAGTCTTTGATAATGAATGATGTTGATATGCTAAAATTTGACAACATTTACTAATAAATCACAGTACAACACCCTTGCTCTGATTCAGTGACTACTCCAGATAAACAATACTGCCCTAAAAATTATCAAAGACTGAGTCTTGCTCTTAAAACCAATAAATTAGTTTGGTTAAATTGGTATTTGCTGAAGTTCCAAGTGTGGGACTAGAATCCACAACCTTCCAATCTTCTACCCCAGAAGCAAGCTTGCAAACAAATAAACCACAGACAACACTTCTAAATTAACTGTATATACCCCATCCTTGATCCTCTTTGACTCACTGTTATCCTAAAAATAAATGCCTTCATCAAAGTCAGTTGATTTTTTCCTTTTCCTTTTGATTCAGTAATCTTCCATCTTTGGCTTAATAATAATATCAAGTTTCCTAGCAGTTGCAATTTCAGTGGATGTATTCAGCTACAGCAATTCCTTGGCACTTGACCTCAGGGATTCTCATAATCCAGACATTTACTAAACAGTAAACACCTTGGAAACTGATATCTTCATTGTAATACAGTCATATAGCATTGTCCAGTTAATGTGCAATGGTTTAAATGTGATCCTATTGTGGAAATGATATTGCTAAATGTTTTACTCAGATTGATCACTGGGATATTTAGCATGTGTATCTGTACAGTAAGATGCAAATAGGTTGAAATTCTTCTGTGTTCTGCAACAAAATTGTATTATAAGTAACTTATTCATTTTGAATTTACAGAACAGTTTACACATTAAAAAACATATTCAGATTCATAAAACAACTATATCATAAAATGAGCATTGCTAGTACTATGAAAGACCATGAGAACATTATTTGGAAGACCAATGGGAGCTGGGCTTTTCATGCAGGTTAGATTCTTTTGGGGAGGATCTCAGCCTCCTACTGTTTAAGTACCTGTTGCTAATAGCTATATGTGGATGGAGGAAAGCTTTTTTTTGGGGGTTACTATGGCCGGTAAAAAAAGTATGCACTTCAAATCCTCAATAGGTAACACAATGAAATTAGAATACCTCCCAATAGTCTTGTTGTGCTTGCTGTTTTGATAAAACCCCAAAATAGAATGACTCCTTTTTCTTATGTATTCCTTTGTGTTGTTATAATTTAAGCAATATAGCAAGGTGTGTGTTATTTTGATATAAGAGCATGCTTCAGGAATTGAAGCAGAAAGAAAGGCATGAGGAGCACCATGTGCCTGATGTACCCATGAAGTGCTGTTATCCCAACTCCCTACACTGGAGTGCCTTATTGTTTTTAAATGGTTCCACCAATTTGTGTTTTAAAAACAGAGCAGTGAGGTTTAAAAACTGAAGTATTTCTCACCTGTGCGGTTGTGTGGAAGAAAGTATGGTCATGTGATCACATCTGACCAATCACATATCTTGGTTTCTCTTACAAACAATATAATTAAGGTTTATGGATGTTTTTGTGCAGCAGATTAAACAACACAGATCTCTATTAACTGAGCACCTTTGCACAGTGTGTTAGCACCTGGAAGGTAATAATTTATTTGCCTAGTTGAGAAAGTAACATTAGTTGTTTTGTGTGCCATGAGCAATTCTGATACCCCTTCATATGTTTGTAATATATGTATAATCTGAATTGTTTGGTAGTGATATGTAATGGGAGGATACATATAAAACTGTGTTTCAGAATCCACATTTTCTCCATACTAAATAAGCACACTATATACAGTATTCAGCTCCAATACAGAGGCTAGCTGAATGGTCCCATGCTGAGTAATGCTGAACAGCAGGGGTGATACTGATTTAAATTTCAGTTTGCACAGTACACAGGTTAAACAATGAGAGAAATGTCATTGATTAGCAGGTAATTAAAGTACACTAGTGTTTATATTAGCAGTGTAAGGATCAGGCAGTAACAACAGTAAGGATTGGCTGAACAAGTAACAAGGATATTTTATGCAGTGACAACTATTCTAGGCAATTGTTTTAGCTAAGGCCATATACAAAATCATAGTTGATCACATGCATTATAGAAAAAAGGTTTTATACAGTTGATTAGGTTAAAATGCAACAAGTGCAGCAATTCATACAGCTTCTAATTAAAGCAGCTTACCTCCCTCTTTTTTAGAAACATTCTTTGTGCAAAATCAGCAACTGCAAAAGTGTCCTAGGACACTGGCTATATAAACTTATGGTATAATTCATTATCATCACCTGTATGAATTTTGTATACAACTGGAGTAATCCATGTATCTTTTCTTAAAAGAACAGTTTGCATTGCAGAAGTACAGAAAGCGGTGTTAATCTCATATTGTCATACTCCTTTGGTTTGGTCCAAAAGCTCCAGGTTTGTGATTTAAGGTGTGTTAGTCCTAGTCTGAGTTTAGCTAAGGCTTTTGATGGGCAGTTGTTTCACAAAATTTAAGATAATAGCTGTGGTTCTTGTCTTGAAACCGTACTTCAGGCCTTCCTGCTATATTGTTGATGTCAGCTGTGCATACACTTCCTGGTGAAACATTTCAATAAATAAATAAAATATACATTGTCTAGCAGTCTTTATTTTACCAGCCAATGAACAAAGGTTTTGAACATTTACTTCAACATTTATTTAGTTATTTATGTATTTATTTATTTCAAAAGTTTCACCACAAAAGATATACTGAGCTGAATAGAAGCTGATTTCCAGATGCATCCATGGGGAAGGAGGAGTCGTAGAAACAATGGAGCCAGCCCAGTGGTGCTGAGGGTTGAGGCGTTGGATGCCACACCTTGTGCTCGCCGGCAACCCTGGTTCTGAAATGACCTCAGGTTGTCATGGTACCAGCATGGGGGGCAGGAGGGTGGGATTGGGCATGCCATAGGGCTGCTCTCCTCTCCTGGGGGTGGTGAGGTTGGGTTTCAACCCTCCTGTAATCCTGTTCCCCCACTGGGTGGCGGTCCCGGTAGATTAACATAGGCAGGAAGGGCGGCGGTACGGAGTGGTGAAAGGGGCTGAGCTGGCTTCTGGTGTGCGTGCGCAACTTCACACACACACATGTGCTGTGTGCCAGGGCTCCAGGGAGGAACAGGATAAAACCCAAGAAAAATTCAGAAAAGCTAGTAAATAAAAAGAAAGAAACAATAGGAACAGAGTTTACACAGCAGGAAGAAACAGAATGAAGTTTCAGAACAAGTTACAATACATAGGCAATTAGACAAATATGTACAAATGGATAAGCAGCACAGTCAAGCTACAATAGATTGACTAAATTAAGCATTATGTGCAATGACATGTGATATAGCAGATATGCATCCAGGAAGTTAGCAAGAATGTGCTAATTAATGTGCAGAGTGCAAAAAGTAACAAGCAAGTGATAGCAATGCTGCCAGGAAATCAAGGAAGAGTGCAAATGGAGATGGTGGAAAATGGAGGGTTCAGCAGGGGTTAAGGCAGGAGTTAGAGGGGAAATGAGGAGGGAGGGAGTAAGGAAGGGAAGGATGGGAAGAGAGGTACAGAGGTGGGGATCAGGTGCAGTTGCAGAGAGAGAGTGAATCTGAGGAGAAGTGAGGAGAGATAGAGCGTGAGGAGGAGGCTGAGCAGATAGAAAGGGAAAAGAGAATTCAAAGTTTGGGGAAGTGGTGGAGAAGGCAGCCTGGCCAGCTACGGATGTCTTAGAGGGGTGCCAAGGAACAAAAACAGATTTCAAGGAGTGAGTGAGAAGGGGAGGGAGAAAAGAGAGAGGTGAGATAGTAGGGGACAGAGCCAAGCCAGTTTTAGCTGCAAGGGAGATACAATGAGCAATGTGCCTGGCTTCGAGGGAGGGAAGGAGAGGAGGGTATAAAGTGAGCAATGTTGGGTGCAGGTGGGCAGTCCAAAGCAAAGTAGCAGAAGAAGTGGAAGAGGAATCCAATCTGGTCAGGTTGATTTAGAGCAGCACTGTAGACAATGTCTCTATAGTCAAAAATAGGGATAATCAGTTTCTGGATAATGGATTCTGAGCCAGCAGGGGATGCAACCACAGTACCTGTACATGGTCCCTAGTTTAGGGTGTAGTGTTTTATGGCTGGCATACATATGGCCAGAAAAGATGAGGTGTCGATCAAGCCAGCCCCAAAAATTCTTAAGGTATGGGACATTGTCGATCATGAACCCATCAAATGTGTAGAAGGATGGGTGGACAGCAAGCCAGGAGATCTTCTGCCTCAAACCAAAGATCAAGAAGACTATTTGTTTGGTGCTGAGGTACAGTTGGTTTGAACGGAACCAGTGTTATATGTTGTTGATGTCCAGCTGGAGCTTAGCCATCAGATCAGAAAGAGTAGAACTGAGGCAAAAGAACTGTATCATCTGCGTACAATGGATGGATGCAGAGGTACAGGCAGTGGGGAGGTCATTCAGGAAAGCTGAAAAGAGTATTGGCCAAGGACAGAGACTTGGGGGACACCAGTACTGATGGGGAGTGGAGGGGATATGGAATCTCCATTTCTAACCGATTGAGTCCTACCCTGAAGGTAGGGAATGGAACAAGTGGGTAGCAGAAATGGAAGCCCTGCTGCTGTAAGTTTGCTAAGGAGAAGAGGGTGGACTACAGTGTTGCAGGCTATGACCTAGTCAACAAAGATGGCAGAGATGATAAGGCCCTGATCCATGCTTGAGAGAATGGAGTCAGTAAGCACAGGAGGGAGGAGGAGGTAGAGTTGGATTTACCAAAACCAGACTGTAAAGTGGTGGAAAAGGAGGACGAATCAAGAAAGGGGAAGCTGTGAAAACACCAGGTGCTCCTGTAGTTTAGCAAGGAAAGTGAACAGAGATAGGATGGTACTGCTGTGACAGGGAGGAGTCACCTCTTCAGGAATGGATAAAACAGCAGCATGCTCTCAAGTGTCAGGACAGAGGCAAGGAGAAAAAAGGTTGAGGAGGGAGGTGATTGGAAGATCCATGACTGGGGAAGATAAATGGAAGAGTTTAGGGTTGATCCCATCAGGGCTTGTGCCCTTCAGAGGATCAGAGCTAGGAGGGACTGGAGGGTGTCAGCAGGAGAAATAGGAGAGAAAGAAGGGGAGACGGGGTGGGCAGGGGAGATTGGTGGGGGCAGGAGAAAAGGACAGAGGCAGGAATTAGAAATAGAGAGAGTCAGAAACAGTGACATCTCCAACCTTGAGAATCGGGTGGGGGATGGGGCTGGGGGAGAGGGCATATATGACCTTCCAGAACTTAGAGAGGTGGCTAATGTTCTTCTGGAGGGTGGCAGCAAAGTACTCAGCCTTGGCAAGGCTTTGGTACAGGCATTGCACATGGCACGGTATCTGAATAAATCATCAGGAGCCAGAGGACTTGTGGGTCTTCCACACAACATCCCAAGTCTCAGGAAGGTGAACAGTTCAGCTGAGATCTATGGACCTTGGTTTTCCTGAAGGGAGCATGTCGACCCCAGATAGACAGGAATTTGGCCTTGAAATAATTGAGGGCAGAGAGGATGGTGGTGGAAGAGGAGATGGGGACCAGTCAGTGGCTGCCAGACATGCATGGAGGTAGAACAAGTGCAGTGATTGGAAGAACTGATCTGAAGGAGCTTGTTTGGCACCTTGGGGTGTTGTAATCTGCAGACACAGTAAACCATATGGTGGTCACTGAGGGTATCCAGAAGAGTGCCATCAGGAATAATTTGTGGGGATGGGGAGCAAGAATCCAGTCCAGTAGGGTGTGATTGAGGGATCTGTAGTTATGGTGAGTAGTCATCAGTGATCAATTGAGAAAGATTTAGGGACTTAATGTTATGGCAGAATTTGGAACAAGCAGGAGAGAGCCAATTATATTGAAGTCCCCAAAGATGAGTAATCACTAGACGAGGTCTGGGTAGAGATAGCAGTGAGGAGGTCAGTGACGGAAGAGGGGAGATGCCTGTGCAGCAGTAAATGCCAGCCCTCATAAGTGGGAGATAAAATGGGAGGGATAGTTTGAAGAGTAAAAGTTTGTAGGCAGAAGGGAGAAGATAGAGAGTATAGGGATGGACTGACTAGCAGAGGAGAGGTATATGGCAACACCACCCTATTGGTATGATCTAGGTGGGCAAGAGAGTACCATGGTATGGTGACCACAGAGTCTGGAATCTTTGGGAAAGCCATGATTCAGAGATGATTAATATCTCAGGTTTAAGGTTAACCATGAGTGGTTGTAGAAGGTCTGCCTTTGGGGAGCCTCTGATTTTGAGGTGAGCCACTCTCAACCCTTTGAAGAGGCAGCTAGGAGAGGAGTGAGTAGGACCAGGGTTAGGCTCAATATCCCTGCAACTAAGAGCAACAATGAAATAAGGAGTTTATCTAGGACAGAGGTGCATCTGTGAGTCAGTTGAGAGGGGGGTAGAGTTAAGTGGGAGGAGGGGTGGTGGGTTGGAAGCAAGTATTGAAGAGGTACGAGACAGAGACAGAAGGAAAGGATGAGTGAGGCACCAGGAAGCCAGGGGAGGGGAGAAAGAGGGAAGGCAGGGAGGAGGAGAATATGGGAAGAGGGGAGGAGGAGATAGAGAAGGGAGGGGACATGGAAAGCTAGAAGGTGGAAGAGAGGCAAAGGAAAACAGGAGGGGATGCAGAGAGAGGTTATGAGGAATATATTGGAGAGACAGGAAGACAGGGTATGTTGATAGAAAGGTAGGAGCAGAGGCAACACAGAGATATAAAGATAGTGAGACCCTAGATAGAGTGTAGGTGCACAGACAGAAACATTGGGGGTGAAAAGCTGTAGCCAGGAAGGAGGGGTAGGGGTGAAAGAGGGAGCAACACAGAGATAAAAAGACATGGAATCCTAGAAATGGAGTGTGAGCATTTGACAGAAAAAGCAGGCATAGGTGGTCGAGATATCAGCAGGACAAGAGTAAGGATGAGTAGCTGTAGCAGGTGGGAGGAATAGAAAGTAGCAGAGAGAGGGATTGGCAGATAGCAGACAGAGAGCACTAGAGAGGCAGTTCAAGCAATAGGAGTTACACAGTAAGCTGTCTGAAGAGGTATAAGCAATAGACCTTAGCAGTACTAAGGATATTAGCAGTATAAGCAATTTGAATAGGGCACTGATATGGATAATATAATACATGAACCTTAGGGGTCCCATATTGAATTAAGACCCTTATTTTGAAGATAGTTGTTTAATTTCGTAAATCAGCTGCTATTAGAAGGTTTACTTAGAAATTCTTGCCAAGAAATATTAGGTAACCTGTTTGCCTGCATAGTTACTATTTTGACCTAATAACCCACGGCTCTAAAATATGCAAAGGTCTCTGTTTTATGCACATTTGCTTCATTTCTAAGTAGAGCATTAGGGTATCTTTGGGAAAGCCCAACATCTTTCTAATAAAACTAATTGGTGTCTGCCACCAGTTGTGAGATAGTTACTTAAGGGACTTAAGTTTCTGCACTGTACAGAATAACAATTGCACATTTACTTTAGCTCTCAAAGCAGGGTTTTAAATAATTGATTAGCAGTTTTTTCTTGGGACTATACTAACTGAACAGAAAGTATTTATACAGATTTTCTAGAAGTGCTGTGTTTGTTAAACACAGTGAGGCAAGAGCTATGCATTTTCACAAAGATTTAGCACTTTTATGAGCAAAAGCTAATCAATTTTAGAGTTAAATAAATCCCTGTCTAAGTATCACGTATGGGTACATAGGTCAGCTGCAAAACTTTTAGCAACTTGGCTATCCCTTATTCCTCTGGATTAAGTGTCTGTTTCAGCTGTTTTGCATGGTCATCCACAAACAAAACAAGAATGGTAGGGTATTACTCACTTCAACATGGTCACTAAGTGCTCCAGTTGGATTGATGTTAGAGCTAGTATGAAATGCTAGATGCTATATCCAACACTAAACTGACCTTAAAGCAGAGTCTGAGCGTTTTGCTCACAGACAGAAATTAAAGAGGCTTTTGAGATAAAATAGGTGGGTAAGGTGTATGGAAACTTGTTGAAATAGTGTATTTGTTATTGTCTGTAGGGTAAATTGAGACCAGCCACAATAGCCCACATTTAAGGGCCATAATTAAGAGCTGTGTCTTGCCATGTAGTTTCGGAGCTGGGTGAGACTTTTTGGCCTGGAGCCTCAGCTAGGTGATGATTGGAGAAGGGGCCGAGTGAATCATATTTCTGATTGTAGGTTGGGTTTGAATTGCTATATAAGACTCATTAACAACAGCCAATCAGGATCTCCTCAAGTGAGCCAATCAGCCATTGCCTGATATATAAGGAAGTATCCACACAGTACCTCCGTGCTGCAGACTGCAGCACAAAGGGCAACCTAGGGAGTCAATCAGCGGACATGCACTCTGTCCCACAAACTGTGAGTAGCTAAAAGGGGTAAGCAGGTGTCTACAGCTACTGTACAAGGCATCAGATAGGAAAAAGGTGTAGCACAGGACTAATCTACACTTGAGGTTCAAAACATACAAAAACCTAGGGGTTGTTGAAACTCCCTATATTTGGGAAGGTAATAAAGGGAATTTAAAGGGGTAAAATAACAGAAAGCAGGTAGTATAGGATGATGGGAGTGGTGCAGTGCACTGTCTGAGAGACTTTCTGGAGACTGCGTTGCTGCCCTATCTCTGCACCTCTCTGCGTTGAGGTAGGAGGTTGCCAGACTCACAGCCTAGTTGGCTTGGGTTTAGAGGACCTTCTCCTCCATCCAGGGACCACCTAGTCCACTGCTGCTACCTCAGACGTTGCCCATAAAGGAATCTACCAAGCCGTAGTGTGTCATAGGGAGGTATGTTCTATCTGTGAGACCCCGTGAAGTTCTTGCTAATCTATTGCTCTCCTCTAATGTTCTTCTGTCAAGCCTGTTGTGCAACAGCATTATCTATTCTATCCCTAAGCTTGTCTTTCTTTCCATGTTTTTCAAATAAGAAACCTAAAGACAGCCTGGCCACCTGTTTATTTTTTTCCACGGATGTCTGATAGAGAAAACAGCATCCGCTATGAACCCTGTTTTTTAATATAGAAACAGAGAAATACGTTACTATCCCCAGAGTTCAGAAACCGTATTAAAACATGCACTGTTCTATGCTAGGGCATTTGGACAGTATACCTGTAGACAAGGGCATCAGCATTTGTCTGCCGACTCAGCCATGGTCCAGAAAAACAGCATATTTTGGACTTACCAGTACAAATAGCTGGTTACGGACTAGCTTACTAGAGTTGCAGTGGTAGTCTTTACTGTTTGCTATGCCAGGCTGCTTAAGGCCATCTTGAGAACAGCAGGCTTGTCATTGACAGTAAATACTATGCCATTACAGGGTATGATGGACAGTATTATAAGACCCATTCATTTTCTTTTCTTTTATTGGTAAACAAACAGGTAAGTGGAAAACCAGCAGCATTTTCAACTCAAGTTGACCCTGTGTTAACTGTTGCTGTCAGGGCTATTACGTGGTCTATTATACGAGGCAAACATGTACCACAAAGCTAAATTTTAATTTCTGCACTTTACCTGACATAAGCTTTAGTTTTAAGAGGACTTTTGGTGGACGTTGTTTCAAGCAAACATTGAGTTGCTAAGGCATGTGAGCTGCAGCAAAGCATTGCATAGCTTCTGCAGCATCTGCCTCGTTTCCCTCTGGCATGTCCTAGGAGACCTCCACACACTATCTCTGCATTTCTCTAAGAGCCGGCCAGTCTCTTCTTCTCATAATTTATACAGCAAGACAGTGTGGGAGGAAACCTGTGAGTGAGAGATGTAAGAAATGTAGTTTATAATATTATATAAATGTTTTGAACCAAAGTGCTGATGAATTAATGGAAGTACTGAGCTATTAATTTGTTAAAATAAAACAAAGTACTATTTTCTGATTTTTGTGTTAAAATCCATCATGCGGGTGTTTTTGGATCACATGGTACACAGCACCTATTTAAGCCGGTACACTGTGGAGGTAGTGTCAGTGTGTGCTAGACAGTACAAGGTATAACTCTCTCTAGCTGTTACTGAAGAATTCTGTCCATGTTTTTTTGCTATTTAATATGCTTTATTAGACACACAAAATTATACACATACACTATACATACAGTTGCACTGAGCTTTTCAATGACAAAAATAATACAACTAAAACTTAAAAACTCAACTCTATTCCCTCCTCCCTCCTCCCCCTGCTTCCTCCCCTCTTTCATATAGTCTATTTTACTATGTATGTGAACTAAGTTAACCCCCTCCCAACCTCCCCATTCAACAAGCCAGTACCCTTCAGGACCCATGGCTTAAAAAATGATCATCATATCAACTAATACATTCCATTTGATTAACCATATTGTTTTGATATCCATCTACTACATCAAGAAGAGTTGGAGCTGTGACCATTCTGTGTCGACTCCCACCTCTCAGCTATATAGGCTGTGAGTTGCTCCATCTCTTACTAAACAAGCATTTGTCAATGCCGAATGTTTGCTTGCTGGCATTGGCACTGGTAGTGTAGAAGTTACAGAGCTGCGTAATAGGAATGGCAGTGAAGTATTGAACTGAAACCAACCCCACCACCCTGCAGAGAGTGACAGGCATTGGGGTGTGCGTTTGGGTAAATCAGGCATAACGGCCACGCCATTTCACCACAACCCACCCTGCAGACACTGACAAAGTGTCACGGTGTTCCTTGGGGTCTTTGGCCCTTATCGCACCCATTTCATTAGAAATATGGTGAGATGGGTGCAATATAGGAGAATGGGGTGAAGTTTGGGGCCGAAGAGTCAAGGAATACCTCGATGCCTCTCACTGACTGCAGGGTGTGGAATGGTATGAGCATCACAGGCAAGAATCCAATTCACACCCCTGATGCCTATCATTCTCTACAGGGTTGGGCGTTATAGTTGGAAATCCTAATACCTCAGGCATTCGTTGGTATTTTCCTCCAAATCTTCAACATGTTTGTTTTGTGACCCCACCTTATGAACAGGAAATAGTTTGTTAGCGAAAGGTGCTTATGCACAGTGACCCGCATTTAGCACCACAGGTGCAAAACATTCCGAACAGGATGTAAAAATGACAGCTGTACTGTTCATGGGGAGGTGTAAAAATGGCAATGTTGCAAATCTGTAGAAAAATATAAAAAAAATGGTGAAGTCATGAGCATACATAGAAACTGTGCAACTCACACCCGTAATATAATTAGTTGGGGATTTTTACAGCAGATTGTCAACTCAGGCATTTTGGTGCCTCCGATCACGAACAGTGTCACTGTGTTTTTCTTTATATGTGCCGAACAATGATTTTCACAGCGACCACGCATCTCTGCGCTGAAACTGTGAAAACACACTTCAGCCATGTTGTGAAAATGGCAGGTGTACTGTTCATAAGGAAGTGTGGAAAAATGACACTGGTGAAAATCTGGACTGAAAATATTACACAGTCATGAAGTAACGAGGTGCGTGGAAACTGCGCAATGCTCACTAGTATCACAGTCATTTAATGGACTTTTGTCACCAAATTTTCAACATAGCCATTGTAAGACCTCTGCTCATGAACAGTGTAACTGTGATTTTCTTAATCTGTCCTAAACATTGCTTTCGCACACCAACAACACCATTGCCCGCTACATGTGTGAAAACACATTTTGGGTGACATATGAAAAATTGCAGCTATACTGTTCATAAGAAGTGTAATAAAATGGCAATGTGGAAAATCTGGAGTGAAAATATTAAATTTGCAAACTTACGAGCATGCATAGGAACTGTGTAACGACGCTCAGAAAAGTCATTTTAGAATTTTTTTCACCAAATTTTCAACATAGCCATTTTAACACCTCACCTCATGAACAGTGTCACTGTGATTTTCTTAATTTGTCCAGTACATTGATTTCTGCACGCCGACCGCGCCATTGTTCGCTACATGGGTGGCAACACGCTTTGGGTGAGATGTGAAAATGACAGCTGTACTACTCATAAGAAGGTGTGGTAAAATGGCAATGTTGAAAATCTGGAGTGAAAATATTGAAAATTTGCGAACTTACAAGCGTATGTGAGGAACTGTACAACGATCGCCGTAAAACAGTCATTTTGGAATTTTTTCACCAAATTTTCAACATAGCCATTTTAAGACCTTTGCTCATGAACAGTGTCACTGTGATTCTCTTAATTTATCCGATATATTGATTTTGCACACACGACTGCGCCATTGTTCGCTACATGGGTGGAAACACATTTTGGGTGAGATGTGAAAATGACAGCTCTACTACTCATTAGAAGGTGTGGTAAAATGGCAATTTTGAAAATCTGGAGTGAAAATATTGAAAATTCGCGACCTACGAAAGCGAGGAACCGCGCAGCGATGCTTGTAAAACAGTCATTTTTGGGAATTTTTTCACCAAATTTTCAACATAGCCATTTTAAGACCTCTGCTCATGAACAGTGTCACTGTGATTTTAATTTATCCCGCATATTGATTTCGCATTCGACTGCGCCATTGTGCACTTACATGGAGAAACATCGTTGGCTGAGATGTGAAAAATGACAGCTGTACTAACCATAAGAGGTGTGGCAAAATGGCAATGTTGGAAATCTGGGTGAAAATATTTGAAATTCTTGAACTTACGGCATGCGTGAGGAACTGCACAACGCACGCTCATAAAACAACTCATTTGAGGAATTTTTCACCAAATTTTCAACATAGCCATTTTAAGACCTCTGCTCATGAACAGTGTCACTGTGATTTTCTTAATTTGTCCTGTACATTGATTTCGCACACCGACTGCGCCATTGTGCGCTACATGGGAAACACATTTTGGGTGAGATGTGAAAATGACAGCTGTACTACTCATACGAAGGTGTGGTAAAATGGCAATGTTGAAAATCTGGGTGAAAATACTGAAAATGTCTTGAACTTCTGAGCCTGCGTTGGAACTGCATAGCATGCGCTCGTAAAACAGTCATTTTTGGAATTTTGCACCAAATTTTCAACATGGGGTTTGGGACCCCTTCTCATGAATGATGTCACTGTCATGGGCGTTATTCAGGCCCGAGGGTGATTTCACGCGGTGACTGCGAAATCACCCTTCGGGCCTGACTCTTGTGTTTATCATGAAAGAATCAAACCATGTATTGATCAAAATAAATACCTGAGAGATGCAACAAAGTTGAAAACCCTATCTTGCCCATTATACAGCTTACCGGCATTTCCTCAGCTTGCGGTCGGCTTTGAAGAGTGCAGGCGTGTTCCCGGTCCACGAAGATCGTGCGCCCGGTCCGAGCCAAGTATGTGGTGGGGGGTGTGGGAGGCAGGGTACTCAGTGGGTGGGTATGGGTTGTGGGAGGGGCCAGAGAGACTACGTGGGACCGTTTTTCTTTGCAGGTAAAAAAAGCAGACGGCGTGGGCGTTTGCCACGTGGGGTCCCCAGCATGGCACAAGGGACGGTTGAGCGTTCAGCCGACGGAAATTGGGCACCCCGTCGCCCAGTGATCGCTTGCCACGCTGGGTGGGCTCCCAGCGTGGCACTTGCCGGGGGGTTAGGACAGTGGAGCCGACGGGGATTGGGCACCCGTCAGCTATATCATGATTGCCACGCTGGGGTGGGCACCCAGCGTGGCATTCGAAAGCTTTGGGGAGGCGGGGAGCAGCACAGCCAACGGGTTGGGCACCCGTCGGCTATACAGTGCGAGGCGGGCGCGCCGCCTCGTGGGCGTGTGTGTGTGTGTGGGGGGGCTGCGCGCAACAGCCGATATCTTATCGCTGCTCATCAAAGCGTAGCTCCCCCTCAACTGTATGCCACTGCATTTTGGAGCTTGTCATAGACAGCTCCAGCATGCGATTACTACAGGAGCGCCTGCCAGCACACTGACTGAATTGGAGGGGAGGTGACACACTCTGAAATCTCAGATGATGGCACTATGTTTCTTGCACATGCGTGCAAGCAAACATAAAAAATCCAAGAGACTGGTACTGTAAAGCTATTGCTCTTTCTACATTGATAGCATTATTCAGTTCTTGAACCCATTCCCAGAAAGGAGGTGATGTTCTGTCCATGTTTTTTGATTTCTAAGCCTTTGGAGTTTATTTTGTCATATACAGTCAATTTTATTATTTTTTGTTTATAATAGATAAATGAGGGCAGCCAGCCCTCATTTTGGATCCTGAATCTGGTGTCCATGTCTTCAATCCAACGACCATCACACAGCAACACCAAAGTTGCTGACATCCTCCACTTGACAGATACAATGTAGATTGTCGCCATTGTGTTCACGGTATTCCATTGTGTTTTCTTTGAGGGCAGTGCCCCCAATCCTATGAAAAGTTCTGCCTCCAGTATTTAATTAACTAACTCCAAGTCAGAGTTGTTTCTGGGAGACACAGTGCCGTTGTTCAGCAGGGACCATTACAGTGACCTGCTGATTTCTGCCACTGTAGTGATCTTTGCTGTTGTGGTTTCATTTTTCGGTTGGTACACGCCCAGAAGGAGGAATGGCTGGACAACAGTGGGCTTGGGCAGGGTTAGGGTGCTGAACCATAGGCACATCCCACACCCAGTTCCACTGTAAACTCCTTATGCCACACTTTCAGAGTGGGAACGTCGTGACAGAGGCACCACCAAAAGCATAACTGGGGTGGATGTGGTGGTTCTCCATAGTGGCGACCCCCAAAGGGATGGCAGAGGACCCCAGAGAAGGAGGAATCAAATCCTGGTGGGATACTCCATAGTGAGGGGACAAAGTTGGGTAGAGGTAAAGATGAGGAGAGGGAGGTTTGTGCCTTCTGGTGCCATGGCTCATAGGGATGGAAAGAAGATCCAGAGAATCACTGGGGCAGCAGGAAGGAAGGGACAGCTAGACATCATTGTCCATTGAAGGACTAATGACCTGGCTAGGGATGAGCCAGCAATAGTTTTGGAGGAGTTCAGGTAGTTAAGAGGGTCTTAGACAGCGACATGATCTGTCACCTTTTCGGTTGTGCTACCTGTCTATGATGGGAGGAGAACAAGATGGACTGCACCAGGAACTTCAATGCATGGTTTAAGGACTGGTGCACAGATGAGGGTTTCAGCTTGATTGGGGAATGGGGCCCCACCTGGAGGATAAGGACCTTCACCTCCCACCCACACAGAATTGTGCATCTGGTACCTCCTGGATGCCCTCAGTGGCCACCACATGGTCTACTGTGTTTGTAGGGTCTACCAAATCAAAGACAGGCCCAAACTCATTCAGATTGGCTCATTCTGGTCCTTGATCTATCCTCCTTCACGAGGGCTTAGCAGCTACTGATTGGTCACCTATCTCTACTGCCAGCCCATTGACTCAGTGCTAAATTTCTCCTCAACACACTCCATGGCCATTTGGGATCGCCACGCCACCCTTAGGAAAACTGTATTTCAAGGTTCTCACCTCCTGAATCTCTGCCGAACTGCTAGCTTGCCTGCATGCATGGGATTGGGCTTGGAAGGCATACCGATCCTCTGGCTCCCTGCTGATCACCATAGATATTGAGCTCTACATAATGTCTTCATCAAGGCTACATAAAACTTGCTAAGGCAAGGTTACTTTCCGCCACCCTAGTAAGCAATATTACTCACCCTCTAAGTTTTGAAAGGTCATCCACTCTCTTTCTCTCCCCTTCCCAGTCTGCTGCCCCTGTCCACAAGATGAGGTGGACCACCATCTCCAAACCATCTGCTGTTGCTTCTGAATTTAATAACTTCTTTATCTCCTCTGCCTCTTCCCCCTCCTCCCTCCCCTCCCCACCTGCACTCCCCATGCTGCCACATTACCTTCCCTTCTCTTTCTCCACTGTCTCACTAGTGACTGCTTTCAAAGCCCTTTTTCTCTAAACCCCTCAAGGGTACAAGTCCTGATGGGTTGGACCTTAAACTCCTTCATCTCTCTGCATCTGCTATCTGCCTCCCTCTGCATTCCTTCTTAACCTCTCTTTCTCCTGGCCACTGTTCCTGCCCTCTTGAAGCAAGACACTGTCATTCCCTCCCTTAAGGTGGTGACTCCTTCATCCAGGAAACTAACACCCTGTCTTTCTTCTTCCTACTCTCACTAAACTCCAAAAACATATGATTCTTTCTCAACGCTCTCCTTTTTTCGACTCATCCTCCTTCCTCACCCCTTTCCAGTCTGGTTTTACAAATTCTTCTTCACCTCCACCTCCCTGCTCAGGTTGACTAATTCCATTCTGACTGGCATGGATCAGGGTCTGATCATCTCTGCAATTTTGATGACCTGGCCAAAACCTTTGACACAGTAGCCCATTCCTCCTCCTAGCTAAGCTGTCTACTGCTGGATTCTCTTCCCAAGGTATAGATTGGTTCCATTCTTACCTCTTGGGCAGAACTCAATCTGTAAAATTGACAACTCACTGCCCCCTCCAATCCACACTGGTGACCCCAAGGATCAGTGCTTGGACCCATTCTCTTCTCCATCTTTCTAAAGAGCCTCCCATCTGCATGTTTGTCTGCATCCATCCATATGTATACATATGATACTGTTATATTTGCCTCCAGCTCCTCCCCCACTGATCTAATGAACAAACTACAGCTGTACTTCAACACCATCCAACACTGGTTCCACTCTAATCAGCTTTCTTTAGATGGAAAGAAAACAGTGTCTATGACCTTTGGAACCAGGCAAAAACTTTTTAGACTGCTAGCTCATCCCTTCTACCACATCCTGGACAGGTCCCTCCTTGAAGGCGTCCCTCCTTCCCAGGTACCTTGGGGTGTGGCTTGACCATCACCTAGGTTACTCTGTACGTATGGATTCCATCCACAAAAAGCTTGGCTTCAAACTAGGAGCTCGATATAGAAACCATGTGTGCATCCCACATTCAGCCTGTAGAGCCTTTGTACAGAGAATGATTCTTCCCTCTTCAACTATAGAGAAACTATCTATGGCAGCACTCCTAAGTCTACCCTGGCCAGACTGGACCCCTTTCAACTCCGTCTGCAGGTTTGCTCTGAATTGCCCTCCCTGACCCACCACTGTCACCTCTTCATCTCACTCTGCCTTCCCTCTCTTGATGCTAGACAGTTTTCCCGTGGCTCCTCCCTTATTGCTAAGCACTGGCAGAGCTCCCTCCCTCCCTGCATCATGTCTTTTCTCTCTCCTCTCTCCTTTCCTCCTAGCTCCACCTACTCTCTTCATAGCTCTGGTCATCGCACCTAGCTCTCCCGACTAGGCAGTCCTTGGCTGGTCAAGCTGCATTCTCATTCCTACTTCCTAAACTCTGCAACAACCTCCCTCTCTCCATCCACTCTGCCACCTCTATCCACTCCATCTCCAGTCTTCTTCATGACTTCATCACTCCCTCCTGCAACTGCTCCTGAGCCCTCTCCCCCACTCCTTTTCTCGACCTTCTCCTTCCTTCTCCCTCTCCCTTTCCCTCTCTCTGCTCCCCACCCCTTCTTCTTTATCTCCCTCCCCTACCCTTGTTTCTCTGTTCTTGTGAACTCCTTTCCCTTCCCTCCCATGCCACCTTCCCTTTCCCTCCCTCTGCCTCTTCCTATACCTTAACCCATGCCTCTTGGCATTCTTTGACATACCGCCTCTCATCTTACCATTTGTACCTTCTCTTTTCCCAGATTTTTTCAGATTCATCACTCCATAGATGGATTACCCTATCAGCAGTTAAGTTCTCCTTTTGGTTCTGTGTTCTCCTCCCTAATGAAGGCTTACTGTTAATTACTGCTGTTGCTTCAAACTGTTACCTACCTGTTGTAAATGCTCTGTGCCATTTATTGTATAACTTTTGTGATTATATACTACTCCATAAATATTATAGAACATAGACTTTGGCAGATAAGGACGCTAGGCCCATCTAGTCTGCTCATTTCCCTACCTACAGGATGGGCCGCAGATCCTAGTTAACCAACAGCCTATATCTTCCTGCCCCCCTCCAAGAATTGCCTTATGTCTGTCCCATGCATTCTTGAATTCTCCCACAGTTTTAGACCCAACAACTTCCTCAGGAAGGCTATTCCATGCATCCACTACCCTCTCTGTGAAATAATACTTCCTCACATTGCCCCTGAACTGCCCTCCTTCTATCTTTAAATTGTGTCCCCTTGTTCTTGCAAGTCTCTTTTTCTGAAAGATGCTACCCTCTTGGACTTTGTTGATTCCCTTGAGGTACTTGAAAGTTTCTATCATGTCCCCTCTCCCTTCTTTCTTCAGAAGGTATACATATTAAGCTCCTTTAGTCTCTCCTCATCGGCTTCTCTTGCAGACCCTGCACCATTTAGTTGCCCTCCTCTGGACTGCCTCTATCCTGTCTATGTCCTTGCGGAGATGGGGTCTCCAGAACTGGACACAGTATTCCAGATGGGGTCTCACCAACTGTCTGTACAGAGGGATAACAACTTCCTGTTTTCTGCTGCTGATGCCTCTCCCTATACATCCCAGTATACCCGGCCCTCCCTACTGCCTTCTCACATTGCTTGCTAACCTTAAGGTCATCTGATATGATTACCCCAGGTCCCTTTCCTGTTTTGTTGTTGTTACTACCTCCCACCCATTGTGTATTCTTCCCTGGGTTCTTGTTTCCCAGGTGCATTATTTTGCACTTTTTGCATTGAATCCTAGCTGCCATACATCTGACCATTCCTCCAACCTTGCCAAGTCCCTTTTCATCCTTTCCACTCCTCCTCGTGTATCAACCTTGTTGCAGATCTTTGTGTCATCTGCAAAAGGCATACTTTCCTTCCAGTCCCTCTGCAATGTCACTGATGAAGACATTAAAAAGGACTGGACCCAATACTGAACCCTGCGGTACGCCCACTAGTAACCACCCTTTCTTCAGGGTGGACTCCATTTACAATTACCTTCTGTGTCCTATTGTCCAGCCAATGTTTTACCCAGGCTACCACCCTGGGACCCACTCCCAGGCTGGTTAATTTGACTAATAATCTTTGTGGGACTGTGTCAAATGCCTTGCTAAAGTCTAGGTAGGCCATGTCCACAGCCCCTCCCTGGTCTACTACTTTGGTCACCCAGTCAAAGAAATCTATTAGATTAGTCTGACATGACCTTCCCGCTGTGAACCCATGCTGCCTTGGATCCTGTGCTCCACTGACCTCTAGGTACTCAACTATTCTTTCCTTCAGAAGTGACTCCATCACTTTCCCTACCACAGAGGTCAGACTGACAGGTCTGTAGTTTCCTGCCTCTGTCTTGGTCCCACTTTTGTGAAGGGAATCACATCCACCTTCCTCCAGTCCTCGGGTTCCACACCATCCTCCCATGATTTATTAAAAGAGTAGCCAGTGGTTTCACTAGTTCCTTCCTTAATTCTTTTAGAATTCTGGGATGAATTCCTTCAGGACCCATTGCTTTGTCCACCTTCAGTTTTAGGAGTTCTTGCAGAACCCTTTCTTCTGTGAAAGGACTGGGATCGACCCCTATCAAGAGTGCTTCTGTTAATTGGATTAGGCACTTCCCCTCCTCTTTTGTGAATACTGAACAGAAATATTCGTTCAGTATTCCTGCTTTACTTTCCCCTCTGCCCACCCACTGTTCATTCTATTCAGCCTCACTATCCCTCCCTTTGTCTTTCTCGCTCACTGATGTACCTATAAAAGGTTTTATCCCCTTCTTAACTGAGTTGGCTATCTTTTCCTCAGTTTGCGCCTTTGCTATTCTGACTTCCCTCCCTGCTTCTTGCTGCCTTAACTGGTACATCTCTCTGTCCTGCTCCTTCTGTGTTTTCTTATACTTCGGAATGCTATCTTTTCTTCCTGATTTCACAGCCACCTCTCTTGAGAACCATAGTGGCTTTTCTTTCATTTTGATTTGTTTGTTTGCTTCACACAAAGGCTTGTTGCCTCTGTGATGGCAGTTTTGATAATTCCCCATTGTTGCTCCACACCTCCTTCTAGCCTGTTTGCTAGTGCTTTTCTGAGGCACTCTCCCATCTTGCCAAAGTCAGCCCTCCTAAAATCCAGTACCCTCACTTTTGTATGGCTTGACTCTGTAGCTGAGTTTAACGTGAACCAAACTGTTTGATGGTCACTTGTCCCCAGATGGCAACCCACTTCTAGATCTGAGATCCTCTCACTGACCCCTTTTGAGATGCAGGGTCTAAGATTGCTCCCTCACGAGTGGGTATTGAAACTAGCTGTCTAATGCCTGCCACCTGTAGGGCGTCAAGAATGGCCCTGCTCTTGGATGTGGCTGCAGCAAATGTGCTCCAGTTAACATCTGGCATATTCAGGTCTCCCATCAACAGTATCTCCCTTTCTCTGCCATTCTAAGAATGCCTTCCATCATATCCTTGTCCATTCCTTCTTCCCCTGACATGGGGTCTGTACCAACCCTGTGTGGATTGTGGTGCCCTTTCCAGTCTCCAAGGTGACCCACAGTGCCTCCTTTCCTCCCTGTTTACTCTTTTGTTCAGTTGCTTTTATCCCTTCCTTTACATAGAGAGCTACTCCTTCCCTCTTCTCCCTGCCTGTCTCTCCTGTAGGTTATGTACCCTGGTATGTTAACATCCCAGTCATGGTTCTCTGTGTACCATGTTTCAGTGACTGCTACGATATCCAGGCATCCCTCTTCCATTAAGGCCACCAGCTCAGGGAGCTTGTTGCCCAGACTACAGGCATTGGTACTCATTACCCTCCATTTCCTGATGGCCTTACCCCTTTTGCCCCATCCTGTCCTTCTTGCCTTTGTCACTTTCTCCATTTACCCCTGCCCTTCTCCCTATCGACACCGCCATGTTGGTGTTTGCCACACTTACTACTGTGATTGTTTGGAGGGGCTAGGATTTTCCTGCTCCTTTCCAGTGCCTCCCCTTGGCTAGTTTAAAAGCTTGCCAATGAAGCATTTAAACCTATCACCTAGGATTCTGGTCCCCTCCCGGACAGATGCAGCCCATCATGCCAGTATAGGTTTGCATCACTCCAGGTGGACCCCAGTCCCCAATGAAGCTAAATCCTGAGCTCCACACCAGTTTTTCAACCACTGATTGAATCCCATGGTATGGAACACCCTAGCCTCTCCTATGCCATAGATGGGTAGCACCTCCGAGAAGGTTACCGTGCAAGTGCTACTTGACTAAGGCCCTCCCAATTCCACAAACTCTTCCTGCACTTCTCTAATCCCTTTCTTAGCCAGGTCATTTGTCCCTAGGTGGACAATGACATCCAGCTCCCTCTCCTGTGCAGCTGCTCGGGCAATCCTGAGGTTAGCTCCCTGTCCTCCAAGCCATGGCGCCAGGCAGACACCTTACCTCCCTCTCCCCTTCCTTGCCCAGTTCTACCTTCCTAACAATGGAGTCCCCACCAGGAGTTGTTTTTTCCCTGCAGGGTCCCCTGCCACCCTCCTGTGGGTCTCCTTTGTGGAGGTTCCCAGCATCCTCCTTGGTCTCCACTGTAGGTGCCTCCATAGAGGAACCACACTTTGCCAGAAAGGCATAGGAATTGTGGAGAGTACAACTGGAGGGATGTGCCTCTGTTCCACCACCTCACCCTCCCTGAGCCCACTGTGGTCCAACCGCTCCTCTTTCTTGGCAACCTCTGAGGCAACGGCAGTGGCACTGGTGGTCCCTGGATGGAAGAGGAGGTCCTACAAATCCTGGCCAACTCTGCCTGGAGATGAGCAACCTCCTCCCTCAGCCCAGAGGTGCCTGCAGATGGGACAACACCGCATCCTCCAGAACATCTCCCGGAAGACTGCTGCTCCACAGCCACTGCACTGCACCACTCCAATCATGTCTTATTTCTGGCCCCTTAACTGTTTGCAATCCTTACTCGTTTGTTTGTTTTCTCTCTCTCCTTACTTTCTGCCTGTGTGCCCTTTTAGCTCCTGATTGTCCTGTTCTGAGACAAGAATATCCTATATTTCTCAGTAGACCACTTACTTGCTCAGAGGCAGACCTCCAGCAGCTAGAGGTGGCTGGAGAGCAACTCTTGCCCTTCTAGGATGGTGGGTCCTTGTTGGTTCTGTGATCCTCACTTCCTGCCCTAAACAGGAAGTTCCTGTTATCAGTAAATCCTGTGCCTATAAAATATAACTAGCTTTGGGTGGGGGGTGGAGGGAGGAAGCAGGGCAATATAGTCCCACTAGAAAGTTCAGTCACACAGCAGTCCTTTCTTCTTGTGTCTTCTGCCAAGCTATTAGCAGAATCTTTCTAAGGCAGTCTTTAAATGTAGCTTCCTTCTAGCTAAGCCACTCCCCCTACTTACCAGATCTTTCTACAAGTAATTAAAACCTCACAGCAGTTAAGTCCTTTCAGTCACCTGAGATTTACACCTATATGACTTTTCAGTTACTCATTCAGTTCAGTTAACCCAAACACACACTTTTTTTTATGTTAGGTTTTTTACCCTAAATTAAAGGTTAAAATACAGAAGTTCTTCTACTTTAGTCCCAGCAGAGAGTTCAGTCACACAGCAGTCCTTTCTCCTTGTGTCTTCTGCCAAGCTATTATGCATTTTGTATTCACATGTGTTTATTCCCCTACCCTCTCCCACATGACGATCTGGAAATGAGCTGTTCTCAGCTTAGTATGTCTCTCCTGGTGAAACGTTTGAAAAAATAAATTAATAAACAGGGATGATGGCCTCTATCCATCCAGGAGGGAACTGTGGTCCTAATTAATGATTTAAATGCTACACTGGCCATCATTTAAACTAGCCAGGGGAGGCAGAAAGACAAAGGAGACATAAACTGCCCCCACAGGCAAATGAGGTCAGCAAGGGGAATCCTGAGGGATGAAACCCCAAAAGAACCAAATAACAAAGGAATTCAGGGATAGAAGGCAACGGATCATGAGAAGGATAGTGGAGGAAACAAAGGGGGCAAATGGGAAATGGGGATGAGGTGGCAGCCCAATCTGCAGAGCTCAATGTCTAGCAACAAGATTGTAGACCTAGAGGCCACCATGGCAGAAGCAGACCTAGATACGGTTGCAACTACCGAGTCCTGGTGCAATGAAAACCAGGACTGGAATGTAGCCATATTTACTCTGTTCAGATAAGACAGGGTAGGTAAAATGGGAGGAGTAACTCTTTATGTTAGGGAAAAATAAAAGTCATGAAAATACAGGGAGAGCATGGAGGAGCTGAGGTATTTTGGGTTGCCCTGGAAACACGTAAGGGAGCCAATATTCACATAGGAGTGATCTACAGATTTCCAGCATGGGGGAGGGAGGTGGATGCAGACATGATGGGAGCCATCCAAAGGATGGCACACAAGGGAGGTGTTGCTGGTGGGGACTTCAATCTACTAGATGTGGATTGGAGTCAACCAGCCAAAGCAACAGTCAAAAGTAGGAACATCCTGGACTCCATCAAGGGCCATTCTTCAGGCAGCTAGTTATGAAGCCTACTAGTGGGAGGGTGTCGTGGAAAAAAAATATATGTTTTTACACTTCAGTTTAAAATCAGACTCAGGACCACTGCATAGTAGAAAGAATGGTTTATTACATATGCATATGGAGTCTGCTTTCAAAAATCATGCAAGGCTCCCTGAGTTTCATTAGTCAATCACTTTTATACCTTTTATCAAGGTGTTGCTAATTCCAATGAAAATAGTATCTTATTCCAAGAACTGCTATCTCTATTCCAAGAATTGCTGTCAACAACTTCCTAATATGGTTTTGATGCCTGTGATGCCAATGTAAGAGAAAAACAAGTTGATACCAATGTATGGGGTACTTTTCCACTGCTTATTTCATTTCTTTCCCAATACTGCTTGATACATATGCCTGGGTCAATCTGACCTGAGTGAAACAATGAGTTTCACTCACACCATAGCAATGTACAGCTTGCCTTCAATGCCTCAACGTGCTGTTATCTTATATTTTGCCCAGGCATGTTGTTATTTTATACTTTGTCCGAGCCTGTTATTCAGGCTGGTACAAGACACAACCAGTTCTATCCAGTTTTATCTTGCTTTCTGCTTCTACAAATGTACCTCAAATAACCTCAGTGACATTCTGTAACCCTGTAACAGCATATACCAGTATGAACTCAGAAATTTCTACTACATTCTCCCCTTTTGATACTTTGTATCAACTAACCACCCTTTCCATTTATATGATTTAAAACTGGTTGCCAGCATACAGATAGTTAAGGCATTTATAAAAACATTTTGTTCTGGAGTTGATACAGAGGGAGTTACAGATGGAACACAAATGGTGAGTTTGTAAAACACAATACAGAACTGAGGGATGTCAATACCACAATTCAAATATGTGAAAAAAAATGCTAACATGTGATACCATATATAACACAATATAACATAACAATTTTGTCGATGAAAAGAGTTCATGGAATCCATTTTGAGAGTGAATAAGGTAGATGCTACCTTGTGTTGAGGTGTGGCACACCCTTGGAGCTTGATTGAAGAATCTGTTGATAATGTCTCTTGACAGATAAGTCCTTATAAAACATAACAGTCCATAAAGTTCATATAAGTAAGCACAGGTTGGTGTAACTACAGTACAGGTGAAATGTCATTTGCAGAATGGTGGTAACCCCACGAGGCACATGGGGCAATGCAGACAGTAATTTAAAACAAACACCAGCACAGTAGAAAAGTCAGTGTTCATGTTGCTGGCTGCTGGATGGCTGATTGGCAGACACATTGGCCAGAGGTGCATTAGATTATGCATTGAGTTCATTGAGTTCTTTTAATGGAGCCACACACACACACTTGCATGGCATTTGTGTCGTGATAGTTGATTACCTCCGGCACAAGATTAACAGTTCATAAAAAGTAACAGTTTACAATAAACCAGAGTAATAGGGTTGTATAAGGTACCAGCCATGTTTCGAACAAGCAGCAGTGAAGAAAATGCATGTCTTGCTTGAAGATCAGTTGAAAAAAATGTTCTTGCTGAAGTTAGAGGATTGCCCCTACCCCAGACTTAACTTCATAATAAGCAGAAACAATAAGCTTGTTTGCAGAGCCTGAACTGATTGGACCTTATTCAATGGATTTAAAGTTCTACTAATAGGTGTAATTTTGCTGAAAACATTACCCTTGCAGAGGTAATAATAACTTGATTCATGCAATAGTCCTTATATGGAACTAGTCAGGCACAAAGATAGTGATGACATCAAAGCTGTGGCAGTTGTTTTCTTTTCAGGTAAAATATGAAGGTCTTGGCAACTTAGATGAAAGTATTACTGCTGTAGAATGTGGAGATCTTATGTGTGCCACACCGTGAAAACCTGCAAACTTGCAAAGTGTGTTAGACACTGAATTAAAACACATAAATAACAATCTTGTAAACCATTTGGCTTTTTGTTTTGTAAAGACGGTGTGACAGAGCCTAAATTCTGGCAATTGGAAAGATAAAAATAAAATGGAACATCAACCGCACACCCTGGGGTGCAGGCCGAGGTTCAATTATACCATTTGACCATCTGTAAATCATGACAATGCTATGGTTACACCCTGCTTTCAAATCACAGAAGCAGTTATGACAGTGATGAACATTATTTCCTGTCTGCTGCAAGCGAGCCTGACTGAGACCTGAGTCATAAAATCTGTTACAATAACATGCTTTAAACATATAGCTCTAGCAATATGCCTGATACACTATGCAATTAGCGGGACAAATACATATGTTGTTGGCTATGCTAATTTAATAACAGTGCCTATTGCACCTGTGAATAATAAGACAAACGGAGCATTAATTTGTCTGGGGTTTTGCTTTGGAACATATTAGGTGGGTCAGCACAATGCTGCCCCAGTATTTAGGTTTGGTTATGAGCATTAAAAACGTTATACATGTGGAGGACTTTCCTGAATACCTACATGATACAGTGTATCAAGATGTATATCAAAACATTATAACATAAACGTGAAACATTAGTGTTTGCAATAGAACAATTTCAGTATTGAGCATAATGCATAACATACATTTTAAACAACAAATATAGACTGTAAACTTAGTTCAGAGTCCAGGAATGTTAGAGTATTGTGAATTCACTGGTTTAAAAATGCATTCATTGCCGTAGAGTTATGACAAAAGTTGTTTACATTTGTTTTGACAGGATAAGAAAGCTGAAAAGACAATCAAAAGAATGAATATGTGTGGACATACATACACAACTTTACCCTCCAGCGTAACTGATTACTTGCTAAGGGCAGAAGCCCTTGTATTAATAATAGGTGTGATTTTACTGTTTGCACTAGAAGAAACAGAAGGGCTTGGGCTGGGTTATGCTGTTAAAATACTTTGGGTCTTTTTAAAACCTGTAAATAGAAACAATTATTGGCAAATACACATTTTCTTTATTTACCCTTTGGGGAACAGTGATGTACCTTGCAACCTTTGTGGGTATTACACTGGAAGGGAGGAAGGGTAGCTTACCCCCTTCCCCAAGCTCCTACTGGTGGAAGAGACAGCTCAAATACTGTAGCAATAAAAGGTTAGCTGTGGATGGTGACATGATCCCCACCTACTACACTTTAAATTATAACAAGATAATATTACAATTAGTTTAGTAAGTTTCATACCTTACTATAAAGATGGGGAACTTCTTTTCTCTAGAAGAAAGAGAAGAAACACAGACAAACAACAAAACAAACACACACCAGTTTAAAAATAAAACAAGATTATTTCCATAGGATAAAAGAAGCCAAGTGTCCCTGGGTTCCTTATCCTAAGCATGACAAGATGTCAGCTGAGTTTATAAGATCGGATTGATGGTAATACTGTACATATGTATTTTTAGAATGCATTTCAAAAGAAAAAATGATTACACCACGGTCACACATAAAACCAAAACCATTGTTTTTAACTGTAGATGGAAAACTCTCAAAAACAGCTGTTATAGTCCTTTTTTCAAAAGCGTACTGTATATATATATAATAAAAATATGGGGAGATGATGAATAATTCTCCTTCCCTGGAGTATTGCCTGTGTTGGCTGCAAGTCAGAAGCAGTGAGAAGAGAAGAGAAGTTTGTTCCTCTTCACTTAGAATACTAGTTTTGCAATAAAAGTCATATTACATGGTTCCTCTTGGTGTGCTTTCATGAAAACATACATTTTGTGTGAAAAGTTGTGCTTTAGGTATGGAATACACATCAAGTTTGAACTGGTAGTAACATAAAATGTTGAAACACAAGAAGGTCAAATAACGTGCAAAAGGTCACAGTGTACATGCAAGGGTCGTTCAAACCAGTTATTTTGTATGTGTCTTTGAACACTACTAATATTAAAATATCTTTAAATAATAATAGAGCACACAATAAAACTGCTGGCCAAGACAGTACACACACATACACATACACAAAAGAAATACTTAACACAAAATAAGACTGACATTGTTTGACACCAATTTGCTGAGGTAATGCCATAGTTTTATTAGAAAACTGTAAGTGTTTTAGATATATGTGCTGCCTCCTGCCTGTCTTGTAACACTGACAATTTTTAAACCAACACATTTATACATATCTCCATGCCAAATCTTTCCAGAACAAACACTTTTTAAACACATTCTAACTCCTTTAAAATGCAGTACAACATACCATCTGTAAGTGAACACATCTAGTATAACATGGTTACACCTTTTGGCACATAGCCAAAATATGGCACTCTGCCATTTTGCAAAAAGTTTCTGGTTTTAACTAGAAGTATGATAAAGCCATTTATAGCTGTTAACACATTACATTTTCACCTAGCAGTGGCTTGGCACATTGCTTGCAAACTACAAATCTTTCTGCACATTGCAATCTATGACGTCATATCTCTTCACCTTCAACACTACCTGCTCCAACCAACAACTACATACAAAAGTTCTTCACTGACCCTATCTAGGCAGCACAAATGTTTCATTAAAAATAAAACCAATTAAAACAGTCAGATATGAGGCAAAGAAGCTTCCTCTTTCTTTTACTGTAACATGTTGTGCACGAAGGCAGTCAATCCTATCTCGCAACCTTGACAACAGAACATAATTACAGAACACAGATATACGCTGGAAAATACGCACAGAGAGATGGAGCATTACTTTGTTTAGTACATGTATTACAGAAATAAAGCAGACATAAAAAACTTTAAATAATAAAACAATTCAGACTTACCAAGGTATTTTCCTTCTTCTTTTTGATACACTGGTCCGATTGAGAAAACCGACTGCAGGACCTTCATAATAATTTTCAAACGCTGCAGCTATTAACCCTTTCAAAGGTTTTAACCCTTTCAAGGTTTTCTTTTAGCCATTTAGTAACCTGCCAAACCAAGTCTTTTCCAGAGCTCTGGTTTGCAGTTTAAAACAAAAACAAAAAATCTCTAAGAGTACTAGGTTGAGATCCATCTGGTAGAGTCTCCAGTACCTGGGTTTGGGATTAAATGTTTCAGCCTCTATAAGAGGCAAAGAGACTGAAATTGATACAGAAAAACTTGACACAGATAGGCAACATGGGAGGATTTTCAAATCATCCGTCTTTAGTCACCTACTGTGCGTACATCCACAGTAGTTTATTTTCTTTCTCTAAATGTTGCTTATCTAACGTTATTTAATCAGCGCTGCTTTTCTACTAAAACAGCCTGAACTGTGAAAAGCCATCATTGGCTCTAACAGTATATACTTGTAGCAAGCACAAATTACAAGGGCAAAGGGCAGTTGCCCTTGCTTGTTTGAGACTTTTCCTTAATACATCTCTCCACATATTCTTAAACCTGGAGTCCTCAAACCCTCTCTTTCTACTTTTATTATTACTTTTCATACTTTTCAAGCATGCATTTATGGGGCTGGAGGCAACCCATGGAGACTCCTTATTTTCTGCTTATGTTTGCTGCACTCCCCCCATTTTAACCAATATCTCCTGATTTTACCCCAAGTAAAAGAAACCCGCACAAAGAGAGCAAATCAAAAGGAAAAGATAAAAAACAACCACCGGGAGTTACTGTTGCCTGCCTCCTCCACAGTTTTAAGGTGCTCAACCCACTTAAGGGTTTCTTGCGAGGTGCTCAACCCACCTAAGGGTATCTTCATGAGGTGCTCAACCCACCTATGGTATCTTGCTAGGGCGCTCAACCCACTAGAGGATATCTTGTTAGGGTCCCCTTGCTCAACCAACTTAAGGGTATCTTGCTAGGCGTCAACCCACCTAAGGGTTTTCTTGCAGGTTCCTCCCCAGTTTTACCTGTCCCCTTCTGCCTTAAAGTGTCATACTATTAAAACAGGCTCAAAACTTCCCATTTACTTGTTTACTTATTCTTTATAGTATGCAGCATCCCAAGGCAAAAAGACAAGGTAGGTACTTACAGATCAGCCGCTCGGGCCAGAAACAAAAATCCATCACGATGGGGCCATCCCATTTCAATCTCCCCTGGCTGTATCTTTGAGATTTTCCTTCAGCATTCCCCTCAACGTCAGGACTTCTCCTCCAAGTGGGAGACCTGGGAAGCGGTCCACACCGAGCCGACCGAGGTCCGAGCATGCTGATCCTGCCGACTACGCCAAATTGTCGTGGAAAAAAAATATGTTTTACACTTTAGTTTAAAATCAGACTCAGGACCACTGCATAGTAGAAAGAACGGTTTATTACATATGCATATGGGAGTCTGCTTTCAAAAATCATGCAATGCTCCGTGAGTTTCATTAGTCAATCACTTTTATACCTTTTTATCAAGGTGTTGCTAATTCCAATGAAAATAGTATCTTATTCCAAGAACTGCTATCTCTATTCCAAGAATTGCTGTCAACAACTTCCTAATATGGTTTTGATGCCTGACGATGCCAATGTAAGAGAAAACAAGTTGATACAATGTATGGGGTACTTTTCCACTGCTTATTTCATTTCTTTCCCAATACTGCTTGATACATATGCCTGGGTCAATCTGACCTGAGTGAAACAATGAGTTTCACTCACACCATAGCAATGTACAGCTTGCCTTCAATGCCTCAATGTGCTGTTATCTTATATTTTGCCCAAGCATGTTGTTATTTTATACTTTGTCCGAGCCTGTTATTCAGGCTGGTACAAGACACAACCAGTTCTATCCAGTTTTATCTTGCTTTCTGCTTCTACAAATGTACCTCAAATAACCTCAGTGACATTCTGTAACCCTGTAACAGCATATACCAGTATGAACTCAGAAATTTCTACTACAAGGGTGATACTGGACCTGGTACTAACAAATGGGGACAGTGTTTCTGACATCACAGTGGGTGACAACCTGGGGTTCAGTGATCACCATACAGTGTAGGGTTACCCTGGAAACATGTAGGGAGCCAATATTCACATCACGAATGATCTACAGATCTCCAGCATAGGGGAGGGAGGTGGATACAGACATGATGGAAGCCATCAAAGGATGGCACACAAGAGATAGCGTCGCTGGTGGGGACTTCAATCTACCAGACATGGATTGGATACTACCAGCTGCAGCTAGAGTCAAAGTAGGGACATCTTGGACTCCTACCAAGAGGGTGTTCCATGAGCAACTAGTTAAGAAGTTCACTAGTGGCAGGGTGATACTGGACCTTGTACTAACAAATGGGGACAGTGTTGTTGACATCACAGTGGGTGACAACCTGAGTTCAGCAATCACCATACAGTGTAGTTCAATATGAGAGCTGGGCAAGAACCAAGCCACACTAAGATGAGGGTCCTGGACTTTAGGATGGCCAATTTCAGGAAAATGGGAGAATGCCTCAGGGATGCCCTGGCATGGATAGAAGATCTGAGGAGAACTGAGGAACTATGGGTAAAAATAAAAGGGGTATTGAAAAAGTAACAAATCTCTGTGTCAGGCAGGTTGAAAAGGGCAAGAGAAAAAGGCATAGCAGAAAAGTAAGAGCAAAAAAAACTAGCATTTAGAAAGTACAAAAGACACAGAAGAAGGAGGATAGGAAAACTACCAAGAGAAACAAAGTGGAGCAGAAAAAGCAGTTGGACACGCAAAGACACAAACAAAGGAGAATATTTCCCACTCAAGAAAAGAATGGGATAAAACTTTCTTGAGATACATAAGCAAGAAGAGGAAGACCGAAGGGGAATAGTAAGGATAAAAGGGAAGAAGGTGTTTGTGAGGAGGAGGACCAAAGAAGGCAGACACATTGAGTAAATATTTTGTTTAGTATTTACAGAAGAAGGGAGTAGGTGACAGGCAAAAGATAAGGGAAAAGGGCATAAATGGTAGGGAGGTGGACACCAGTCCTTTTACAAAGGAGAAAGTCTTCAAGGTACTAGCACAATTGCAAGTAGACAAGGCAATAGAACCTGATGGGGTGCACCCCAGGATACTGAGGAAACTCAAGACGTGCTGCCTGCACCTCTGACAACTCTGTTCAACTTATCATTAGAAACAGGGAGATTCGAGGGACTGGAGGAGGGCAAGGTGGTCCCGCTTCCACAAAGGGGAACACGGAGGAGGCAGAAAATTACAGACCTGTCAACCTGTTTTCAGTAATGGTCAAAATAATGGAAACACTACTGAAGGAAAGGCTAGTGGAGTACCCTGTAACCAGTGTATTACAGGATCCAAGGCAACATGGTTTCATAGGGGGAGGTCTTGTCAGACAAACCTGATCAAGTTTTTTGATTGGGTGAGCAGGGTAGTGGATCAGAGAGTAGTGGTAGATGTGGCCTACCTGGATTTCAGTAAGGCCTTTGACACTGTTACACATAGAAGACTGGTGAACAAGTTGGCCTGTCTGGGAGTGGGTCAAAATTTATAAACTGGGTAAGAAGCTGGTTAAACTACAAGAGTCAGAGGGTGGCGTTAAATGGTTTCCACTCTGGAGAAGGCAAGGTGACCAGTGGAGTGCCTCAGGGCTCAATACTAGGCCCAATCCTGTCTTTATTAATGACATTGCAGAAGGGCTAGAAGGAAAAGAATGCCTGTTTGCAGATGACACAAAAATCTGTAACAGAGTAGCCACAGGGGGATGTGGGATGATTTTAAAATGTTGGAAGAATGGTGATGGGTTTGGCAGCTGAGTTTCAATGCAGAAAAGTGCAAAATCATGCACTTGGGACACAGATATCCAGGTGCCAAGTACCAATTGGGAGGGAAGTACTGGCAACCACCAAACAGAAAAGGGACCTGGGAGTAATAATTTCTGATGACCTAAGGTAGCCAAGCAGTGTGATAACTGGTAGTGGGGAAGGCTAGCAGGATCTCAGGTGAATAGGGAGAGGTGTCACCAGTAGGAAGAAGGAGGTAATATTACCCTGTACAGATCACTGATAAGACCCCACCTCGAGTACTGCGTCCACTTCTGGAGGTCCCACCTCCAGAAGGATATTGATAAGGTGGAGGTGGTATAATGAGGGCTATCAAAATGGTGTGGGACCTGCATCAAAAGCCCTATGAGGAGAGACTCAAGGAACTGAATATGTACTCTCTGGAGGACAGGAGGGAAGCGGAGATGATATAATAGAAACATTCAAATACCTAACAGGCATTAATAAGTTACAGGAAGGTAGCATTTGCATAGAAAGAAGCTGGAACAAGGGGTCACACTATGAAGTTGGACGGGGATGCTCAGAGGAAATGTGAGAAATATTTCTTCATGAAGAGGGTGGTGGATGCCTGGAACAGCCTTCCAGTGGAGGCGATGGGAGTCAGGCATGCATGAGAGACAGATACAACGGATCTTAGTAGTAAGGTAGGGAAGGAGATGATTGGAGATGAAGTAGGGACTGTGATGACACAGTAGGCAGGGAAAACTGGGCAGACTAGGTGGGACAAAGAGGTCTTTATCTGCTGACAACTTCTATGTTTCTACGCATCTATCACCACACCTGAAATGTCAAACACAACTTGAAATAGCACTATCAGAAAATGTTGATGTCGGAGCCACAGTTGAATCCGGTAGCTTGCATATGGATGAATACAGTACAATACAATACAATACAACACAATTACAATGCAATACTTACAAAGCAGTACAATTCATTGAAATTTTCTACATCATCTTTCATATAGACATATACCAAAATGCTTTACACTGAGGAACATACAGTAGCATTAGAAATAAATTCTACAAATTATGCAATATAACAGCAATAAATAAAAGAACAGAGGAGAGTGACATTGATGAAAAAACATAATAGTATTACAGTTGTCCTAGAAACTGTACTTTAGGGAAACTGAGAATTTGGATAAAGCAGAGGTATTTACCAGTGTTTTTGTCAGCTGACAAAGCAGTACTTGAAAGGACCATTAAGCAGAAATGGAAGAAAAGAACCATTTAGGAGCTCAGTGCTCACAGGCAAGAAATAACATATAAGATAGTGTGTGCCTTACCATTCACAGCTGGGCTATTTATTCCCCAAGTCATTTCTATGGTGACTGTAACCTCAAGAGTGAAGCTCAAGAGGTCTTTCAGTTACCATAAAACAATGAGGGAAAGAATAGCCCTGTTGTGAATGGTGAGCATACATTGTTCTATATGGTGCATGGTCTAACCTGGTCACAAAAAAAAAAAAAAAAAAAAAAACAGACACAGCAGGTCATATTTAAAAATATTTGGAAATTTGAATATTTGAGCAGCAATGGCTAAAATCATAACAGATGCATGCGGAGCAAGACAACTGATTCTACAGCAGAAGTTCAAATTCACTCACAGTGTGAAGCAGCAATTCATGATGTGCAGAGAAAAAGAAACGGGAAGGGATGGGGAGATCTGTTAAAGAAAGGTAGTAGCATAACATTTACTTTACTGTGATACTTCATATAAACCTCCAGCATTTGCCAGGACAATGAACAACAGCCAGCAACGCACTGTCATCGCTCCGCCCCAACTCAAAACAACAACATGGAAGCTCAAGAGAAAGAGATTCAACAAGCACTGTGACCTGCCATAAAACACCACTCTGTCCACCTCCTGGCCTTCAACCTGCCCATTAAGAAAATACATTGGCTAATGCTTATGAAAAACTTCGAATGAATACACAAATTAACATTGATATTTATCTCATTCAAATCAGAGGAAGTGTCGTGAATCACTGCTACTTGCTTCCTTTTAGGTGCCACAGTTGGATTTACTATTTTAATGGTCTAATTATTAAAACCACAGCCACTACCAAATATCTGTATGTTAGATAGATTATTGAATGGTTGCCAGTTCAGTTGACCAGAAGCCTCTTGAACCGCTGACTGTGTGAATATAGGACAAATGGAGGCGGCGTGAACAACAGTAATGTGTGGCTGTGCTGGAAAATATTTTATAGAAACATAAAACATAGATTTTGACGGCAGATATGGACCGCTTGGCCCACCAGTCTGCCCATTTCCCTACCTAATGGATAAGCTGCAGATCCTAGTTAACCAGTAGCCTACTTCTTCCTACCCCAACCCCTAGAATTGCCTTATGACTGTCCCATGCATGCTTGAATTCCACCACTGTTTCCTTCCTAAAAGGAAGCGAGTAGCAGTGATTCATGACACTTCCTCTGAATTCCACCACTTGTTTTGGAGTTTCTTTTCTGTTTGCTCTCAGATAGAAATAAATAATTATTAATGGATTGTAAATTCTGGTTCCCAGACACCTGCGCTACCTCTGTGGATGGTATGTTATGATCCATAAGCCTCTGTATCGAAGTTTTTCGGGGTCTAATTATTTTTTTTGTATCAGGGAGTCCAGCTGCTAGGTTAATGTTCCTCATCATAGACCACAGTTTGTTTTCTCTTACTGTCAGAGCCCAATACCTGAGAGAAATGCCAGGCTTGTGATTAACTTTAGGGGCCACTGGCCGGTTGCACTGAGGGTTGAGGCACTGGATGGCACACCTCGTGCCATGCCCGCGACTCAGGTTTAAGAGTGTCAGAAAGTCTAAACCTCACTCTCAGGTTCTTGGCAATAATGGGCATGCAAGGAGTCACTGACACATTGCACAAGAGTAATAAAGCTTGTTTATTACTACCAAAAGGAAAATCACAGTTGCCTAAGCAATTCTTTACCAATAGGAACTGGGAGCAAATGCTAAGCGTTCCCTATACCCCAAAGGAATCTCCATTTCTCCTGGGGTCTCTGAGGTAGAAGACGTAATGTCTTACATTATATACCTAAGATAATAAATGGTTACTGTAAGATAGAAACATTTCTAGTTACAGAGATGAGCCCTATTGGCTAAATTAAAGGTGACTCTACAGTGCAAGATAACATTATACAATTTTGTTATTGTCATCACTTTGTAGAAACAAAGATGTACGGTTTGTTCATAGCCATGTAGTAATACAAATCATCAGAAGATGGCAATGCCGACTTATACATCATAATCATTACAAGGATACAGATGTCCTAACATCTTGTAAACAAGAAATACATGTACATATTGGAAAGTAAAGTGTATAGCAATAATGTGCATACTGTACATATCCTGATATCTACTCTTGTACGGTAGATGCCCTTAGCCCTATATGTTAGTATAACATATACCTAAATGCTTGCTGTCTGTGGTATACCTCTAGGGGTACCAATTAGTGTATAGGGACCTTATGTAACATTCCCCTTGTTGCCTCTGAAGGGCAACACAAGCAAGTAAGGATGGATAGAGAGCAGGGTTTATTTACAGACCAGGTGCGTGAGCCTTGTAAAGAATTCCAGCTGCTCACGGTGTTAGCGTAATGTGCACCGTAGGCAGCAAAGCCTAATAATAAGACAAAATATCAAAAATGCTTGTATAACAAAACCTTTAAAAGTAATCTCTAACCAAGTTTTAGTAAGTGAACTATTCAAATCACCATCATTAATGAGAGCAAGGACTGCTTCTTTAGCTTTGGAGATATTATTGCTGATGTGGGTGAGATAGGTGTCTTCCTGTCTAAAAGATTACTAAAAATACTACCAACAGCTTAATCTGGTCCAAGGTCAGTTGGCATTCATCTGTATCCCCTCCCGGGTCGTGCCTGAAAATAGGCAGCATTTGTCTAGTGCACTTACCTGGTCAACAAAACTAAATAAATAAATAAATAAATAAGTGATTTTAATGTCAAAGTTAAAGGATCAACATGTACATTTAAGTAAGGTAAATACTCTGAAAGAGTAAGCAGATAATCAGGTTACCATCGATGATATAAGGGTCCATAATGGGGTAGGGGTAATTACTGTGTGCCCAATAATAGTTGTTTGATGCAGGACAAAACACAATTCGACCCATCAATAGAACAGGTTTCTCACCATACTTAAAACTTATGTAATTGGTTACCACACAAAATACACCATCTGAATTATATTGCATTTTCACTGTAGGCAGTCTCCATTTTGCAACTGTACAGGGCAAGTAAAAGTCTGTTTGGAAATCCGTGTTGACAGCGGTGAACCTCCTTCCGATAAGACTGGTACAACTTTGAATCATCTGGAGCAGATGTTGAGTCCTGGTATTCTGTGCCATTAGTCATGTCATCTCATGGAAAAGGAACAGTCGATACTGTCTGGGAAATAGCCACATAAAGGTTTAATAACATCCAATGCATCACATTGACACAAATAAATATACCCTTTCTTCACACAGCAATCCGTGTTCGCGAGACCCATGTGTCCAGAAGAGAATGGAAAACCAGTAGAGGAGGCAAATCAAGGTGTTCTCTGTTGATGTCATCATCAAGGTCCCCAATGGAGTGTACATATGCTAGTTTATCAAATATAGCTGTAGTAGGATCAAAACATGGTAAAGAAACAGTAAAAGACACAAAGTATCCTTAATAGAACATTTCTTAGAAGTAAAACAAGGACCAGTATTAGGGTGCCTGGTCACAAAACCCAAATTCCTAGCAGTAGAAATAGGAATAGTGAGAGACTGTAACCTACACATGGCAACACAGTTAAGGGAATTGCAATGAGGACAATACCATTTAGAGATATGTCTATTGTGTATGATATCAGGATTCTTCTGGACTCTAGATCATGGAAGAGATTATTGATGGTAGTGATAATATATGAGCCATAGACTGAGCATGGTATTTCATGGGCAATGTATTGCTTATCTGCTTCTTTATTATTTTGTGCAATAAGGAGTTGATCTTATCTTTAGAATCTGTAAATTCCTTAGCAGTGTCATGCATATTGTATACAGTGTATCTTTCTTCCTGATTAGGCAATCCACACACATGCAATAATGGGGGTATGATATCACTGACCATACCAGTCTGAAACTTCTGTGAATGTGCTTTGATAGTGGCAATGTCAGCTTTATTCCAAATAGACACTGCAGTACAAAAACACCAGTGATGGTACCTGTGGCACCAGTGACTTCAGATGTGTCACATGTATTATGTTTATGACTTTGATCATCTGGTTTAGGTTTTCTCCTAAAATTGCCTCCATGCTCGGTGGTGTGCACCCTTGCAATAGGGTCTTGGTTACGAATCTTAAAAGCTGCTAAGCTATCAGGTAGCAAAGTACTATAAAACAATGATGTATTAGTAGTATGACACATACCAAATTCTTTCATGTTCCAGTAAGTCAAGTTAAACAAAACAGATATATGCATATATTGTAAGTTGTTAATCAGTGAGCCAGGTAAGGCAGTGGCTGTGAGACCACTACGAGGACCAGGGGTTTGTTTTGGACATTCAAAAGCTGTTTCTCAGTAGGTGGTAACACAGATAGATATGTGGTAGCTGAGGCCATGTTGTGTACAGCACAACATTTCCTGGAAGAATCTTTAAACAATGAATCACACTATAAGGGGTCAATTAAGGCAGTGATATTGTATAAACCAGAATGTCTAAGAGAGGTTTGGAACAAGAACAAGGTACCATTTGGGATAATTTGGCATTGGACCATCCATACAAAGTTCCCTTGGAGAGTTTGGCCATGGGGAGTATTTGTCCTTGAGACTTGGTTTACCACTCAATTTGTAGGGTAGATTTATCAGGAGCAACAACCGAGGCAGTGAGGTAGGCATCTGAACTTTCCTGGACAGTAATCAAATTGTCGGGAATATTGATAATGACTCCCACTGGGGTAGTTGCAGGTGGACCAAGATGAGGAAGGATGCTTTACTGTGCCTTGGATGCACAGGATAACTGCTGAGATGAGAAGAAAATGGAACAAGATAGCCATCTTGTCAGTGTATCTGAAAAGAAAAATCAAATATTAGTAAATTAATACTATTCCACCCAGTGAGGTGAGGAAAATTAATTATACTTCTTTATACAGTTTCAACTGGTTTGCATGTGACCATTTGTCAGTCAGTTTGTTGTTTTGCATGAGTCTAACCTGACTGCTGGACTGAGCTTGTTGACAATGGGATATGATCCTTCCCACTTATTGGAGAAGGAATGTGGGATGTCCAAATCTGAGAACCACTACCTGATCCCCAGTTTGCCAATCCACTTCTTGTGCATGTTTGTCAAACTAAATTTTGGACTGTTGCTGGGCCTTGCCCATGCAGTTAACTAACATACAAATGAGTGTCTTGTCTGAGTTTTTCCACATATTGGTCCTCTGAGACATGGTCTGCAGTGGGGTGTGCAGATCAAATAACAGGTGTTCAGGTAATCTCATGTTTCTACCAGTCATCACCTCAAAGGGTGTCAACTGGGTGATGGCTGAGGGTGTGCCTAATTGCCATAAGGAGTAATGGCAGTAGGGAATCCCAATCCTTGGGATTGTCCTCAATGACTTTGGAAAGCATTTGCTTAATCCATCTGTTGTACCTCTCTACTTGACCTGATGATTGTGGGTGGTAAGGTATGTGGAACTTCTGATGAACTCCGAGGAGTTCAACTGCTTCTTTCATCAACTCACCTGTAAAACTGGCTCCTTTGTCAGAGTCTACCTTGAGAGGTAGGCCCCACCTGGAGAAAATTTGTTCCACCAGGATTTTGGCAGTGGTTTTAGCAGTGTATGTCTTAGTGGGGAAGCTTCAACCCACTTAGAGAAAAGATCAGTTACCACAAGAGTGTATTTGTTGTTTCCACTGGTATTGGTTAGAGGACCAATAATATCAATTTATATGGCATGCCAAGAGCTGGAATGTCTTTGTGGTAGCAGTTTGTCATTTTGTTTGTTAGGGATGGGGTTATTTTGCTCACACACAAGGCAGTTGTCTATGTACTGTTTGACATCATTGGTGACACCAGGCAACCAGATGGTGGTTTTAAGTCTTTGGAGTGTGTTTTCCACTCCTGGTGTCCACCAGTAGGGGTGTCATGCACTTAGTGCAAAAATTCAGACCTGAGATGATGAGAGACCACCCACAATTTGTTGGGGTGTCATCTAGTTGAAACCAGATGAGTTTGTCATCAGGGACAGGTTTAGCTTACCTTCATGCCTTCGGTAGGGGTTATAGGTAGGGGCTCTGTGTTTACTGCAGCAAAGTGGACCTATATTCTGAGGCAGTACCTCATACATTCTGCAGCAGAACAACTGCTGATTTGAGGTCATTCTGTGGTAGAAAATTGTGGCTAAACAGCATGCTATCAAGGGATTAAATCTTAGTTAACCCTTTGACTGCCTCGTCTACAAACACTCTGCTACACTGAAAGTGGAACAGCAGGCCATTTAACAGTATGTAGTCTTCTTATCACAAATATAAACTAGAATAACCCAAACTTTGTGCAGCCATGGGCATGAGTGTTTATTTTAATGATTTTCCTCCACCCCAAATTTTGAAGGCTCACCTATTCTTCCGAAATTGGTGGCCTTTTCTGTTCTCATAGGTAATAATTCAAGGAGGACATACACAGTTAGCTAAAACTACATGAAGGCAAAGCCTGCTTGGATTTCTTCTAGTTTATATTCATAGTTAGCAGATATAAAGAGAGACTCAACTTGAAAGCAATTTTTACTGATTTTGATCAACGTTCTCTTGTATTATTATAATACTCCAACTGCCTTGCAACAAACAGGTTGAGTGCAGTGTGCAAATCTGGGTGTTGGGGGGATTGTCTTCCTATAACAGTGAAGGAGGTGCAACTTGCAGTGTCTGTGGGATTTATTGACTCCTGATTTTTCTTTTGGGGGCACACACTAAAAATGCAACAAAGTCGTTCTTATTAAGCTAGAGTAACCTTGGCTAACATGTTCTCTTCTCCTTGCAACTCAGGGGTTGTTTTGGTGTTTGTCAGTCAGTGACCCTCATTTCCTTATGTATAGCAGCAGTCAAACTCTCCATTCTGATTTTTTCCATATCTACTTGCTCCAGTTCTAGTATACCCTGGTCTCCAACTCTGCTACAGGTGGGCAACTTGATCCTCCTTAAGAGTTGAGCTTGATGCCACCACTTAGGGCTGCAGGTTCAAATCTGCCAAGAAATTACTCTCACATTTGCAGGTATAGCACTGTGGCCCACAAATCAAAACTATGATCGATGTCTACCAGTGGGGACAAAGTTCTCTGCTCAGTCTACTGCCAGCCCTATGTTTCTGCAATCAGCTCCTCCTCTGATACCTGTCACCACACAGAGATTGATTCAACCTGCAAGGGCACCACTCAGTTGTCTCACTTCTTGACTACAGCTTGCCTTCCTGTTCTTCCTTCCAAATTCATCTTCCAAGGATTCAGTATGCACCATGAGCAGCCTCACAATGAAAAATTAATATGGCTGAGCTACTCACACCTACACAGCTGCAAATCATAACTTCTGTGGACCTAATCAAGCTTGGCTACTATTGCATCAGTCCCTTCCCTCACAATACTGGCTGGATGGAGTTATGTAACAAGAGCCAGCATGAGTCAAGATGCCCTTACGGCCACTAGCTTTTTGTCTTTGTAGCAGATGGCATCAGTTTGCTGCCCTTCTAAGTATGTATGCCATGGCATACTTAAAATATCAGTAACTATTCCCTGCCTTATTTATTTATTTATTTGCTTTTTGTTAACCGGGTAAGCACACTAGAGAGCCAAGTGCCTATTTTCAGGTGTGACCTGGGAGATAACAAAAGGTACATACATGAACATCAGACAAAAACAAGTGAAGGATTACATTAAAGAGCATTAGCACACAGGGTCAATACAAGTAACAACAGGGGTTTACAATGCAGGCAGTAGGTAGAAAAACAGTATGGTAGTCATATGTAAGTCAGTGTTCATTGTTCCAGGCAGCAATGCTGCAAGGCTTGCAGGTGGGCAGAGAGGAGAAAATTGGCATGAGGGCCCAGAGCAAGATAAGGGAGTTGAACAGTAACAATGCTCTCCCTGTTGGGAAGGTGGGCCTAAGTGGCCTTGTGTGATCACATAGCATAGCTAGCATTTCTGCAGCTGTGTGGCTGGTTTTCCTGATTTCTGCAGCAAGCACTGATTTCTGCAGTCAGCCCTAATTTCTGCGACCACTGCTGCAACCCGCAGAATACATGAAAACATGGGGCTTTGGTTATGGATAGGTAGATTCTTCTCAGTACCTTTGTCCAGGAATCTGAATACATCTTTGAGTTCAGAGTCAGCATGCTGGGCTTCTGACAAATCCAATGGAGAGAAGGGTTCAGGTTTCTTCCTGACTGCTGCAATGTGTACAGCCACTCTGGCCTCTGGATGGCCCATCATCCAGGTGCTCCCCTCGGGCCCCTTCCTTTGCAAGGGTTTCAGCAGTGTCATTGAAGGCATGATGGGGCTATGTATGGAGTGGGCCTTAACTTTGTGTACTTAGAGTTTGTGCAAACTTCTGTGCCAGTGAATGAATGTATATTACCAGTTCCTTGTGTTTCACGGTGTGCCATCAGGAGAGGTAAAGGAGTTCTTCTGCCAGAAAGGAAGAAATTCTGTAAGGAACAACAAACCCAGTAAGAGCTAGGAAAATTATGGTATCCTCAGTTACATGCTGGATGAACTTCGATGGTGCGGTCCACTGCTGCCATTCCGCATACTGTGATGATGCCACACTGCAATGCTTAGAAATTTTAACAGTGTTACCAAAAGGGTAAATTACTAATATGTCCATTCCTGCTATTTGTTCTCCCTGGTAATCGGAAGCTGATCCGCCTGTGAAGACATGACACAATGAGGTATTCTCAAGTACCTGTGGTGTAGCAGGAAGGAAAGGACCTGGATCTGGTAGATCAGGTGGCTGCAGTGTACAGTCATGGGGTTCTCCTTGAAAAAGGAAACCATGCGCCAGCATGGATGGCATCTTGTTGGGGTGAACCTTAATGTCTCTATCCTGTAGAAGGAGGCACCAGTGTGTCAATCTGGTATTAGAGACTGACCCATCCTTTACTCTGTCTGATAGCAAAAGGCTGTTGGGGTGTGGTTTGTATTGATTATCAGGGAGTACCCAATGATATACAGAAAGTGCTTGACAAGCCCAGTAGGTGGACAGAAGGTTCCTTTCACAAGGGCTGTATTTCTGTTCCACTGGGGTCAAGAGCTGTGATGCATATGCAATGGGTCTCAGGGTGCCATGGACCTTCTGGGCCAACACTGCAGACATAGCAATGTCAGAGGTGGCACATTCCAGCTGGAATGGCAGGGCTGGATTGGTTTCACCAAAGCTGGAGCTGAGGCTAGGGCCTGTTTCAGTGATGTCACAGCTTGGGTGTGAATGGGGCCCCAAGTTCAGGAGACATCCTTTTTCAGTAGTTCATACAGAGGGGCAGCCTTCTGAGCAAAATCACAAATAAAATCTCTAGAATAGTTTACTATACCTAGAAACCTTCTAAGGGTGGCCACACTGGTGGGCAGTGGAAAATCTTGCAATCCTTTTATCTTCTTCCAGGTAGGGCTTCAGCCTTGGTCTGTTATCCTCAGGCCCAGAAAGTACCTCTCTCTGACATAGTTGTGCTTTGCAGGGTTACATTTGAGGCCTGCCCTCTGGATGAGGGTCAGTAATTCATCTAAGAAATCTAGATGTTGTTCCTGTGTAGCTGTGGCCAACAACAGGTCATCTACATACTGCAAGAGACACTGGGGTGTAGAGAAACCTTCAAGGGCATCCATCATGTGCAAATGGAACAGGAGGGGCTGTTGTGGAACCTCTGTAGTAGGCAGGTCCTCATGTATTGCCTGCCCTCAAAGGTGAAGGTGAACTTATATTGACTTTTGGGGCCAATGGCAATGACCAAAACCATTGGAGATATCCAGGGCACTAAACCATTGTCGGTCAGGGGTCAGTAGTCGTAGCATGTCTGCTGCTGATGCCACAGTTGGAGCACAACTGGGGGTGACTTGGTTTAGTCTCCTGTAGTCAATAACAAGTCTCCAGGCACCTTTGTTTTTTACAGGCCAGGCTGGGGAATTTGCAGTAGAAACACATGTCGTGATTACACCTTGCTTGAGGAGTGATTTAATTGTTTCCTAAGAGAAGGCAAGGCCTCAGGTTGAAAGGGGTATTGACATTGCCTCTCATGCATTGGGCCTGTCACTTCAATGACAGTGTGCATCCTGCCACAATCATGCTTGTTAGTGGCAAATGCCTCCAGATGCCTTTGTAGGATGGGGAGGAGCTTTGGAAAAAGTTCATGGTTTTAAATAAATCTATGACACCATAATCCTTACTGTTTGCAGAGATTATTGCAACCAATGTGAATTAGAGATAATAATGGTGTGATATTGTCCCTGAATTTGTATCAGTAACATGTTGGCTAGGTCCACCACACAGCTGTGTGATGCCAAAAGTCAATTCTGATTATACAACGTGATCATGCAATACCGTTAGCTGAAAGGTGTGATATGCCTTCAGGTGTCCCAGTGTCACAGGTAATGGCAGGGAGCGGTATGCGGGTAACCTAGTTCCGTCACCCCAGACATAGTGACCCTCTGTCTGGTAGACCAACGTGATGTGTCTGGGTTGTCATCCTGTAATACAGACACAGCCGTGCCTGTATCCAGTAGTATTGTCAGTAGGTGGTCCCTGACCTTGGCCTCTGTGCAGGGCCTTCCATTCATATCAAGACCAGCTTGTTTACAATACGGACTGGGCCTGTAATTGTCAGTCTGTTCTAGTGAAGGCCAGGAGGCTCCTGAAAAAGTGTTAGGGCCTGGTTCCTTTGAACCACTTCACCATGCAGTATTGATGCTATATAGGGAGCGCTTCCAGGTTCAGGCCTGTAGTGGCCTGAGGGGCTAGATTTCCGGTATCTCTGTGGCCTGCTGAGGCCTGCTCTCCCAGTTGTATTGCTGCAAGGGCACAAATGGGGATGGTATCCGTTATGGAGGCGTACTTGCCCTAGAAGATCTTGGAATTTCTGGTTTTCATTGGCTAGTTCCCTATATGAGGGCCTGATCTTTGTTGTTTGCCCTTGTTGTTTTATGGTGTTTCTTATTTTTGTGGTAGTTCCGGTTCCCACCCCAGGATTGTTGTTGTTGTTGGGCCTGCTGGGGTGTTGGTTGTCTGTGGGAGGGGCTGTTTCTCCTGGGCCTGCCCCTCCACTGTGTAGTGTGTCATGGCCTCCAGAATGGCTTCCACGGCGGCTACTTTCTTGGAACCGGAGCCTGAATCATGGATGTAGAGTTGATAAACTCTCTCTGTTTTCTGAAGAATATCAGCAAATCTCTCCATGTTGGGATAGGTGGTTGGCTTTACCTTTTCTCTTACTGCAGGGACCATGTTCCAGAGGACAGGGTCTTATACTCAATGAGGTCCACATCAGTGGCTTCTCCTGCATGGTGCTTCCCTGCTCAGTAGGCCATCCAGAGCCTCTGTTGGAAAGTCTGCGGACTTTTATTTGCATTCTGTTTCACAGGACATGTGAGCATCACTCCCATTACACCTGGGCTGTGTGCAGTGATGAGTTCAGCTGCTGTTTCGTCAAGGTGCCATGGCCATTCTGGTGGATGACATTGGGAATTTCAACCACAGGCCAGGATCGATGGTCTGGCATAGGATCTGGACCTGGTAGACTGTGGCGGACTAAGCACTTCACATTTAGCATGCACCTTTTCAAGTGGCAACTGAGGTTGTCAGATGGCTCATCCGACCAATGCTGTCAGCTATTTGCTGAACACAGTAGGCCATTTGTAGGGGATTATTGGGACAATCAAGCAGTGGTAGATTACCTAGGACACCCTCCAGAGCTGCCTGAGCTGCAGCTTCTGCCACAGTGCAGACCATTCCATCCCAACTCATGGCTTCCTGCTGCATCTGTCTGATCTGGTTTGGAGTGTCCGCTTACTTCTGTTGGGTAGGGTCACATTGCCTAAGACAGCATCAGTCATTTCTCTGTCTCTTCCTTATCATCCACAGAAATAATGGAGATTGGCGGTGCCGTTGGGACTAGCCTGGGCCTGCCCCCATCATGGGGGTCACCATATTTGCATTGCCCATGATGTGTGTCATGCCATTGATGATGTAGGGATGTGGTATGATGTGACAGGGTCTGCCATGTTGTGGATGGTGGGGAGGGAGTCTAGGCCATAGTAGGGGTGTGACTGGGCATTGTACTGGGAGATGCTGTCATCTGACTCCTCCTCCTCCTCCTCAAATGACATCAACAAAGCAAGGGCTACACCTCCCATTGCCTTGACATGACCAGCTAGAACCTCTCGCTGATGGTGCAGTTTGCCATTTTAGATTCGCATTCCTCATGTCTCAATTTTGCAACATTCTGACCCACACCATCCTGCATCTGCTTCTGTAACACTATCTGCGTGCACTCAATTCACGATTGTCCTTAGTAGCTACTCTTAAGTCATTACATGCCTGGTTTATCTCATCCTGTAACTCTCCCAACTCCTCACGCATCTGATCATTCATTCTACTTAACAAGTCATTCATTTTCAAAGCCTGCCCCTCATCCTGTCTCAAACTTTCACCTCCAACTTCAACATACAAAGTTCCTACTCAACTGCCTGAGCAGAATGATGCAAAAGGGAATCCTTTTCATTTCACAGAGTTTGGAGCTCAGACTCCAAATCCAACTCATGCCTCACACATTCAGTTTCCTGCAATCCCATCTCCTGCTTAAGAGATGAGATTTGCAGTTCATGGGATCAAAACCTTGCTTCAGAGGCTTCCAGAGCAGCATACAGAGCTGCAACCAACAGTTCTTTAGCTTCTCACTTTCTGGCTGTTTGTCTCATCTCTGTGTACTGGGTTGATATCCCCAGCACAGGGTTTTCGGATTGACTTACGTCCCACGCAAAGTCTGCCCATCCTCCATGGGAGGCAAGGAAGTTTGAGACATCAAGTCTCAGTTCTGCAGATATTTGATATGGTGGCCATTGTGTGGGAGGGAACAAAAAAATCAAAGTGTGAAAAGGCGTCATGCTGTATATCGATCCACAACAGGTGCATTAGTACACAGTCAGGCTATGTGCACTTGTAAGCTTGCAATTCAAAACTGCTGTGGGGTGGATTGAACTGTCATCAACCACATCCAGTAAGCGCCAGACTTTGAAAGTGATTACAAAGTGGGTGAAAATGGGAGAGATGGTGCAGGAATACACACCTACTGTCCCGTTGGGAAGGGAAAAGGTCTTAGCAACAATTGAAACTTTACAAACTCCAAATATTGCCTGCACGTGGTCACCAGTTGTCAGGAGGTCTAAGCCTCAGTCTCAGGTTCTTGGCAATAATGGTCATGCAAGGAATCACAGACACATTGCATAAGAGTAAATAAAGCTTGTTTATTACTACCAAAGGAAAATCACATTTGCCCTAAGCAGTTCTTAACAATAGGAACTGGGAGCCAATGCTAAGCATTCCCTATACCTCAAGGAATCTCTGTGTCTCCTGAGGTCTCTGAGGTAGAAGACATAATGTCTTACATTATAGACCTAAGATAATTACCATGGTTACTGTAAGATAGAAACATTTCTAGTTACAGAGATGAGCCCTATTGGCTAAATTAGAAGTGGCTCCACAGTCCAAGACAATATTATACAATTTAGTTATAGTCATCACTTTGTAGAACAGTACAGTTTTTACATAGCCATGTAGTAATACAAATCATCAGAAGATGGCAATGCCAACTTATACATCATAATCACTACAAGGACATAGATGTCCTAACATCTTGTAAACAAGAAGTACATGTGTATATTAGAAAGTAAAGTGTATTAGTAATAACGTGCATACATATCCTGACATCTACTCTTGTATGGTAGATTCCTTAGCCCCATATGTTAATATAACATATACCTAAATGCTAGCTGTCTGCAGTGTACCTCTGGGGTACCAGTTAGGGTTCAGGGATCTCGTGTAATAGGAGCAAGCCAGAGTCCAGGGGTAGTAGGGAGGACAGGATTGAGCATCTGGGGACTACTCTACTGTCCTGGGAGGGAGGGACCCAATCCCATACTCTGGTGGCTTCTGGCAGTGGCTGGGGCACAGCAGCTCATAGTCCAGCAACCAAGGGATTGGCTGCTGTGATGATCCTATAGGCATGCATAGGAGTGTGCATGCCCATGCTGGACACATTGCACATCTGAGTCAAAAGGAGGGATGAAAAAGCTTGAAAACCTCTGGCTCTTGGAGGAGGCGATGGTGGCATGATTGACTCTGGCCCACATCCCCAACACTGGACTTTCCTGGCTGGACTTCCTCCTACCTCACCCAGCTCCTGGCATGGCTGTCTAGATTTCAGATGAGGACATCTGGTAAGCGGATGGATGGCCCCACCCTGGAGGGTATAGATCAGAGGCCAGCTGTGGTCAGCAGCAGGGTGGGGTGTTCAGCCAGGGGTTTCAAGTGGGGAGTTAGGAGTTGTAGTTGGGTGTTGCTTTGTACCACATAGGCTGAGAATGGGGCTCTATCTTGATTAAGACACTGGTACATTCAAGGTTTAACAGGAAATCGTTCCCTGCATTTACACCTGAAAGGATCTTCATTTGCCATTCATTGTACTCCAGATGGGGGTGCCTTCAGTGTCAGTACACAATTTCAGGTTTCCCACTTGAGGTTGTATTGCTCTGTGCTCAGAGCAAAACAGAACCCAATGTTAAAGAATATTAAATTAAGTAAGACTGTTGAGTTTGTAGCCCGAGTCCCTGTACTGTGCAGCCTTTTAATATCTGCCTCAGTGAGGGTTTCAGCATGATTTGGTTTGTTTCCCTTGCCCAGTGTTTACAGGTGCTTCTGTTTGGCTGTTAATGTCTTGACTGTCTCAGGAAGGCAGTCTCAGCAGATTTAAAAATTAAAATCTTTATGTTCAAACTTCTTTAAATGATGGTCCATGCTCCTAACATCTCTCAAATCGTTGAAGACTCATACTCACTTCCATCTAAACATTGTCTTTTGAATATAAATTCAGCCACCAGGGGTCTAATTCTGTTGGAGGGATGGCATGCAGATTCCTATGCTCACCTTTATCATGAAGGAAGCTGTGAATTTGCCTGATGTCATTTTCATTTTTTTCAGAGTTTTTTTTTATTTTTCCTGCTCAGGGCGAACTTTTCAAGCTCTGAGGCTGGCTTTGATAGTACTGCCGTGGCCACTGGTAGTATAGGAGAACTTGATACGTGAGTTTGTAACCTTACTACTGCTATGGAAATCTCAGTACAGTGTGGCTGTTTGAACTACGGTTCTTATAGGGCAGACAGATTAGAACTCTTTGGAGAATACATTTTCAGTCAAATGTGGGCTTAAGAATGCATCTGTGTGATGATCGTACTGCAGCAGAACAAAAGTCATTCTGCTGCACTATGAATGCCACTGTGTAATGCAGAACAAAATTTTTCAGCTGATGGAAAATGATGCATAATTACGTTCCGCCATACATTATGGGAGAGTTTTGTGATAAAGAGGGACTGGGAATGAGGTGGAGAGAGGGTGAGAAGCTATCCAGATAGCAGGAGCAGAGTTGCTGAAGGACCATAAACCAGTGGTTAAAAGGGGACTATGAGGACAGAAAGATGTCCTGTAGTAAGTGATGTGATCAGAGAGATAAGAAGGGACAGGACCATGAAGAAATTTGAAAACAAGTAGGTTAGGTATATATTGGTAGTACTTTCCGTCAAAGGCTTAGGCTTCACAAAATCAAGTTTATCCCTATAAAATTATTCCAATGGGGCTGACTTAGTTGCACCATGTTATAGCGTTGTTCTGCCAACTGGGAGAACATAGTTCTGTCTATCACCAGACCCGTGCTGGTGCTGGCAAAATGTTAAGTGCATCATAGAGGTGAAACACTCTACTGCCAGAGGGTGGTAACAGTAGTCTGACATTTGCACATCCTGCTGGCCAACCTCAGACCTTGACAGCTGGAGGGTGGGGTGTGGGGTTGGTCAACATCAGAGGACAGGACACTCCATGTCACAATGCAGTCTTAATATTTCTGAACTGGGCTACCATTTAGAGGCTTTTAAATATAACCACATGTGCAGGGCTTCAGTTAACTTATTTTAGATAGACATTATTTGACATTCAAAAATATGGTAACATGTCTACAATCAATGATTAGGAATTAAATGACTCCTAAGGAAAACAAACATTTTGGTGAAATCCATGTTTCCAAGCATTAAAGTCCAAAGTTTCATTTTTCCAAAAGAAAGGGATGAGATTTTCAAAAGACCACCAAAGATCTGCCTACTGCTATTTTCAAAATGGCACCAATCCAAAAGACTGGTCAGCAATTAGATGGTATAACTGCACAAAACTTTCCTTGTCCAAACCAAGATACAGCTGAAGCAAAAATTAATCAAATTGAATTTGCATCAACAGTTTTGTCACAAATCTTGACTTTCTATTACAAATAGATACATTTTTTTTAATAGCAGCAGAAGGGCAGATTGGAAGCAGCTGGCAGAAATCAGACAGAAGTACCAGAGTGCATTTGTCTTCTTTGATAATACCCAAGAAGATTTTACCTGTCAAAATTTAGAATAACTTTCAAAATTTGGTCTCTTTTGAAAGTCTTAATTTCCAAAATATGCAACCTGAGAATTAAACTGGAATGACAGTTATAGCCACCAATATAGTCAGATATTTAAAGATCGTTTGCATTATTTCTTAAGAGATTCTCTCAGGTGGCCCTACAGGGGCACTGCAGGTAAACAGATAATCTATCTACAGATAGCAAAGAAATTTTATGAACTATCTAACCGTAAATTATTGCAACTGGACTTCCAAATTTAGACCAATGGAAGTCTCTGATTTTCAAAATAATGAACTGAACATTTGCTCCTGTGTTTCAATCAGAAAATACAGCATCCCCGACAATAAAATGAGATTTCAAACCTGAATTAGTGATGAAATCCTTTAATGGCTGATAATTTGAACTTAGGGTTCTATCCAGTAGGAACATTCTGTACATAGTTAATGTTGTGCACATAACATTGTAATTACACTAGTGACTTCTGCTCAATAGTCACTTAAGCATTAAGGCATAAACAGGAGTTTGGTTACTGCCACCTAATCTAACCCTAGGGGCTATGATGTTTGAGACAAGCTAAATCCCTTATGCCTCTAGGCTTACAATAATAAACTACTATAATCAGTTGAGTACGGAACATCAAGATGGCAGCCACGCTGGGCTGACCTCTAGATAGTAGAGTTAGAGCAGCATATATTTTATTGTTTTATTTTATTTTTTGTTAGTTATATTTAGCACTTTGTTTGCTTTTAGTTTTAGTAGCAGCATTAGCAGTGCTATCACAGTTTAGCATTCAGCATTTAGTGAGAGGGTGTTTTAGTGAGTCAACTATCACTAGGAGTGTATTAGGATTTAGGCGGCAGAGATAATTTAATTGGGGTCTCTGGAGTCACTATAAGGGTATGGTTGTGACTCTTGGGAGGCGTGGAACATTATCTGTTATTCTGGCCCAAAACATTGAAGTGGAGCAATTGAGGACCTTACCTTCCCAGCCTGTTTTGAGTGGTGCGACCTTGTTGCTTGGAGGATTAGAGAGCTGTGCATCCTGATGAGGAGTGGATCCTGCTTGGAACTGTCATTTGGAGAGCAGGGCCAGGCGTGTGTTCCTGGACTGGGTTTGGCACGGACCATCTCGCTCATTGTGGAATTGCCTCAGTGAATTGATTCCATGCTGGTTCTTGATCTGAAAGTTTGGGGATCTGTGCTGGTCTTTTGGACTGGGGCTTTGTTGCCCTGCTGAATTGACTGGAGCTGCTTGTACCCTGGGATTTGGGGGACTGCTTGGTGTGTTTAGCCTGCATTCCACACAGCGGTAGGAGGTAGGGCTTGCTGGAGGGCTGGCCTTTGAATCTGTTACCCCTAGGCTCCTGGGGATTCAGCCAGTGGGCTGTTTCAAATGGGAGTTGAGGTGTTGGGTAACTGGTAGAGCCAGGGGGCAGTCATCCCCAAAGCACTGGGGGATATTCTGCCACTTACTCTTGGAGTCTGAGCTGGAGATTCGAAGTCTAAAGAACTTGGACTACAGAATCTGGACTGGTGCACAGGTTTGACCCTTTTATTTCATCATTCGTTATATTGGGCTGTATTTTTAGTTTATGGGCAGTGAGAGAGCCCAATGACAGTCTAAACTTTAAAGAAAATCCATGATCTTTGGAGAGACATCATCTGGAGACTTTCTGGCAGTGAGAGTGCTGAATAATTGATTAATTTTCATATTAATTTATTGACTGCTCCCCTGACCTTTGTGAGAGATAGTGTCAGGGGACAATAATTTTCATTTCTGGAGAGGTGGGAGCTCCCAGAGGAAATTAACTATTCGATTGGGAAAGTTTGTAATATTTACTGCTACTTAAAACCTTTCACACCCTGTTATATAGCCAATTCTGTATTGTTGTTGGGGTTGGGGATTTTGGTTGATTGTTTGTTGTGTGTGTGTGGTTGTTGTTTGGAGTGGTGTGGAAGTTAGATAGTTTTAGAGTTGCGCTAAATGTTATTTGATTGGTGTTTGTGATCTGTGGCGAAGATGTGTTGGGCAGGTACATTGACAGTCAGGCATTATTCCCCCTCAGGCTGAGGAACCTTCACCCTTTCTTTTGTCCCTCCCTGTCCCGGAGGTGTTTAGATGGTGTAGGGCACTGGGGATAGTTAGGAGGAAAGGGTGGGGCTCAGCCTGTTGAAGAATGCAAAGAGTGGGTGGATTGGGATTGTGGGGACAAGGAGTCACCTTGGGATGAAATGGGTCTGGGAAAGGGTCCTCCCAGTCTGGTTCCCATACCCAAGGGCTCTGCTTATGTAGGCAGGAAGCATGCAGACTTCCTCTGCTGCTCATCCGACTCGGGCAGTGTTATGTAATGCCAGGTCTATTAAAAACAAGACTGCTATAGTTGCTGATCTTGTTAAATCATCTGACCTGGCTTGCTTCACCAAGACCTGGCTGGATGAGAATGCTGGTCCCATTTTGGCTACAGTAATTCCTGATGGGTACTTGGTGATACATCGCCCAAGGACAGATCATAGGGATGGGGATGTGGCCATTTCTTTGAAGTGGAACTGAACCTGATGGAAGTACCAGTGGAGCCACCAACTCTTTGAATATATCATGGGTGAGGGTGTGGGGTGCAGCATTCTTCTCATCTACCATCCACCAGGAGACAGGAATCTTTTCCTTCAAGAAGTCACGGACTTTGTTGTCGACCTGACATATTGATCCCACAGATGGCTGATCCTGGGGATTTCAATGCCTGGGTCAACGATGACCTCTCGCAGTTTGGACGGGACTTCCTCCATTTAATGAGTTCACTGGGCCTCACACAGGTTATTTCCTCCTTGACTCACATTGGCGGTCATTCATTGGACTTGGTGTTTCTCCTGGGGATGGAGATATCCATTTGGTGGTGGAACCAGTTGGGTGGTCCTACCATCATTCCATTGGGTTCAGTTTGTGGCCCCAGGAGCTTGTCCCTATGGAGATGGTCCGATACACGCCTTTGATGAGTGTATCTCCCAATGGCCTGATGGTGGTGTTGGACCTATCGGGTATGCTGAATGAATGTACAGATCTAGGAATCTGGTACTAGCCTATAATAAGGCAGTGACAGAGGCCCTGGATTCCATACTCCTGTTCATGTTTGCCTTACTCTTCACCCCAGGTTTCCTTGGTTTTATGAGACCTTGAGGGAGTTGAGGAGAGTCGGACAAAAGTTAGAGAAGTGCTGGCGGAGGTCGGGCCTGGTGTGTGACAGACTTGGTTTGATGGACCACTATTTGGTCTATCAATCAGCAATTACCCATAAGAAGGCTGGATTCCTGTCCAGGAAATTGCTGCTGGCCAGAATTGACCAGCTCAGCTTTTCTGGACCATAGACAGACTGTGCAATCTACTGGAAATGCTTTTTCACAAGAGTGGTGTGAGGAGATTGCTCGATTTTCTCACAGATAAGATTGTCACTATCAGATCCAATATCTGCTTGACCCTCTTTCAAGGGAGTAGCGATGGTTGGCAGTAGATGTTAGATGCCCAGTTTGTGTGGTGCAAGTTCGACCGGCTCACAGTCAGTGATATTGTGATAGTTATCCAGTCATTATGTCCGACAAACTGTAGTTTGGACCTGGGCACCTCGCATTTTAGTTGGTTGTGTGGATACCATCAGCCTAGTCCTTGCGACATTGTCTGGTTGTCCTTGAAGAAGGGATCTTTCCAGATCCCTGAAGGATCTTAATGGTTCGGCCCCTTCTTAAGAAGTCCTCCTTGGACCTGGACTGTCTGGCAAACTACAGGCCTGTCTCTAACCTACCATTGTGGGTAAGGTTATTGAGAAGGTGATGGCATTATAGCTGGATGACCATTTGACCAGTGACAATATTTATGATTCTTTCCAGTCCAGTTTTAGGAAGAGACATAGTACTGAGACAGCCCTTGTTCGGGTACTAAATGACCTCCTAATAGTGAGAGATTGAAAGACTCATTCCATCTTGGTCCTTTTGATCTCTCTGTGGCATTTGACACCATGGACCATGGTGTGCTGTTGGATCACCTGCGGTTTGTCTGTGGACTTTTGGGATCGGTCCTCAGATGGTTTGATCTTTTCTCATGGGTAGGACTCAGAGGTGGTGTCTGTTTTTTTCCTCAGCTACATTTCTCCCTATCCAGTGGGGTACTGCAGGGATCCATCTTGGTGCCCATGTTGTTTGCGTGTATATGCTGCCATTGGGAGAGATTATTCGTGGTACAGCTTGAGCTTTCACGCTGTGCAGATGATACTCAGCTATACATGTCTTTTGTGTCTGATCAGGATGATGCTGTCTCAGTATTTAACAGCTGTCTAGCTGAAATCCAGGACTGGATGAATGTGAGCTGGCTGCTGTTGAATCCCAAAAACTGAGGTGTTGGTGGTGGTGTGAGGCGGGTGTGTTGGCAGGTTCTCCTTGGTTCATGGCTTGGAGGTGTCCAGCTAACTACCTCAGACCGGTGCAGAACCTGGGCTTTATGCTTGATGGCTGCCTAACCTTAAAATCGCAGGTGTCGGCAGTGTTCAAAAGCTCTTTTACCATCTGAGGAATATCACCCAGTTAAAGCACCTGGTTCCTCCCGATGATCTTCCAATGTTAGTTCATGCTTTTGTTACCTCCTGCCTTGACTACTGCAATGCCCTTTACCTAGAGCTACAGGGGGTTGATATCCATCGCTTGCAGCTGGTACAGAATGCGGCAGCCAAGCTTTTGACTGGTACCTCTAGGACCAGTCATATAAAGCCTGTGCTCAGCGGACTGCTCTGGCTTCTGATACAGTGGCGGATCACCTTCAAGGTTTCATCGTTAACCTATAAGGCCCTACGATCAGGAACCCAGTAACCTGAAAGATCTCCTTCACCCTACTGTTTCCTCTGCCCTTTCTGATCCACTGATGAGGGATTGCTAGAGATTCCCAGGGTACATTTACAAATGTCTGGGGCAAGGGCATTTAGTTTTGTGGCCCAACCCTGTGGAATTCTCTATCTCATTGGGTACGAGATTGCCTGACAATCCAAAGCTTTAAAGTTGCTTTGAAGATGCATCTTTTAGCCTGGCATTTTTAACTACTAAAGCTGCTATTGTATTTATTAGTTTAAATTTTATTTGGATATTTATAAAAATGTGTGTGCTTTTATTGTACAGGCGCCTTAGTTAGGAAAAGCACCTTTTATAAATAAAGTTTTGATTTGATTTGAGTGTACCAGTATTCCAAGCAGACCTGGGTTCAAATCACAGTTAGGTACTGTAACAGGAGCCCCTGTTATGTGTTTAAACCCTGTTATAAATATGAATATGTGCAATCAACACCCCTCATTTTTTTTCCTTTCACTCTTTCCCTCCTCTTATTTTTCTGCCTTTTCTTTAAATTCTTGTCAGGGTGGCCAACTTGGCAATCTCTAAAACTGTTTGCTGTCCCTTATTCTCTTTATCCCTCTTTATGCACACAGCATTATGCTCCAGATTGCAGAGATAGGAAATAGCACAAGTCACACTCTATTGTCAATATCTGGTGCCCTTGGTTTAAGAAGAGTGCGTAGCACACATTTCTGCAGCACCAAGCTCTGGAACCACTGCTGCTGAGTGCAGCTTCTTTGACTTATGTGGCTCAGGTGCGAGAGACATCACTGTTTGCTGAGTGTGACAGAGCAATTCTTTTTGGGGAGCGGGTTGTTGAGTGTTGGTGTAGCCACATATAGTGGCTGAATGAACACTTCTTATTCAGAGCAAGTAAAAGAATGATTGCTTTGGAGCAAAGGCATGTTCTGAACAAAAGCCAACTGCTGCACCAGGGGAAAGATCAAAGTCACTTGAATACTTGACTGCCGGCTAGTGAGACACTACGGGCAAGGGTAACTGTAAGCCCCGTAGTGTCTAGAATAAAGTGTACCCTGTACAGATGTAGCCCCAGAGATGTTGTGATTGAGGGTTGCATATGCAATAGAATAATGAAGCCTGTGATGTTCTATCCACACTATCTGGCCTATGGAAACTCCCCAATTAGGTAATGTCACAGCCTATGGAAACTCTCCAATTATGTAATGTCATGGCCTATGAAAACTCCCCAATTATGTAATGTAATCACAATGAGCTATAAAAAGGGCTCACCACTAGCAGAATGTTAGATAGCTGAGTCAGTCTAGTGCTGACAGTGAGTAGGGTAAGACCTACAGTTGGGGTGTGTGTGTGTGTGTGTGTGTGTGTGGATTTCACACAGGTTACTTGAGAAAAGTGTTCATTGGACAATCTTGGCTGAAGCAGAGCTGAATACTCTGCTGAAGGAAGCAGAGGTCTGAATTTATTTGTGCAGGACTAATTATATGACTTTTTTCATTTCTGTACATAAGTGTATTTTTCTAAAACTAAATTTGTGAATGCATTTGTGCGTTTTATTCATGTGATCCCTGCTTTGTTGTGTCAGTTATTATCCCACATTCACAGGCACTTAAGTGTTTCTCACTTCTAAACTGTATTTCAAATGAGTAGACATCATACTGTCAGAACAATAGGCTAGAATACCAATTTCTTATTATGGGCACTTAGCTAAGCCTTAAGCCTTGTATCACAAAATTTGCATAAAACCATTTAAATAATGTAAGACTGGCTCAAATCTTCCTTTACTACTTACTGTATATCAGTTCTAGATAAATGGATTAACGTTTCTGTCACACCCTTATGAAATATGTAGAAACAAAGATTTGATTTGTCCCTGTACAAATCAACTAATTACTATTAATTTGCATACAGTAATTATAAAACATTGAAAACATGGTGAAAAGCAGCATAGATGCAAAACAAAAAGGTTTTAAGAAAACAAACAACTTGGAGTTTTGAAAACTTTTTCAAACAGTAAGATTGTTATTGTATAAAGATTTCAAATAACTTTGTCTTATTAGTGTTTCATACTTCTCTTGGTAACTTATTCAAACTACTCTTTCTTTGGCAAAACTGTTTATATATATATATATATATATATATATATACATATCATTATTTAAATTTAAGCTTGAACTATGTACCCAACACTCTAGTATCTAAGAATTTTTTTTTCATGCAACCTCTCGGCTGAGCCAATTAGAATATTATAACAAAATGAATTAAAATAATACTCAGACATTTGGTTATCTGTAGAGGCTGGATTTTGAAGTTCTTCTTAGTTTCAGAATGTTGGTGAGAATCCTTCTTTCCATGGATGGCAAAGTTCTTTCAGTTGCTGGATCTTGTTGCTCTTTTTGTTATCACTCTGCATACATTTGAACCCTGCATCATGGACCTCTTTATCTTCAACACAGCAAGACAAACTTGTTTTCTTGCCAATGGATATCAATAGGCAGTTGCTGTCCTTTTGTTCTGGTTTTGGGGGAATTTCAAAACATTACTTAGCCAAAATGTCCATTCCATGAACTGAAGTCTTCACTGCACAAGGATTTGGAAGACTCTGCTGTGAAAAGTTATTTTTCCTTGTGGCTGGCTTTGCTGCAGTTCTTGTTTTGTTCCATACTCGAATCTTGGGCTCTTGACCTCAGTATCTCTGCAATAAACACAATAATAAAGGCTTTGTCCCTTGCTGGTTCAGACATCACCAGGCAGGCTTGGATCTTGGTCTAGGCTTTGGCAGGTATTTTCAAAATTGTAAGACAACAACATTGGCAGGTCCACTGGCACAAATCCTTTCAGCATGCAGTAGAGGTAAGAACTGGGCTGGGTCTCCCAGTGGTTGGCTTTATTACCTCTGGTCAGAGCAGCATCCTGACATCATTTCCTGTATATTTTACCAGCTTTGATTGGATCCTGCAAATGATGTAAGAGATGGTTCTTCACCATTTTTAAGGACTGCCCCTGTGGTAACTTGTCCAACTTTAAGTCCACAATTAATATCTCTTATAACTTTTGAATGCAATAGCATACAATCTTCATACACGCATTTCTGAATTCATCTCAATACAAACAGTCTTTGAGATGTCTCCCATGTCTGAGAGACCAATATTGCCTGAGAAAAGCTAATAATGATTATAACTTTCATTCTCAGCAAAGTCTTCAACAAGGATTTAATGAACTGACAGTTCACATCCTAGGCTCCAAAATTATGTTCCATGTAATATGAGTGAATGCAAAATCATGATCGCCATATCAACTAGTTCACATCAGCGAAAACACAAAAGGCGATATGCACTACACCGACCACAAAAACAGTGCCCATCGGCACCATACTCAAAATGTGCAATAGTAACCTTTTCTTTTTATGTGGGGCTTTGCTCCATGCATCCCCATTATTAAGATTCTCAACTCTCAGAGGGAATGACACTGTGGTACAGGGTCATCTTTGGGAGGAGAAATTCAGATTAGACACACAGAGTAAAAATATTAAGTCCCAACCACAACCAGCATAAAAAAATTAGTGCATGCAGCTATTTCCGAACCCAGAGCCCCTCACACCACAGGCACACATCCTACCACTAAACCAAATGGCCAGCTGGGAACTGCTCATCCACACTTTCTCCCAAAAGCTGTTCCCTTTACCTCCCTATCATAGTCGCCAGTATCTCTGTTTCATGATTCTTGTCAATTGCAGTTGCAGTTCCTTCTCGCTATTCTTTCCTATTTGCTCTTTGTCAGGCAGTCAAATAGAATCATTCATATTGAGTCACCAATTTGACTCACCTATATCACTGGATACCCAAAATTAAGCAGGTCTCTCTCACATCCAAGGTTAAGAAAGTCCTTACAAGCATGGAATTGTATTGTAGGCAAATGGGTCACTGTTCTTCCAAGGAAACATATTCATCAAGCTGTCAACTTGTTTATTCCAAACTTTAAAACAGTTTATTTCTGTCCAGCAACAAGTTGCACACACAAAATTATATATTTGAACTTTATGATACCATCTTCCACAAGATCAAACTTAGGTATTTCATCTTTCAGGCTTTTGATAAAAAAAATAGACCATCAAATAACTCACATTTTTCAAGTTGTACATTTCATATTCAGCCAGTTAACAGGTTAAGGTGCTATTTGTAAACTGTGTAAGTTTCATGCTGGCAGCATTAAGAATAGTCTTGCAAGAAATAAAAGTTCCTTACTCCCATTGAAACTTATGGAAATTTAAACAGTCAAGATGTTTTTCTGCTGGCTACTCAGTGTGAGCTAGCATCAAAGTATATATCAGTGAGATGTCATTGAAGAATGTGGTTATCATGAGAACTTATCTACTTCTTGTTTTGATAAGTCTCTTCAGAGTTTTATTACCCAAATCTTGTAGCCTGTTTGCAAGCAGGGATTCAAAAGTCCCTTTAATATTGCTCTAATGAGGACAGTTTAGGGATAGCCTTTTTACATGGAGAGTCATAGATGCCATATCCTTTTAAGTTTACTTAGGCAAGATGAACTTGAGAAAAGAAAATGTTTCTTTTCTTTTGCAGGCAGTTTTCCTTCTTGCTTAGAGAACATATGTAGATAGAAATATAAACCAGGTGTCTGTATTACACTCCAGTTACCTTAATTAATAATTAAGGATTTATAAAGAATATAAACTAGTAATCATAAAACAAGGCAGAATGATAAAATTATAATAAAATGTTTTATAACTATGGTTTTGTTCCCACAATACCCTTCTAAATAATATGTCATTCAAATGTGTGACTATAGGTTGTGCATTGAGAAAGGTGAGTGTCTATGGGAATACCAGGTTAGAACGGTGTAACAGTATTCCAAGCTGACCTAGGTTCAAATCCCAATTAGGTTGTATTTATTTTCACTTTGAAATTTTATTTTAAATGTATGCACATCACACTGATCTGAATAAAATATAATGTAAATGTATGTAGCTGGACGTTGTACATTGAGAAAGGTGGAGTGACTTTGTGAGCCACATGTTTCAACTGGTGTTAGTAGGTCAACTAGATGGAGCAGTAAAATGGCATTATGAACAGAACTACTGTAGTGTACAATATGTAGGACAATAAGTAGGAATAGTAGTGTCACTGAAGAGGGATGGTAGCCATGTGACTACTAACATACAATAGCAATCCAGTATTAAAGTAGTGGCCACAGACATTGCCAGCTATTTCAGATATTTTTGGAAATATCTGAAGAGTTTCTCTCTGCTGCTCCTACTGTGGAAATGCAGAAAGCAGGAGATATTTCTGGAAATATCACAGAAATTTCAGAAATAGCTGTCAGTGACAGTGGCTACTACTTTATGGGGGACTCAGTGTAGTCCACCAGGATGATATGCCATTTTGCAGCATTCTGCAGCAGAGTTACTGCAAGAAATAAGGCAGTTTCAGTGGCAGTTAATCCCTTTTGTCATGCAATAGCCTGAGTCAGTAAATTGCATCCTGTTGGGATCCACTGTAGGTAGGAAGCCAACAGGAATTGAGTTCATGAATGGACAGTATCTAGGAGAGTAAGTAGGAATAGTGACAACACTGTGGGGACAGGTGGTCAATGATTTCTAGCACACAATAGTGGTCTAGCAGTCCAGTGTTTAAATCCCACCAGCAGTTATAACTCCAGAAATTACAGATGACTAGGGTACATACTGGTTACAAAGAACTTGTGTCTGGGTATGCTGAGGAATATAAAACCAGTCTATGTTGCCAGCAATGTTTTCTAATGGAGCATAGCTTGGGCACAGCAGAGTTTCACCATAGCATATACCTAGCCTTTCATTGTCATGGAACCACCTACACCCACAGGCTCAAGCAACCATAGAGCATGAGGGCCACAAAGCTGGAGAACAGCATCTTGCAGGTGTACTACAGGGAGAATCTGTATGTCTGAAGAGGTCTGTGCTTGCTTTACCCTAGATCCATGTAAAATCTATCTTACTTAGGCCTGCTAGAGACCTATTTGAATCTGCATAAAGCACTCTTACATCTACAGTCAGGTGAAATTGTATAGCCAGAGGAATACATCTAAAACCTAAGAGTGCTGTTGCACATAGTGGTATAGAGTACTGCATCTAAAACCTATCTGGAGTCCCCAAATCCTGTATTTGTTGTTAGCATCAGTGCTGTGAGTCACAGCAAGCATTACTATAGAGCGAACAATGCATCTGCACAGGAACATGGAGAAGACGAGTCCCCAGAAATCTTCATCTGTCCAAATTAGCCTCATTTATTCCTGATCCTCTTTATTTCTGTCCAAATTTTTCCAGAATCTATTGTTGATATGTGCATTTCCTAGATAAATAGTAAGATATGGGGAGGCCAGCACAAGGGTAAAGATGTTTCTTGGAGTTCCTGACTCCTGGTATAGGAGCCTCAGCAGGAGAGTTTGCACAAGGCCCCGGGTCACTAGGGCAATTGCTTAAGTGAGTGGTGGCAAAACCCTATCTTGGGTGCCCTTAACTGTCATGATTCTGCTTAGGAATTCTGCTGACTTAAGATTGTAGCAAAACCTTATGTAGAGAGTAACACAAAATTCTGAAGACTGCTAGGATAAAACACTACTAAGTGTTCCTGAAATCTGTTTATACTGTCTTCATCTACTACTGCCAAAGTATATTACATTTACCTAAATTACTAAACAAGCAGATAGCGTTAGTTACAGAAAACAGTGATTATATATCAGTAGCATCTTTAAGTCTAGTTTGGTTTAGATTCAAAGAGGAAGTGAATACCAGTACATATTGCATAAGATATTGAAGCAGTGTGCTGCAAGGTCTGTGGAGCAGCCATCTTCCATAGAATGCTGAGGAGGCTTGGCAGTATACCTACATATACAGTAGGAGATTGCTAGCAGCCACCTCAGAGCTAGTTCAAGCTTGGCTGAAATATACTTTCTAAGGTGTAGGTTGGGGTGAAACTGAGGATGTCTATTGTTGTTCCTTCTTCACAGCAGTCTCATTGGCCCTGCAACAGAGATGGACAGTAGTAGGCTGCATGAGTGTGGGGAAGTGAGCACTACAATGGGGAATTATAGAACACTTCATTAGCAGCAAGTAATCACTTATCTCCATGGGTTGAAGAGTGGCATATGTGACTGAAAAGAAAAGTAGAACCTGTAGTAACCAGGGCAGCAGAGGTTGCACAAAAAGTGAACTCTAAGGGGGGCTAGCAGTATGTGATCAGGTAAGATGGTTATTGTAATTGGGGTCCTCTAGTGAGAGGGATAGAAAGGATGGCCTGTGATGGCAACCCAGATGGAGGTTGGTGTTCTGTCTCTGAGGGGCGACAGTTGATAAGGTGTTAGCTAGGGTAGATTAGCTGGTCAAGGGAGCAGGGATAGAAGCCAGGCAAGGTAGTCTACCTAAAGACTAATGTCCTGAACAGGTGGATCCTAGGAGAGGTGATAGATAGCTTCTGCATTCTAAGTAGTAAGCTAAGATGAGGGGGCATGGTGACCTTCTCAGAGTTCCTCCTAGTGTTCACAAAGGGTAAGTCAAGGCAGTTCACATTTTTTCAATTTAAATAATAGTTGAAAGAATGTTGTGTCAAGGAAGATTTTTACTATGTGAGAGGCTGGGATACTTTTTGATTGATGGAAAGCTGTTCAACAAAATTGTACTCCACCCACACCTTGAGGGGCACTAGAGCCCTAGAGCTGAAGTTTTATGTTTGTATCACTTCTAAAGCTGTTCAAAAATTTGGGCTCCATCCAAACCTTGTGGAAACTACTATAGAGCCCAACAGCTGAAGTTTTATGTGTATCTCTTCTAATTTAAAATTCTGGGGTTGGGGGTCTGGTGTTGGGATAAACCAGGGTTCTACTTCAGATACAAGTGGCTTCAACTGGCATTCCACCAATTGGTTGAAATAGACAGAGTAGAAAATTAGAGACAAGACAGCATGTGGGAACTGAAGGAAAGGTAGGAAAGTGCTCTGTTGCAGCCAGGAAAAGGGCAGAAAAACAGACTCCTAGAAAGTAGCCTACTTGAACATCAGAAGTCTCTGCAACAAAATGGAGGACCTAGAGAATGTAGAAGCAGAAGGAGTACCTGAAATCCTGGCCATAACTGAAACACAAGTGACACAAAACCTTGACTGGGACACTAGCTAGCCCTGGTTACACCCTTTAGAGAAAGACCAGGTTACATGGTAAAGGATGAATCCAGTCAAAAGGGGTCTGGAAAGACTCAGAGGTACTATCAGCTATGAGCACTACTGTTAAAGAAACAGTCACAGTTTCAAATGAACATACATGTCATAGCCTTAACAGACAAAATAATCTTGATGTAATGCATTCATTGTCACCAAAAAACGGATAGAAAATTTTAAGTGCTCAATAAATAAATCTGAGTGGTTATGCCACAGAGTTAACTCTCACCAGAACCACCTGTATAACTGCCCCCTTCTAGAGCATTTTAATGCACTACTGATTTGCACTTGCTATGTGAATGCACTACTGTTCAGCCCTAGAGTCAGTGTATGCTTTACTTATTTGCACCTTATGAGAGTTTCTGTCTGGATGTTGGAAACAATACTGTAAATGCATTACATCAAGAATCTTTTGTCTATTGAGACTGTGATATGTATATTCATTTAATATTATGAACATTTCTTTATGTACTGCTCACAGCTATTAGTACCTCTAGTTTTTTCCTCACCCTTTTTGACTGGATTCTGCATAGTAGGTCTGGCTGACCCATAAACTAAAGCATCTCGACCCACCTTGAGTAGCACCAGTATTTTTCTAAGGGAATAGTACATGGTAGAGGGTCTGGGGTTAACCCTGTACATTAAAAAACAGCATCAAAGCAACCTAGGAAATGGTAATGGAGATGATAGTGGAGGGAATTATTCTGGGTATAAATATTAACAGCAGGGAAGAGAAATATCAGATTGTTTGGTGTATAGACCACCAGACCTGTAGGAGGTCATGAACAGGGTGCTTGGGGAGGAAATTAGGAAAGCATTGACAACAGGTATGGCGTTGTTATTGGGTGACCTAAACCAGCCTATTATATATTGGGGAATACCAGAGGTCAAAAGTGCAAGGCATTAGCAAGTCGTGGATGTGATGCTTGAGCACTTTCTAGTACCGTGGGTTAAGGAGCCTACTAGGGAGGAGGCAGATAATTTTTAAAATTTTATTTAAACATTTAGTGACTGGGAAAGGCACACAGATCCAAGGCTCATTTCCGGCACTACCCGATCATGATTTGGTGTTCTCAAATAGAGACATCATCAAGATCAACAGGGTGGAGAATTCTCTAGGGACTAGTGATCACAAGTCAGTATGGTTTAGTATAGTGCAACCAAATGATCTAACACAAAGACAGTGGTCCTGGAATTTTGAAAGGCAAACAATGAAAAGATGGAGCCATGATTAGTGAAAATCTAGTAGAGATAGGGGAAACAGTAGGAGTGGGTGGCAAATAGGACATCATCAAGCAGAGGCTAATGGAGAAATCCAATTCCAGTATGAAACGAGCATAAAGAAAAAAAACATAAAGACCAATCTAGTTCTCCAGGAAGGTGGGAAGACAATAAGGGCATAAAGGGCAGTGTTTAGAAAGTAGAAGGAGGAACAGAATAAGGAATACAGGGAGGCCCACATAGGAAGATTGCAGTAGGTCAATGGAGTGGTGAGGAATTCTAGGGCAGAGGCTGAGTTATGATAGTAGAGGGGCCAAGGAAGGCAAAAATCCATGCATTGATGCATATAGGAAAAGAGGAAGAAAAGGCAAGAATAGTCAGATTGGTAAAGAGGGGTCAGAGGAGGAATGGAAAGAAGGCAGATAATCTGAATTAGTATTTCTGTTCAGTCTTCACAGTAGATGTTGGAGGCTCAAACCACAATGTGTAATACAAGCTAAAGAGTAGAGGAAAAGGGTCAGAAGATGGTATTAGTCACAACAGAGTGGATGTTCAAGGAACTCAGATCCCTAGAAGCACCACTGGCTAACCTCCTTGACTACTTACCTTGTGATTTGAATGTGTGGCTGTGAGTGCGGGTCCAGGTGCAGGTTGCAGGATTCTCCTCATGTACCATCCTCCTGGGTGCGAGGGACAACCCTGAAGCAAGTCACATATTTCATCACCGATAGTGTTGGAGTCACCCAGATGGTTGACTCTGAGTGACTTTAATGCCTGGGTTGACAACAAATTTTCACACTTTGGCAAGGACTTCCTCCATTTAATGACATCTTTGGGCTTTGCACAAGCAGTTGCATCTGTGACTCATCATCACAGCCATGCCTTGGACTTGGTATTCTCCTGGGACTTGAGGTCACTAACCTCAGGATTAATCCGGTCATTCGATCTGATCATTGTGTGGCTGAGTTCTTATTAGGAGCCCCAATAGTCCTTCCTCTGTTGATATGGTCCACTATCGCCCATAGAAGGGATTGTCCCCAGAGAGACTTTTGCGGTAGTGGACTTTTCTAGTGTGAGTACTGCATGTGTCGTTGGTGTGAGTGAGGTGGAGACAGCCTGTAATACTACTGTTTCCAATGCATTCGATGTCATCGCACCAATCCATATAGGACCATAGTTCTTGTTTGAGACTCCTGTGGTTTGGTGAGGCTGTCAAGGAGATAAAGACCAAGGATTAGAAGTTGGAGCATTGTTGGTGGAGGACCCAGTCTGAGGAGGATAAACTGGTTTTAAGAGTTCACTTCAGTGAATATCAAAGGGCAGTCAACCATAATAAGGAAGAGTTCCTGTCCAAGGAGATTGCCACAGGGAAGAACAGACCAGCTCTGTTTCAGACTGTGGACAGGCTGCTTTATCTTGCCTGTCTGCAGCTGAAAGAGCATTTTCAGTCATTTTGTGTGAGTAGTTTGCTCAGTTCTTCTCTGACAGGGTGTCCTCTATCTGATCTGGGATCTTTCCAGTGGGACAAAATCAGCACTGCAGTGGTGGGTCTTGTGTAGGCAGAGGCACTTTTATTGTTTGGGGTGAGTTTTGGCCAGTGGGGTGGTGGAGGTCACTGAGGTAATCTCAAAGTTGTGGCCACCTTTGTGAACTTGACCTGGTCCTGTCTTGTCTCCCATGGGGTGCAGAGTCCATTGGTCCAGTTTTCACTAAGATAGTCTGGTGTTCACTCTCAGAGGGACTCTTCCCTGATACCTTGTAGGAGGCATTGGTGAAGCCCCTTCTGAAGAAACATCACTCAACTCTGACATCTTGGTGAATTATCAACCAATCTCTAACCTCCGTTTTGGGAAAGGTTGTTGAGAAAGTGGTGGCTCTGCACAGGCACACCCTCATGGCCTTTGATTTCTATGAGCCATTTCAGACTGGGTTTAGGGCAAGGCATAGCACTGAAACAGCATTGGTCATGGTGCAAAATGACCTTCTCAGGTTGATAGATAGAGAAGACCTGTCAGTTCTTGTTCTTAGATCTCTCCTCAGCATTTGACACCATGGACCACATTGTGCTTCTGGATCACCTAAGTACTGTGGACTCCACAGGTACTGTCATCAAATGGTTTGAGTCCTATCTTAAGGGTAGGATGCAAAGGGTAGTGATGGAATTTCTCCTCCTCTCCAAAGCCCCTGCCCTGTAGAGTTCCTCAAGGCTCGATCTTGTCACTGATGTTATTTGTGGTGTACATGCTACCCCTGGTGGAGCTTGTTAGACATTACAGTATGGGTTTTCACTGTTATGTAGATGATACCTAGCAGTTTATGTCCTTTGCTTCTGGGACAAATAACGCTGTGAAAGTGCTAAATAAATTCCTGGCTGAGATCCAATATTGGATGTCCTCTAACTGGCTACGACTGAGCCCTGACAATACAAAGGTACAGGTGATCGAGCCTGGTCGGTAGGCATGATGTGGTTGCCACTGGGTCAAGAACACTCCATTGGTAGCAGCCACTAGAGTGAAAATCTGGATGCCATCCTTGATGATGGTTTAACACTTGAGTCTCAGGTGTCAGATTTCATCTAGAGTGGTTTTTACTACTTAAGAAATGTTGCCTGGATTAAACCCCTAATTCCACCTGGTGACCTACCCATGCTGATACACGTCTTTGTCACATCAAGGCTAGACTACTGTAATGCTCTTTACTTTGGGGTCAGTGGAGGAACCTCCATTGACTGTAGCTGGTTCAGAATGCAACAACCAGGTTGCTGATGGACCTTCCCAAGTCATGTCATGTGACCCTGGTTCTGGGTGATATGCACTGGCTGCCTGTTAGGTGGAGGATCATCTTCAAGGTGGGCTTGCTCACCTACTAGGTCCTATATGGCTTGGGCCCTGGCTACCTGAGTGACCTCCTGACCCCTGCCCTCCTAGTCTGCTTGCTTCTCTCCTCCACCAAGGGTCTCCTGGTGATTCTGAGAGCCAGGCTAAAATCCTCAGGAGAGCAAGCATTTCAGGTGGCTGGCTCAGCCTCTGAACTCGCTTCCAGATCTCTGAGGACACCCCATCGGTGGAGATTTTTAAGAGGGGTCTTGAAGGCACACCTTTTAAAAAGCCTTTTTAGCTAGTCATAGTATTGATTTTATTATTATTTATTTGATTTTAACTGTTTGGTAATTGTTACTGATCCTTGCTCTTTTCTGTATGCAAACTGTAAATTTGTATATCCTGCACTTTTTGTAAAGCTCCCAGAGCATCTGGAACTGGGCACTGGACAAATAAAACTTTACTTACTTACTGTACTTACTTTCTGGAAAAGGGTGGTTCTGGTAGATTAGACTATGACCAGTTTAGTGCCACTCCTCAAGAGCAATGCTAGGATGACCCACAAAATTACAGACCCATTAGCCTGACCTTGTTCATCAAGAAAGTACCAGAGACATTTATTAAACAAAGCATATTAGAAGTCTTGGAGCCCAATGGGCTTCAGGATATGAGTAACATGGCTTTGTGGTTGGCTGCTCATGACAGATGAGTCTGCTTGACCTTTTCAGCTGGCTTACAAAGGCAAAGGACAGGAGCAGGCAGTAGAGATATTGTATCTAACCCTCAATATCATCTTTGATTATGTACCCTACAGAAGACTACTAAGAAAGCTTGATGATTTGAATTGAGGCGGGGAAATACCAGTTGGATAGGACACTGGCTGGGGGGTTATGTTTCAGAAGGTGGTCATAAATGGGGAGCACTCAGAGATCATGCAGGTAAGGAAAGGAATGGAAAGGGAAATGTTTTAACCAGGAATGGCACACTAAGCTGGAGCTTGTTTCCAGGTGTGACCTGAGAGTACAAGGAAGTTAAATGACTTGCACAGGGTCACACACAGTATGCAGTGGGGACTGATGGGATTAAACCCAGGTCTCCAGGTTGCAGCTCAGTGCCCTTAACCACTACACTATACTGCTACATTTGGGGTACCACAAGGATCAGTTCTTGAAGGGTATTATTTATTAACATAGTCATTTGCATTCAAGGAGGGAATTCAGGGCAAGACCTGTCTCTTTGCTGCTGACACTAAGATTTGTGGCACAATGGACACTGAAATGAGAATAAAGGACATGAAAAGAGACCTGGAAAAGTTAGAGAGGTGAAACAGCATGTGGCAACCAAATGTAATGCTACAAACTGTAAAGCTGACAATATAAACCCCAAAATAGACTATCAGATCACAGCAGTAAGGGTGGAACAGACCTCTGAGCAAAGATACCTTGGAGTTATCATCAGTGTTGGCAGCAGACCTACTCAAATTAAACAAGGAAATTGGAAAAGCTAACAAAATGCTGGGGTGCATAGGAAGATGGGTTTTCAGTAAAGGAGAGAGCTGATATTGCCCTTGTGCAGATACTTGTTAAAGCCACACCTGGAGTACTGTGCACACATATGGAATCTGTACCTAATGAAGGACAGAGATAGCCTGGTGCCTGTCCAGAGGAGGACACAAAATTATCAAAGAGAAACAGAATCCGTGCTAATTCCTGACACCTAAAATCACAACATTTTAAATCCCGTCCAGAATTCCAACATATCATTTGCCTGTTTCATTGCCCATCGTTATGTAATGCCGAATGTAACATGACACAACTTTTTTACTCATTCAGTGAAAAGTCACATACAGCAGATGAGGCACAAATATTGATTCTGTACACCACATTGAGAAAACAAATCTGGAAAGCAGTAGTAGATATTAACATTTATAGACAATCCTGATTGGCATTATTTAAACTTTTAAGGTGCTTACCAGAAATATGTGGTGACACTGTAGTTGCCTGAGAAGTTATATGGGGGCTATAGGGCAATCAAGCCTATGGGGCATTTAATTTAATTATTCGCAGATGTTATCAGTGCCTGTAAGTGATGTGGGTTACTTCCGTTTACATCAGGCATTGGGCTGAATAAGTTGCTATCAGTGCTGCAATTCTATACTAATTCCTGTGTTAGGCTTTTCTTGCTATTTAAAATGTGCTGCTATAAGTGTTCAGTAAATCCTACTCCCATCTGTCATGTGTACTTTACATATTTTTGGCAAGAGTTTTTCAATGGAGGTCAGAGGGCCAGGAAGGGAGAGGCTTCTTGACTAGCAAGACTGCCGAAGTAACTGTTACAACTGCTGCTGGATTGTAGCTTGTTGGGATTTCAGCAGTAGGGAATTTTAACTGTCAGGCAATACACAAGTCGGGCAATTGGTGACCGGATAATAGTTGTCAGGAATTTACAAGTCGGGATTTAGTACCTAATCCAGAGAAACAGGGAAATGGTATGAGGAGAGGCTGGTAAGCCTCAACATATACATACTGGTGGCCACAAGGAACATGATAGAAATTTAAAGGTACTTGCATGTAATCAATAGGGTGGAATGGAGAATGAACTGTTCATGAGTAATGAGGACAATGTGATGAGAGATCACATGAAAAGTAATGGGGGAGGTTCAAGAAGGAAATAAAGAAGATCTTTATGGAAAGAGTGGTGGATAACAGGAATAGATGGAAAAATTAGGTAGTCCACACAAGGTTCTTGATTGGGTTCAAACATGGGCGGGGGACAGATTTTAGCTCTCTTTGTAAACCAGAGTCTCCTCCAACTTTACATGAGCATCTCTTTAGATTCCTTCTGCATTGCAAGTTGTTCCTTAAAACATTTTCTAGTATCCTGGAAAATGTTTTAAAATGTATTATTTTGACATAACTCAGCTTATATTTCATTAATTTATTAAATTATCTACTCATTCTTTATCATTTAGGATATGTTAATGGAAACATGTGATCTTTGCCCTCCTGACTTCATTTCCTCCTGCAACATTTCCATTGAAATTGCCATAATTCACTATTTGTGACACCACAATCTGCTGACAAAAAAGTAGGCTCCTAAAAACTGGGCATCATGACTTCAGTGGAGAGAAAAGCAGGAGAGCAGGAGGATGAGATGTAGTCTTAGACACAAAGATGTTGTTTTCATGCAGATATTCTCAGTAATAAAGAATATGAGGAGCTCCATAGAGAAAATAAAGGAAAATAAAAGGTTTATACGTTCTAACTATTGTATGTTGAGGTTTTACTGAGACCTGATAATCTCTCTAAGGAATTAAAGGAATTACCCTAGAAAGATTAATCATACTCTCTGCATCCATTTAATGTCAAAAGCATCTTTCTGGGCAGCCTTTCTGTGCAGTGGTAGTGATACTGCACATGAAGCTGGTGACCTGAGTTCATGAGCAAGCCTGGGCCACTAGAGGGCCACATGGGGAAGGAGACTGTATGTCCAAATGGATGCTTACCACCTTGGGGGGGCTCAAGCTCCTGCATTATGACTGCCACCAGAATGACCACATCTGGTGTTGTAGGCAAGGAGCATGTAACTCAATAAATCAATCAATCAATCAATTCTTAATTTAACCAGGTGAAACACCATTGAGTATACTCATTTCCAAGGTGGACCTGGGAACGATTCACAATAACCTACATAGAACAAATCATAAGCATGCAAATACAGAATAGAAGAGTGCACAGACATCAGCACAGTGCTCACGTACAGACATACATATGCCTAATACAGTAAAACTAAAACAGTATATACAGTGTAACAGAATATGCATTTAAGCCCTGGCTTTCAGTATTGAAGCCAGGTGACCTCTCAAGTGGAGGGTTTGAGTAAAACTGCCAGGGAGTAAGTACCAAGTAAACACAAGGAAGAGGGTAGCCGGGCAGGGTAAGGAAGAGGCAATGCCAAAGAAGGGTGGTGGGTGACCTACCAGGAGTAATCTGAGGCCAGGGGTGAGATTTTATGGGCATCAGTGGGAGAAATTGCACTTTTCTATGCATGAACTCGAGTAAATAACTGGGAAGGAAAATGCCACTTAGCTCCGGGGTGATAACCATGCCTCTGTATGCATGCCTGTTATGAGCCCCATCCTGGTGTCTATGGGGACTGGGAAAAGAAACCAAGGAAAAATACCCACATGTGAGCAGGATGATAATTATGGCACTCTTGGAGGCCTTGATGCACCATCTGCCCAACTGCCTCCCAGAAGTGAGTCATTCAAGTGGAAGTCTGGTCAGCTCCCACAGCTACACCCTGGAGGAGGAAATCTAGAGAAAGAGGAAACAGAAAAAGTGGATTAAGGTATAAATAAGACAGGAAGATCACTGAGTATAGTAGATGGGGCACTGCAGTTGGAGGGAAGCAACATTCCATGATCTCACAATGTGTCAACTTCTTGAAAAACTCAAAGAAGAATTTGGGTGCACTTATCCTGAACAAGCATGATACTGCTTCATTCAATCTCTTCCCAAAGTAAATCAGTCAGGGTTGCTAAATGAGGCAAAAATCTTGCTGGAGGGCTGTCTAAGAAGATTTATTGTCATCTTCTTGATCTCATTTCACTTATTTGCAATTTTGACCAGTAAAGTATACTGAGCTATGACAGCTCATATGCTGATGCATGTTGTGGGTGGATTACAGTTAATGGACTGGTTTTATTGATAGGGTGAATGTTGTTCCCTACTCTTCAGATAAGTAACTATGGAATTTCTTTTGCTAAATTATATTTTATTAGGTTTTTATTTTTATTTTACATATACAGTCAAGACAGACAATCCATCTGATTGAATTTCAACTGGTCATGCTCTAAGATACAATTTTACAGATCTGGTGTTTACTGCTTGACACAAAATTATCCTCCTAAAAGTGACAAGTCCTAATACAGTGCTGCTGAAGAAAATGAATGTTTAAAAATGTCACATTGAGTTTATCTGAAACACAATCAGATTTTTAAGAAAATAAAGTTAATTGATGAATATAGACACAGGCATTCATCATATTCATTCCATCATCAATTATTTACAAAGATGTATTAGCATTAGGGATCATGGCAGGAGGGATATTATCACTGGACTGCCAGAGATATTTCCATAGGTCCTATGGGGATCATGGCAGAAAGGGTACCATGGATTTATTTATGTATACAATGGGGATTGTATGACAGTGAAGGCAAAGGTTAGCACTCTGCACAATGCCTCCACACATACAGATGCATGGCGTTCCCTTATCTGCTAATGTTAATGGCATGCAAATAGCCACATTGCCTTACATGCTGGCCTCTGAATATGGCACCCAGGAGCAAAGACGCTAACCTGTGTGGCCGTGACTATCCCTCATTGTTCCTGAATGTCTGTTGCCTGCAGGGGCTGTAGTGCACTGGGCATCTACACTTTGCATGGCACTACCACAGCCCTATGTGATCCTAGTAATTGTTGCAGGTTTTGGTTTTATGCATCATTGTTGTTCACATTAAAATTATATGTATTACCAACCTTTGTATGCCTTTAGCATGGATCAAGCCTGAAAAGGGCCATTGATCCAGTGCTCCTTATCCAGTTAACAAATAAAAAATATATATATATTTGTTCAGGCAGTGCTCGCTGAACAGTGCACACTGTGTGTACAGATATTCCTCCCTGATGGTCTATCACTATTTCGTATGCAGCTCAAAACTTTTAATTCTAAATATGGGTGCCCAAATGTCCATCTGGTCGGCCTTGATGCTGCAGATATATTCCTCTGATGCAGCCACAGTGGTAGATTAACTGGCTATTATTGAGATATTAACTACATAAATACCAATTAAACTGTAGAGCACAGTCCAAAGTACATATCATTTTTTTTTGTTCAGTTTTTTTTTTTTGAGATGCAGGATTTTGTTTTGGAGAGAATACCCCAGGAAGTAATGAAAGGAACACAACATTTTTAGATATGTAAGTGACAAAAGGAAGACCATGGGTGGGATTATAAGGTTAAAAAGAGAAGGGGACTGTGCAGAGCAGGACCAGAAAAGACAAACATCCTGAACAAATGCTTTTGTTCAGTGTTCACAGAGGAAGGAGAAGGAGAAGGAGACGGGCCACAAAGTAACAGAATCTTTGCAGGGATGGGGTGGACACTAGCCCTTCTCTGGAGATGAGAGTCCTGAAGGCATGCTAATCTGAAAGTGTACAAAGCAATGGGGCCAGATGGGGTGCATCAAATGGTATTTAGGAAGCTCAGGAAAATACTGGCTGCACCTCTGACAGTTCCATTTAACAACTCACTGGAAACATGAATTTTCTGGAGGACTGAAGGAGGGTGGATGTAGCTCTACTGCACAAAAGAGAAAGCAAGGAGGAGGAGGATGACATTTATAGGCCAATCCACCTGACATTGGTGGTGGGAAAGTTAATGAATCACTGCTGAAGGAAAGGATTGTGGAATATCTTGAATCCAGTGGGTTACAAGATCTGAGACAACATGGTTTTCCAGAGCGGAGGTCATGTCAAACCAATCTGATAGATTTTTTTGACTGGGTAATCAAGGAGTTAGATCAGGGTGGGAGGTGGACATTGCCTCCTAGATTTCAGTAAGGCTTTCAACATTATTCCAAATAGGAGACTAGTAAGCAAGCTGGGTAACTTAGGAGTGGTACAAAGGTGGTAAACTGGATAAGAAATTGGTTAGGGATAGGTGACAGAAGGTGGTAGTAAACTGATTTCACTCTGAGAAAGGAAGGGTGACCAGTGGGGTGCCACAGGGATCAATGATGGGATGTCAGTCCTCTTTAAAATTTTTATAAGTGACATTGCAGAGCTGATGAAGAGAAGGTCTGCATCTTTGTGTATGACACCAAATTCTGCAATAGAGTGGACACTCAGGGGTGGTTTAAAGGATGAGCAAATACAGTATCTAAGAAAACTAGAGGAGCTATCAAGAGTATGGCAGCTGGAATTCAGTGCAAAAAGTGCAAAATAATGCACTTGTGGTACAGAAACCAGGGACAGAGTACAAAATGGGTGGAATGGTATTGATGACCACCAAGTAGGAAAGAGATCTGAGGGTAATCATCGGATGACCTAAAGATGGCCAGGCATTGTGACAAGGCAGTAGGGAGGGTTAGTGTGATGCTGGGGTGCATGGGGGTATCACCAGAAGAAATAGGGAGGTGGTGTTGCATCTTTAGAGGTCACTGGTAATACCCCACCTACAATAATGTGTCCAGTTTTAGAGACCACATCTCCAGGAGGACATAGGCAGAATAGAGGCTGTCCACAGGAGGGCAACTGCAATTGTGCGGGTCTGCATCAAATGCCCCATGAGGACAGACTTAAGGACTGGAGAGGAAGGAGATGGAGGATATGACAGAAACCTTTAAATACCTCACAGGGTAACTAAGAAGGTACAGGAAGAAACTATTTTCGAAGAAAAGGTGCTCAAGAACAAAGGGACATGCTATGAAGCTGGAAGGGGTAGATTCAGGAAGATATGAGGAGGTACTTCACAGAAAGAGTGATGGATTCCTAGAACAGCCTTCAAGTAGAGATGGTGAGGGTAAAACAATTTTGGGGTTCAAGAAAGCATGGGATAAGCACAAAGGAATCATAGTTGAAATGAAGGAGGAGGGAGAAAAAGCTGTAGATTGGGCATGGATTCTGGTAATAGTGTAGGTAGGGAGAAATGGGCAGACTGGATGGGCCAAGTGGTCCTTATCTGCCATCAAATTCTTGTGTTTCTGTAATTTTATATATTAATATTTCAAATACAAATGTCAGTACAAATGTGTAAAGATATAATGAAAGAAAATGAGAGTCTTGAATTACTCTAAATTGTACATTTCTGTGGCTAATAATGACATCTCTTTTACGATGCAGTAGGTAAGTCTAGCTCATCCATTTCACCATCTTTAGCAGAATTTGCTTATACTGTGCTTTCCAGAAAAGCTGTGAGTTTTAAATTTTAAAGAAAATCTGACAATAGCCTTTAAAAACTAACTTTAGCTTGTGCCATTAACTGAAATTGTGCTCCAAGTTCCAAAACATCCTGATGAAGAAAATGACATCAGTGCTGCTGAGTAGCAAATGAAATGTCAGGAAAAATATAAAATTGATTACCTTATTTATTTATTTATTTATTTATTTGAATTTGTTAACTGGGTAGGCTCACAGGGACTAGAAGTCCTTTTTCCGTAGTGACCCAATGTTAATTTCATACAGCAATATTGCATAAGAAGAGTACAGGAATCTGATGCACAGTGAGGATACATACATGATAACCATCAAATATTGCACATGGTACAAACAAGATTTCAAGAAACACAATACCCAGGAGATATGGCATGTACCATGATGGGATAAATTACAAGGCTTCAGACAAGGACACAGATTCAACATTATTAACATGGACATTTGGATAAAATGTGAAACCGGGTCGCTGTATAACTTTTGGTTACTACCCCTGCCTTGCAGGCTCAACAAGGTTGAGGGCCTGGGCTCTGTTTCAGATGAAAAAGGGGGTTCTTTCCACATATAAAGTAAGTAGCATAGTGCCTCCACCTAGAGTAAATTATATTGGGCCAGTTGTTGGTATGATACAACCTCCTTGGATGCTGTACCCACGCACCCCTTGCAGTCACCCCACACATGTAATACCATAAGCAGATGCAGTACCTCATGCTGCATGCAATTAAAGGCCATCACTAATAATATGCTTACAGACAGTGTTAAATAACAACAATAAATGTTTTATTAAAGGGCAAGGGAATGGGAGATACAGAAAAAACAGCTATTGAAATATTTGATGAACTAGTGAAACCATAAAACAGCATAAATAACAGTGCCCATCCCCCACCAGCAACACACAGCAGTTTCCTCACCTCCACAATGGTGCCAGTGCCCCCTAAAGATCATCTGGATACCGGGTAGTTTACAGTAAAAGGATAAATAGTGCAGCTGGGTGGCCAACATTGGTGCACTTTGTGGTTTAGTTAACTGAGAACACTGAACAACTTGAGTTCATTCAGACCAGGTGAGGGCAGGCCCTTTGTTTACTCCCATTCCTGTAGCACAGTTTCACAGTGTCTGGATTAAAGGAGCAGGATCAGCCAGTTGAGCTGGGATCCTTGATCTGTACAAACAGGATGGCGGCTTGCACAATGGCATCTGAATTCTGGCAGCTTGTCACCTTCTGCAATGAGGCAGTTTCTGGTGTAGTCCATCATGTTGCTGACTAATTTTGGTCACAGGAATTATGGCACTGCAACAAGGGTGACAGTGAAAAGGGTGATCTTGATTTTAGATTTGCCACTCATTCATGTTGCTCTTTGCATCTGCACAGCTTCTACCCCTCCGGGCCATGCCTGCCCAGAGGAGGTTATATTAATTTGAGGGTGCTAGCGTTAAAGCCCCTGCATGGCAGGGGGTGCGGCTTGGTGCTGTAACACCAAGGAGACTAAATGCCTGATGCTATAATGCCAGGCAGCATTTTGCCTGCGCTATAATCAGCGTCAGCAGAATGTATGTCACTGTGACATGGGTGAACTGTCTCTGGCAGCTTGCCACCTTCTGAACCCGTTAGTCACAGATGCTGGAACAGAACATTATTGGGGACCAGGGCCACACACCCACCCCGGATGTTCAGGCTTCTAGCTCTAGGGAAGACAATGGGTAATGCCTGGCTGTAGCACTACCTTGACAATTCCCCAGACCATCCTCACTGGTGAGTTTTCCTTCTTGGAGCTCAGGATTCACACAGTCTTCTCCTCTCTACAGCTGGCAGACATTAATGCCTCTGAAACCATTCCACTTGCCCCTCAGGGATAGAAGTGGCAGAAAGTCTCTCAGGTGATTTTCAAACTGCAGTTTCAAACCACAACAGCTTTGATTATGTTAAACTGAATTCCTAAAACAATGAGAATCTTCTCAGCTAGTATCCCAGGACTCTGGCTGCTTAATCCAGGTAGTACTTCAGGTATTTGGCAGGATATAGTTCAAACCTCTTCACAGGCTGAGTACTTCTCTCAGATGATGCAGAGTTTTAGCTGCACTGAGCTCTCAAAACATTTGCTCTAGCTTTCCAGGTGGTAGAAAGCTTTTGGCAAGTCTCCTGAATTTGGCTGTGGAAGCATTAGACTGACTTCCAAACTCTTTTCCTTTGCTCACTATGCTCCCTGTTTCACCCACAGAGCCTCAGGCAGAACTGCCCCAAACTGAAAACCCCAAAGTTTCAGGGAATATGGCAACTTCTGATTGGTTGCAAACAGTGTCCAAGGGAATATAGCAACTTCTGATTGGTTGCAAACAGTGTCCATCTGCAGAATTAATATGCATTAAGTAAACCAATGCCTGATTGATTGGCTGTTTAGGTGCAAATGACATTGTCCATGCCCTGTACCCAGGAGCCATTCATAAGCCCTCCAGGGTTCCTCGAATCCTGATTGGTGGAGGTAAGGGTTAGGGGTGACAAATATGACTGCAACAGAACAGCTTATGCAGAGATCCAACTTTAAGTTCTTTTGTAGGCAAACAATAGAATTTTAACTTTAACTGACCCCAGGATTTTGAAGCAGCCTCTCTGCCCTGGTATCCAGTGGCTAACTGGGGCTTTGCAGGGGATCCCACTGCCTGTCATAAGCGCTGTAGTACTGTCCATCTAAGCATCAGGCAGGGCTTTCATACATATAGCAGCTAGGCTGCTTCTAAATGTTGGAGCACTTTTATAGTGCTTTTGCAGAGTTTATTGTCTTGTGCCCCAAGCATGTCTAAGAGCCCCTAATGCCACTGGTGTCCCTGGGACTGGAGCACAAGATGGGGAACTGTATCTGAGCCACATGAGTGACTTTTATACTGAGCATCATACGTTCCTTCAGTATTCGAGCTGGCAGCCGCCAGCATGCACATGCATGCAGGTATCCTGCTTGAATGTTCGTACTGGCAGTGCGGCATTCTCAACCACTAGGCTAGCAGTTTTAATTTAACAATGCCCCACCAGTCCCCACAACAATACAGGAACACGGGGGCTGGCATGAGCACCATGTTAGGGTGGACAGGTCAGGGACCACATGACCAAGAGAAAATCAATGTAAGCCACACCCATGGGGGAGGTCATGTCCATACCAGGTACCAACTAAAACAGGCAGTGATTACCAGGCAACAATATGTAGCATAGTGAGCAGGGTGGGAAGTAATGTCAGTGATTGCATAGATGCTAAGTAAACCTTAGCAAGTGGGCCTTTAAGGTTAACATAAATGAGGGAAGAGTGGAACAGTCTTCAGCTTCTTTGTAGGAGCTTGTTGCAGAGGGACAGGGCTGAGACAACAAATGACCCCAAACCCAAGCCTGTCCTGACCCATTGAGCAGCAAGTATAGATAGGTTTGAGGAGAGGAGAAAGCACTGTTGGGTTTTAAGATTGTTGAGTTCCATCACGCTAGAAGGGGTAGTTTTGTGCTTAGTGAGTTTAAAAGATGCAAAGGAGTGGACTGGCTAATCTCACATCAAGGGAGGGCCAGTTCAGGGCAGGTAGAACTACATAGTGGTGATTTATTGGGTGGCCACCAGCTGCAAATCACAGCACTCCATTGTGCAGCACCCTCAGCCTACCCACCTCTGTTTCCCACTGTGAATGAAGTATGGCAGCACCATATGTTAGCACTGGTGGCAGCATGCTGGTGGCAATGGCTAGCTGAGTCTGTTTGGTAAGGTATTATGCCTCAAGAGAAGACCAGGTGAATAGCTCTAGTAGTAGTAGTCACATAAGATCCAAGAGTTATCTCATGGTCAAGGTGAATCCTTATGTATTTTATCAAGTTAAGCAGGAATTGTTTGCATGAACTTGGCCTTCTTTCTTCATTTGGACACCCAGCTGAAAGGGTGGCTTTACAAGAGATTTTGCTAGATCAGATGCCTTGGTAAGGTACACAAATATGGCTCCGTACATTGTTCTTGATCCATTTCCCCAGAATATTGGTAGCTAGAAGAAGCAGTAATGTGTCCATACCATGGTGTTTTCTAAAACCCCACAAAATCCAATCTGTCAGTGTCCTAGCCAACTCCCATAGTGACCACTCCCCTATCCTCTGCTTCTGGTCCTCCCCATGCTCAAACCCACATGCAAAGTCACCTACCACCGCTGCTTCTGCCTCAGAGGCCCTTAATAAGCTAAAGCAGTACCTAGCCCACCTGGACTGGTCCCCGATCTCCCTTGCAACTGATACAGACACCATGCTAGCCTACCTCACCAGCGCTTTCTGCAAGGCCTGTGACATTTTGCACTTGTCACCAGCACTAATGCCAAAGACACAATGCTGCCTGGATTTCTCCCCGATCCAGCAACTGAAGCAGCGAGACAACCTATGGTGGATCGTGGTCGAGTCAGGCAGGACAGTAGACAGACAAACCTATAATGCTGCTTGCAACCAATGCACCTGGGTCATAAAGCAAGCCAAGGCCAGATGCTACCAAACCACCTGGCCTCATCCTGGGGCTCTGCACAAGCTTTCTGGGATAATATCAAAGAGCTTAATAGGAAATCTCGCTCTTCCCCTCTTAGATGCTTGTTAATGGCACTATTACCGCAGCCCCCCACTTGTTGCTGACTGCCTCAATGCGGCCTATTCTGACCTAAGCGCAGTCCTTCTGTCCACTTCTTTGACCTTACCCATGACCCCAACCCCCGCCATGAATCGCCCCCATTTCTCCTCCACACCATATCCTCCCATGATGCCAAACCTCTCCTACTAAAGCTCTCTACAGCCACAACCCCAGTTGTGACCCCTTGATTCAGGATTCTCCGCCTACTCTTGATGTCATGCTAGCCCTTCTCACTGACCTTTTTAACTGGTCTCTATGCCTTGGCCAATTCCGAGTTCATGGAAATCAGCTGAAATTACCCCAATACATAAAAATGGAGACTGCACATTACCAAAGAACTACAGACATATCTCCATCCTCCTCCCACTCTCTAAAACCCTGGAAAGATAGTATCCATCCAACTCATGGATTACCTATCCAAGTAAAACATACTATGCCCCTAACAGCATGGCTTCTGTCCTGGACACAGCACCACTTCAGCCCTACTGGAATTCTCCCAACAAATACACTCTGCACTTGACACTAGGGATATCGCTGGGGCAGTGTTCATTGACCTATCTAAGGCCTTTGACTCTGTGTGTCACCCTCTATTGCTTGACTCCCTCCATCAACTTGTTTTTCATCTGGCCCCTGGTCTGGTTCTCCAGCTACCTCCAGGCCAGATCCCAATGAGTCAAAATCAATGGTACCGTGTCAACTGCTCAACCTGTATGCTCTGGTGTCCCTCAGGGCTCCATCCTGGGCTCCACATTATTCGGTCTCTTTCTAAACACCCTTCCCAGCTCCTGCTCGGACAGAATGCTCATATCGCTGACAATGCAGTTCCTGTTGCCTCCCACCCCGACCCACTCACCCTCCAGAGCTCCTGCAACTCTCTCTTCAGCCAAGCTGAAAATGTTTTCAGCCATCGTCTCAGTTCTGTACCCCAAGAAAATAAAATCTATGATTTTTTCCCACCGACAAAGTAACTTCAGAAATGCCCCTCTTCATCCTCCCCACCTACACCCCTTGAACAGGAATCAGAATACAAATACCTGGGCATCACCTTTGACTCAGCTCTCTCCTCTCCCATCTTAACTCACTGTCCTCTCCATGAATGCCCAGATTGGACTCCTCTACGCCACAAAGACTGCCTCTCTGAGTATGCCCTCTGGCTGGCTATCACCTCCTCCATTCTGTCTTTGGTTGATTATGGGCTCCCATTCTATGCATCTGCTGACCCCACCACCATCTGCAAAGTCCAGACCTCAATCAACAAGGTTTGCAGGCTCCTGACAGGTGCCCCAGCAGAATGCACACATGCCAGCTTTACTCCACCTCAAACCTACTCACCTTTGAAGAGTGCGTGATACCACACCTGTATACTGGCCAAAATACACTACTTGGGCTCTCCCTGCGGGGTTACCTCATCCCTAAAACAGGCCACTCACTCGGTCACCACCAGAATGCAACCAAAGCCACCTTCCAGGTGCTGAGAGCCAGGACCTCCCTGCCCCAAGATCTTTCCACTCCAGAGCCCCTCCTGTATAATTCCCTCCCGCTCAGATCATAAACATACCCAAAATTGGCCCTTCAAATCACCCTCCGTAAACACCTCACTGACTCTCGAGCTGCAAATGCCATGATGGGGCCATACATAAAAGCTCTGCCTGACTCAATCCACAGACAATGTCTCCCTGTCCCATACCCTCCCAGCAACTACCCCTCCTCACCCCAGATAGTCGTACCCAGTATCTCTAGGGTCCCATAGTATTATATGTATATTAGTTTAGTTAGAGTAGCTTAATTGAGTCCTGTACACTTCAATTGGAAATCTGTGTGTTAACTGGAATTGCTTTGAATGTCTGTTTGCTTTGCATTGTATGCTCTTTTTTGTATCTCACCTGTAATGTTCTCCATTGTTGTACTCCACCAAATTTTGTCCACCTCTCTGTGATGAGGTGCCTTTGTAAATGAGTCATTGACTCAAAAGTTGTAAATCTGAATTGTGAATAAATAAATAAAACCATGCTGGGCATCAGATATGATGTGGTGGAATCTGAGGTATTCCTGGAGCTGGTTATAAACCAGCCTCTCCTGTATGTTCACCACAGAGCATGGGAGCAAAAGTGGTTGAATAGTTCTCAGTTTGGTCCTTGGACCACCCCTTTGTGCATAGAACAGCTGTTGCAGTTTTCCATTTATCAGGGATGGTGCCCAAGAGTAAGGACTTATTACTGTAAATAGGGCTGCATGTAGGGATGGGTGAACTGGTTAGCTGAAAATGCAAACTGACCAGAACATGATGAAGTTTTGAAATGAACAGTTCTGAACACTTTTGGCTGTTCAGATCGGTTTTGATGGCTCCTATTGTGGGAAGTGTAGTGCAAGACATGCCAGAGCAGGAGGAACCCACAGGAGGGACCAGAGACAAGACTCTGGTCTCTCATTGGATGGTCAAGCTGTCCATCTCTCTAAGGTGACATCTGATTGGGATGCTGCTCTAGCAACCCACATGGTCCACCATAGGGCTTTGCAGAGGAATCAGGAGGACAGAGAAGGAGCAGCAGCTTCTCTTGGCTGCTCCTTGTGTTGCAGATTGCCAAATCAATTGTTTTCATCTGTGCTTGTGCCACTTGCATTTTTTTGCTCCTTGGGCAACTGAAGAAGTCCACTGCCTGTCTGTCACCCCCCAAAAAAAAATCAAAACATAATTTTTAAACTAAAAGAAGAACTTCAAGGAGGAAGGGATTGTGAACTTGGGGAAGTTGGGGTGGCGAGTTGGGGACTGGGAGTTGGGGACTCAGGAGGGGTTGCTAAGCAAGCACTGAGTGTGGAACTCAGGAGGAGTTGGGTATT